>JABAKD010000001.1:3974975-5174975 GCA_012845835.1 Undaria pinnatifida | reverse complement strand
AACAATATTTCAGATGTCAGTGGATACACGTCACGGGAATTACTGCATACAGCGGAGCTACATAAATCTGGGGAGCTACTATACAAGTACTTTTAAGGCGCGTAGGAATTTACTGCTATTAATAATAGTTATGCATTGATATATGTAGACGTTGAAAGTTTCATCGATTGTTATTCTATGTATGGACGCTTATTCCTCGATAGATGTTTGCAAAATGATAGATTCTGCTGTTCCAAATTCGTCCAGATAATGTGTAAAGGATGCACAACAATGACAGATAGAATATTGTAGCTAATGCTTACAATTAGATTGATGTGTCGTAGATACCTAAGGGATTCCACACGCTACTCTGTTAGTGAAGACTCGAGTTTTCGAAGGGCAGCACTTTCGAAGGGTTGCATATATATGATAAGGGGACAATTTTCAATAAGCCACGAAGGTAAATATACATGTACTCGAAACGTTTCACCACCCCTTTGTCCCACCCACCTTGTCCCAAGCCAGTGTTTATACCCGTTTGGTGGGGACAACTCGGTGTTACTAGACTCCATCGATCCCCTGGACTCCACTCGTCTCCCTAGACTACATCGTTGGATACCATCTTCACCTTGTACGACACAGCTTCGTCGAGCACATCGTGTAACACGCTGCCTCATCGAGTCCGTCGCATACTGCACAGCTCCTACTGCACAGCTCCATTCGTCGGGTACAACACAGGGTCGTCGAGTCCGTCGTGAACTACACAACTTCGTCGAGTTCATCTTACTCTACAAGACAGCAAAGCGAGAGGTTTTGTCAAAGGGAAACGGGCGGCGTCCCGGGGAGGGGGACGGAGTGATTGGGGGAAATAAAATGGCAGGAAGAGGGGGACCTTTTTGGGGACCTTTTGGTGCACCTTACCCGAGAGGAGGCCCACCACAGGAAGGCCCGCCACAGAGCGGCCAGGCTGGAGGCCCACCACAAGGCGGCCACGTTGGATGGGGTCCACAGGGTGGTGCAGGACGAGGGGCAGCAAAACCGGAATTTCCTGTAGGAGCGGGAGGCGGGTACAATCAGATGTTCCCTCCCTTTGGAATCGGAGGACGATGGGGCCCACAGACAGCCACAAGAGGAGCACAACCGAACCCTAGATCGCGATGGGGACCTCCGATGGTGCCAAGGCCGCCGCAGCAACAGCAGCCAAGGTTTGCTGGCCGACAACAGCCAGGGTTTGCTGGTCAACAGCAGCCAGGGTTCGCTGGCCAACAACAGTCAGGGTTCACTGGCCAACAGCAGCCAGGGTTTGCTGGTCAACAGCAGTCAGGGTTCGCTCGCCAACAGCAGTCAGGGTTTACTGGTCAGCAGCAGCCAGGGTTCATCGGACCAGCGGGAGCTCAGGGGTGGCAGGTACCGTGGGGTGGTCAACCCATGATGCAGGGGTGGGGACCCCAGGGAGGACAACCACCCTTCCCACTAGGAAACTTCCCACTAGGAAGTGTTGGACCGCAGATCGGACAACTTAATCCGTTAATCGACATCACAGGAGGATTTGCTAAAGAAGCCCAACGCATGGTCGACCGCTTAGTCAAGGAAATGGGGGTGGAAGGACGGAAGAGCGCTCATGAGTCAGTGCTGCAACCGGGAGCGGTGAAGAGACTCTCGATGAAGAATGATCAGCTGAATGGTACGGCTCCAGCGTCCCCACAGAGAGATGGACTGTCAGACATGCGTGTGGCGGTTCATATGCGCTTACTACCAGACTCGTCAATGGTCAGGATGGCCTTTGCAAACAACCACAGTACACGCGTATCAACGATCGGTGGGCACGAGGTTGTGAAGTTGGCCAAGGATCTCATCATCACAGAGTGGATGCGGGTCTTTTTTTAGGGAAACAACTATCCCAGAAACATCGAAGGTCGCAGCCCAGCGCACCTTAGAACGCCTCGAGGTGGAATCGGGAGAAGGTTGGGCCGTGGCAGCGCGAGTGGTTCTGCTACACAAGCGAGCAGCGATGGTGGACCCGAATCGACCATTCTTGGTAGAGGAGGATTACGTTTGGAAGGTCCTGTCGGAAACGGATGCTATGGGGATTTGTCGGCGTATCGTCGGAATGGTGGCCCCATACGACACCGACAAGTTCGAGGCGCCTCTCTACGACGTACAAGCACGGTGGGAGAGCCTCAGAGCTTCCCAGTCAATACGGGACAGCTTCTCGACCGCACGATGGGCCTGAGGGGAAGAAAGGCGTGTGATATTTTCAACAAATTTGTTGAGAAAATTAACATGCGAAGCAGCGACTCCAGCGACCCGAAGGTACCTGCCAAGTTGAAAGCCAGGGGCACGCAAGCCTCGGTTTCTGAGTTTGGCGGCGCGTCAGGCGGACGGTCCTCGAGGAATAAGAGCCGCATGCGGGACATCTTCGGGGTCGGGCACAACGTGGTGGACACAACCAAAACTCGCAAGGGCTTGAAACGCGCGGAGCGAGATAAGCAAAATTCCCGGAAACGTGATGGGTCCTGATCAAGTTACGAGGCGAGACAACAGCGACCGAAGCTCGACATTGCCGCACTCGCAGCGGAACCGTCGGATGAGGAGGACGTTGCCGACAGCAAGATGAGAGATGAGCTTATGCAATGGTTGGCCGCGTACTCTACCCACCCAGCACCGTTGCCAGGGAACGGAGGAATTCCTTTCGTCCCCACCAGCACATCGTCGGCAAGGACCCAAGCCACCCCAGACGACTACCTCAGCACCAAGGCGGTGGCAGAAAGAGGGTAGCGAACATAGAACAACGAAGGACCCCCTTCCTCTACCGCCCAACACTGCCGCAAAAGAAGAAATTGAAGAAGCGCTAAGGAGTCGCAATATTTGTTTCTTCCACGCGCGAGGCCAGGACTGTCCTTTCCACGAAACCGGATGTCGCTTCTCTCACGAAGAGGGAGATGTCGCCTACGGCTTCTACAGGAACACGGTGCAGAGGGATGTGGAACAGGCCACAAACCAGACGTCGTACGACATGATTGTTGTATATGATCTCGCTGGAAAAGGACCGCCGACGTCGACCGACGACACACACGGTACGGCGAAATGAGGCCACGCCCCGGGAAGTTCAACATCCCCGGGGAAGCCAGTAGATAGAGAGAATGTGACTGACGACAAAGAGAGTTCTTCTCACCAATCGGAAATGGGAGCACTGCAAACTAAGACGTCACAGGTTTGGGTTCATGCAACGTGGTGGCATGCAACGAGCTCGAGCCGGCGACTTCCGATTGCGGTGCTGGTGGATACTGGGGCGGGCGGAGGAAACTACGTGTCACGGCAGTTCATCGAATCTATTGAAGAACGTGATGGTAGGGGAAAGTCGCTGATAAATCCAACGGGAAAGGGCCTACTCAGCGCAGCAAACCCAAAGAACAGCGCCGTACCCCCGATGGAAGTGGTAGGCTCGTGCTTGCTATCTCTGGTCTTAGCACCGGTCGACCTCTTCCGTGTGAAGTTCAGGGTGATGAAAGGACTTCCTCATGCGATGGTGCTTGGAGCCGCGTCCATGACGGATAATCGAAGTATCATCAGTTTCGATGGCGAGGAGAGTTTCCGGCCGACACCACCCTCATCGTGGGTACCATTCGCCCCGAAGGAGGTCGGAGAGGCCGCAGCAGGAGCGATGTATGCCGAATGAGACCACTATTGCGCGGTGAAACCATCGACAGACGAGCAAGAACCAGAAGAATTGGAGGAACCGAAGATTCCAGCGGGGATTATGGAGTTAGGAAGCTCTGTATGGGAGGACGAAGGTACTCTGCACTGGCAACTACGCATTGCGAACGACGTGGAGGTTCAAGGTGGTATCAGTATCCAGGTAGACGCTTTTGTCAAAGGCCCTCAACCTCACGTACAGCAGCTCGTAGTGGTAGAGCCAACTAAACGCTATGATCTTACACTAGGAATGGATCTAGGAGTTCCAAGGGGGGCACAATGGTGGTTCCCAGGTATACCGCTCCAATGCAAGTTGTCGAATGTTACCCAGGACAAGGTGAAGAGCCACGGGGGGCTGGTGATTGCGACGGTTTACGCTGTCAACAATTGCGATCGGGGACGCATGAAGTCACTCATGAACCCGGTGTCGGAGGAACCGATAAGCCCGAAACAGGACGAGGTGATCAAAAAGAAAGACAAAGGGAGACCACCAGAGCAACGCAACAAAGGGGGTGAAATCGCAGAGATTCCAAGCGAAGCCCCCAAGGTGGACCTGGGGGAGGCCAACTTCGGACAGCTCAGTCAAAGCGAGAAGGACACACTGATGGGCCTTCTCAACGAGTACATGGACGTGTTTGTGGTCAACCCCAAGAGCGTACCAGCATGCAAAGGAGCGCCCATGCGACTGGAGCTCAAAGATCCCAACGTCAAGCCATACGTGGCGCCCATTCGACACTACAGCCCGGAACAGCGCAAGATGATTCAGGCGGAGGTGGCGACACTCCTGAAGAATGAAATGGATCCATGCGGGAATCAACTTCCGAGTGGGCCGCCAATTGTTCGACGGTTCACAAGAAAGATGGGGCAGTGCGGGTTTTGCAGGATTTTCGAGGTATCAATGCGCTTCTCAAATCACAGAGTGGTGGACTCGGGAACTTGCAGCACATTATGGATGAGATGGAAGGGTCGAAGTATCTCTCCAGCATCGATTTAGCTTCAGGATTCTTACAGCTCGAGATCCATGAGGACGATCGACACCTGACGGCGTTTCGAGACGCTCACGGGAAGCTGTACGAGTACGTTCGCTGCGGCTTCGGGTTGAAGACAGTGCCATCGGTGTTTGTCAACTACGTGGGAGGGCGACTGTTACCAGTCAAGGATAAGGGAATCAAGAACTGGTTGGACGACATCGCCATCCCGTCAAAAACCCTTGAAGATCAATGGGAACTGCTGCGAGAAACGTTAGAGTGTCTACCGCAAGGACGTCTAACCGCCAATCTCCAGAAATCGCATTTCTGTCAGTCGGTCATGGATTTCGTCGGCATGATCGTGGATAGACTTGGTACCAGGCCGGCCCCGAGCAAGATTGATGCTATCACGCAGCCGTCAAGGCCGAACACGGTGGAGGAAGTGTGAGTGCTGCTGGGCATGACAGGGTACTTACGGCATTTCGTACCCCAGTATAGCACAGCGGTGGCGCCCATTTCCGACTTGCTCAGAGATCCAAGGTTCAGAACCAAGAGAGCGAAGAAAGAGAAAGTTCCGTGGGGAGAAGAGCAGAACAAGGCTTTAAATGCGCTTATCGAGGCTTTGACTTCACCTCCAATTCTAGCCCTGCCGGTGTGGACAGAATCGTTCTCGCTGTCCACCGATGCCAGTGAGATAGGAGCAGGAGCGGAGCTAACACAGTGCATCGAAGGACTGGAAAAGGTGATCGCGTACGGCAGCAAAAGGTGGTCGAGAGGAGACTCCAAAAGGTCAGCAACAGACCGTGAATGCATGGCGGTCATGTGGGTAGTGAACAAATTCCAACCCTATCTTTGGGGGCGACCGTTCACGCTCATCACGGACTGTTCGGCGTTGACTTAGCCAATCTTTTACACCGAAATACCACCGCTGGGCTCTGAGGTTGATGGAGCACGACATAGCCTTGAAGTGGAGGCCGGGGACACAACATCAGCTCCCGGACGCCATGTCGCGGTTACCGAACAAGAGCAACGTGATCGAATATTTCGACGACTCTTTTCCAGGAGACGAGTCGTTGCCAAACGTTTACAAAGGGCCACAGGGGCCAGTGCTCGACGGTTTACACCTCGAAACCTTAGGAGTGGAAGATGTGGACGGAACTAGTACTCAAAGTCTTGCAGTACTGGCAGCCGTCGCGCTCACACCCGTAGACCCATCAGAGGCAGATACTCAACAGGCCAAGCTTGTCATCGCACCGGAGCTTCCAGTGGTGGTCATGCTCGACTGTGGGGGGGAAGGCAGCATCCTTGCATCAGAAGGATTGCTGGCGGTCAGAGGAGCAGTAGACCAGGACTGGAGAGCACTGGAATGCATCCGAGCAAACGGACTGGACAACGGTGCGAAGCTACTTAGGGTGACAACAGGATCGCAGGAATGCCTAACTATGTTGAGAGAGGTGAGACCAGACGTGGTGGTCGGTGACGCCTGCAGGAGGTTTGAAAGGATACGAGAAAAGAAGGGAGTATCCGGAGCGAGTAGCTTAGCCTTAGCTTCCATCGCCTCAGACGCGCGAGTTTTTATACTCGAATGTTTGGGCAACCTTCTGCGAACGACGGAATGGAACGACGAGATTCTCCCCGCTTTGGAACGAGAGTCATACATCGTGGACAAAGCGGAGATACTGGCGAACCAAGTAGGGATTCCGTGGAGAAGGAAACGGACGTTCGTGGTAGGAATCAAGAGAGGCTTTGCCACGAAGGGGAAGTTAGCCGTTAGAAAGCGAAGGTTGGAAAAGGTAAAGCAACCAGTTCAGGAATTGGGGGAATTTCTGGGACGAAGAGGCGCATACTTCCTGAAGAGAGGTAACGGAGAGCGAGCGATGTATTCGTTCAACGAACCCATCATCTCTTTGAACCGTGCTTACATCATGGGGGAAAAGCCAACCGAAGGGTATATCGCACACCCAGCGGATGCGGCACGCCTTGAAGAAGCTGAAGAGTAGCACTTCAACGACTACGCCAACATCACCACAGGGCATGAACACTACGTGATCCCGCAGACGGTCAGCAAAAGCGCAGCGGCAAACGTCATCGCAGATTTCACGTCTCCTCCAATGCTACGAGCAGTATTAGTTGAACTAGCTGTTCAAGGCTTACTGGGAAAACCAGCACCAGAGGTCGTGGAACTGGAAGGATTGGCCTGCATGGTGTTTGAGGATTACCTTGCAGCAGCAAAAGCCTTTGAGGTAACAAGAGCAGTCACGAGATCGCAGGCAAAGGGCACTTCCCAGGAACCGGAAGTTGTCTAGGAGGCAGGACCGCCGTTACCTGAGGAAGGAGATGGAGAATACACCGGCGCAGACAATCACTACTACTGAGCCACCAGTGGAAGTTGATCGCCCACGCAAACGCAGGGGACAGAGAGGGCCCATCCCGAAACCGAAACGGCAACGATGGAGGAACCACCGAAGGACACCAGCAACCGTTCAAGCGGATCAGGGAAAGAGACCAAGGGGCCCCCGCGGTCGGAGCCATCCATGCTGGAAAGGGTGACAGCGATTCTCCAAGATTTGACACAGCTGACGCAGAGGCAGTGCGAAGATATGGTACTTGGCAGGATTCGGAAAGAACTCCAGGAAGAAGGAAACCGAAGAGCAGGAGGTGGTGAATATGTGATGGATGATAACGGCCTCTTGTGGGTAGCACCTCTGGGAAAGATCCCACGACTTGCAGTTCCCCAATCTCTCGTTCCAGGGATTATGGTGCTGGCGCACAGCACCTATGGGCATTCGGGGACAGCGAGAACTACAGCCTTGATTAGTCGTCGGTACTGCGGGCCCACCCTCATCAGAACCGTTTGAGACTACGTCTTCTCGTGTGGATGCAGGCGTTGCAAGCGGTCAGCGAGTCAACGGGTTGCCATGCTACCGGCGAGTTTTCTGCGACCCGGGGAAGTACTCAAAGTCGACATCCAGGACATGGGGGTTAAGTCGGACGCAGGCAACAAACTTCTACTGGTGGCAGTCGACAAATCCAGAAAGTTTATGTTCGCCTCCCCGCCCCCCTCAAAAACAGCACTCGGAATAGCGAGGAAACTGCTCGAAGTGATGCTTACTTCTAGGCTACCGCTGTATGTTCGCAGTGATCCGGGATCCGAGTTCACGGCAGAGGTGATGCAACACTTACCATCCACGCGCACAGGGGACGGTGGAGAGACTGGGGGGGTGGCTACACGAAGCACTAGGAGAACTGTGCAAGACTTGACCTTGCAGATGGGACGAGTATGTACAGCCGGCACTCTGGGTCCATCGTACCACGCCGGACCTACGGTTACAGGGGAAGCCAACTCCCTTCCGTCTTTTCTTCGGTCGTGATGCACGCACGCAACTTGATGCTACGCACCCCGAAATCGACGACGGTGATTTCAGAGGCGGAATGCACAGTTATGTGGCAGACAAAAAAAAAGACATGAAGACAGACAGAAGTCGTGAGAGTCGGAATGCTGAAATCAGTCGGACCTCGGTGGGAGCCCGTGTTGTTGTCGGAGACAAGGTGCTGGTGAAGGAGGCGGAGTCTGTGATGGAAAGATACATAATAAACTAGCCCACGAGCACTGGACCTTGGGAGATGACTGAAGTTGTCTCACCAGGAATCAGCTACATCGTCACGAGGAATGGGCGAGGGATTCGCCGATGACGGGCGTCAGCAGCGAATATCAAGACGTTCCACTTACGTCCGGACGACCTCCGCCGCGACTTCGAAAACGAATTTGCTCACCTGGCATGGGGAGTTGACTTCGAACTTGCGAAGCCGTCGGTTGTAGCGTCGCCTATGCATACCCCAATAGACAGAAAGGCTGTGATGGGTCAGAGCAACGCTTGGAAGTGACGATACAAGGGACGATTCGTGGATGGCACGGAGTCGCAATGGCTGTCCGAAGAGGAGGCGCGAGACAGTTTCACCTCGTTACAGCTGGACGTTTCCATGCGCTGTGGGAAACGTATCACGGAGCAGAGTGCCAGGCCAGGCCGACTTTGACGCTAACGCGGTAGGATAGAGATGGGATTGACCGCGAACATGCGTCGAAGCAAGACGCCGTGGGGACCGTGATCTGGAGGAAATTCGCGGACGCGGAAGGAAACAAGAAGCGTCACCTTTCAAAGGTCTTCGACTACAAGTCACCGTACTGGCGGGTTCGGTACGCAGACGGAGATTGGAAGGAGCCCAACGAACGTGAAATCCTGAGTGCTAGGAGGACCGGAAATTCGCAATCCGGTTCCCCGTATACACGAGAAACGTGAAGGTTCGATGGAGAATGGGAGAAGACGTTAGCCAAAGATCGACTAGCGAGCAAGATCAAGGCCTCGGCCTACCCAGGTTAACGGGAAAAGCCGGGTAGTGGTGGATAAGAGGCTTTCAGCGTGGTGCGCTTGATGAGAAATTCTAGCAAGTCCAGCAGTACCAATCTGGGACCTAATGCGGAAAAGCGCGAGGCCCAGGGTCCCTACCCCCTGAAAGACGCCTATCCATGAAAGTGGTAAACGCCACTCATTCGAGCCTTAGGGTAATCGAAATACGACTAAGTGTGGGAAAAGGCCCTCGCTCTTACTCCAGTGTATCCGCAGCCCGGTTAGCACGGTATTCTTAGGAAGCCGTGCTGGGGGGGTGTTGCGGCGGATTGACATGACGTCACGTAAAATACGTAGCGGAATGCTGCCTAGGTCTGTACAACTCCAGTCAGTCTAGAAAGCGTATCGCTCACGGTCTCAGTCCAAAAACACACACAACCAAACGAGGGAAAAAGGAACATTAGCTTGATCTAACACGAGCGTGAGTGACTACGAACCGAGCTTGAGTACAGCGATCGTTACCGTAAGGTATTGTTGGAGGTTTCATCCGGAGATTTGTTATATAGCACTAGCGCTTGGAAGAGGACTGCGCGAGACAAGACTGGTGTTTGCAGGCAGCTGTTGTAACAAGCAGACGGGAGGGATCAGCCTGAAGGGACACACGGAGGGAACGAACTAGAAGCGGTGAGAGACTACAGACAAGGGATTGGAGACCTGGGTGCGTGTGTTTAAAATAGCTCTTATCCTTCGTTACAGCTGATTGATAATCTCTTCTACCAATAGTGTTTTTTTTCGGCACACTTCTACTTTTCAGCTTCTGGGCATTCAAGCCGTGATCACAGTTGTCGTCCTTTCCCCTCCCCCCGGTTATTGCCTTCATTTGTTTTTAGCGCATATGTGGTTCAGCACCCACTAATCGTCGATTTTTCATCGAGTGTTGCTAACTCACGCTCTGGTGCTTTCCGCAAGTCAATTAGTGCACAAGAAAAAGCCCCACGAAAAATTATAGGTCGAGTACGAACTCGGGGGGATTCGAACTCACGAAATTTACCTATTATACCAGGCTCGGGGATAACCTGATACGCCACCGGGGCAGTGAGTGATGTATGGTCGATCGCCCCGGTGGTCTAGTGGGGTTACACTGTTAATACTATGAGTAGCGTTGGTCCTCGAGTTAAATAACCACCGCGTTGTGAGCTTTGTTGACTTTTTTTATTTGCAGAAATAAACGAGAAGAAAAGGATCAACTAAATGCTGAAATCGAAAAGGATCAACTAACTGCTGAAATCGCCAAGCAGCGTGGGTTGGTACAATTCGACGCGAATCGTCGGGGGAAGAAAAATGCTGAATTCTTCTCGCGATAAAAATTAGGGCATGTACCGTAATGGGGATGGGGGAGGGGACTCCGCTATATGACCACGGATCTGAGTTGTACTACTGGGAGGGCGAGAGTAGTGCGAGAATCACAATAAATGGAATGGGAAAAAGAAAAGAAGTGAAATGTATTACTGCTGCTGTAATATTACGATATCCAAGCAAGTTGCACCTATCGACTCGATCTGGACCGACTGCTGTACATTTTGCAATTGTGTTCCATGTACAACTTCTCTGATCACAGGCCAGTATGAGATTATAGTGACTTCATTGAACTTGCCGAACTTCTTAGTGAGTGGTGGTTTCCTCTTTCTATGAACCCCAGTCGAGCCGGTCAATCGAAGGTTGGGTTACACTGTGCGGGGTGGTATCGAGGCAGGGGGTCAAATGAAATGTCCGCGTACCGCGGGGTTGGGGTATACAAATAAAGAATCAGCAGTAGCGCGAGTTGCCCCATTTTTTTCTAGTTGAAAATAACTTGAAGGGTTTCTGAACCAGGGTTGGACCATGTTCTGTGGTGCTGGCGTTGTACATAAACCTCAGCTAGGTAAGTCTTCCACACCGTGCGGTGTGGTGTCGACCCGGGAGAAGTCTGTTTTCGTCCCCGGTTTGTTGGCGTTGATGGGGTATGGAAGGATTTATGGAACGGCAATGGGGCCCTATCCTCATTGGGTGCGTCGAAACACCCCCCGCCCGTTTGCTGGTCTATCTTCTCGCATGGTGCCCCTGGCTCTACGAGCTGCACACCCACTCAACGATGAGCCAATGTCAATATTAGCTTATTATCGGCACCATCGTGCGGCGCTGTGTCGACCCGCGGGAGAAATCGGATATCGTCCCCGGTTTGTCAGGATTTCTGAAACGGGCATAGGACTCTATATCCTCCCATGGTGGCGTTGCCCTTATGTCCGAGCCCCGGCCAATCAGCGGTAAGCGAATATGGTTGGAGTTAGTTCCACGTCGTGCGGAGTGGTGTCGACACGGGAGGTCATCGTTATTGTTCCCGCGATTTTGTAGCCGTAGAGATTCGATATAAACCCGGGATGGGACCCTATTTTCCCCGTGTGCGATGGAAATGCCCCCCATTGATGGGCCTCTATCCGCCTAGAACGGCCTTTTGGAGCTCGAACCAATCAGCGATTAGCCAACGGGATTAAGGTTTTACTACCGTGCAGGGTGGTGTCGACCCGAGAAAGCTCCGTTTGACTCCCCGGTCGATGGAAGTTTTAGAGATATGGAACGACCTCTGGACCGGGGTTGGGACCCTATGTCCTCCCGAGGTGGAGCTGGCTCAACATGCGAACCATGGCCAATCAGAAATTCAGTCGGCTGGTGGGGTTGGGATTTTCACACCGTGCGGGGAGGTATCATGTGTGGATGGATTCTGATCCCGGCATGTGACCCTATCGTGCCCGGGTGACGCCTACTTTGTGTATGAATCCTGCCCAATGCGCGATCAGACAAAATTGACATACGTTTATTTTCGTCTAATAAAGCTCGAGTCTGAAATACTTAGCTGACAAAATCGTAAGCGCTGTAGTCGCGTGCTGTATCTACAAGAAGCGAGCGATCTACACAGCTAGTAACCAGCAGTAGCATTGCAATAGCATTGGAGGAGTTGAATAGCGAAGGCAGTCATACCACCGTGTTTTGCGCCTGGAACAACGTCAGCACGTTTCTCCACGATCAGACCACACACAGACAGTCAGTCGATCTGGGAGGCTCGGATCAAGATGATACTATTTTACATCATGCATTGTATATTTCAGTGGCTGGCTCAGTGCGCGTCTCTCAGTGGCTACGAAGAGGACACGCAGTGGACATGGTCAGTGACCTTACTGGCCCCGGATGCTTGATTGAGTTAAAATATCACAAGAAACGCACTCGAAACGTTTTGTCGCCAGACTAAAGGGTCAGTCGGCGTGTGGTCGGATTTGTCAGATCGAAATCTGATGAATGAAGCTCGGAATCGGATTCAGTAAAAAAACGGTAGCTATTAATAGTAGTACATTGTTATGGTTATTACCAATAGTCGCTATCGAACTCTTGGCATTACCTTACATACTGTACGTGCAGACTATGATTGTGTGTGGTGCCTCTTTTTACTCTATCAAGTATGGAACCCGGTCTCTCACGGGGTCCCGGAGTCGAAGTGGAGAGGGTGGTCCCGGAGGTCTGGTACTCGTCGCGGAGCGGAAGTCGGAGCGGAGAGGTCGTCGCAGAGCTGAAGTCGAAGCGGAGAGGGCGTCGCGGTGCTGAGGTCCCTTGACGATCGTTCTCACAGCGAACGCGGCTGAAAACCTTTCTTTCTTATATGTAGCAAGGAGATGCTAAAGCCAGAGCTAGAGTGACGGTGGGCTTATACCCTTCGTCATGCGGCGGGATCATCTTTTGGTGGCTGACCTTCCGGGGACGGGTCAACGCCGTCTATGACGGGTGACGCCGTTCGCGACCCGGGATCGTGTATTGCCTGACCGGTGACGTGTCCTCTCGCGCATGCGTGTACGCGATCTACGATAGGTATCTACGACCCTGTCTTCCACACAAGTATTGAATCGAACAATTCGAAGTGCTGCCCTGTCCTGCCCGAAGCATGGGTGCCGGCGAATGCCGGCACCCATGCGGAGCCCTTGTTTATTAATAATATCATTGTGGGCGCGGTTTCCTGCACTACTTGCGTTTTGCGTGGAAGCTCGTGAAAGCTTCCGTGGAAGATTTCACCGCTTCCATGGAAGCTTCCATGGAAGATATGGAAGCTATGGAAGCTTCCGTGGAAGCTTCCATGGAAGATATGTTACGGCAAGCCAACGTGGGAACATAAAAAATACGGTGGGCCGTAGTCTGATGATTACGACTCACCGGGCGCAGATGCAGTGGTGGGTAGCTCTGTGGGTGTGGGAAGGACGTTTCATCTAAAAAGCGGTTTCATCCGCCGGATTGTAACGCCGGACCCAGGTGGTAGCGCATGTTGCGTCCACCTGACATCACCTGGTGTTTAGTCTGTTAACACCACCCAAAAAAAGAAAGAAAAAGTGCAATCAAAAGTGCAAAGTTGAAAAGGCATATCAACTGTTCACCCATGCATAAACGACTGCTCGCTTGTGCATCCACATCATCCATCAACTGTCATCTCACGTGCTTGCGAGACCAACGGTTGAACTTCGCTCAAAGTCTGGAGTTTCGGATCAATCAGAGGAATCGAAGGTACTGCTGGATACTGAATACGAACTCTCAAGGCAGCAGGTGAGTCATAACTAGGCCCGTGGAAGTATAGTTGCGCAGGTCCGACTCGCTGCCGTATCATGGTGAACCCAGGGAGATTCGAACTCCCAATCTTCAGGACTATCATGGTGAGCCCCAGGGACATCACCCTGGCGAACCCAGGGTCATCACCCAGGGAATGGTGAACTTGCAGGAGATGGTAATCCTGTAGATGGTGGAGGAGTACAGCTTACAGCAAGAACACTGCTTGCTGTAGATGTTGAAGACGTGGAATCTGATCTAGAAAAAATGTGCAATTTATAGTAAAGTACAGGGGGTACAGACGGTCTGAATCATGTCATCAGATATAGAGCTTTTTTTGTTCTCATGCACCATGACGGTACGAGGATAGAAAGCGTAATGCGTGAACCACGTAAGTAAGCGTGCCGAATGCTGTGGATCTGGGAAGAGGTACGTAAACAGGTAAGCATCGCGCGCGCGTAGGTATCACGTGCTATATGTTGTCACCACAAGGGGAGTGTTGCTAACTAAGCTGATCTCGTTGCCAACAGGATAGTAGGTTAAAAATACGAGCGGTATGTTTTTCAATTTTTCTAGAAACGCTTGTTGAATATACTGTTTTTACTATGCTTGTGCTTGTGCAACAGGGTAGAGCAAATATACTGTTTTTACTATGCCCGCGCAGCAGAGTAAAGCATTGTGTAATAATATGCATGCCTCATCTTGTTACACTTTTTTGATACTCAATTGTTCCTGCATGTGAGACGAGCCATCAATGCCCAAACACATGCATGCTTCGCTCGAGTCTTTCCGGGTTTGATGTCATGAAATGTTCATACTTGCACCAATGCCGTGTCAACCATATAGCAAGCTTCAAGTCGCAATGTCAACTCGCATGTTTCAAGTCATCTTTGTGGCTGTAGGAGCACGTCCACGGTAGCCGAGTACAAGTACACGTACGAAAAAAAGGAGACGGGTACTGTTGCTACTGCTGCTGTGAGTTTCGTCAGCCATCACAAGCTGCTTGCAAGGAGGACTGCTAGTCTAGACGTCGTCTATGTGAAGAGGACGGTCAGACAGGGACACAGGCGTCACGCCTCACCGCAGCTAGACTACAGCTAGCTGTTGTTGGGCTGCAGCTGGGATACGTGTGGGTTGATAGTCTCGCTTGACGCAGGTAGAAGTACGGTCGTAAATGCGCAGGTAGAAGTGCAGTTGCATGCCGAGCCAATTTTGGTTGAAATAATGTATAGAATATAGTATGGAAAAAGGAGTAGTCTAAATATGAATGAATTTTAAAGGATGTTGAAGAAATTCCCATGGCAGTTCAACTCTATTTTATCATGTGGAAAATCTCGCACGTACGTGTAAAAAAAATTCGCTTGAAACAGTATCACACGAACCCCACACGCTGCAGGACAACCACGGGCAGACACCGCAGAAACGAGGCTGCGGGGGTAACATCGTCAATCGATAACGGATGCATACAGCAAGCGATGGTACAATGCGATCTTATAACTGGAGTGTATTTTAATTTTGACAAAATCCGTAAACCAATTTTTTCAATTTTTGAACTGGAAAAGACATACATGCATCCCTGCCTGCTAGTAAGCCTTGCCTACTTGCAAGTTGGGGGGGTATTTATGTAGGCAGGATGCTCAGAAGGGAGTAACATGGACTGTTGAGCCAGCAAAATAATGTAACAGGTGAGTGATGTGGTAGTAATAAAAATATTATTATTTTGCAAGCTGTGTGTGACTCTCCGATCGCGCGTATTACCTATTATACATCATTTGCTCATGCATAATGGTATACCTACTACTGCCGTATAGACTACAATTGTATATGGTCAAAACAACAGTGTACGGTTGTGAGTATAGAGTATTATATGTATGCGTTATTATTGCGGTAACTTGTTTGTTGCACCTTGTTGTAGTCTATAGCAAGATAAATCGATTGATCTGTCTGGAGGATTAGCAATATTTATTGCTGTACGGAAGAATAGTATACAGGTTGGTCTTGTTTATTTTACCTTGTACTCCGGAGTATAGAACAGTACACAAGTTGGTATTTATACTACGCGAAATCGTAATCTACGGGCTTCCAAATATCTAACTGCTGAATAACACGAGCATCATCTCCGAACAAGAAGTCAGTTTCGATTTTCCACGAGAGAGAGTTTTATTTTAGCGACCAGACCAAAAAAATCTGAAGCTCGGAATGGGATCCGCATAATAATTAGCCTTTATCTTTGGGCAGGCTGTTTATTCCACATTTCACAGTAGTACCGCGAGCTTTGTGTCGAATATCAGGTACTAGTACATACCATAAACCATATACCTGGTACGAGTACTACTCGTATCATATGTACTGCTTGCTGTTGATATCGTATCCAGAATTATGTTATCCGATATCTGATATTTTAAAGATATACCAGGTGGTATCAATACAAATACGAGAATGTTGTACTTCATGCAGCATCATATATCAACACAATACCACTACTTGTAAGTACATCACGATGGGCATATGGCATAACCGATATTACTGAGATATCGTATTTACTATTGGGTATACACTGTAACCGATATTAATGAGATATCGTATTTACTACTGCTGGGTATAATACTGTATGACATATCGCGAGATAGTAACAAAATAAATTCCCCCGTAACACTGCACGCTACTAGGTACTGCTGTACCAGGTATGTATTATTAATACGATGCTATACTCGTACAGCATTATGATTATTACTATTTACTATTAGTACTACTATTGTAACAAAAACCAGTGTAATCTTGTTTTTTTCTATACACAGTTTGATCAGAAAAAAATCAGGGGGTGTTGGCGAGTATTATAACGATGTAATGAAGATGAGAACATTACTGCTGCGCTCACTCCATCAAAATTACAGAGCAATGGGAACACAGGCTCTGGTAATCCAACCTTCCTAAGACGCTATTTCGAAGAGTCTCTAACGATGTAATGAAGATGAGAACATTACTGCTGCGCTCACTCCATCAAAATTACAGAGCAATGGGAACACAGGCTCTGGTAATCCAACCTTCCTAAGACGCTATTTCGAAGAGTCTCCTCAAAATCTTCGAAAGTATGTACGACGTTGTACCGAAAAGGTTCCGGAAATACTTGCAGTAAACCAGAGTATTGTTTAGGATCGAATAACGGAGGAGTAATGACCATTGTGCTCGGCCAAACACAGCATTGCTGCGGCCTGCAGAACAAGTGGCTAGCACGGAAAATATACGCAAAGCGTATGGAAAGCGTCGCGCGAAAGACGTTTTGACGGATCCTGAGTGAGCTATCCAACATTGACACATCATGGCCAGATAAAATTGATGCGATCGGAAGCACTGACGAACGAAAATTCATGGCGAAAAGCAAATTAGCCATATGAGTAGGCCGATGCTAGGTGACGGCATGTATGTATCCAGAAGTCAGACCGAAGTTTGTTGCCTTTCTGGAGGTTGAAATGGAACTAAACCTCGCAGAAAAATGCACCCCGTACGCCCAAACACAAGATAGTGGGGAGTCTCCTCCAAAGTTTTGGAGTATGCCGTGTTGTGCGCAAGCTGGACACACGGTAGTAATTCCGCCCAATTTTCGCAAGCCAAGTTACTGTACATGGCAAGCGTATCGTGAACGGTGCTGTGGACACGCTCGAGAACAGAGTTCCCTTGCGGACGATAAGCGGCGGTACGTGTTTTCTTGTGCCCATAGACAAACTGCAATTCTTTCAAGAGTTGTTTTTGAAATTCCTTCCCTTGATCGGAATGCAGGGTTTCTGGTGGGCCGAACACCGAAAAGACGCGGTCAATAAGATGACGAACCACTACCGCAGCTTCCTTAGACTTGATAGGTATCAAAATGAGGAAACGCGTGAGGTGATCGATGACAGACAGGATAAATTGATTACCTTCCGACTTAGATTTGTATTCGACGACATCCACCGCAACAACTTGAAACGGTCTGGTGACCGGTCGATGCCTGGTAGGCAGCGTAGGTGATCGGTGAGACGTTTTGCGGCGTTGACAAGGAAGACAGCTTTCAACATGTTCGGCAACGTCAGAGTGCATCGTGGGCCATCAATAACGATCTCGAACTTTGTCGAAGGTACCTTTAAAGGCTAGGTGACCACCTGACGAGGGGAGGTCATGGCAAGCGTTGATTGCAAGTGTTCTCAACGATTTCGGCACCACTAACTGGTCACGAAAGGTGTCCCGCCTACGTAGGTGGGCAGGGACGTAAGACCGGCAAAGCAAACCTTCGCGGATGAAGAATTTACTCATGCTGGACTTTGATTGCTGGTGTGGGACGCGAGCCTTAGTAGGATTGGCTAGTCAAAGTACTGACAAAAGTCTTTCCTCTGATGAGCAAGCACCTTCGCAGCATCGACGACGGGGAAGACATATACGACAGATAGCTGCAAGTTGCGGTTCGGATGGAAGTGGTTTTCCATCCACCTCGCTAAAAATACGCGATAGCGTATCCGATACAACGTTAAGTTTTCCCGGAACGTGTTTGACGGTGAAATCGTAATTGTAAAGACAAATTGCCCAACGGGTGAGCGTATTGGACGTGTCTTGCATGTGGTACAAGTACGTGAGAGCTTGGTGGTCGGTACAACACGTAAAGTGGATACGGACGCCAACGGGTAAGAGCCCATACGACAGCAAGGCATTCTTTCATCGTAGGGCTATAGTGGCTTTGGCTACGAGAAAAACGCTTGCTATAGTATGCGACAATATCCAGCTCTTTGCCATCGGTGCTGCCCTTGGACGGTTGGGCTAGGAAAGCACCTACACCTTGCTCAGAAGCGTCGGTGTGAACGACGAAATCTCTCGAAAAATCGGGAAAGTGTAGGACAGGGGCTTCGGGTAAAGCTTCTTTAAGTTTCTGGAATGCGGCATCTTGTGCCGAACCCCAGGCCTTTTTAAAACTCGTGCGTTTGACGAAGCTCTTTCGAGTCAGTTCCACAAGCGGTGCCGTAAGGTCAGAATAATCTTTGACAAACCGACGGACGAAATTCGCCCTACCCAGAACAGAACGTAAGTCTTTTAATGGATTTTGAAGTGGGCAGGTCGTGAATCGCATTAATGCGGTCGGTACTGACGGAAATACCTTTCGCGGAAATAACATGATGACCGAGATAGTCGACTTCTTTCAGCCAAAATTGAATTTTGGACGGCTTGAGTGTCAAGCCTGCCACATGCAACGCTGCGAACATTTTCTCGAGAGAGACGAGGTGGCTTTCGAACGTGTGATTGATACGAATCAAATCGTCCATGTACGAAAGGATACCGGAGTCAGGGCCAAGGTGGCCTAGAGCTAAAGACATGACGTATTGAAACAGCCATGGTGCATTCGCTACTCCAAAAGGCATGCGCTAAAAACAGTACTTGCCTCGGTGTCACGAAGGCGGTGCGGTCGACGTGCCCCTCGGCCACGGGTAGCTGCCAAAACGCGCTGAGAATGTCGGCGACTGAAATGTAGAGGGTGTCTCCGACGGCGTCCAGGCAGGACTCGAGGTTCTGGGCATAGGCCAGCTCTTGCGGATGATGTAGCGCTTGAGGGTATGGCGGTAATCAACACAGAAACAATGACTGCTTTATCAGAAATGACACAGGCAGAGATGGAGCAGGCATATGGAAAGGGGACAGCGCCCTCTGCTGACTTTGACCAAGAAGCCTGAAGTGCGCCCTCGAGGATCATTCTCTGGGGAGCATTGAATCGCATCACAGGCAAGAAGAGGAAGCAACGCATGCAATATCGGACTGCGCGCCTGTCAAAAATGGAGGAGGGACACGACAGGCATGGGTCAAGGCCACCATTTGGCACCCTACTAGAAGCAGTTGCCGATTGCCTGTGGACGTTCTAATAGACACAGGAGTAGGGGGAGGGAATTATGCGTCGGAGTTTTTCGTTCGCTCACTAGAGCGAAACGCAAGGGGGGGGGGGGAGTATAATTAGCCAAGGGAAAAGGTTTGCTTAGGGCGGCGAATCCTATCCAGAGTGGAGTTCCCCCCATGAACATCGTTGGGTCGTGCGACATTCCGTTAGTGTTCATGCCGGAAGACCGAGTGAGAAGGATGACGGTCAGGGTGGTAGAGGGGCTACCATATGGGTTGATTTTAGGCGCTGCGTTCCTTAGAGAGCACGAGAGCGTACTCAATTTCGCGGAGGGAGGAGGCTTTAAGCCAGCTCCAGAATCGCCATGGGTACCGCTGAGATCGATAGCAGGGTGCCCGAAGCTATCGGAAAGAAAGGCAACGGGTTGGAAAGCAACACCCAGGAAGAACCAGGAAATCCATGCAGCGATACTTGGAAAGAAGGCGACACCGTGGGAACGCTTTTGTGCAGTGGCACCGCCGTCCGCAGAGAAAGAGCCGGAAGGGTTGACAGAACCGGACACAGTCCCAAAGGAGAGCGAAGTCATGTGGGAGGATGACGGTAGCCTGCAATGGAACATGCGCCTAGCAAAGGAGGTAAAGGTGGGGGGTTTCGTTAGCGTGCAAAAAGAAGCCTTCGTGACGGGCCCCCAACCACAAGATCGACAGGTAGTACTGGTCATACCAACGCAACCATACGACATGGAGCTGGGAGCTGAGTTGGGGGTAGCCAGGGGTGTACAATGGTGGTACCCGGGCAACCCTCTACAATGCAAAGTCGTCAACCGAACGAAAACCGTGATGACCATACAGCAAGGTGTTGTGGTAGCGAAGGTATTTGCAACCAACTCCAGTGATACAGAGAGAATGCGGTTGCTACTTGATCGGTCTGTAGAAAAAGAGCCCGTTCCAGCTGTCGAGGGAGAAAGAGGAGGAACGGAGAGGCCAACGGGTGACCTCGAGGAAGTTGCAGTTGACATAGCCGAAGCTAACATGGGGCAGTTAAGTCAGGGTTGCAAGTCAAACTTGTTAGAACTGTTGCGTGAATATCGTGATCGCGGACTGTTCCCGGCTAACCCCAAGGTAGTGCCAGCGTGCCACGGGGCTAAGCTACGGTTGCCCCTGACCAGGGAGGATTGCACACCTTATGCGGCTAAACAACGACGATATTCCCCAGAGGAGGAAGCCATGATTCAGAGCGAGGTGACGAAACAGTTTCAAACCGGGGCCATCCGTAGATCGACATCAGCGTGGGCAGCCAATTGTGTCGTGGTTCGCAAGAAGGATGGAACGGCGAGGGTTTGCCAGGATTACCGGGGGTTGAACACGTTGCTAAAGTCGGATAGTGGAGGCCTAGGAGATATCCAAAGCATCTTTGACGGCATGAAGGGTGCGAGCTGTTTTACGTCAATAGACCTTGCTTCAGGATTCACCCAACTAGAGATCGAAGAAGACGATAAGCACAAGACCGCATTCAGAGACGCCCACGGTACACTGTGGGAGCTTAACCGATGCGGGTTTGGACTGAAGACTCTACCAGCAGGCTTTGCAGCCTTTGTTGGCGGAGCTCTCGGTCCGTTGAAAGGGAAGGGAGTCCAAAACTGGTTGGATGACATCATTATCTACACCCAACAGGTGGAAGGACATCTCGACCTATTGAGGCAAGTGCTAGAGAAACTATCGAGGGCCGGTCTGTCGGTGAACTTCTCTAAATCATGGTGGTGCTGTCCTCAGCAAGAGTTTGTGGGCATGGTGGTGGACAGGCTAGGAGTTCGCCCGTCACAGTCTAAGATCGACGCTGTTGCTCAACTTACTAGGGCCAACACGGTGGAGGAAGTGAGGGCACTGCTGGGTATGACAGGCTACCTGAGGAAGTTCGTCCCCCGATACAGCGCGCTGGTAGCGCCAATCTCGAATCTTCTTCGTGACAAGCGTTTCGCGTCGAAACGAGCGAGGAAACTCAAGGTTCCATGGGGAGAGGAGCAAGACAAAGCGTTGGCGGCGCTAACCCTCGCTCTGACATTACCACTGGTTTTGGCTATGTCAGACTGGAACAGGCCGTTCCAGCTACACACGGATGCCATCGAGTTAGGAGCAGGAGCAGTTCTTACCCAGACACATGAAGGTTCTGAACGTGTCTTGGGGTATGCTAGTCACCGGCGGTCTCGAACTGACGCTAGACGGTCACCTACGGAACGGTAAGTGATGGCGGTGTTATGGGCGGTAGACCACTTCAGACCGTACGTATGGGGCAGGAGATTTACTCTCATCACCGATTGCTCGGCGCTGACATGGCTGTTTACCCTAAGTTAGCAATACCGAGGGTGGTGGTACCAGGGGTCTTGGCGCTGGTTCACAGCATGTTTGGCCATCCAGGCGTGGCGCGCACGACGCTCCTTGTTAAAGGCAAGTACATTTGGCCGACGTTGGTCAAGGACGTGCGCGAATATATGCTCTCGTGTGGCTGCAGGAGAAGGAAACGGGCCAACAGTCATCGAGTAGCTCTGATGCCAGCCAAGTTTCTGCGGCCTTGGGAAGTTCTAGAAATGGACATCCAAGACCTCAAACAAGAGTCTCAAGACGGAAACAGGTACCTGTTGGTTGTGGTGGATAGAGCCAGCAAGTTCCTGTTAGCATATCCGTTGCCGTCGAAGGATGCCGTCGGGGTGAGTCGCAAGCTGTTAGAACTCCTTTTGACCTTCGGGGTGCCGTTGTCGATCCGGAGCGATGCTGGGGGGGAATTCACAGCGCAGGTGGTGAAACATTTGTGTCAGTGGTTGAGAGTGTCGATAGACTATGGTCCCGCCAACCACCCCTGTGCCCAGGGAGCAGTCGAAAGGGTGGGGGGGTGGCTCCAGGAGGTATTATCCGAACTCTGCAAGTCTTGGCCTAGGATATGGGATCGGTATGCACTTCCAGCATGCTGGATCCAGCGTGTTACCCCAGATCCTAGCCTACCCTCGTCGCCGACACCATTTCGTCTATTGTTCGGTCGGGATGCCCGCACACAATTGGACTCGATAACCCCTGTCGTCGATGGTGTAGAATATCAAGGGGGATTGGACGCCTTCGTGGCGGATCAACAACAAGCGTTCAGAGAGGTACGCGAAGCCCTAGAGAAAAGGCAAGCTGCCAAGGATCGAAGTAGGCGAAGCTATAATGACAGCATAGGTCGTGCTTCTTCAGGGGGACAATCCAGGATCGGTGACTACGTGTTGGTTACGGAGGCGGCCAGCAAACTATCGAGGGAAGGAGTTCACTCGAAGTTAGCACACGAACACTGGACGGGACCATGGCAGGTAGTCCGTATAATACATCCAGGCCTTAGTTACGCGGTGCACATGAATGGCCGCAGTATCAGGAAGAGAATGGTGTCTGCGGCGGACATCAAACCCTTTCATGAACGCCCGGTGGAACTTCGGCATGCTTTTGAGGACGAGTTTGCGCACTTGGCCTGGGGACCGGATGTTGAACTTGCTGAGGTAGTTCCACTGCGGCAGCACCGCTGTACACGCTAATCAACCGTAAAGTTTTGTGGGTCACAGAAGGCACGTGGGTCTGGGAATACAAGGGCAGGCACCTGGATGGCGTCGAATCTAACTGGCTGAACGAGGAAGAAGTACAAGAAAGCTTCACGCCACTACAGCTGGACGTGTTTCACGCTTTGTGGGAGAGGTATTATGGAGCGGATCACCGGACTCGACCACCAGGAGTGCCTACAAGAGGGGAAAGGGAAGCAGTTTCCAGGGAAGAGGCGTTAAAGGCATTCCCGATAGGAACTAAAGTCAGGAGGGAGTTAGCAGACATCCGTGGCCGGAGGAAGGTGTTCGTAGGGGAGGTGTACGATTTCAGCAACCCATACTGGCGAGTGAGATACCCAGACGGTGACTGGGAGGAGCTGAATCGGGACGAGGTCAATCAAGGGAAGGAGTTAGCGACAGCTTCATCTTAAACCTGGGAAGTTGGTCCAGTTAAGAGCTATGGAGTCTGGAAAGGAGATGCAATACCAGGAGCCAGGAAGAAGGGCGGCCTCAGCCTAAACCGTTTGCTTAGGCGGCAGGTCTGGCTGGGTGGAGTAGTTCCGTTGGCTAAAGCCGCATTGTTCTAAGCTCTGGAGGACAGTACCAGACTTGGGGGGGTGTTACGGCAAGCCAACGTGGGAACATAAAAAATACGGTGGGCCGTAGTCTGATGATTACGACTCACCGGGCGCAGATGCAGTGGTGGGTAGCTCTGTGGGTGTGGGAAGGACGTTTCATCTAAAAAGCGGTTTCATCCGCCGGATCGTAACGCCAGACCCAGGTGGTAGCGCATGTTGCGTCCACCTGACATCACCTGGTGTTTAGTCTGTTAACACCACCCAAAAAAAGAAAGAAAAAGTGCAATCAAAAGTGCAAAGTTAAAAAGGCATATCAACTGTTCACCCGTGCATAAACGACTGCTCGCTTGTGCATCCACATCATCCATCAACTGTCATCTCACGTGCTTGCGAGACCAACGGTTGAACTTCGCTCAAAGTCTGGAGTTTCGGATCAATCAGAGGAATCGAAGGTACTGCTGGATACTGAATACGAACTCTCAAGGCAGCAGGTGAGTCATAACTAGGCCCGTGGAAGTATAGTTGCGCAGGTCCGACTCGCTGCCGTATCAGATATGGAAGATATGAAGATATGGAAGATGTGAAAGCTTCCATGGAAGTAATTTCCACGGGAGCTTCCACGAAAGCTTCCACGAAAGCTTCCACGGAAGTAACTTCCACGAAAGCTTCCATGGAAGCTTTCATGGAAGTAATGGAAGCTTTCGCGGAAGTTATGGAAGATTTCACGGAAGTAACTTCCACGGAAGCTTTCGTGGAAGCTTCCATGAAACATATGGAAGATATGAAAGCTTCCACGGAAGTAACTTCCACGGGAGCTTCCACGAAAGCTTCCACGAAAGCTTCCATGGAAGTAACTTCCACGAAAGCTTCCATGGAAGCTTTCATGGAAGTAACGTCCATGGAAGCTTTCGTGGACGCTTCCGTGGAAGCTTCCATGGAAGGTATGGAAAATATAAAAGCTTCCACGGAAGTAACTTCCACGGGAGCTTCCACGAAAGCTTCCACGAAAGCTTCCATGGGAGTAACTTCCACGAAATCTTCCACGGAAGCTTTCATGGAAGTAATGCAAGCTTTCGCGGAAGTTATGGAAGCTTTCATGGAAGTAACTCTCACGGAAGTCTTCATGGAAGCTTCCGTGGAAGCTTCCATGGAAGACATGGAAGATATGAAAGCTTCCCAGAAGTAACTTCCACGGAAGCTTTCATGAGAGCTTCCGTCAGCTTCCGTGGAAGCTTCCATGGAAGATATGGAAGATATGAAAACTTCCGTGGAAGTATATTCCTCGGGAGCTTCCACGAAAGCTTCCACAAAAGCTTCCATGGAAGTAATGGAAGCTTTCGCGGAAGTAATGGAAGCTTCCACGGAAGTTACTTCCATGGAAGCTTAGGGTCAGGGTCAGGGTTAGGGTTAGGGTTAGGGCTAGGGTTAGGTTGCTTCCGTGGAAGCTTCCGTGAAAGCTTTCATGGAAGCTTCCGTGGAAGTTGTTTCCGTGGAAGTTGCTTTCGTGGAAGTTGCTTCGGTGGAAGCTTCCACGGAAGTTGCTTCCGTCAAAGCTTCCGTGGAAGCTTTCGTGGAAGTTGCTTTCGTGGAAGCTTCCGTGGAAGCTTTCATGGAAGCTTCCGTGGAAGTTGTTTCCGTGGAAGCTTCCACCTTCCATGGAAGATTCCATTGCTTCCACGGAAGCTTCCACGCTTCCATGGAAGCTTCCAGTGATGGAAGCTTCCGTGGAAGTCGTGTAATCTTCCATGTCTTATATGGAAGCTTCCATGGAAGCTTTCACGAGCTTCCACCAAAAATGCAGATGGTGCAGGTGGCCCTGTGGGCGCCACTATTTTTGTTTTCGACCTCGCGTCAGATTCATTTCAGCAAGAATGTCGTTTTGATACTTGATGGTGGCGATGGTGCATCGGTGGCAATCGGTCATCCCTTGAAACTGCCTCTATTGTTGCGGTTACTCCTGCCTTCTTCCTCGTGAGCCCCGACAACGTATGGTTAGCTCTATCATCCAAACGATTTCCTGCCTGTTTCTTCATACACGACTGCAGCAATGGAACGCCCAGTGGTGGGGGGTGCGCTGGTCGAAAAGGTGTACCAGGCGGTTGAAAACGGAAACACTCTAGATAGCGCCATATTCCCAGCTAGGGCCAAACATGCATTCGGAAAACAGACGATCACTGCTAGCTACCGTTGGGCCTCCAGCGACGGACGGGGAGGGGACGTTTTTTTTTTTAGAATGGACCACGAATGGATACCCCTGTAGCTATCGCAACAGCTCCAGCGACGGGGGAAGAGGGGTGCATTGAGAAAAATGCAGAACCAAAAAAAACTCTCCTGTGCCGCAGTATGAGGAACTTGATACCCAGAGCGCCCCCGGCTATGAGCGGGGGGAGAGAGAGAGAGAGTCGGCAGACCGACAGGAAATGAGAAGATGAAAACATAGTATTGATAGTAGTAGTCGTCTTGTGCCGCAGTATGCGCGGCCAGGTTAACCAGACAGCCGCCAGCTGATCGGCAGGACACACAACACAGGAACAAGATCGTGTGTGGCGGACGGCGTGACACGATATAAAGGGCGAATACGCTGAGAGGGTTGAACACGAGGTAGTCAAAACCTTCAGGCGCCCTGTCAGCGGTCGTAAGAACTACCAGATGGCGCATACAAACTCACGGCTGACGTCCTTTAAATATTATTATATAATAAATAATGATGACTAGACCGAGTCCGGTAACCGGATTCTCGGGCATAGGGTGATCTCATACCCTGGTACATACCAGGTAGCAATTTCCCAGGATTATCACTCCACCTATGATCCTATTATTCCGATACACCAGTACATTGTAACAGCAGTATACTACACATTCATGCCACTAGCGTTAGGTACTATTATCTGGTATCGATTCACGAGCTATGTGCATGATTATCTTTTTTTTTTTTTCTTTATATCCTCCGGCGGATGGGGAAAAATACAGCTTTAGCTCACCACACTTCCACGTATTTTCATACGCGTCGTGTGTCGATTTTGCATGATTATCACTATTATTTTTTGTCCTCCGACAATAGATCGTAGATGCCGTTCCGATGTAAATCGAATATCCTTCCATAAAGCAGCAGTATTACCTAATATGAAGTCGAATGATCGCACCATAATGAAGTGGTATCTGCCGCCAACCATTTGCCCATTTCCTTTCCCCACATCTTCTCCTTTTATCTACTGTTCCCTTTCCTTATACATGTTTTAGCTGAGAGTCTACCTTAATTCTCATCAAAATTGCAACCCCAGACCAGTGGCCGTAGTCCTCCCGCTTCTTCTTCCCTTCCCCTCGCGGCCTGATGATTCCTCAGAGATAGCCTATATCGATGAACTCTGCCCGAAATCGCGACCTGAGTAGTCACAGAGATTCTTTGGAATAGGCGCTCCTTGCACACGCCCTTCCGGACTAGGGACGATGCGTCCGTCCCTCCAACGATGCTTGCCGCCACCTGATCGATCAGGTCGCTGCCTTCTTTACCGAGGCGCCCAAAGCTTTCCACCGCGAGGGTGTCGAGTTTGTAGCTGTGCTCGTCGAAGGACACCTGTCCCGGACGAGCGTAGTGGTTGCGCTTGCGCGCCTTGGAAGTGGAAGCCGCTGATCCGTTTCGATACGCGCTTCCTGCCCGCATGTGGACCCGTGCTTGTGGGTCCGCATACGTGACGTCGAGGAGTGTCCACTTTCCGCGATACTCCGATGCCGTAGCATCTCTTAGTCCACCTGCCTCAATCACGTTTCCATTCGCAAATCCCTGTCTGCATGGAACGAGGCTTCGCGTTCCACCTGGCGGCGGATGGATATGCCCTTAAGGGTGCGGGAGAGCGCGTGCACAAGGTGTTTGTGCTGATTCACCTGCGCGCCCGATCGGTGACACAATCGTGCATGCCGCGTATTAACCTCCGATTCACCGCAGCATGGGCACCTCGCCGCCGGGAATCCCTCTATACCCAGAATGTCTTCCCCGCAGTCACGAACTTTGATGCAGGGATGGTTCTAGCTGAGTCTACAGGCCTCGCCCTTAGGAAGGCGGTAGCCCTTGATCCCGATTGACTCCGTTGCCGGGCCTTGGCCAAGTCTCGCGTCTCCGCCTCGCCTTGAGATTCGCCTGTGTCTCGCTGAGGCCTCGTCTCGGGGAGCTGGTCCAGCGAAGAGACGTGCCTCTCACATCGTACTCGGTTTACCAGTTTACCCAGTCTCTGCTGCGCTTTGCTGGAGCTGATAGTTTCGGCGTCGTGTGCAGGCAACACGTCTGCAACTGATTGCCCTGAGGCACCTCGCTCTCCTGCTCTAAAGGCTCTGTCCCGCCAGACTTCCGGCACGATGTTCGCCACGGTCTCCTCTGAAACCCCATGCGCATCGCGCAGGTCCCTGACGCTGTTCCAGATGCGCCGCACGAGGTCAGAATCGGGAAGCTCCCTCCGGGCTTTGTTCCCTATTGCGCCGGACAGATCAGCAAGCACCTCTGGCACCGTCGCCGCCAAGCTCCTAACGGATGCTGACATCTTCCAGGCTTCAGCCGATGACAGCCCAGACCCTCCGGCCCCCGTGGACAGGCTCGCCTGCACCTGTTGATGGGATTGCAGAGTCAACACGTTTGTCGGGCGGACGAGATCAGCAAGCACCTCTGGCACCGTCGCCGCCAAGCTCCTAACGGATGCTGACATCTTCCAGGCTTCAGCCGATAACAGCCCAGACCCTCCGGCCCCCGTGGACAGGCTCGCCTGCACCTGTTGATGGGATTGCAGAGTCAACACGTTTGTCGGGCACCCGTCCGCCAAGAACGACGATTCTTCTGCTGCCCCCGGGAGATCGAGCAGTCTCTCCAGCATCCACAAGGCGTTGCCACCTGCTTTTCTGCATGCAGCCAGCGATAGTTCTGGGTCCATCACGCGTTCAAGGTAGGAGGTCCGTTGAACCATAGAGCCGGTGGCAATCAGGTTGGCTGATTGCTTGTCCGGCATGCGCGACAACATCCGCGCGAGTTGCCCCGCTCCCCCGTTTCGGACTATCTCCGTTGCGCTCTCCCTCGCGTACTCATCTGTGCCGATGGGCATACCCACCACCTTAACCTCACCACGTTCGGCGATGCTGACGCCAATGCCGTCAAGAAGGGTGGTTTGTTCCGGTGTAGGTACGTGCCCCTTCGGGGGCAGGGAAACCGTTTTGCTCGGGCTGATCGCAATTCCGATGTTGGACAACTCACGCTGGAGGAAGGGTACCACTTCCACAGCAGTATCGGGTGTGATTTACACCATTCCGATGCAAATATAATCTAGGTAGGCGAATGCCTCTACACCTTTTGGCTCGAACTCCGCCGTGTCCGCCTCAGCACCAGCAGGAGCGGCATGCAGAACAACGCCGGTCCCATGGCATCCCCTTGTTACACCCCGCTCGAGTAGTCAATCTTTCGCCTTTCTCCCGATTCCATCTAAAAGAACACGGGCGCAGACATCTCGCCGTATAATTTTGCCACGAACGGTGTAAGCGCCGGCACGCAAGTGGCTGCCTCCGCCAGCATCGCTGTCCGCTTCACTGTGTTGATTGGAGCAATCGGTGAGCATCAGCCAGTTTTTTGCCTCGTGATGTACTCTTGCGCGTAGCGCTACCTGTTCCATTCCCCCTCGTACTCCGACTCCAAACCGTCTCGCTTCGCGGTTGGCCTCCTCCAGCCGTGGTTGCCACTGCCGCATGGTTCCGGCCGCAATAAGCCGCCTCCACGTCATCCCCACGCACACGGGGCGGCATTTTTCACCCAGGGCAGTGAGGTTGGATTACAAGAAGAGCTGCCGGAATTCAGGTGGGAAGGCGTTTGGATCATCGACAATTCTTCTCCAGAAGGCTTCAACGCCAGCTACGAAATTTTTGCGCCCAAAACCAGTCCTGATTATTGACTGCAAGTGCGAGAAGCGCAGACCGTCGCTCCCCGCGCCTGATAAGGCGTTGCGAGAATTGATGACCTCGAGGGTTACCTGTGGGTCGAACTCTTCCTCCGGACGCCAGTTGGGAACACTCCCGTTCTCCTGGCCGGAGGAACTTGCTGCCAACCCTACCGCTGCAGCTTCGGAGACGCAGGCCTAGTTCTTCTCCGGGAACTTTTCTTTTACGCGCTCCCACGTTTTCTCGTCCCCCGGCGCGCGCGGTTCCGCGAGGAGGCTGCGTGCTGCCACAGTCACCCCCTCTCGATGGCGGCATGCTCATGATGCCCTGTTAAACATATCAGCGTCCGTGTCTTCGCGGGCTTGGCCGATTTGCCTCGTCGATGTTCAACGGGTATACTCCATTAACCATGGGAGCAAGAGGTTTAGGTCACACCGCGTTTGGCAGATGCGAACCTCTCTCACGCCGTTTCATTCGGCCATCCTGCGAGTGCAGTAGAGCTGGGAGGATTTACCACAAATTGATTGACCTCAGGAGTGATTGCGGCGTCTCCGATTGTGTGAATTGGCGATGCGCTCCCAAGGCATGATTGAGGAGGCCAAGCACATGGGTGATAAGCTTGGCGTAGGCAGTAGCCAGCCTCGGCTGCACTTTGATAACAGTGACGAAGCGTTGTTGGAGGTCCTCAAGGGGGACATCATCGAGCGGTCCTGCAATTTCCAATGTGTTTGGTCCTAGGGACATGGCAGAGGCCATCCCGGCGCTCTTCCTCGCCATCATCAGGTCTCCCCCCGGGTCCCGCTGCCGTCACGCGTAGTCCAGGGTCGGCCTGAACTGCCGCTTCTATTGCTTCCTGTCTTCCATGATCATGGCGGATTGTGCATCCCCTTGCTCCGCAGAGAAGCGACGCCTGCGCCCCGCCTCGTCTGACTGCATTCACCACGCACCGCGCATGCATTGCATGTTGACGTCCACAGGGCTTTTATTCATGATTATCAAAAAATGTACCAGCACCATGTATACAAAATTTATATGTCTTTCCGCTCTGCCTGCTGAAACTTCAATGAACAGCTAAAAGTAGTTTTTGTTGTATGAAATTTCTACGGGGAACGGGACTTTTTGGTTTCTCCCAAGTGTCTCTTTTGTGGCGTATCACGCAAAATATTAATCGTTTACCGGCATTCCCCCGACGCTGCGCTGTCTTGCTGTCGTCAAACTTCTACCTCTGGTACGCTAGACCCTACAGACCTCCTCCTGCTATATATACTGGTACCTGGCACAATACAGGTACATATATTATACGTTTTGTATGAAGGTACACAGGGTAATTCATCACCGCGTATCCGGTATCCGGGTGTCATTAAAAATCATAGGTACTCTCTCAGAGCAGGTACTCTCAGAGTACCTGATTGATTGAGGTTTTTGCGATAACACAAGAAGGAGGACCCTTTTCTGTGTTATTTTAGCAATGTTAATGTTTGGGATTTGGGATTTGGGATATGGGATAAGTGGAAGTGTAGTCTCTTCGCAGGTTTTCTCTTCCTCTGATGGAGGTGTGGAGACACACCGAGGTGGGTTATGTGCGCAACCGCACGCTCGAGGGTCAACGATGAGGAAACACCTCAGAGTCTGCCTCGATGAGCCAGGATGACCTTGAAGGATTATAGTGATAAGGAGGCGGTACAATCTAGGGAATAGGGACTGGTATCCACATCACCCCCCCCGTTTCCAGACGCGCAAACGTGCGCGTCTTATACGTAAGAGGTGTCGACTTGGGATGGCAGGGTCCTAGGAAATCCCTGGAATACGCCGATAATCACTATTATTATTGTAGCAGAGTCCGAAACTCGGGTAAAACAATTGGTCAATATGACTTCATATTCGTGTGTTATAAGGCTTAGTTTGGGTAAGCTATTGGTTAACCAGTTGCAAGTGGTCAAACGGACTAATACCCCACAAAATCCTTAACAAATGGCGTCGTCGACAGACCATGGGTTTTTGGGTCGTGGGTTCGATCCCCACATCCACCATAATAAACTTTTTCAGATTTCCCCATGGCGAACTTGAAAAATACTCTCCCCGGTATTCCCAGGAAATGAAACGGCTTGGATATTGACAGAGGTCCGCCGTATATCCGGCCGACCTGCTATCCCGCCGTTTCAGGGGGGGAGAGTGTTATAAGGCTTAGTTTGGGTAAGCTATTGGTTAACCAGTTGCAAGTGGTCAAACGGACTGATACCCCACTAATTCCTTAACACGTGTCGATAAGAAAAAAAATAAAAAAATATAATAAACAAATATGATTATGACTTATCATCTCAAGTATTAACGGAATTCCATGCTGTACAATGTTATCGCTGCTTCGAAACGTTTTAAAACGCGACACAATCCTTGGATATGTTCCTACGGGAACGACAATGACATTTTAGAGCTAGCGCGAACTAGCTACGAAACTTTCAGAGAACAGGTTTACTGCTAGGCCTCAGCTTGCGCGACTTTGCTGGGTGCAGTTGTGACCTATAGTACGATTGACAACCTAGGACCTTCTTCAAGTGTGCTCAGACTGCTAACACTTGGTACTTCATGAAGATTTTGAAATACTGATAAAGAAGGTCCGGCTCCTCCACCTTGCTACATACAGAGCATGGTGGGATTGCCATGGTATGTATCATGGTGTTACAGACTGTTATATATAGAAGCTTAGCTTGTCTCAAGATAGTACATCTTTCAGTGCTATCGTCGAGACATGACAATCTCAACGACAAACAATTGGTAACTCTTCGAAGAAGCCTCGTTCGAGTTGAGGGTGTTGTGCCTGTGAACAGACATGCACCTTTTAGATTTGCAGAGCTTTTAACTCTGCAATATTTAACGTACCTCGTTTATTTATTGCACTGAGATACAACTTAGTATCTCCACACCCGAACGTTCAGCGTGTAATAAGGGCAGAAGCTGCTATGCAACAACCATGATACAATGTGGTGTATGAAAGCGACCAGGCGGGAATTAGACATCATCTCTGTATCTTGTACATCAGCAACTTGGTGAGTTGATATTACATTCGGAGCTCGTGGGCGTCCCCATTCGCTCTAAAAAATGTTATCTTCCTCACACTGACCACCATTTACAGGAACACAACATGTCTGACTCAAAACGATTACCATCAACGGACTTGCAGACTGTATATAGGGGATCAGTGTGTATATACAAAAATCTGCTTGACAACGACGATCGTCGAACATAAATGATGTCAACTGAGATATTTCCTTAGTCTACATAAGGAAAATAAGATAACGGAGAGGTGGTTGACGACCTACCGTGTCCATTATCGACTTTGGTATCCAACTCATACCGCGGCACAAACGTGATGGTACCGTTGGCTCTGCCTCCACAGTTTGCTAGACTGGAGACGCGGGAGTTGTTAGTGTTTTCGGATCAAGAGGGACGTCCTGAATGCTCGCAAAATATGAGCGAATAAATTCACTGCAGTGGGGAATTTGGCGACGGTGATACCAGCCATCGCTATTTGGACCTTCCCCACGAAAACGGACTCGGAACAGAACATTAGACGGGGATGTTTCTTCATCTAAATTTGGTATTGAAATTGGTGATTTATTTAGTTCCCAAAAAATTGAAAGCAAGATCTACGACAACTAACTATGAAGAAATTACTTGCGGATTGGAGTGTTTCTCGTCGCGGAAGGGGAGAATGAATGGGGTCATCTAAAAACTTGAAGTATGCCCCAAATTGTAATTTCTACCCTTCTATTAGCTTCTCCGGGTCTAGTCTAATGTAGGAAAAACTGAAACAATACTCGTGAACAATTCCCGATCACTCTCGTCTAACTAAGCAGTGTCCATTCAAATCATTAGAATGTACTTCATACGCACGTACGTGGAGTCGGTGGGCGATAAGGTTGCCCATCTTGTGGTACATTACGATAGATAAAGGCTAACCTGGGTTGCGACGGCAACACATCAGAAAGAGACGTCTTTCCTTGGGTTGTGTCCTCTGGTATGTCGCCAAACAACCGGGATAATGTGTCCGGTACTACGTGTAATTTTCCCGGCTTATGCTCGACTGTAAAATCGAAACTTTGCAAGGCAATGGCCCATCGTGTTAACATGTTGGACGTGTCTTGCATATATCATAGGTACGTGAGAGCAGCGTGGTCGGTGACGCATTTAAAATTTTTGCCCCAAAGGTACGGACGCCAATGTTGCAGAGCGAGGACAACTCCACAACACTCTTTCATCGTTGCTGAATAATGTTTTTGTCCTTTCGTAAAACGTTTACTAAAAAAGTGGGCAATGATTTCTAGGTCTGGTTTATCAGATCCTTCGTTGGCGTTTTGGGCTAAGAATGGTCCGACTCCTGCTTCACTTGCATCTACATGTTATGTACGATAAACTCCTTACAATAACCAGGCAAATGTAATACTGGTGGGGAGAAGAACAACTTCTCAATCCGGGTTACTGCTTTATTTAGATTGAGGTGTTCCCCAGTGTTTATCAAATAATTCCCGCCGTTGCTTATATTGCTTTTTAGTAAGCTCGACCAGAGGTGCTGTAACTTCAGCATATATATTCTGGTACACACCGGCGTACGAAATTAAGTGTGCCCAATCAATGAAGAACGTAATTCCTTGATATTCTTCGGGTCTGGCAACTCACTAATGGCTTTTATACGGTCATCACCAACAATAGTGATACCATGTTCCGATATGACATGATGACCTAAATATTCAACTTGTTTCGAACCGGACTGTAACTTAGACGGTTTTAACGTCAAAACTGTAAAGCTGAAAACATGCGTTCGAGTAACAACAGATGATGTGCATCCCACGTAGATGAACAAGCTATTAAATCATCCATATAACAAAAAAGATCATTGGCTGAACCAGTTTCACCAAGGGCGAGCGACATCATATATATCTTCTTCTGCCGACCCATCGCATACCCTCCTGAGACGACCTCTACGAAACACAGTACCATATACCTAACGAAGTAAAATCACCCTCGCGATCAATAGTGATGGCATCGCATGTATATGACATCACATACCCACCTCGCCTGATGTATTTGTAAGTTGTATCTCTGACTTAAAATTGACGACCGCAGAGCCCCACATCGACAAGGCAAAATCATAGGCGTGAAATCGTACATTTATTTGATACAAAAATAATTTGGAAAAGGAAGCACAGGCAGATGTGTTAAAATTGCGGTAAACAACCTTACCAACCCATTACGTAGGGTATTTCGTACACACCGTCTGCATGATCGCGTCCCAACCTATGCCAAGCGAAGTATGACTAACGAGGTAACGTAATCGAGCGCGTGTATACCAAGTATGACTAACGAGGTAACGTAATTGAGCACATGTATACCAAGCGTTCCTTTAAAACTGACGATTCGCATCCCTCCCTCTAATGCTCAATGGCGGAGACAGTACATGGCCACATACATCACCTCGCATGCTGTATTTGGCAATACGTATCTCTTTCGTATAATTAGCGATGTCAGAAAATAATGGTAACTGTATGGTGATGGTGACAAACAGTGCATGACCACATCACCTCGCCTGTTGTATTTGACAAAACGTATCTCTTTCTTATAATTAATTAGCGACGTCAGAAAATAATGGTAACTACAAATATTCTATAAAATATTCTAGCTGTCGATCCATGTATCATACAACAACAAATTATGAAGATTTAACACGTTATTTACTACACTTGAACACTGGGTTGCATGCTGCATCTTGATTCAATCTAACATCAAACCTTCTAGAATAGTAAACATTACACGCCAGATGATATAAAGGGATGTCTTATTGCTTCAATCGTCAGGTTTGTCCCCTTTGAGGATTTTTAGTTTCCGCGCACATATTGAAATGTTCCGCCCCCCCCCCCCCCCCCCCCCCTCCCCTCTCCCTCCCCTGACCCCTCTTGTTCATAAAAAACCCCAACCCTCCCCCCCCCCCCCCCCCCCGTCCCCCGATTCCCCCCCCCTTCCGCCTAGTTTGTCCAAACGCCCCACTCACAATCGAAATCGACCTGAGTAATAAACACCTATACGCAGTTGATATCACGTCATTATCTTTCTGACCATCCATGACGTAGTTTTCAATTCCTCCCCCCCCCCCCCCCCCCCCCCTCCAACGCCCCCTCTTTTCCAACCACCCGCACGATCGCCTAGACCTAGCACCACGCGTATAACAAGCTGCTACATATCTTTGATCTCACAGCCGAAGTGTATTTGAATATTACAAGGGCTCCGCATGGCATTCGCCGGCGCCCATGCTTCGGGTAGGGCAGGGCAGCACTTCGACAACTTAAGGTGTAGCTGTCCGATTTGGCATGCATTGAACTTTAAAGTAATGCCAAGAGTTTAATACGAACATGGGATTATGAAAGTAATGATTTGACAGAAAAAAACGTAATATTATATAACAAAGAAGGCAAGGATAGGCGAAACAAACTATGTTAAATGCGCTGTCAAGTAAAAGTTGGCGTCTATCAAACAAAATACCGAAAAGAGTATTGGTGAGAACCTGCGTCGCCTCTAGGCGAAACGAAAGAGGCCTTGGCATTAATGAAGAGACTGCACTGCTGTCCCCGTGGCAATGGAGGTTCGAAGTCGACAGGATGCAAAGTCGGTTTGCATCAAACGTCGACATGGGCCCATGTCAGCCGGCGAGGTTTTGGAAGAAGATTGCTTTGTTTGTTACGTGAAGGCTGTCGCATTGATTGGTCTGCGTGGTTGCGGGCGAGGAGAAAAACGAAGAAGAGGAGGGCGATCTCTCGTTGCGTAGGCGTTGTCTAAGATAGGTGCGGGGGTGGCTTTGCTCGTACGGGAGGTTGGCGTAGCGCTTCTTCTCTGTTTTTTCTCGAGAAGGCGGGATATGTGTGTCTGCTATCTTTGCTTCGTGGGTGCTTTCACGTTGTCGAAATCGGACGCGTCCCCTCAATACATAATATCCGGAGTGTCTCTACCATGACGACTGCTGATGGTGCCGTGCGTATTTCCCAAAAGACTGACATATTATTTACTCGTAGAAATAATCATACCTGGTATATTATACCTTTCTTTGCAACATTTTTTTTTCTTCATCCCATTTATCATCGCCGCACCATTCTCGCGCTCCCTCCCAGTAGTAACTCAGATCCGGGGTCACATAGCGGGCCCTCCTCCTCCCTCCCCACTTCATCACGTGCCTTCATTTTTACCGCGAGGAGAATCGAGCATTTTCTTCCCTCGTCGACTCGCGTCGAATTGTACCTAGCAGGCGCTCTCAGCGGTTGATCTCTTTTTTTTATTGCATTTTCGCAAATTAAGTCATACTTCATCGTGGTGGGTGTCGAACTCAAGGACAACCAAACGTTAGTAGTATTCGAGGGTAAAACCATTATTAATAGACCACCGGGGCGGCCGGCTGACAATTGATTAAAACAAAACAGGATCTTTGCATAAGAGATTACATTCCCTCCCCCATATTGTATGATACTACGATGGTTGACGCGATATAGAATAAAGCGCCAAATACCTAAATATCAGCCTACGCGGAGTTTTAGATATATCATGAACAACGAACGATCGCGACGGCAGAGCACGGCAAAGCATAGCGCTTCGCTCTGCTGAGCTAGCGCTGCGTTGCGATGCGCTGCTGAGCTGAGCCGCAGGGCACTGCACGGCGCTTCGTTGCTGTGAGCTATAGCGCTGCGATGGGGTGCTGGGCGGTGTGGAGCTGATGAGCCAAGCCCAGATCTCAGCCGATGAAGCTTCGCCAACTACAAAACAAATGGTGGTAATCACAGAAAAGCTAAAGCTGGACCGTTCCGCAACTAATGCACAGGCGGCTAATTAGCGGCAAATCAACTTACTAGACAAAAAAAAAGAAAAATCGCGAAAAGGTTCAAAATCGTGTTGGCAGAAAAACCAAATTTGCAGGAAGCAGCTGAAAGGTCAAGAAACAGGCAATATCTCAGTTGTTGTTGTTCTCACATTAACTCGCACAATCCAGTCCGTGGTCACAGGACTGGTTCCAGTCACTCTGGAGCAGAGGAATACCCTAGGGAAAAACACAAACAACCCAAGGTGGTACACGCATAAATCACAGCCGACGCAATTCATGCCTCCACCAGAAACATATAAAAGTGAAATCGGGAGTCAGTATACGATGTGCCAGTTCCATACCGGTGCATACGTCTCATTACTCGCGCCTGGGAAAACCGACTATACCGCTTGCCACCAAAAGACTACCACGTATATATCACACGTAGTATCTATCACTACGCAGACGCACAACAGACGCAAGTCAATTGGAAAAAAGAAACAAAGAACAAAGAAGAGAAAGGAAAGGAAATGGGTGCATGGGGCCACGAAAAAGAAAAGAAAAAGAAATATTGGGGGGTCTACTGGCGAGGCTGCCACCAGAACGGGATGTCACATGTCACGTGGTCTTTCGATGGTCTACAGCAGTATGCAGTAGTACTACGAACGACTTCCGATACACCCACCGAAGCACGGACTACCGGCCAATTACGCGATCGACAGCTGGCCGTGGTTGTCACGTGTCTCTGTGTTGGGGGCCCCTGCCCTGCCTCTTGTTGGCTCTTGAGAGTGATGCGTGTATGACTAAACTTGCCAACGGCACTCGCACTGCACTTCGAGCTATCTGCTGTGGTTCTGGTTGCTACTTGTTGCGGCATTATGTGCTAGGCGTTTCGCCCTTCGGCTAATGCTGCTACACCTGCTGTTGTGTGATTGCCAATGTCGTCAGTTGGCGTTCATGCTCGTCGTACATACTGCTGTTTTCACCGAGTACGTGCGGGTTTCCTCGTACCTCAACCGTACGACGACGAGCTCAAAACAGAAGGAAGGTGACATGAAATGGCATGGACAAGGGCCACATAGAAGCGAGCACAGCGGGATAGTTCGCTGCGAATCAACCGCACTCGTTCATGCCTACAGCAGAGGCTGGCTGGAGTGTCAGCGGCCGTGCTAAAGCCAGGGCCAAAGGCCGAAGAGACGGCTCTACCTGTTTTGTTTTGTCTCGAAATTCTGTTATATATTGGACAGAGTGATGATGCGTGTACGACTAAACTTGCCAACGGCACTCGCACTGCACTTTGAGCTATCTGCTGTAGTTCTGGTTGCTACTTGTTGCTGCATTATGTGCTAGACGTTTCGCCCTCCGGCTAATGCTGCTACACCTGCTGTTTTGTGTTTGCCAATGTCGTCAATTGGCGTTCATGCTCGTCGTACATACTGCTGTTCTCACCGAGTACGTACGGGTTTCCTCGTACCTCAACCGTACGACGACAAGCTCAAAACAGAAGGAAGGTGACATGAAATGGCATGAACAATGGCCACATAGAAGCGAGCACAGCGGGATAGTTCGCTGCGAATCAACCGCATTCGTTCATGCCTACAGCAGAGGCTGCCTGGAGTGTCAGCGGCCGTGCTAAAATAAAGCCAGGGCCAAAGGCCGAAGAGACGGCTCTACCTGCTTTGTTTTGTCTCGAAATTCTGTTACGTGAAAGTATGATGATTTGGGAGTTATTTTGTCACGAAACGTCTTGCCGTCGGTAATTTGTGTCACGAAGTTGTTGGATATCGTCGGTAAGTTGTGTCACGTTTTAGGTGAACCCACACTAAAAAATTGAATTTCCAGCTGGCAAAACGAGCAGAAACAAAAGCAATAAAATGCCGAGCAAGAAACCAAACGAACTAGTAAAAAAGTACAGCAAAAAGTACAGCAAAGAAACTAACGCTCGAGAGTATGCCACCGCAAAATTCCAAACATTATCAAGTACCGTTTGGAAATGATGCCAATTTTGTAAATCATTCAGGCGTTGCAGCCATTAAGATTCAACAATTTTTCCAAAATTCCTCCTCGACACTCGCTCGTCTCGCTCGGCACCCGTCCGCGTTCACGTCGATGTGCGGAACGGACACGGCAGGGCGAGGGGCGTTGGAGCCGCCCCCCGAAGGTGGCGCTCGAACCAAGCCATATTCGACCGAGAATTCCAGTTCCGCGAATCGCATACTTAGGCCGAGACAAAAAACTCCTGACCAAAGTCCATGACACCAAGGAATGACTCGATATTCAAGGAATGATTTTATATATATTAATTTGTGACCTAAATCTCCTAAAAAATCCTCCCCCCCCCCCTCCCCCTCTTGCTCTCCCCTTACTCAAACGCCCCACCAAATATCGAAATCCGCCAGATTAATAAACACTTCACGCACAGGATATCACCTCATTATCTTTCGAGAGCCATCCATGCCGCTGTCCCCCCCTCCCCCCCCCCCCCGCCTCGAACGCCCCCTTCTTCCCCATCACCCGCACCATCGCCTAGACCTAGCACCACACCTATAACAAACCCCTCACCTAAAGCCCTTCCTTTCCCCCCCCCCCCCCCGCCCCCACCCCCCACCTCCCCCCCCCCCCTTCCCCCCCCAACCCATCCCAACCCCACCCCCTCGAACACTCCACCCTCTCTTTACTCACTGATTGTACGACTTACCCCAGGATATACATGATAAACTGATGCATTATTTCCAAAACCGTCACATTTATCCCCTCAAAATAATGTATAGTTTCCACGCACATATTGAGCTGCCCCACACGCCTCCCCCCCCCGCCTCAACCCGCCCCCCCCCCCCCCCAATAATAAACTGGTCCCAAAACCGTCAGATTTATCCCCTTGAAAGGATTTATAGCTTACATGCACAAATTGCCCCCCCTCCCCCCCCCCCCCTCCCCCCCCCTCCAAACCCGCTCGATTTTGATCAAAACCAGGCCCCCACGTCCTTCAAAACTCCGCCCCCCCCCCTCACCGGTTATTCGACTTACAAGATTCACTTGATAAAAGGATACATTTCCCTCCACAGCTGTCAGATTTTGTCCCCCTCAGATACGGGTTTTATAGTTTCCGCGCACAGACTGACTAAAATCACCCTGTTAACCTTGATAGCTACACTGTAGTTGTAAGGGGAGTCGCCGACCTATATCCTTAATGAGGACACACAACTCGTAATGCGCGCGATCGGAGTATCACACACAGCTTGCAAAGATGAGTTTCGACGAAATCTTCGATCTCACAGCTGGAGTGCATTTTTAATTTTTATAATATATCTTGGTACAACCAGAGTGCGTTACAAACTCCGAACGGCATGCGTTTAAAGCAGTACTTGCCTTTAGCTGCAACAAAAGCAGTTGATTCGATGTCCGAGTCAGCAACAGAAAGCTGATGATAAGCACTCTGGACGTCGGCTACTGGGATGAACTTGGCTCCACCCACAGAGTCGAGGTGAGTTTCGATGTTGGGCATGGACCATGTTTTTCGGACGAGATGGCGATTAAAAAGAGTGTTACGGTAGTCAACACAGAACCGTGGTGACCCATCAGCTTTGCTGACAATAGTAACAGGACTACCCGAAGCACTTGTGCGTTCCTCTATTATTCCCTGCTTCAGTAACTGGTCAACTTGGTCATCGATTTGTTTTTGAAGGCGGGGTGAGGTGCGGTACGGCGCACGATCAGCCGGACAAGTGCCTGGTTGTGACGGGAATGTAGCTTCGGCTATTTTACAACAGCCTAACTCATCCTCCGCTGACAACGAAAAGACTGGGCGGTATTTTGCGTATAGGTTTATAACCCCCCAAACTTGTTCGGGTGAGAAAGTAGTGTCAAGAAATGCTTTAGCAAGGGCTGGCTCAAGTGTTACTCGCGCAGCTGTTTCTCGCGCAGCTGCTAGTAGTTCATCCTTATTTTTGGGTGATGCCGCTACCGCACTTATCCGTAATTCACGTGTATCCGTCACACTGACTGGCTGTTGACAAGAGAGCAAGTGCTAGATGTGCGGGTATAGTGACACCGCGCGTAGACGGATTGGCGATTTGCAACCAGACGGACCCATCTGCTGCACGCCGTGTTGCTACAGTACTTGCAACAACAACACGTTCGAAAGTTTGGATTTTTTTGTTCCTATATTTTCGGAGAATTCGGATTGAGATACCATACGAGGTTCTAGTACAACGTCGGTATCAACCGGAGGTTTAGTATTGGTGAAAACAACCGATGCCTCAGTTCCTGCTGGTACATAAAAACAGGATTTGAGACTAACAGGGATAGCCTCAAAGTCAGCATGGACGGATGCGACACAGAGGTTACTCCTGCTGGGGAAGTTGATGATTCAGTGGTACTTGAATCAACACGATGAACAGCGGGTATAGTCTAATAGTTGTTTCACTTGATTGAGTGAAAAGTGATGCACTGATTTTTCCAGCCAAGGTTCGCACCAAATAAAGATATGACGCTGTTATCTAACAGGATATCATCAGGACGTAACGATGAAATGACAAGCGCTTCTACTGGGCGAGTGACGTCCCCCAGTTGTAAATCAAAGCGAATGAACCCTAGCATTTCCATCACTGATCCATTTGCGGCTTTCAACGTGAGCACAGCAGGTGGGATGGCATGTATCGGTTCATTTTTCAAGATAGGGTGGCGTTTCACAAACGAGAAAGCCACACATACATGGAACATCGCTTGACGTGTCAACACAGTGGCACGAGGCACCTCGAAGCCTCCAATACGTTCACATATATGAACGCGATGAGACGAGAAAGCACGCGTAAGCGGCGATCGCGTACGACGCGATAAAGCACAGGCGTACCATTCTTCATGTTCATTATTATTATGAGTACTGCTCCTTTCATGACCAGGGCAGTCTTCATTGACATTCATAGACACAGACTTATCAAATCACTGGCAACGAAGAATCCATCTGCTTATTACCTACCTGGTACATCCCTAGAAACGGATTCACTAGGTACTGGCAATAAAAAATCCGCCTGCGCATTGCCTACATGGGGGAAACAGGGCGTGGTTAAAGCAATCATTACTGGCGTGACTGGACTTATCTCTAGCCGTACACCCTGATACTGAACAGAGTGAGTGATCACGCGTGATGTTCAACCTAGACGTAGACGACTTAGCTGCAGGCATCTTCGAACTGGACAAGTGAGATGCTGCTGCCGAACCACTGTGTGAGCGTTTACGTTCAAGACGACTCTCAGGGCCGCGTACAGCTCGCACCTGAGTTTTAGAACGACCGCGCGCAACAGTCGACCATGACATGGCACTGACTGTGCCATCGACTGCTGCTAGGGACGCAGCACTACGCAAGGCCCTATCGACTGCCTGCTGCATTGACTTACAGTTTTATTTTTATTTTATTTTTATCCTCCGGCGGATGGGGAAAAATAAAGCTTTTTTAGCTGTACCACACTTCCACGTATTTTCATACGCGTCGTGTGTCGATTTAACTCAGTTGCTTTCGCAGCCCTACGCACAGTTGTTGTTGTTGTTCTCACATTAACTCGCATAATCAAGTCCGTGGTCACAGGACAGGCTCCAGTCACTCTGGAGCTGAGGAATACCCCAGGGAAAACACACACACAACCCAAGGTGGTACACGCATATATATATATCACAGCTGACGCAATTCATGCCTCCACCAGAAACATATAAAAGTGAAATCGGGAGTCAGTCTACGATGTGCCAGGTCCAGGCCGGTGCATACGTCTCACTGCTCACGCCTGGAGAAACCAAATATTCCGATTGCCACCCAAGTAAGACTACCACGTACATATATTACACGTAGTATCTATCACTACGCATACGCACGACAGGCATAAGTCAATTGGAGAAAAAGAAACAAAGGAAAGAAAAGAAGATAAAGGAAAGGAAAGAAAAGAGAAGAAAAACGAAACAATACGAAAAAAGCAAGCAAAGAGAAGAAGAAGACAAGAAAAGCAAGAAAATACAAGACAAGAAAGCAAGGAAAGAAGAAGAGAAAAAAAAGAAAAAAGAAATAGAAAAAGAAAAGAAAGAAAAATGTCATACTAGCAGACCCTAGAAACTGGCTAAAAATGGCATTGGGCTAACAGAGGGTATCACGTCCATCATCAATGGCACCTGGGAGAGAACGCAACATGGCGAATAAGTCAGGGCGGTCTTATGCTATCTTGTGACGGCCATTAGAAGGCCCACAACTTTCAATACGATGATGGCCAAACCCAGACCTCAGTCTCTTGGGCATGACGCTCCCCCTTCCGCCCCTCCCCTCTTCCTCCCTTTCCCCCTCCCCCCTCCCCCCCTCCCCCCTCCCCCCCTCCCCCCTCCCCCCCTCCCCCCTCCCCCCCTCCCCCCTCCCCCCCTCCCCCCTCCCCCCCTCCCCCCTCCCCCCTCCCCCCTCCCCCCTCCCCCCTCCCCCCTCCCCCCCTCCCCCAGTCCCCTCCCCGCCCCCCCCCCTTCCCCCTCCCCCCGGCCGCTTAGAGATACCAACGGTGGATGATGCTGCCACAGCCTTTGCGCGTCGCTCTGCAGCTTTGCGTCTCTCCGTTCCATGCCAATTCCGCATGAACAACTCGGCTCCCTCCTCTACTCGTCGAAACCATCTGCCAGCCGTCTGAGCAACCTTTCGCCATCCTTCGAATTTCATTCCAAAGACCGACATATCCTCCTTCAGATGATCCATCCAGTCTTTCTCTTGCCCCCCTGAGTAGCCCTTACCCCCAACAAACTCCCCATACATCACCCTCTGTGGCAGACGCTCCTCCCCCATGCGTGCCACGAACCCCGCAAACAAAATCCTCCGTTTGCGCACTATCACCTCAACGCTCTCGGAATCTGTCTGGGCAAGCGCGTCGGCGTACGATAGGGTGTGGTCGTCGCGCTTCCGTTTCCGCCATCCAAGGCATCGGAGCAGCATGGAGCGGTGAACCCGTCGTAGCCTGTCATAGTCAGGCTTCTTCGGGCTCCACGTGATGCAACCGTACAGCAGTGTCTCGACCACCTCAGCTTTCAGCAACCGCACCTTCAACCGTAAGCGCACACCCGGGCGATCATAGATTTCCGTCTTGTACCGCTGGAAGCACGCCCAGGCCCTCTGAAGACGCCGCGTTATTTCAGTGCTAAGGTTTCTGTCTGCGGTGATAGCCCCGCCCAAGTACACAAACTGGATTGTTTGTTTGTAAACCTGGCCGGCTGCATTGATCGTGAAGGACACCTTCCCCCCGCTTTTTGTTTCCAGGCGCATTATCTCTGTTTTTGCCTCGGATACTGTAAGCCCGAACGACGAGCACGCAGTCACGATCGCCGTCATCATCCTCTCCAGCCCTTCTGATGATCGCGATACGATGCCCGCATCGTCCGCGTACAGAATACCCCACAATCTCTGCACCCCCTCCCCCTCCTTCCCCCTCCGTCCGTCGACTTTGCCTGTGCGTGAAGTGCCCTTCTTCTCGCCTTCCTTCTTTCGTTGGAGCTGCACCATGTTGTCCGTGATGGCTGCATCAGCGAGGAAGCGTTTCTCGGCCACACGCAGTACCGCCGTGAAAAACATGTTGAACAGCAGTGGCGCGAGCACGCATCCTTGCCTGAGACCTTGCCCCACGTCGAACTTATCCGATCACTCTCCATCATCCAGCCGCACGCATGCTTGCATACCGTCGTGGAATTGGCGGATGACGGCGAGCATTCTCGGTGGCACGCCAAAACGAGCAAGGACATCCCACAAAAGGCTTCGGTCGACGGAGTCGTATGCTTTGGTGAGGTCGATAAAGCACATGTACAAGGGGGTGTCCTTCTTCCGCGCCAGTTCCTGCAGTCGTCGTACTACGAACATCATGTCAACCGTCGAGCGTTGGGGTCTGAACCCACACTGTTCCTCCGGCAGAATGTTCTCGCGTTCGCAATAGTCACTCAGGCGACCCGCGATGACTTTGAGGAGTACCTTACCGGCGTGAGCCACGAGGGAGATGCCACGATAATTGCCACACTCAGTCCGATCTTTCTTCTTGTGAAGCACCTTAATCGTTGCATCTTTCCATTGTTGGGGTACGCCACGCCCCCTCCACACAGCGACGATGATATCGTGGAAGTTTCCGAGGGTGTTGAATTCTCCTTCGTCGGCCAAAACCTTCAAGAGCTCGGCCGGGAGACCATCGGGCCCTACCGCCTTTCGGTTCGCCAGCGCCCGGATCGCCTCCTCTACTTCGTACCTAGACGGGACATCGTCCAGTGGTCTGCACGGGGGCCACTGCTTAAGCTCGCCCACAACAGTATTGCCCAATGAGTTGCAGTTCTAAAATTTTTGGACCCACGCAAAAAAATTCCGACCCGCAAAGCTTCTACAAGCTGTATATGTTGTTTTTGAACTTGACGGTTCAAATTGTTGAAACTATCTCGAAGGCGATTTACATATGAGGTGACTGACTCATTTGAACCCTGAGTCAGAGTGACTATCTGCTCTATTGAGCGTGCTAGAGCGTCTGCTGACAAGTACGACGCTTCAAAAGCAGTTTTCATTTCCGACCATGAGGTCGGTTTTGCGCTGCTTTCTGTATCCGACAGTTGCCGATCTCCATCAGCACTACGTCTCCACGGAACCTGATCTCCTACCAGCTGAGTATAGAACTGGATAGCTTCGTCCTTCAACACGAAGATGAAGTATGTCATGAGGAGGTCATCAATCATGTCCTCGGTGACGCCGGGACGTGACTTTAAAAACGCAGTAACGAATGCTTCGTACTGCGACATAACATTAAGGATGCTATTTTTGTCGTTTTCGTTTCCCGAAAATTTCTTGGAGATAGCACCGAAGTCAGACATTGTCATCCTCGTGTTAACAGATGACACTGACGGGACTGAACTATCTACTTTTAGGCTGCTTGATTCAGACGGAGCTAGTTGTACTCTACCCGTCAATGTAGACAACAGGTCAGCAATGTTGCTTGTACGTCCTTCCTCAGTTAACGACTTATCAAGCAGTTCATTCAACTTAGCAATATTACTTTCGCTGACGAGCGACTGCTGTTGCGGGGAACTACTGACCATGTGATGGGGAAAGGAGACTTGACCAGCTGCTCCTTTCTTTACGGATGAGAACGACTGACTGGCGGTGGTGACGCCCACGACGACTACGGTGGTAACGCCCACGACGATTACGGTGGCGACCATAGCGGTGTCGCCTCAGCTCTCCTTCAGATGAATCTTGACCAGGTGACGGCTCACGGGGGCTGAAGTAGGTTTCTTCTTCTACCTCTTCTTCCTCCTCCCGGTCTTGATTTAGACTTATTTCCTCACGACATGAGGGGAGGCCACCTCCCTCCCGACGTGGGGGAAGTGCGCTTAGGTCCGTATGACCATCCCCGGGACCAGGGGGGGTCTGTCCCGTCTGCCATACGTATGGCATGCGGGACAAACGTGCGTTTTTTTTTTAATGAAGCTTACTTACCCGCTCTTTTCGGTCGGGTTGCTAGCACCGATCGAGCTTCACTGCCTCGACGCCAATTGTGGAACTTTTGTCCCTTCGCAGGTTTTCTCTTTCTCTGGTGGAGATGTGGAGACACACCGAGGTGGGTTGTATGCGCAACCGCACGCTCGAGCGTCAACGATCAGGAAACACCTCCGAGTCTGCCTCGAGGAGCCCGAGTATAGAGTTGTGCCCCGGCTGGGCGAGAACCAGGTACCCGGTGCCGGGTACCCGGCCCGGGCGGGACCGGAACCGGACCGGTCCAAGTCTGCGACTCGCGGGTATCTGTGCCCCGGGTACCCGGGTACCCGGGTACCTGGTTTTACGATTTACGGAGCCCCTGAAAACTTGCTGCACACAGCACACCGAGATACCCAACACACAACACACACGATACTCTTACCAGCCGCTGGCGGCCCTTCTATACCACAGCGGGAAGGGTGTCCCAGCTTGTCACCGTGCGCGGGGCCATCTCGTCAGGCGTCCTGGCCAACTATGAAGAAATGCCTTCTTGTTGATGTTTTGTTGTTTTTTGCTCGGGGTCTCCGGAGTGCGGTCGATTCTTGTGTTGTCGTTGTCTCTTAGGTAGGCTGCATTGATTGCCTGAGTTATTGACCGAGGTTCGGTGTTTGAATTGTTCCAACACGAAACACTTGCCCAATGTCTAGCACAGTAGCTGGCATAATTTGCATGTTTTCATTTCTTGGCTTCTTGGTTGTCAATCCAGAACCCAGAACTTTTTTTTTTTTTTTTTTTTTCATCCTCCTGGAGATCCGGGTAAAAAAAGCTTAAGCTCCATACACTTTCGTTTGTGTACCAGTTTTTGTCCGTCTGCAGAACGCAGACTTTGTGTCAACCTCGCCAATCCGGTTCAGTCAACACTATGAACCCAGAACATAATTCAGAAGTCCCTCGATCTTGCTGATATCGGAGAAACGGAGGGGTGGCGGAAATAGATCGAACACAATGGTTTCCCCGTGCGGGCTTGATAGTTGATATTGGATAGGAGAGAGGGAGGAGCGAGGTCTGTCCCTCTGTTTCGATAGGTATGTATGGTGTGGGCGTGTCGGCCAATGTTTCCCCAGCATCAACATGCATTATATTCTCCTCTGCTGTCTGTCGGTGACGGAATTTGTCGCATGAAATTCGAGCAATCGTACTCGGAGTAGGATTTTGCTGATGAGCGCAATAGGCAACAAGGTATGACAGCAGTATCACAGGTCAGTATTATGTACCTGCCACAATTCCTTGGCAATTCCTTGGGTTCACGTTCATAAACCTTCGGATCAGCAATCAAGTTACCATTTTCACACTACCTTCTCGGGAGGCTTCCCATCTTGAGCACTTGCACAAGGGACTTGCTCTCTTTCTCCGAGGAACGCCCAAGCGCCTTCTGAACTCGGTCGTATCGGACCTTCGGAGGTCAGTCATTATGAATACCTGAGACGGGCTACAGATATAGCCTGTGTATGTATGTACAAGGGTTCCGCTTCGGGGGCGGCCAACGCCGCCCGCTACGCTCGCGCAAGGCAAGGAAGAATGCAACTAAAGACATGTAGAGGAGGCAGAAAGAAGAGGCCCATGATGTGGTGCGAACAGCGATTTGATAATGCCAACAGCTGCTTGTGCAGAGCAAATTGCCCTGTTGTGCTCACCTGTGCTGTGTGCATTTATTTGTCACCGGTGTTACGTTCTGATCGGCAGTACGGGGGTACTTTGCGTGGGGGAAAAAACAGGGGGCCGTCAAAGATCAAATACACGTAGAAAAAGAAGAAAGAAGAAAAGTACCTGGTAGTACACAACAACACGTATTATACCCGGTACTGCTCTATGTTCGAAATAAAGCACACAGCGCAGCACGACCCAGCACCGCATCGAAGGGCACACGGCACCGCACCGCGCTACGCGGCGATGCTGGGCTGTATAAAGCCGGACCGATCTGAGCTGGGCGTGCTGTTCAGGAATTAGTGGGGTATTAGCCCGTTTGACCACTTGCAAAAGGTTAACCGATAGCTTTTACCCAAACTAAGCCTTATAATAGTGCATTGTTGGGATCCAACAGCTAATGGTATGTACAAACCTGGTGTAGAAGTACCGGTATGTACTATAGACTAAGCCTCAAGGTCTTCTCGTTGGTTCGAATTCCGGTGTCATGGGGGGAAAAAAATGATCCTCATGAAAACAAATAATAGATATCAATGTGACTTTGTGGTCTTCTAGTGGATAGACTGTCCGCTTATAAGCCTGGTTTTCGTTGGTTGAATCCAGGGGTCATATGAAAAAATATATATCCCCATCAAAAAATTGATATATGTGTGGGCCACAATGCTCTGAACCCAACCTGCCTACTTGCGTCTAAACACAAATTCTAGAACCTTCGGGAACGTTCCGCACGTTCTCCTAGAAATATCGTCTCTCGGAGCGATGTCGTTCTCGCCCACACTCCGAGCCACAAGGAAGGGTACAACATCCCGAGGAACCTCAAGACGTCTTCCCGGACGCTTCCTCAGCTCGTTGCCCCTTGCTTTCGTCCGAGAGGAGTGCGAGGGTGCGCCCTCGCACACCTCTCACACTTCCTACTGTCCCCATCTCAATCTGAGATTCTGTCTCTTTGCCGAGCACGTCTACTCGTCCGGTGATCGTCAACACCGCCCACATTCTGCGGCCGTTGCCTAAGAGGAACGCTTGTTCACACAGCGTTGGAGATTCGCACCTCCCTGCGGTGTTCTTGAGTACAAACCCTTATGGGCGTTCAGACGGCAAGACATGCTGCGAAGTTGCTTGCTCACCAGAGAAAAGAATTTCGTCAGTACTTTGATTACCTAGCCAATCCTACTAAGGCTCGCGTCCCTCACCAGCAATCAAAGTCCAGCATGAGTAAATTCTTCATCCACGAAGGTTTGCTTTGCCGGTCTTACGTCCCCGCCCACCTACGTAGGCGGGACACCTTTCGTGACCAGCTAGTGGTGCCGAAATCGTTGAGAACACTTGTAATCAACGCTTGCCATGACCTCCCCTCGTCAGGTGGTCACCTAGCCTTTAAAGGTACCTTCGACAAAGTTCGGGATCGTTATTGGTGGCCCACGATGCACTCTGACGTTGCCGAACATGTTGAAAGCTGTCTTCCTTGTCAACGCCGCAAAACGTCTCACCGATCACGTATACTGCCTACCGGGCACCGACCGGTCACCAGACCGTTTCAAGTTGTTGCGGTGGATATCGTCGAATACCAATCTAAGTCGGAAGGTAATCGATTTATCCTGTCTGTCATCGATCACCTCACGCGTTTCCTCATTCTGATACCTATCAAGTCTAAGGAAGCTGCGGTGGTGGTTCGTCATCTTGTTGACCGCGTCTTTTCGGTGTTCGGCCCACCAGAAACCCTGCATTCCGATCAAGGGAAGGAATTTCAAAACCAACTCGCGAAAGAATTGCAGCCTGTCTTTGGATACAAGAAAACACGTACCGCCGCTTATCGTCCGCAAGGGAACTCGGTTCTCGAGCGTGTCCACAGCACCGTTCATAATATGCTTGCCATGTACAGTAACTTGGCTTGCGATAATTGGGCGGAACTACTACCGTTTGTCCAGCTGCGCACAACACGGCATACTCCAAAACTTTGGAGGAGACTCCCCACTATCTTGTGTTTGGGCGTACGGCTACTCTCCCCGTCGAACTCATTCTCGGAGTTCCTTCCACTGATGCACCACAAAATAAACTCGACTACTCACGTCGCACAGTAGAAAACTTGCAGCTCGCGTACGAGTTAGCCCGTCGCAATTTACAAGAACGAGCAGATAAGCAAGCCGTCGAAAACGAAAAATTCTCTTTCCCCAGTTTTAAAGTGGGCGACATAGTATTACTGCATCGCCCGTACCACGAAACTGGCGGACCAAACCCCAAGCTCGTTAGCCCTTGGCATGGCCCGTATACCGTCAGAGCTCAGCTCTCCTCTGTTATTTATCGTGTGTCAAAACCGAACGAACCGGCCGAAGTTACGGTCCACTTAGGTCGGATGAAACAATTCGTCGAACCGAAGTCATCACCTGCCCCTGACTTTGAGGCACTCGATGACGTGTTCCTCGGAACCACCCTACCCGTCCCTGATCTTGATGGCTCAGTGCACACCGTCACTATCGGCCCGTATGTCATCGAATCAATCGATGGTCATAAGCGGGGGGTAGGTGCAGCGTCGGTGGAGAATTTCCAATACCACCTCAAACTTAAAGGTTAACCACCACAATGTGGTGTATGGCGTCACTACAGCACTCTTCCTCAATGCAAGGAGATGATCGAATCTTACCGTGCTGTAATTCTGTCACAAAATCCTTCGGCTTTCGACCCACCCGGGAAGAACAAGCGAACCTATTCTAGATCGGATCGCGACGAAGGTAACACGTAGGGCATGTATACGCGCGTTGTCATATTTATTTATTTTTCTTTTGTGATTTGATCGCGTCGGTTTTGCAACAACCGATGCCCGGCGCCCACGTGTTGTAGTATTTCCTGTCGCCGGCAGCCCTTCATGGCTTCCTTTGATTTTTTTGTCCTTTGTCCTCCGTGCGAAGTACCGCGCACGCGTGCCCGTGGTTATCTTGTTTTTGAAGCATGACCACTCATCATGTACGATTTTTTTTCTATTGACTTCTTGGCGAGGTACAATACCGTCTGTTGTACACCAGTTGACTCCCCGCGTCGTTACGCGCCCTTGTGTCCTCGCACGACCTTTGGAACCGGTATCAATTTGTGTACTCTAAACAATATGGAGCTTTGCTTTGCCAGAAATCCGAGTGGAATAGCCTATTAGTCGCCTTTGTGTTGCATCGTTTACGTCGCCTGTTGGCACCTGGTCTCCACGAGACCCAGATGATTAATTGACTACTCGTTTTTTATTCCGGAGTGGCTTTCAGCCACAGGGGGGTCGGACAAGATCCGAGCTAGTCGAGAGGAAATTCATATTAAACGAGCAAACACCATTTCTTGTCTACTGGCTCCACGGGCATCATCACACGCCCAGTCTTTTTCCACCGGAATGCTTTTAAAAGCCCGGGTGACTGGATATGAGACGCATGTTTGTTGCAGGGTGCATTTTTCTGCGAGGTTTAGTTCCATTTCAACCTCCAGAAAGGCAACAAACTTCCGTCTGACTTCTGGCTACATACATACATGCCGTCACCTAGCATCGGCTTACTCATATATATGGCTGCTTTGCTTTTCGCCATGAATTTTCGTTCGTCAGTGCTTCCGATCGCATCAATTTTATCTGGCCACGATGCGTCAATGTTGCATAGCACACTCAGGATACGTCAAAACGTCTTTCGCGCGACGCTTTCAATACGCTTTGCGTATATTTTCCGTGCTAGCCACTTCTCCTGCAGGCCGCAGCAATGCTGTGTTTGGCTGAGCACAATTGTCATTACTCCTCCGTTATTCGATCCTGAACAATACTCTGGTTTACTACAAGCATTTCCGGAACCTTTTCGGTACTACGTCGTTCATACTTTCGAAGATTTTGAGGAGACTCTTCGAAATAGCGTCTTAATAAGGTTGGATTACCAGAGCCTGTGTTCCCATTGCTCTGTAATTTTGATGGAGTGAGCGCTCTAACACCATCAAAACTGGGGGGTAATGTGGGTCACAATGCTCTGAACCCAACCTGCCTACTTGCGTCTAAACACAAATTCTAGAACCTTCGGGAACGTTCCGCACGTTCTCCTAGAAATATCGTCTCTCGGAGCGATGTCGTTCTCGCCCACACTCCGAGCCACAAGGAAGGGTACAACATCCCGAGGAACCTCAAGACGTCTTCCCGGACGCTTCCTCAGCTCGTTGCCCCTTGCTTTCGTCCGAGAGGAGTGCGAGGGTGCGCCCTCGCACACCTCTCACACTTCCTACTGTCCCCATCTCAACCTGAGATTCTGTCTCTTTACCGAGCACGTCTACTCGTCCGGTGATCGTCAACACCGCCCACATTCTGCGGCCGTTGCCTAAGGGGAACGCTTGTTCACACAGCGTTGGAGGTTCGCACCTCCCTGCGGTGTTCTTGAGTACAAACCCTTATATGTTCGTAAAAAAATAGTACTGGTAGATACCACTGCTGGTGTGACATTGCGGTCTAGTAGATAGACTGTCCGTTTGTAATCCTGACCTTTGTTGGTTACCACTGCTGCTGTGACATTGTGGTCTAGTAGATAGACTGTCCGTTTATAATCCTGACCTTCGTTGGTTACCACTGCTGCTGTTACATTATGGTCTGGTAGATAGCCTGTCCGTTTATAATCCTGACCTTCGCTGGTTCGAATCCGGGTGTCATCACAAACAATAATGACCCATGAAAAAACGATACTTGGTACGGAGTATATATTTATCAATTTTAGTTGTAACAATAAAATACGAGATATCAATGTGACGTTGTGGTCTAGTAGATAGACTGTCCGCTTGTAAGCTTTGTCTTCGGTGGTTCGAATCTGGGTGTCATCGGGGAAAAAAAGTTATCCCCATTAAAAAAATCGATATATATTGGCAACAAAAATAGATCAGGTGGAGCAAGAACTCGAAGAAAATCATCGGAAAAAAAAAGTTATCCCCATAAAAACGTTGATATATATTTGAAACAAAAACTGATCGGGTGGAGCAAGAAATCAAAGAAAAGCTGGACCGTTCCGCAAGTAAGCTGGACCGTCCGACCTCCGAGGTGCCAAGGAAGCACCTACCGAGCGCTTTCAGCACCAAGATATTAGTAAGTAAGTCTATATTCCCACGCCTTTCCGCCACTTTTTTGCCCCCTGCGAAAGGCGCCAAAAACGGCCATTTCTGGGGCCGATTGTTTGTTTGGGCGGGCATTCGGCTGCATGGTTCAAGCACAGGCTGTAAAAAAACGAGTTTCACTCGCACAACGCCGCACAATTCAACAACAATGTATCAAAAACCTTGAGAAACAGATGGGACACCGTAAGGGACCTGTATAAATTAGGTATCCTCACTTGTGGGAGACGAAGCAATCACGTCAAAATCTGCAATAAAAAAAGTTCGTTATTATGCTGTCGCAGTCCTTGGGCGTTGCTGCGGTTTTCAATTTCCAGCGCACGCAAATACGGGGGGGGCGTGTAAGGACCATTCCCGGGTTTCCATAATAGAATTACGGTTTACATCCCCATAACAAAGAGCACAATTGAGAGCATATCCAAGAAAACAAAAACAAATACGGAAGCGCATCTGACCGAAACACGCCTCAATAACCACCTGTGCTCTGCCCAACACAAGAAGACAGCAGGAAAACATGAATATGTAACCATACTGTGTAAAGGCCTATGTAGCACAAACGCACCCATGCACACGCCTCCGCCATATACCCACATTCATATGTCAATCAAGACGACCGCGCAGGGCGTACTTTCGCCGTCCAACGTCGAACCATGATGCCTCAACGACCCAACATACCCTCTACCAACCCCCAATATTTCAGACCCACCCTGCGCCTACACCGTCTCTCCCTCTCCGCGGTCACCCGTTGTGAAGCCATTGTTTTCGCACCACAGCCAGACAGGGTTGTATTCTTTTGTCCTAGCATCCTCACACTCGAGCCACACCCTCGCATCGAAAGGGTACCCGTTCTTCTTGGACCATTCAAGTACGTCCAATACTGAATACCTCCCAGCGTAAACTGGCGTGAGGGCATCAAAAGGACAACGGTTATCCCGCAGCCATTCCATAACACCGATGTCCCGGGGTGTTGCGTGCGTGTGCTCGTTGAAGACGATGCCGACGTCCCGGGACCAAGTTACCATGGCGATGTCATCTCGGGCGGCGGCCACATAACCAGTGATATCCACCCTTTCGTGGCCATGGGAATTGCACCACCGCAACGCGTCGATGTGGCCTGATTCAGCGGCATTAAGGGCGGTCTTGTAATCCCAGGGAACACTGTTTCCCCTCAACCACTGCAGCAGGAGTACGACACCCGACATACCTGCGATGGCGCACCAACTCTCGTCCGGCTGCCACAGGTAGCCGTCCGCCTTCATCCACTCTATGACCGTTAAGCCCGCTCCATCCGCCGACCACCACTGACACGCATTCACAGCCGCACCGATTGCCGTTGTCGCCGGGTTGTCTGGGTGTCGGTCCACCCGTGGACACCCGTTTGATAAGCACCAAATGAGCGGTTCCAAATTCCCCGAAACAGACGCCGCGTACGACGCTGCCCAGGAGCAAGCCACCGGATCCCATGGGCAGTTGTGGGCCCGCGCCCACTTCAGCACATCCAAACAAGCACCTTCAACAGCCCTCAAACACGTCGACTGGCCCCACGGGCAGCCTTGTTCCCTGCACCATCGGAGGAGAATCAAGTCTCCCCTCCCAGCAGCCTCGGGACAAGTGTTCGTTCCCCAGGGCGCTCCGTTTTCACGGGCCCACATAAGCACACCCAACTGCCCGAACTCCGCAGCAAGGGAACATGCCCCCACAGCCGTTAGCAGTGCACCATTCCAGCATACCTGTGACACCACGCTCGGCGGCCATTTCCGCAGCCCACTTCGCGCACGCGTTCGGATCCCAAGGGCAGCCATTCACCCTGCACCACTCCAGGACATCAACATGCCCACCCTTCGCGGCCGATTCACACGTACTTTCGTCCCAAGAACAACCATTCGACATCGCCCATTGAAGGGTGTTGAGGTGTCCTCCTGCTGCTGCATCCGTGGCGATTGTTTGGGTGGCATCCCCCAACCCTCCTCCCCCTTCGTCCTTCCAGTGCCGGAGTAGTTTCGTATGCCCTCCTGCTGCGGCCGCGGATAGCGCCTCGGATAATATTCCATCCTCCGAATCGCCAAACTCTATGTGCTCCATTAACCACTTGAAAGTGGCCACGTCCCCGCCGTTTGCAGCAGCGATCGGTCCTCCACTCCAACTGGTGTATATCGCGTCGGCCCGGTCGTCTTCGTTGAAACGTTTGAGGATATCGACGCGCCCAAGTCGAGCCGCTGTCTCAACCGCAGCGCCGATTGCACACCCGCGCTGTAGGCACCATTCCACGGTGTCGACGCATCCACTTGCCACTGCAGCTTCTACCGTCCTCCCGTCGATTGAGCACGCTTCGGCCAAGGGCATATCCTGGCTGTGACACCACTCCAGGACGTTGACGTTCCCGCCTCGTGCAGCCTCGGTAGCACACTTTGACCCCAGCCCAAGCAAAAAGCGATTCTTGCTAGCCGCACGCAATCAACCGTGCCCGCCCTGGCCGCCACCAACAACGGACTCGGATCATCCGGGCCGGTACCAAGACCGCTATCTAGTGCCCATTGGAGACAGGCGGGCGATGCCATGGTGTCCACGCGACGAGTCCTATTGCACTCAGAACCAAACGCCGAGTGCCACAACGTATGTACTCCACCGAGGAAGATGAATGGAGCATTCGGTACGAAGGGCAACACCCTTGCAACAATGTCCTTGCTCTCTGTGAGCGGGTTTCTGGACACCTGTGACGACGGCGCAAGTATGGCCCGCAAGTATAACAAAATGCGAGGGGTGGGGAGGGGAGGGGTGAGAATTAAGCGATTTTATGCTGGGTGGGCGGAAGCAAACCGAATTATTGCGAGGAGACGGCATGGCAGAGTATAGCAGTAGAGCTAGCAGTACGGGCCAGCAGTACGGGCCAGCAGTACGGTGTGTAATAGCAGATATGTTAATGTTTGACTAGGATGTGGACCGAAAACAAACGAGAATTAACAGCAAGCTGCCGTATGAATCGAGCAGAGCAGGGAGAGGCGCTCCGATCCCGCCGGCCTGAACTCCGGCAACAGCATCACGCCAACAAGCACAAAACGAAAGGAACAACTTCGAACAACTGAGTTGTCACCTATGATATCATACGCACATGTTGGAATGGCCGGAGTATGTACCGCAGTAACGCGCCCCACATCTTGGCAGTGGTACTGGTACAGGCATGGGGTCGTCAGTTTACAGTCGACACGGCAGGGGCGACGGCAGCCCGTCATTTTGAAGTGCCCTCTAGTTCACCTGCTGTGCTGGGCCGGCGCTCGTTGGAGGGGTTTCTGCCGCGCAGGTGTAGGTGCAGGTGCAGCAGGTGAAGCTCCTGCAGGGAGGGAGGGGCGCTCCGATCCCGCCGGCCTGAACTCCTGCAACAACACCATGCCATCAAGCACCAAGCACAAAACGAAAGCAAAACGTTTGAAGAACTATTGTCACCTATGATATCATACGTGCATGTTGGGATGGACGATATATGTACGTTCAGCAGTAGTAACGGGTAACGCGCCCCACATATTGACAGTGGTACTGGCGTACAGGCGCGGACGAGATTTGTACAGTACCCACGCGCCCCACATTTTTACAGCGGTGGTACCTTTACAGCGGTGGTACCGGCAGCGGCAGCGGCAGGGGCACAAAACAAAGGGAGGGAAACCCTATTTGCAGGACGGCCCTGCAACGAATTCTTGCAGGACTGGGAAACGCCTCCAGAACCACCCCCCACAAAACCATCAGAACCTACCCTCCCGAAAAATACACAACAGCAGACAGCAGACCATCACACGAGACAGGACACGTCCGAGACCACGCCAACGACCATGTCCCTTATGGATCTAATTGGCGGTAGGAAACTGCCCTTGGGCGAAGATGAGGACGCAGTATCCGTCGGCGGCAGCAGTATCGTCGTCGATATAGACGACGACGACGACGCTTTCATGCAGCAAAGCAACGCCCAGAAAGAACAACACCAGCAGCAGCCTGTGAGCCACCAGCACGCCCAAGAACAGCAGCAGCAGCAGAGAGCAGGACCAGGCGCAGAGACCGCAGCACCAGCCACCCCAGAGACAGCGGTGAGCGTTGAGCGTACCACATAGGCCGAAAGTTGTAGCTTTTGCGCAACACAATAGGCGCCTCATTAGCAAAGGCGATCGGCGAGAAGAGAAAATTAGTCGAGGACCCGCGCCAGCCTCTCGCCTCTTTTGTTTTTGTTCGCGGCCACTCCCTGTCCGCACTATATCACTATTTCTTACAAGGGCTCCGCTCCGCGGGCGGCTGACGCCGCCCGCTACGCTCGCGCAAGGCAAGGAAGGATTCAACTAAAAACATATTTAAAGGGGACAGGTAGAAGAGAAACATGATTTGGTGCGAACAGCGATTTGATAATGCCAAGAGCTACTTGTGTAGAGCAAATTGCTCTGTTGTGCTCAGCTGTGCTATGTGCTTCTGTTACCGGTGTCTGATCGGCAGTATGGGGGTGATTTGCCAGGGGTGAAAACAGGGGGCCGTGAAAGATCAAATACAATGTGACATGTAGAAGAAAAAAGAGAAAAAGTAGTACTCCGTACACAACACGTATTATACCCGGTACTTACTGCTCTATTTTTGAAAGAAAGCACACAGCGCAGCGACACAGCACCGCAACGAAGGGCACGGCACCGCACCGCACGGCGCTACGCTGCGCTGCTGGGCTATATATAGCCGGACTGATCTGAGCTGGGCGTGCATGTGATCCAACAGCGTATAGTACCTGAATGTATGTACAAACCTGGTGTTGTAGCACGGGTATGAACCATTGGCGTTTCGTATTTCGAACGAAGCTGGAAAGCAAAGAAAAGCTGGAAAGGTTCCGCAAGTAATATGGAAGTTGGAGCACTGAGAGGCCAGGGATGGGCAATCCCTGAGAAAGACAAAATTAAGTAAGTCTATTAGCAGCGTACAGCAAGATGCCGGACCTTCACCCATCTTGGAAGTATCTTGGAAGTTGTCCATCTTTAAAGAGCAATGTGTAGAGCCTTAGTGGGCGGCAGGAGGATGGCGAAACCACAACAGAGGATACTCCGGGCGAGATGCTCTGCTAACGTGTGCACGGCCCGTGTGTGTACCATCAGCAGATGGCGGACACTAGAGTGATGCACATTTTTGTACTGTACGAAGTAGGGATATTTTATGATGAAACTGGAAAACCGACTTGGACTCGCGTACGTAAGTATATCGTCCAAGTGGTGGCTCTGTGCAGGAGTAGTCACACACGCACACGCGCACACACTTGAAGGGATTTAAACCAAGTGGGTCTCTGTGTGTCGTATCGCTCTTTCCTGATTTCAGAAGGGAGGCGGCGGCGGAGATGGGGCAATGCCTTCGGCGCGGGAACCAGGGAGCGTCGAGAAGGAGCCTTCAAGGAGCACACCGTCGCAGGTACGTCGACGTTTACATTATAGCAGGATTTTCTTGCATGATTTGCAAGGGGCTCATACATATGCATAATCCCCCCATAGAAATACTTATCGATATTTCACCCCAACGTCATTGCAGGCCCCTAGTGTTACAACAGCAGTAGTGAGAGGATACCGGCAACACTTCGTTGCAAACGTGCCGGTCGCCCCGGTGGTCTAGATGTAACTACGGTGCCTACGCTGAAGCGAGGTTAGGGGTTCGATTCCCGACGGTAACAATTTTTTCTCTCGATGAATCGAAAAAGGTGAGAATTTGCCCGTGTGCGAAGAAAGCTGAAGCAGTTCATGACCTTCTGTGGACGTTTCGCTCATCTGCTGTCATGTACCCTGGCCGTACAGGAACCATGGGGTGTATAGCGCTGACGCGCTACAGACGCACCTGACACAGATCCCTACGGAGGGTAAGAACATGGACACCATGGTGGAAGCGGTGAAGACCGTGTGCAAACAGCATGGAGTGAAGGTGGTGAAGAGCAGCTCTAAGAAACAGGCGGAGAAACAGGTGGCGTGCACGCTCTCTTGCGTGCATGGCATGCCGAACCGGCAAGGCGAGCGACGGGAGGCGACGAACGGTGCGTAGGTGATGATGATGGGGTAGTAGCAGACGGCGAAGGGAAAAGGAGGAAGACTCCGGCAGTAGTGCCTCTCCGATAGGAATTCTGCTACGTTCGTTCGTTTTTTCTTTTTTTTTTTTTTTTTTGGCGCTTCAGTGACTGCGACAATCACTACATTTAGGTAGCCTGATTGGAGATTCAGGTAACTGAGTCACGTCGAGTATTCTGGGATTGATGTACCGTGAAACCCATGAATACTCGGCCGCACATGATGGGGTGAAGTTGACCTGTTCACCTGTCCCGTCGGCCCTCCCTCCCCTTGCGCAGGAGGGAACAACCAGAAGCGACGGAGAAGCTCAAGCGGCAGGACCGGCTGCGATTGCAAGGTTGGTGTCGAGTTCAGGTTGTAGCACTTGTACCGTCGTACATGTACGTATGTGTTATTCTCGGAGGATATATATAAGCGCCTTGGTCGGGTTTTGTCTTGGGCCTTGCGAACAAATAAACAAGATTTGACATGCAAGTTCCCGCACGTGGTGTGTCGAAATACTGGCAGTTTTTGGGTTGAATTGGATGTGGGGCCCCACATTACTTGGGTGGTGGGTCCAGAGTATGGCCTTGGGTTGTGTCAAGATGGGGTCCGTTTTTTCGTGAATGGTGATGGTATCTTCCTTGGGAACACGATGTATACGACGCGTTACTGAAGCGAACCCTACCCTGCTGCTGCGTCGTTTGTGGTGGCTATGGGTTAATGTCCGTCAGATAAACGTACGATGGCCGGCTCAGAGCAGCGACAGCAAGTACCCGCGGATTACGACCATGCATCTGGAGCACAACCACGACGTCGACAGAGAGGCCGTCAACGCTAAAGAAGCACAGCTGGGGGCGTTGTCAACGCCGATGATGGAGACCTCGGCAAAACTGACAGGTATGTTGTGCTATGTAGGGGGAGAGGTCGATGGGGGATAGTGTTATTGCCCTCCACGTTGGAGGCGGACAACATGGCAAGGCTCGCACAGGAGAGCAACTCGGACAATGGAGCGGTTCACCAATGCACTAGGTCGAGAGACAGATACTCCACGTACTCCGTTTTTTCCCTTGCATCCCATCCCACGGAGATCCAAGGTCCCCTCCGTTGAGTATTGTCCACCGCACGTCCGTGTTCGTCCGTTTGTGTCCGTGTCTTCGTGTGGTTTGTCTCCACTGCAGACGCGGGGATGCAACCGAGCGACCAAGCGGTCGTCCTAGAGGCTCTGCATGACCGAGCGGTGAACCCGAAGGTGATGCAGAATGCCGTCAGTCAACATCGCCAGGGTGGACGCGAGTCTGACGCTCAAGACTTCTTGAAAAAGGTGCGATCTTTGTTGTCCTTGTCTGGCGTGTCGCGTGCAGCACGTATTGTCCGTGTGCGCGGCGTGTGGAGCACCACATGACGCACTTCTGTAGGTAGTGGACCAACCTCTTCCCCTTGCCTGCCTACACTACTTTCTTCTTGCAGAAGGTACGTTTTATTTTTTTGTCCTAGTCTGGCGTGTCGCGCGGAACACGTCTCGTCCGTGTGCGCGGCGTGTGGAACATACGACGCACTTGCGTAGGTAGCGAACCCACCTCTGACGCCTGCCTGCCTACGCTATATTCGAACGGTGTATGTTCTTAGTTTAGGTTCGGGAATGCACAAAGGATGGAGGAGTGTACGACGTCAAGCTCGAGAATGGGCGCCTAACCCACTGCTTCTGGATGACAGCGGAGCAGGTGAGCGTGCTGACTGGACGTGGCGTTTTGATGAATGTCATGGCAGCAGTCATCGTCGTTCTGACCTGACATAATTACACGGACATTTTGTCGGCGCCTCGTGACCGGTGTGGTCGGAAGACCCTACGATTTGAAGACGGGGTCGCACACGAACGCCACCCACCCCCGCACTTTCGTACTGATCTTCCCGTCTTCCCTCGACGCGATGGTTTTTCACTTTACGTCGTTGTCCTCTCGGGTGTTGAATAGGAAGTGCCATAGCCGAATTGGCGATACCCCAATATATTTCCGGACAGCCAACGGCGCGATGGTTTATGCTGCTTCCCGACCCCTCCTTCCCCCTCCCCCGTGTCGCGTGCGATTCGCCATGTACAGATATCCCTTGCGACCCGGTACGGCTCCGTCCTCTTGTACGATGACACGGCTGTCAAGAACCGTTACCGTCTTCCCCTCGGCCTCGGAGTCGTCATCGATGGAGAGTACTTCTCACGTATTGTCTTTCAGGCGCTCTTGTCGGACACGAAGACGGACACGTTCACTTGGATGCTGGAGCAGTTCAAGGCGGCCCGGGGGGCGGCTCCGGATGTCTTCCTGCAAGATGCGGACGCGGCCATGACCCTTGCGGCGGAGGAGGTTTTCGAGGACGCGAAAAAACGGCGATGCGCGTGGTACCTCGGCCAGGACATCATCAAGAACCTCAAGAGTGTGCTGGGTTCGACCTTCCAGGTGAGAGACTAGGACACTGCATTTTTTTACGTCTTTGTTTTTCTTCCGACGGGTATTTACCCTACTTTCTCATTTTGCGCCAGCGGCACGCGAGTCATCGCAGGGCGCGTACGTGAACTATGCCTCTTTTTCATTGTTTGTGTCATCGGGGCGTCGAGTGTTCGTACGGTTAGGGCTTCCATTGATGTTTTGGAGTAGAGAGCTAATGTGAGGAAAAGCAAAAGAAAGTACCTGCACCATGCCAAAGGTTTCCTGCGCAGCGTATAGTGTTGTCGTGCTGCCACATGCCTGCTGCTGTCACGCAACTCCCTCGTCGTTATTTGCCCTAATCGACTTGCAAGACATACGTACGTAGCCTGTGGTCTGACGGTACGTTCTTCGTTCCCCTCGGTTCCCTCGCCTTGTCCCCAACCTCACAAAGGACTTCCTCGACCAGTTCCACAAGACTCGTGGGCGGCTAACGGAGAGTGGGTTCGAGGAAGAGTACGCCAAGCTGGTTGAAACATTCCCAAAGGCGAAGTCATACATGGAGAAGCTTCACGCGGACCGCGAGCGATGGACTGTGTACGCGTCGGTCCTGGTGTTCAGCATCGCCTCGTTCACCACCAACAGGGTCGAATGTAGGTGGAACATGCTTGTTCAGTGGTGTGGCAAGTGCACGCACTTGGTATTGCTTTACCCTTTGCCGGAGGTTATATTACCTCGCTGGTGGCTACGAAGGATCATTGTATAGACACATTGGGGTAACGCTATGTAGCTCCTAGGTTGGCGTCGAACAGCGTGGAACTACTTCACCGCACACGTGTTTCGCCAAACTGTCAGCATGCCTTGAGGTAGGAACGTTGTCACCGCCTCCCAAGCGCCGTACTGATTGCACCGGTGCACGACGTGAAATCGCGCGATGACAATGGTGAAAACGCCGACCCAACAGCACTTGTCCGCGCCCTTCTTTCGTCTGCCTGTTTTCCTCCTCGCCGCAGCGATGAATGCTTTGATCGCTCGATTCTTGAATGCGCAGGCAAGCCTTTGCAGCGTGTTCGACTTCCTCTCGAAGGCCATGGAGAAGGCAAGAGACCGCGCCATACTTCGCAGCGCCCAGCTTATTCTACCATCTGTGCAGCAGTCGAATGTGGCTGACTTCTGGTTGGGTGACGCGGTGTTGGCGCCGTGCAAGTTCGCGCTGGGCGCGTGGGCGTACAGGTTCATGGTGGAAGAGGTTACCATGGCCTCGGTGTTCTGCTCAAGCCCCGTGAACGCCGTGCTTGAAGGTTCTGCCCGCCGAGAGGCGCTTAGCAAGTTTGAGTACATCGGGATAAAGGTCGTAGATGTGGTAGATGTCGCCCTGATAGTGGAGAACAACGATGGCACTGACAAGCGATACGTAGTCCTCGGCATGACGGACGGGAGTCACCTCTGCTCCTGCCGCACGCTGCAAGAACTAGGAGTTTGCCGTAGGCATTTTTGGGCAGCCATGCGCCTTAGCCGAAAGTACAAGTTTCACGTTGGCATTCTCAACCAGCACTGACTGGTCGAGCGGGGGCGGAAACCCACGAGTAAGTGGCCGGAGGGATCGAAACCCACGTGGGCAGTAGCCAAAAATCACAAACCTTTACAAGCCGCCGAACTGCCGGCCCCACTTGCCGCCACCGACGGCGAACAGCGTGCCAGCGGGGACGTTGAGGGGGGGGGGGGGGGGGGGCACGAGGGGGGGGTGAGGTGGAATGCAGGTAACGAAACCATAGAGTCGCCTCTTGTGCAGTTGAAGCAGACCGGCCCCACCCCTCAGGACCGCCGTTTTCTGTATGTAGACTGTCTCAAGGAGACAACAGCAGCTGTGAGCTTAGGAGTAGAAACTGTGCCTCCGGAAGCCCTTCGGGCGCTGGTGCAACAGTTTAAGGCGGGAGTGGTACAGGCTGCGAGGCTAGGATCGTCGGCGGAGTCGTCGGGCCCTCTGCCCGTGGCGAATCCAGAAGTTGTCCGTCTGCCGTCTGCAAGAGGCAAAGGCAAACGACAACGGGGGTCTCACGAGTCGGGTAATGTGGTAGGATCGGCTGTTCGGGCTTCCGCCCAGAGCCGTTGAGTTGCGTACCCCATGCTTGCAGAGAGGGGCAAGGCGTGCCGAACGTCGGGCCCGTTAGCCGTCTAGGTTTTCGGTGTGGCGGGTTTTAGAGTACATACTGTCTCCTTGCTTTTGGTTTCCGGGGGGGCGCTTCTTTTCGTAGGGTTGGGAACGCCAGCAGAGATTGGGTTCGCTTTTCAGCGGGATGATGGACTCAGGGCGGGGGTGGGGAGGGGGGCCACTTTGTGCCTGTGGTTTTCTTTCTGTCTTCATGCCTACTCGTGTAAACCGAAACCAGCACCGGTGTTGCGAATTTCCTCCAATGTTGCATGTTGCGTTTCTGACGGCACATCAGCTCGTCCGGGTTACATCGCAGGTCAAATGCCTTGCCCGATGCCCAGAAAAACCTTTATTCTGTTTTCTTTTTTAAAGTGTTCGAGCAAAAGTCATCTCGGTCGGTCCTACAACAACCCCCCTCTCCCCCCTAATTTTGTTCTTGACGCGATGCACCCTCTCCAACGGGACAAACGCCGGGACCGTAGGGTCTGCTAACAATCACAACGCGGCAGCTCGTGCAAGAACGTTTGCCAAAGGTTTTCCCCCGGCATTCGCGGCGGTGCAGCCTCTTCAACGCTGAACCGGCATGAAAAACCTCTCTCCGACAACGCCATGACAACATTCTGCCGTCCCTCCTTTGCAGCGGCCTCCACTATACTATCGGTGAATTCTCACCCGTTATCGAGACACCACAACACTACCTGGACATGCCCAGCGCCCGCGGCGTCAGCAGGAACACGCGACCATTCTTCCACCGTCACCGAATCGCAGTGTATGCAGGTATGACGGACTACAGCGTCGCACCACTCTGCGCACCACTGCAGCATCCTCAAATACCCAAGTCTGGCTGCCATGTACATGACGCCGTCGGGGACGGGACGGCGGCCATCCATGTTCGCCCCGCGCCACCACCAAGTCAACAAATGCGACACCACACGAAAGTTACCGTACATGGCTGCAGTCCAAAGAGTTCTGTCAAGTAAATAAATATCGTAGTTGTCGGGCGCTTCGATCCACGACTCCAGAGCCAGTACCATCTCCAGGCCGTCGTCTTTCGCATAGCCCAGCAATTGAGCTTGCATACCGTCATCACCCCCGATAACAAATCTCGAAAGAGACCTCACCATGTCGACATCTCTTGCTGCCATCGCCAGCTTAAAACGTGGTGTGACGATATCAGAGGCCGCTTTTTGCTGCTCGATCCTAACGCCCACATTCTCTGACCAATAGTCCGAAACAAAGCAGCAATTCATGACGTCCACACTGTCCGCCTGCACGGCAACTTCTAAAGCCTTCACTCCCATCCTGTCTTTGTTGCAACCCCGTACGATCAAGAACTCCATCACTTCGTGTTGCCCGGCCTCAGCAGCGGCCGCGAAAATCCTGTCTCCCCACGAAGCCCGCTCCCACTTCTCCTCCCGCTCTGTCTCGTCCTCCCAATCCCGCTCTTCCCACTCATGGGCGGATTCCGGGGCTGTCATACAGTCGAGTACTTCCATGTCTCCCAGAACAGCGGCATGTTTCCATGCTCCGTTGCTCGCAACCCACCCGTGGCCCACTGCCTCCATGACGCGAGAGGCAGACATGACGACTTGCGAACACGCTGTTTCTTTACCATCCCTGGCAAAGATGTCCTTCCACCCACCACAAACCAGTGCCAGGAAAATGAATTGCCGCTGCTCGCCGCCTATAAAGTCAAAGATCTCACGCCTGATGTCTCCCGTGCCGAGTGCCTCCGACCCAGCGATATTGCTCTGCACGAAAGAAGGAGGGCGCCAGCCGGATGAGCAAAGCTACGTATCAGTCAGACGGTCCCGAACGAGAAATCACAAGGAAGGGTGCAGCTGCCATCCTCGCTCGTGCGAAAAAGAACACGTTGAACCAACACAGCAGCACCACTCAAAGTGCCATTGAGCTGCGGTGCACGTAAAACTTTTACTACATACAATAATAAATAGCCTCTCACAAAAGTGTTTTCAGCCTACCATGATCCCAACTACAGTAACTGCTAAACGGCTAAATGATACCATGGAAGAGAGGACGAGCATAATAAATACAGTAGTCTACACAACAATATTCTTTCTAATTACGCAATTTATTTAGGTAAGAGAGCTCTCTGCGGACTGCTGCCGGGTGAACATTACGCTTCAAACTATGGAGCACATACGGTACCTACGGGGTCTAGTCTTTTTGTTCGCAGATTTGAATTTTGTTTTTTGTACCAACGGCCGGCGGTCCGTCCTCCCACCGATCGGCGTCATTGCTCGTGAGGGGGTGCAGGAGGCGACCGCAGTAGTAGCTACTGAAGCTCTCGCGCACCTCTAGAAAGCTGTGCTCACCGTTGTCTCTGGGGTGGCTGCTGCTGCGTTCTCTGCTCCTCCTCCTGGCTGCTGCTGTTCTTGGGCCTGCTGCTACTGTTGTTGTTCAAGGGCCTGCTGTTGTTGTTGTTGTTGTTGTTGTTGTTCTCCGTGCGTCGGAGTGTCGTCGGCGTGCTCTAGATCCACGATGACTGGTATCATCATCATGTCATCATCATTTTCGGTGCTGCCGCCGATAATATTATAAAAAATGAAAATACACTCCAGCTGTGAGATCGAAGATTTCGTCGAAACTCATCTTTGCAAGCTGTGTGTGATACTCCGATCGCGCGCATTACGAGTTGTGTGTCCTCATTAAGGATATAGGTCGGCGACTCCCCTTACAACTACGGTGTAGCTATCAGGGTCAACAGGATGATTTTAGTCAGTCTGTGCGCGGAAACTGTAAAACCCGTTTCTGAGGGGGACAAAATCTGACAGCTGTTAAGGGAAATGTATCCTTTTATCAATCGAATATTGTAAGTCGAATAACCGGTGAGGGGGGTGGGGCGGAGTTTTGAAGGACGTGGGGCCCTGGTTTTGATCAAAAGCGAGCGGGTTTGGAGGGGGGGGGGGGGGGGGGGGAAAGGGGGCAATTTGTGCATGTAAGCTATAAATCCTTTCGAGGGGATAAATCTGACGGTTTTGGCATCAGTTTATTATTGGGGGGGGGGGGGGGGTGGGGCGGGGGGGGGGGGGGGGGGGGCGTGTGGGGCAGCTCAATATGTGCCTGGAAACTATACATTATTTTGAGGGGATAAATGTGATGGTTTTGGAAATATTGCATCAGTTTATCATGTATATCCTGGGGTAAGTCGTACAATCAGTGAGTAAAGAGAGGGTGGAGTGTTCGAGGGGGTGGGGTTGGGATGGGTTGGGGGGTGGAGGCGGGGGGGGGGGGGGCGGAGGGGGCGGGGGCGGGGCGGGGGGGGGGGGGGGGGGGGATGGGTGGGGGGGGCGGAGGAAGGGCTTTGGGTGAGGGGTTTGTTATACGTGTGGTGCTAGGTCTAGGCGATGGTGCGGGTGATGGGGAAGAAGGGGGCGTTCGAGAATATCCATGAGGACATATCTACTGGCGTGGTCTATGACAGGGTGCGCCTCTGGTTGTTCGCTCCGGTGGATTCTCACGGTTTTGTGGAGGATGGTTCTGGAGACGTTTTTGTCCTGCAAGGAGCGGATCCTGCAGGATTTTTTTTTGCTGTGTTTGCGGGTCTGATGGTTTTGAGGAGGGTGGTTCTGGAGGCGTTTCCCAGTCCTGCAAGAATTCGTTGCAGGGCCGTCCTGCAAATAGGGTCTCCCGTATATTATCATATATATAAACAGCAGTCCACCACCTGCAACGCCCGATCTACTTCGTATGAGTGTATGATGCCGCTGCATGTGCTTGGCATGACATACAGCACTGCAGCAGCATACTTTTTTGCTATACGTTCGCAATCCTGAATGAGACGTAGCAGCATACTTTATTGCTATACGTTCGCAATCCAGAATCAGACGTACATATGTACAGAAAACAGAGAGAAGAAGAGGGAGAAGCAAAGAGAGGACCAGAGAGAGCGCGGGTGACTAAGAAAGAGGATAGAGACAAGACACGACCAGCAGAGGACAACACATCTTCCTTGTACCTCACTAAACCGCGTGTTCACTGCACGGCTGCGTGTTGCTGCCGTTGGGTGTCGCGTATCATACCGTACCTGTGGGATGGCCCGGGGTTGATGTGCTGCTGCCCTCCTTTCCGCTTCTTCCTCTTCTGCTGCTTGCTGCTATCATCTGGGCCTCTGTTCGGCTGATGGCATTCTTCTTCTGCGAGGCCGGATATGCGCTTGAGATCGGTCTGTCCTCTGGTGGTGGTCGTGGCGGGGGTGATGGTGTGTCTTTGTTGTCTTCGTCGTTTCTGAGAGACGAGGTTTGAATTTCCAACCAATTTTAAACTGTGACACGGCTCCCGAGACTCCCGAGAACCACAAAGGGGACAGGTAAGGGTGTTTTCCCGGGTTTGCGCGGCTTGAATGTTTGGTTGGTGGTTCTCTTTTCCAACCCGTGGGTTAAGATTGGGCATTAGGCGCTCCCCTCTGGGATTAGGCTCAGGCCCATTATGCTAGCATTTCTTTTGGCATAATTGGCATTTTGGGGCATAAGAAAAGCATAATACAAAAAGAGCATTGCTCCAGCACATTTTGTGCATATTTAGCCCAATAAGGAGCATATTCGCCTGTAACTGCTCCATATTGAGCACAATGCCTGTGCATGAGGGCATTTATGGCGCCTGATGCTCAATCGTTCGACTTTCTGTGGGTCTTCACAAAACTACCCATATAAGACAGAACGACAGACGAGATACAGCAGTACTAAGGAGGGTGTTCTTAAATACGTAGCGCCAAGCGCCTTCGTGAAACCAACCAATGTCGAGGCCCTCGTAGCAGAGATGGATGCGTACAACGTTGCGGCGGCTGAGACGGATGCTGGATACGACTTGTGGGCTTTCTGGCATGACAACAGGCTTAAACTTCCTGCTTGGTACAATGTAGCCAAAGACGCAGCCTTGATCCAACCCTCTTCCGCTTTCATGGAACGGGTGTTTTCTATCCTTCGTGCTTGTATGGACTCTCCTAGGCAGGAGAAGTGCTATTATAGACCGCATTGCGGCGTCGGCCCTTCTGAAGTACAACAGGGCGTTTGAGGAGTGCTAGATCGCCTTTCTTTCCCCCCGTGCTGTATTGCTTAAGAAGTTGGTGTTGTCGTGTTGGCATCCCGCTGATGTAGTGCCGCAACGCTTGGCAGTACTTTGCGCGCGGGGAGGGGGGGGTCCACCTACCTGTGTGTATACTACTGTTTTACTGTTTTGTAATGTTTTCCACTCTTTCGGGGTATCGCTTCCACAGCTGCGCCCGACAAAAATGGTCAAGTAAAAGTAAAACAAAAACTAAGTACGAACCACTGCTGGGCTTCCGGAACCCTATTACCGTAAACTACACAAGATAACACACCCCCGGTGATACATTTGAGCGCTTGAAAATATTATGACCGGGTGTGGTATCCTGTGGGGGGTGTGGTATCTTTTGTAGCCCCGGTGATAGCGTGCTGGTCGCGGCGGCCCCCAGCGGGTGTGATAAACCAGGGGGTGTGATAGCACGTCCGACCACCCACAGGGTACATTTGGGGGTGTGATAAATGTGGGGGTGCGATAAACCAGGGGATGTGATAGCACGTCCGAACACCCACAGGGTGTGTTTGGGGGTGTGATAAATGAGGGGGTGTGATAAACCAGGGGGTGTGATAACGTCCGAACACCCACAGGTCGTGCTTGGGGGGGGATACCGAAACACTCCTTGTAGAGTTGAGCCGCTGCTGGTGAGGCGATGCGGGGGCTGTCATGTTGGTGCCTGCTGCTGCTAGTAGATCAGCAGCAGCAGCAGGAGGACTCGTGGCAGGAGTCGCTTGTGTAGGAGAAGTGCGCTCGAGTTGAAAGAACGACGTGATCTGTGGCGCCTGCTGTACTGCTGCGGTCGAAGCAGTCGTCGGAGACGCGGGGGCACTTGCAGAGGCATTCTGCTCTCCCTCAACGTTCATGTTCTTAGAGGTCTTCACACGGGGTGTTCCCCCCGCATACAGGGTGCGGTGTTGTGTGCCCACGGGGCAGATGTTCTATGACCCCGGTGGTAGAAAGGAGGGGCCCCGTGAATGTATGCGGCGTAACTAAAATTATCACCGGGGTGTGGTATCTTGTGTGGCCCCGGTGGTAAATCGATGGTTGCAAAAATGCGCCCAAAATTACCACCGGGGTGTCGTATTCTGTGGGGGGTGTGGTATCTTATGTGGGTGTGTTATCTTGTGTAGTTTACGGTATAGCACGTGGGTACTACTGCTGTAGCATAAAAAGGCTTTTGAATCATATTCCCGCCACCAAAACGGAGCATACGCAAAGGCATATTACGAAAAAAGAGCATAACACGTGAGCATATTTGACCAGTCGCAGCATATGCTTTTGAAAAAAAAAAACATGTGGGACGGTAGTCCCTTCGCAGGTTTTCTTTCTCAGATGGAGGTGTGGAGACACACCGAGGTGGGTTATGTGCGCAACCGCACGCTCGAGGGTCAACGATGAGGAAACACCTCAGAATCTGCCTCGAGGAGCCAGGATGATCTTGAAGTATTATAGTGATAAGGAGGCGGTACAATCTAGGGAATAGGGACTGGTATCCACATCACCCCCCCCTTTTTTCAGACGTGCAAACGTGCGCGTCTTATAAGAGGTGTCGACTTGGGATAACAGGATCATCTTAGGAATTCCCTGGAATACGCCGATAATCACTATTATTGCAGCAGAGTCCGAAACTCGGGTAAAACAATTGGTCAATATGACTTCATATTCGTGTCGATAAAACACGTAAATATGATTATGACTCTTCTCAAGTATTAACGGACTTCCATGCTGTACAATGTTATCGCTGCTTCGAAACGTTTCGAATCGCGACACAATCCTTGGACATGTTCCTACGGGAACGACAATAACAGTTTGGAGCTAGCACGAACTAGCTACGAAACTTTCAGAGAACAGGTTTACTGCTTAGCCTCAGCTTGCGCGACTTTGCTGGGTTAGTTGTGACCTGTAGTACGATTGACAACCTAGGACCTTCTTCAGGTGTGCTCAGACTGCTAACACTTGGTACTTCATGAAGATTTTGACATACTGATAAACAAGGTCCGGCTCCTCCATCTTGCTACGTAGCATGGTGGGATTGCCATGGTATATATCATAGTGTTACAGACTACTATCGAAACTTAGCTTGTCTCAAGATAGTACATCTCTCAGTCAGTGCTATCGTCGAGATATGACAATCTAAACGATAAACAATTGGTAACTCTTCGAAGAAGCCTCGTTCGAGTTGAGGGTTTATGCCTGTAAACAGACATGCACCTTTTAGATATGCAGAGCTTTAACTCTACAATATTTAACTCCTCGTTTATTTATTGCACTGAGATACAACTTAGTATCTCCACACCCGCACGTTCAGCCTGTACCAAGGGCAGAACCTGCTATGCAACAACCATGATACAATCTGGTGTATGACAACGACCAGATGGGAATTAGACATCTCTGTATCTTGTACATCAGCAACTTGGCGAGTTGATATTACATTCGGAGCTCGTGGGCGTCCCCATTCGCTCTAAATGTGATCTTCCTCCCACTGACCACAATTTACAGGAACACAACATGTCTAACTCAAAACGATTACCATCAACGGACTTGCAGACTGTATACAGGGGATCAGTCTGTATATGCAAAAATCTGCTGCTTGACAACGACGATCGTCGAACATCGATGATGTCAAGTATTTCCTTACAAGAGGAAAATAAGATAATGGAGAGGTGGTTGACGACCTACCCTGCCCATTATCGACTTTGGTATCCAACTCATACCGCGGCACAAACGTGATGGTACCGTTGGCTCTGCCTCGACAGTTTGCTAGACTGGAGACGCGGGAGTTGTTGGTGTTTGCGGATCAGGAGGGACGTCCTGGATGCTCGCAAAATATGAGCGAATAAATTCACTGCAGTGGGGAATTTGGCGACGGTGATACCAGCCATCGCTATTTGGACCTTCCCCACGAAAACGGACTCGGAACTGAACATTAAACGGGGATGATCGACCTCTCGAACGCTTGTGATCAACAATCCTTTCTACTGTTCTTCTTGGGCCAATGCAAATTGGGGAGGTTTCCTTATCCAAATTTGGCATTGGTAATTTGGTTCCCAGAAACATATCATTGATTTTACTGAAGTCAGGATCTGCGAGCACACTGCGTTGATGGTACGGTTTCATCCTGCCTAAATGTACTGATGATGTTTCAGCGGAATCACCGTCTTTCGATACTCAATAGACGACCGGCGATAATTGATGGCGAACTTGGTACGGACCACGCCAAGGACTTAGAAATTTGTTGTTGGGGTCATCTTGGGCATTATGCGGTTGATGAACCAACACTAAGTCACCACGCTGAAACTGTTGATATCGTAAGTCTGCATTCGACGCTGCTTGAGCATCAGCACGTTCACTAAGGTTTTGCCTTGCTAACTCGTATGCAAACTGTAAATTCTCGACCATTTTGTGAGTGTACTGTAATGCGGATTCAGGTATGTCCGCCTGAGGCATTCCCATGATAACATCTATGGGAAGCGTGGGCATGCGACCAAACATAAGATAGTGCGGTGTCTCCTGGAGTGTACTATTATAGGCCGTATTGTGTGCCATTTGAACGAATGGTAAGAGTTGAGCCCAATCGTCGTGAGCCACATCACAGTACATTGCTAACATGTTATGCATGGTACTGTGCACTCTCTCTCTAAAACTGAATTACCTTGTGGTCTATATGGTGTAGTACGAGTTTTCTTATAACCGAAAACGGTTTGCAGCTCTTTAACAAGCTGATTTTCAAATTATTTTCCCCTATCGGAATGTAATAACTCTGGTATTCCGAATACAGCAAACACTCGGTCCACAAGGGTACGTGCTATCGTAGTCGCTTCTTTGTTCGGGATTGCTGCGAGAATAACAAAACGTGTCAGATGGTCGATCACTGACAAAACATATTTGCAACCTTGTGAAACTGTTTTATATTCCACGAGATCGATAGCAACTCGTTGAAATGGTCGCTCTACTGGTACGTGACTTGTTGGTAACGGTGGTCGGCGGTGTGGAGTCTTCCGACGTTGGCAGGCATCACAGCTAGTGCAATAGGATTGGATATCGCTTTGCATTGTAGGCCACCAGTAACGGTCTCGAACTCTATCAAACGTCGCTTTAAATGCCAGGTGACCACCAGACGCTGGAAGGTCATGACATGCTTGCATTATGAGCGAACGAAATGCCGACGGCACCACTAATTGATCTCGGAAAGAACTGCGCTTTCTCAAATGGCCTGGTAGGTATGACCGGTAGAGGACCCCCTCAACTGTGAAGAAATTACTTGCGGACTGGAGTGTTTCTCGTCGCGGAAGGGAAGAATAAATGGGATCATCTAAAAACTTGAAGTATGCCCCAAATTCTAATTTCTGCCCTTCTATTAACTTCTCCGGGTCTAATATAGGAAAAACTGATACAATACTCGTAAACAATTCCCGATCACTCTCGACTAGACAAAGTTCATTCAAATTATTAGAATGTACTTCATACGCACGTGGAGTTGGTGGGCGATAGGGTAGCCCATCTTGTGGTACATTGCGACAGATAGAGGCTAACCTGGGTTTCGGCGGCAACACATCAGAAAGAGACGTCTTTCCTTGGGTTGTGTCCTCTGGTATGTCGCCAAACAACCGGGATAATGTGTCCGGTACTACGTGTAATTTTCCCGGCTTATGCTCGACTGTAAAATCGAAACTTTGCAAGGCAATGGCCCAACGTGTTAACATGTTGGATGTGTCTTGCATATAATATAGATGTGTGAGAGCAGCGTGGTCGGTGACGCATTTAAAGTGTTTGCCCCAAAGGTACGGACGCCAATGCTGTAGAGCGAGGACAACTCCACAACACTCTTTCATCGTTGCTGAATAATGTTTTTGTCCTTTCGTAAAACGTTTACTAAAGTAAGCAATGATTTGTAGGTCTGGTTTATCAGATCCTTCGTTGGCGTTTTGGGCTAAGAATGGTCCGACTCCTGCTTCACTTGCATCTACATGTACGATAAACTCTTTAGAATAATCAGGGAAATGTAATACTGGAGGGGAAGATAACAACTCGAATTCCCGCCGTTGCTTATACTGCTTTTTAGTAAGCTCGACCAGAGATGCTGTAACTTCAGCATATTCTGGTACAAACCGGCGTACGAAATTGAGTGTGCCTAATAAAGAACGTAGTTCCTTGATATTCTTCGGGTCTGGCAACTCACTAATGGCTTTTATACGGTCATCGCCAATAGTGATACCATGTTCCGTTATTATATTACCTAAATATTTAACTTGTTTCGAACCGAACTGTAACTTGGGCGGTTTTAGCGTCAAACCAGCTGCTTGTAGAGCTGAAAACATGCGTTCGAGTAACAACAGATGTGCTTCCCACGTAGATGAACAAGCTATTAAATCATCCATATAACACAAAAGACCATTGGCTGAACCAGTATCACCAAGGGCGAGTGACATCATATGTTGATACAACCAGGGTGCGTTACAAACTCCGAACGGCATGCGTTTAAAGCAGTACTTGCCTTTAGCTGTGACAAAAGCAGTTGATTCGATGTCCGCGTCAGCAACAGGAAGCTGATGAAAAGCACTCTGGACGTCGGCTACTGTGATGAACTTGGCTCCACCCACAGAGTCGAGATGAGTTTCGATGTTGGGCATGGGCCATGTTTTACGGACGAGATGACGATTGAGAGTGTTACGGTAGTCAACACAGAACCGTGGTGACCCATCAGCTTTGCTGACAATAGTAACAGGACTACCCCAGGCACTTGTGCGTTCCTCTATTATTCCTTGCTTCAGTAACTTGTCGACTTGGTCATCGATTTGTTTTTGAAGGCGGGGTGAGGTACGGTACGGCGCACGATCAACCGGACGAGTGCCTGGTTGTAACGGGAATGTAGCTTCGGCTATTTTACAACAGCCTAACTCATCCGCTGACAACGAAAATGTTAAAAGTATGAACCTTGGATTCAAATCTAAGTTAATGCGCAGTCTATTCGCACGAATAAGATATGCAGTTGAATCTTAAGTTGAATCTTACGTTGAATCTTCGGTGTAACCTAGATGTAAACGTAGATTTGAGTATGTTAAGGTTGTCCCGTTGTCCCGGTATTCTACCGTACTATGGGCATTGTTCCGTGATGATCAGGTGGTGATGCACCCCACCATGATCACTCTCCCAACTCTCCCAACTTTCCCAACTCTTCTTCTTCTCTTTTTGGCCTCAAGAGCCCTTTCCAAACTATCCTTTTTCTTTCTTACCACAAGTGATCTTAACAGACACTTCGGTGCCACCTCTGCATCTCTTCGCATAGAAGACAGAGCCTTCACACAACCATTGTGTTCACAGGCTATTCACAGGTTATGAGCCTCGATCTTCGATATAAACATCGATCGGCACCAAGCGACTTCTCATTGAAGTTTGTCGCATCTTACCGGAAAGTTTTTAGAGAAACCTCCATTAAGCCGGCTACAGCATCAGCATCAGCATCAGCATCAGCGATCAGCATCAGCATCAGCATCAGCATCAGCGATCAGCATCAGCTACGGCATCAGCATCAGCGATCAGCATCAGCATCAGCGATCAGCATCAGCATCAGCATCAGCATCAGCATCACCATGGGAGAGTCCACGAAAGCAGGTGATGCGGTAGACAAGCTCGTTAGAGCTCTCAACGGCAAATTTAATGGGCTTAAGTTCGACGTATGGAAACGCACGGCTCAGTCCGTGATAAGTATGCGTCATGCCGGGATCTCTGATATCCTGGAAGGGCGACCTTGCCCCGAGCCCGAACTAGTTAGTCCTCGTCCATCTTCTAGAAGAAGTAGGCCTTCACGAGCTGTAACTCGCAGCCAGGCCGCTGACGAAACGGACATTCAGTCCGGGGAAACACCCCCGGCTAATACGGCAGAAAATGTACAGCCGGACGCAGGGAGTACTCCCGTGGTCACGGCGCATCTGCCACCATCATCTTCAGGATATTCTACACTCCCAGCCGCAACATCAGTTTTATGGGCCACGGATGACAACATCTCGAATTTGGAAGACATCAAGCACTGGCACCGCGACAATCGTCTTCTGTTCGACTTCTTGTTCCTGAGTACATCGGGAGCGGCGGCCAGCTTTCTTCTACAATTCAAGCCCAAACGAGGTGAACTTGCGAATGGAAAAGCTGCTTGGGATGGTATGGTTAGAAAGTATCAAAATTCCACCCGCCAACGTAGACGTATACTCAAACAACAACTATCGCATATGGTCATGACGGATGGGCAAGACCCAGACGTATTTATAAATGAAGTATACTATTTACGGGATGAATTGGTGGACATGGGAGAGGTATTCAATGATGACAGCATACTGGACATAGTGCTAGAAGGACTCACGGATGAATACGTGCAAGTCAAATATAGCGCTGAAGCAGATGATGACTTCACACTCGACCGAGCTGTGATAACAATGCGTAATATGTACGCCAATAGAGCTATGCGAAACGGGCCTTTGCGAAAAGCGAAGGGGCGTGAATCTGCGATGGTAGTCACGTCGACACCCTCAGCAGTAGTGACCTGTTCACACTGCAAAAAGCCAGGCCATCGATTCCAAAATTGCTTTAAACGCAAGGGAAACATGTCGGGAAAGAAACCTCCCCCGACACCTCGAAAGAATTCGTGGTGTAGCCTGCATAATACCGATCGCCACGACAATAGCGACTGTCGGTTTCAAATGCGGGACGACAATATAACCCGTCGCCCTCGTCCTGGTCAACAAAATGGCCGGCATAATAACAACCGCAGCGCTCACGCCAATACCGCCACAACTCCAACTTCAACAACGCAAATGGAAGCTTACGTCCCAGAGATACATGCTCCATCCACTACTACTGCGGCTGCGACTACAGCAGCTACTTCTGCGTCCTTCGCGACTCCTTCCAGTCCACCCTCACCTCCAGTTGGTATAGGTTATTCTTTCATCGCCGCACCTCCGATCAAGATCGCCGCGCAGCCCGTCGACTTCTCCATGACTGCGGACAGCGGAGCGTCTAGCCACTTCATCGACAATCAGCTTCTACCGGGCATTGAACATAAAATGAACCACTACGTGCAGCTGGACCCTCCCGTAATAATCAACGTAGCGGAAAACCATCGCCTTTATGGCGTTGGTCAAGGGGTTTTGGTCGTACAAGTGTTGGACCACATAGGCTCTAAGCACTCTGTACAGCTTCCTGTCACGATCGTACCTGGGCTAGGCAGGCACTTATTTTCAGGGGGATCAGCTGCTGCGAGGGGGGTCACTATGATCATCGCCACGCAGTCGTATCTTGACATGGGTGCTTTTGCTATACCCTTACGTAAGGACAGCCACTGCCCTTCTTTGTATCAGCTCGACCTCACCACTGGTGCAACCAGCCGAACGCCCGAGACAGCGTTCCCGACCATCTCCGGCAAAAACTTTAAACCGGAAACCGTCCTCGCTGTTCATGCTTCGACGACTCTTAAAGCGACGACTTCCCTGCCTGAAACCATTCCAGCTAACATCGGGCACAGGAGGCTGCTGGGTCATCCCAAGCAGGTGATAGCCGAGGTGAAGAATATCCCAGAATATGGGGCAAATTTTTCAGACACGTTATCGGCGTGTGATACGTGCAAGATCATTAAGAGCACTCAACAGGAACACCGTAAGATATTGCGGCCTAACCTTTCCAGCGAACATACAAAACTGGTGAGTACTGACCTGCTAGGATACGCCGACATGGCAAAATGTACCGACGATCACAGCAGGGTAAAAAGAGGCTCCTTCATCGAAGAGGTGCCTTCCGTTCAACCAACAGCATACTCGGCCACTTCTCAAGTAAGAGCGCGAGAGCTGGCCCTACAACGCCAAGGATTGCCAAAACAGCAGTTCGATAACGTTTCGCAGTACACGAGCAGGGCTCTCAGAATGGACAAAACAAACCGTCCGGTATCTACTTCGGTACCCAACACCTACGCGCAGTCTATGGCCTCACCACAAGCGGAAGAATGCAAACCTTCAGCGACCTCTGCTGGAAGATCAACTACTTCAGCACGGAGAACTCCTTCTAAGCTCCAACACCTTGAAGCCGCAACTACAGCTCCGGCTCGCAAGACCGCCTTTGACCATCGCGACGGCCTTGAAAAATATCTCAGGCAACCCCCATGATCACAAAAATCATTGTTTCATGGAGTTCCATACGAGATCGCGGCGTTTCATAAGTGGGAAAAAATGAAGCCTGTTTTTGATTCTGCCGTGTACGGTGTATGACCGGATTCTACCGCGTGCTATCGGACTTTTCAATAACCGACAAACCGCGATGTACCGAGGACGGAGAAGCGTGTTACGCACAAACCGAATAGGCACTATATCGACAAGCGATTCGCCTATTATAATTCAACCACGAGACTGCAACGGACCGGGGAAGAACAAGGCCGACGTACGACACATCGCATCACAACCTTTCTCCTCGTCTCTGTCCAAGCGCTTCTTCAGCCGTCCTTGACTTTCTATACAGAACAGCTCCATCAACAGCTACCCGAACGGCACTCCCGTCAACAATCGGGGACAGGCGCTGGAATTGTGGGTACGGTTGAAATTGATACTTAAGTAGAGAATATTACTTAGTGCAGCAGTTCTTTGTCAACTATAAAGTTACAACTGCTCGCCAGTTACGTATTAGTAAAGGTGGAACTATGGGTCGTATGAACTTATGTCAACGATCGTACAGCAGTAAGCCATGTTCTACCGGAAAATGCGTACGAGTATATATTCCAGCATTTAGGAGTAAAAAAGGCTCACAAAGGACTGTCTCTCTTATGCTCTTCAGCGTACGATTAGTATCAGACAGTTTATCGTTATATGCGTATCCTAGGATCATATTGAAGTGGCGTGGTTAACTTACAGCAGCGACCTTTGTTTGTTAGTTTGTTAGTTTGTTTCTTCTTTTTTTGGGGATATAGCTCGTTGATGGACTATGACTACACCCACCATAGTTTGTTACAGTACTATCAGTAGTACTTGTTCTACCTGCTTCCTAATGTTTTGTTTTTGCGGAAGTACGTAAGTATATTAAACAAACAACTGAATAGTGAGAATGTTTTATTTGTCGTAATGGACACTTGTCCACAATTCTTTTTATTTGTCTAGTATTGTTTATCTATTTGGTACAATTCAGAAAGCGTGTTTAAAACCCAGTAGACGAATCTTTGCGTTTTATCTACTAGGTAGGGTATTTATCGCTGGTAATTACACCAAGCGTAATTTTTATACGTATCTTTCCTTGTAACGTTTTATTTTTTGTAGAATGTGTGGATAACATGGATACATCCATATTGCGGCGGTTGATACACCCGACCGGATATGAGACCCATTTGTTTTTGATTATTTTACGACTTTGTTTTCAAAGTATGAGGCTTCTCTAGCAATCTGACTTCGCATTATGGGGGTGTGTTAAAAGTATGAACCTTGGATTCAAATCTAAGTTAATGCGCAGTCTATTCGCACGAATAAGATATGCAGTTGAATCTTAAGTTGAATCTTACGTTGAATCTTCGGTGTAACCTAGATGTAAACGTAGATTTGAGTATGTTAAGGTTGTCCCGTTGTCCCGGTATTCTACCGTACTATGGGCATTGTTCCGTGATGATCAGGTGGTGATGCACCCCACCATGATCACTCTCCCAACTCTCCCAACTTTCCCAACTCTTCTTCTTCTCTTTTTGGCCTCAAGAGCCCTTTCCAAACTATCCTTTTTCTTTCTTACCACAAGTGATCTTAACAGACACTTCGGTGCCACCTCTGCATCTCTTCGCATAGAAGACAGAGCCTTCACACAACCATTGTGTTCACAGGCTATTCACAGAAAAGACTGGGCGGTATTTTGCGCATAGGTTTATAACCTCCGAAACTTGTTCGGGTGAGAAGGTAGTGTCGGCAAATGCTTTAGCAAGGGCTGGCTCTAGTGCTTCTCGCGCAGCTGCTAGCTCATCCTTATTTTTGGGTGATGCGGCTACCGCACTTATCCGTAATTCAGGTGTATCCGTCACACTGGCTGTTGACAAGTGCGCAAGTGCTAGATGTGCGGGTATAGTGACACCGCGCGTAGACGGATTGGCGATTTGCAACCAGACGGACCCGTCCACTGCACGCCATGTTGCTACAGTACGTGCAACAACAACACGTTCGAAAGTTTGGAATTTTTTGTTCCAATATGTTCGGAGAATTCGGATTGAGATACCGTGCGAGGTTCTAATACGACGTCAGTATCGACCGGAGGTTTTGTATCGGTGAAAACAACAACCGATGCCTCAGTTCCTGCTGGTAAATAAAAACAGGATTTCAGACAAACAGGGATAGCCTCAAAGTCAGCATGGACGGATGCGACAGACGCAGAGGTTACTCCTGCTGGGGAAATTGACGATCCAGTGGTACTTGAATCAACACGATGAACAGCGGGTATTGTTGTTTCGCTTGAATGAAAAGTGATACATTGATTTTTCCAGTCAAGTTTCGCACCAAATAAAGACATGACGCTGTTATCTAACAGTATATCATCAGGACGTAACGATGAAATGACAAGCGCTTCTACTGGGCGAGTGACGTCCCCCAGTTGTAAATCAAAGCGAATGAACCCTAGTATTTCCATCACTGATCCATTTGCGGCTTTCAACGTGAGCACAGCAGGTGGGGTGGCATGTATCGGTTCATTTTTCAAGATAGGGTGGCGTTTCACAAACGAGAAAGCCACACATGGAACATCTCTTGCCGTGTCAACAGTGACACGAGGCACCTCGAAGCCTCCAATACGTCCACATATATGAACGCGATGAGACGAGAAAGCAAGCGTAAGCGGCGGTCGCGTACGACGCGATAAAGCACAGGCGTACCATTCTTCATGTTTATTATTATTATGAGTACTGCTCCTTTCATGACCAGGGCAGTCTTCATTGACATCCATAGACACAGATTCATCACTCGCTGGCAACGAAGAATCCATCTGCTTATTACCTACATCCCTAGACACTGATTCACTAGGTACTGGCAATAAAAAATCCGCCTGCGTATTGCCTACATGGGGGTCTGCGGGACACATGTCAACCAACGACCTACCAGGAACACTGTCTGCAAAACGCACACGCTTACTTACAGGGGAAGGATCTACGACTGCAGTATCCTTGCTTGTCTCATCACAGATGGACATACCTTCGAGGGTGAGCGACTCGGAAAGCACGTGCTTCCCTATGTCGTCCCTCGGGTTACCCGACCTTACAGAAACCGATGGACAATCAATCTCGGGGGAAACCCTAAACGAACTCCCAACTGCGGGAACGACTTCCACAACTGGGCACCGTCAGGTGGACTTCTGACGGCGAGCTCTCCTCTCCCGATACCGGGCTAGGTTAGCCTCCCCAAACAAGGGGTGGTTAAAACAATCATTACTGGCGTGACTGGACTTATCTCTAGCCGTACACCCTGATACTGAACAGGGTGAATGATCACGCGTGATGTTCAACCTAGACGTAGACGACCTCGCTGCAGGCATCTTCGAACTGGACAAGTGAGATGCTGCTGCTGCTGCTGAACCGTGGTTCTTACGAGAACCGCTGTGTGAGCGTTTACGTTCAAGACGACTCTCAGGGCCGCGTACTGCTCGCACCTGAGCTCTAGAACGACCGCGCGCAACAGTCGACCATGACATGGCACTGACTGTGCCATCGACTGCTGCTAGGGACGCAGCACTACGCTGGGCCCTATCGACTGCCTGCTGCATTGACTTACAGTACTGGCCAATGCGTTGTAGTTCCAAAATTTCTGGGCGTAACCCACGCTCAAAAATTCCGATCTGCAGAGCTTCTACAGGCTGTACATGTTGTTTTTGAACTTGACGGTTCAAATTGTTAAAACTGTCTCTAAGACGATTTACGTATGACGTTACTGACTCATTTGGACCCTGAGTCAGAGTGACAATCTGCTCTACTGAGCGTGCCAGAGCGTCTGCTGACAAGTACGACGCTTCAAAAGCAGTTTTCATTTCCGCCCACGAGGTCGTTTTTTTTTGCTGCTCTCGGTATCTGACAGTTGCCGATCTCCATCAGCACTACGTCTCCACGGAACCTGCCCTCCTACCAGCTGGGTATAAAACTGGATTGCTTCATTCTTCAACACGAAGATGAAGTATGTTACTAGGAGGTCATCAATCATGTCCTCGGTGACGCCGGGACGTGACTTTAACGACGCGGTGACGAATGCTTCATACTGTGACATGACATTAAGGATGCTGTTCTTGTCGTTTTCGTTTCCTGAAAACTTGGAGATAGCACCGAAGTCAGACATTGTCATCCTCGTGTTAACAGATGACACAGACGGGACTGAACTGCCTATTTTAAGGCTGCTTGAATCAGACGGAGCTAGTTGTACTCTACCCGTCAACGTAGACAACAGGTCAGCAATATTGCTTGTAAGTCCTTGTTCAGTCAACGACCTATCGAGCAGTTCGTTCAACTTAGCAATGTTGCTTTCGCTAACGAGCGACTGCTGTTGTTGAGAACTACTGACCATATGATGAGGGAAAGAGACCTCACCAGCTGCTCCTTTCCCTACGGGGGAGAACGACCGGCGGCGGTGACGCCCTCGACGACTACGGTGGCGACCATAACGGTGTCGCCTCTGCTCTTCACATGTTCAGAAGAATCTTGGCCAGGTGACGGCTCGCGGGGGCTGAAGTAGGTTTCTTCTTCTACCTCTTCCTCCTCCTCCTGGTCTTGATTCGAAGATCCTTCCTCAGGACGTGAGGGAAGGCCACCTCCCTCCAGACGTGGGGGAAGGATGTTTGGGTCCGTACGACCATCCCCGGGACCAGGGGGGTCTGCCCCGTCTGCCATATGGCAAGCGGGACAAACGTGCGGTGTTTTTTGGAATCGAAGCTTACCCGCTCTCTCGGTGGGGTTTCTAGCACCGATCAAGCTTCACTGCCTCGACGCCAATTGTGGGACGGTAGTCCCTTCGCAGGTTTTCTTTCTCAGATAGATGGAGGTGTGGAGACACACCGAGGTGGGTTATGTGCGCAACCGCACGCTCGAGGGTCAACGATGAGGAAACACCTCAGAATCTGCCTCGAGGAGCAAGGATGATCTTGAAGTATTATAGTGATAAGGAGGCGGTACAATCTAGGGAATAGGGACTGGTATCCACAAACATAAAAAATGGAAAAAAGGGCATAATGGGCCTGTGAGATCTAGGCTTAGGCCCATTATGCTAGCATTTCTTTTGGCATAATTGGCATTTTGGGGCATAAGAAAAGCATAATTCAAAAAGAGCATTGCTTCTGCACATTTTGTGCATATTTAGCCCAATAAGGAGCATATTCGCCTGTAACTGCTCCATATTGAGCACAATGCCTGTGCATGAGGGCATTTATTGTAATAAGAATTTGGACTCGGCTCACGCGGTCTGGTGAATCTCACTCGCGAGACTGCTGTATGCTCGCTAGCTGTCCAAACTCATTCCATACAATATCTGCAGGTTCTTCCATCTGACGAAATAAATGCTTGTTCTGGCTTCGAGAACTGGTCAAGAAATATGATTGATGGATCGTGTGTAATTGAGCATCATTTATCCTTCTTCACTGCTTTTGTCCGCCTACCAATCCGTCACGTACTGACTGCTTTCGCCTGATACTCGCTTACATCAGTCTCACCCGACCCCGGTGGCTTGCCATATCGTGCATCGACTCGAGACGGCTCCAAGCGACACCCAGCGAGCTTCTGACATGAAAGGGCAACCACGACAAACCCCGGGAAATCTGCTCTCAAAACTTACCGACCTTACAACTACTTGTTGGCAATCAGTTCTGTACCACGACTTTCATATCCTTCTCAACTTCTTCTTGGAATCCACGCAGTACCCAACGACGACCTTTCCACCTACCAAAAACCCGTGATTATTCCAGCTACCCAGATGGATCCATATCCTACTCCAAGATCTACCCACAACTACGAGCGAAGGTCAACTCCAACGCCAGGTACTCGTATGTAGGTGTCTTAACCTTCCTTGGATCTATTCCGAACCTGAATTCTCAACTTACGTTATCAGCTTTTGACTTTCTTTATCAAATTATCAAATGACTTATGACTTATTACCACATTGGCCCACCCTGCTTTTTAGTAGCAACCCAAACAGTTTGCTACTCAAAAGCAATTACCGCAAGGTAAGAAGTCATCACAGTAATCCCACGCAGTTGATTTGATGGCAATCATACGTGTGCATCACTGAGACGTTTAATGAACTCAACGCGACCCGAACAAAAACTTGAATGACCACCCAGACTGAACATTCGATCAAGACAGAACGACAGAAAAGTCTCGCTCTGAGCGCTAACCGAAGCACAAGGTAAAATCCAAGCTTTTCCCTACTCACCCATGCCCCTCAAAGTAGCGTGGGGTGGCAAGCTGAGAATTTTCCTCGATACTTCAACATGGTCAATTCGCCAATGCGACGATGAAACCGGAATTCAATCCCACTCTTTTTCGGAAACGACAGCCTCAACGAAACCTGGGGGCGTTGATGCGAGCGATTCCAAATCCCCAATGCTTCCCCGAACGGCGGCCTCAACGAAATCGGAGGGCGTGGAGGCAACCGTTTCAATACTATCGTTACTATGCCTCCGGCCCACCCAGGATTCATCCCATCCTCGCGATCCAGGTAACTTCCTAGCGGCCTACCCAAGCACAAACCCGTCTTTCATCGAAAGAAAACATGGATCTCTGAACATTTTTCTCCCAAAAGAAACACCGGATAACTGGTTATCTTCGCAACGATAGCGCTGCGCCCATGCCTGTCTACCATTTACTTTCTTTACTTGCAACGCCCCTTAAAAAACAACCATACAACCCTAAACAAAACAACACAAAACAAAAAAGATGGCGGCGTAGGGTGATCTGGTGTCCCCTTCCAACGAGGCGCTGGGGACGTGTTCGAGCCGTCGTCCTCCAGTATCCACCATGAAATAGTGCGAGCTTCTTCACGCCTTTCGTCAAACGTGTCTTGCCGGTTTCTGATGCCCTGGGGTAAGGACGTAACCTGTCAGGCAGCAAAACAGTGCTAGGCCCCCGATGTTCTGCACGCTGTGCGACAAGGCGTGGGTGCGTTCGGGAACACCTGTTATCGGATCCTACATGGGCGATGTTACAGCTTCGGCACACCAAAAACTAAAGAGTATCTGACAATCTCACAGTGAGTTGTATTCGTCTCGGACTCCAAACCCGGTTATCCATATACGATTATAATACATGAGCTAGTTCATTATTTCCTGCAACGGATGTGGAAAGTCGAACGATACTCTCCCCCCCAACTAAAATGGCAGCGGGAGGGACTCAGCGGCATAACAACGGTTGTTTTCCGCGCGCGACGTCTCGCGGCTTTACGCAGTACTATACTTCGGCATATCCACGATTCTGATTTACTCTCGCTGACATACCCGTCTACCAAAAATATCGTTCGACTAATGCCCGCGGGTGACATTGTTGCACGAGCATCAATCGAAGCGTTGTAATAGTGGTGTGACGGAAACCGAAATCCTTATCCTACCATACTTCTTTGGCTAAACCTGACAGACGTGAATGGTGGTGTCAGGAACCGATGAGCTGCCAATTATCCAACAGGCGGGTCTGTGGATTGCAGTAGACTCGGCACGCAATGATCGAACTGCGCTCATCGTTGCTGAAGAACGTCTTCTAAGCCAGAGACGTTTTTACCAAAAACAACACAGCGTATTGAGACGCACAACAGAGTAGTAGTAACTGCTAATTGCTGTTAGAAAGTAAAGGGGGAAAAAGCAATTGACATTTACGTGCGTCAGTCAATTCTTCGGGCGGACTCCACTATGAGAGAACATACTTGTACAAAATACTGCTGTGGGGAACCCGTGTCAATGAAAAGCTATGCCGGGGTATGTGCGTTTGGCCTGAGGCCCGGCGTGAATTCGGACATGGGTTGTTTGGGGGGAAAGGGCGAAGTTGATTTTTCCTCCCAGAAATGTTGGAATTCAGATAAGAAATCAGGCACCTCTATCTTAGAGTCAGGGAGGTCTACCTGCTGTCTACATGCTCTGGATGAGACATCTGCCAGACAGGGAACCAAATCGCTTTTTCTGAGAATTCCGACAAGGGCGGCGCGGAGCCGCCACGACCGATAGAATGGGCGTGTGCGTGCTTTAAAGCGACCGCACAGGCGTTACCGGCCAGCTGATACCGTCGTTGCTACAGGCTCGGCCGACGTGGTTTGTTATATGATTGTTTGAATCGAGACTGCCTCGTCTGCAATCGTCGACTAAAAAAATCATACTTATCAAAGAGTTGCCAGGGGCGAACGTCGTGCATGCGACCCTGCGTGTACTTTGACGAGTAAGTGTTGTTAATAAGAGGGGCTTACTGAAATCACCCCCCAAGCAAATAATGGCATGCGGAAAAAAAAAAAAAAAAACAGCTACAACAATCTTGGTCGGAGGAATAAAAAAATGCAATCGGCTATGTACAACAATCTTCGTCAGAAAAAACAAACAAACGGTTACAACGATCTTGGTCCGAGGAATCTAACATCCTCCAGACAAACTGCTTGACCATACAGGCAATCTTATTTCTTGTCCTGAAACAACCGGTAAGGAAGGCGCGGGGCTACATCTTCGATTGAACAGATTTGCGTACGCTGTTGAAGGGCCATCACAGGCGATACCGGTACTGTAACGGGCATAACCGGTGAGGAAACGTACGTGGATGTCGGGATCACCTCTTGGGCTCGTTGGTGATGGGCGACAAAATTCTGGGGGTGCAACACTACAGTATTTTGATATGCTGCCATAACCAACACCTAGCTGTAGCTCACCAAAACGAGGTACCTTGCCACGGGTACCTGGTTTCCTACCCTGGAAACGGGGAGACGCAATGGGCGAACCTCGTTTGCTACAAGTGTTCGCACTGCCTAAAGCGCCTAACTTAATGGTGTGATCAAAACGACCGGAGATTTTCCACGTCTCCTACTGAATTTCTTTCTTCAGCCTACTGGGGAATTGATACACGGCTCATCCATGCAAAAATTCGTGAAGCTGATGACGAATCGAGGTCATGACTCCTGTTTTCGTCGGCTTCCTGCTGTACAACGGAAAAACAAAACACTGTAGTTAAGGGGCCCATGAAAACTCTGGTCCAAGGTACCCGAATTATTCCGTCACACGGTTCTGTACGATATCGGAAGTCCCGATCGAGGGGCAAGACGATACCGCACATTTTGGATTATCTACTCTACAGGAATCGGCGGTCACAAACAATGATCGGAGAGGCGGAAGAAGACGGGATGTATCGCCCCAGGTGGCCCTCGAATCACGGTCTACGGCTACTCAACACTATCGATGACTGGTGCAAGTTGGCTGCCTGCAAAAGCATCACTCTGTTTTGTTGCACACAATCCTAGATCCACGAAAAAAAAAGAATGGTTTCGCAGCGCCCAGTGCATGCTGAACTGGGGATGTGCCTGGTACCACCTTGGCCACCAGGTGCGACGAATAGAAGGCCGTCAGATCGTCATGATACGGTAAAACCAACGCACTGACGGGCGCGTGGGAGTGAGAAAACTGCTATGGAGGAAGGGCTAAGGTGATGTAACCGAGAACGCACTCGCACGGCAGCAGCAGCAGCAGCGTCGAGCGGCAAGGAGGGCAATGCAGGGTATGACATGTACGACGGTGGACAGAAACATAGGCGCCATACAGTGATTTAATATGAGCATCTTTTTGTTCCTTACATTTACGCCCGTTGTGGTCACTCGAAAAGCAAAGCGGAACAGTTTGATTGCGAAGAAAAAAAATTGCCGGTCGTACGACGCACCAGGGTACGAAGACACGTACATCCGATCGTCTCATTTTTCAGTGCAGTTCAGATCTCGAAGCGTTTTGCAAGCATGTATCTCAACAGACGGCATCACAGGACAACGCCAATGTAATAAGAACTGGACTCGGCTCACGCGGTCTGGTGAATCTCACTCGCGAGACTGCTGTATGCTCGCTAGCTGTCCAAACTCATTCCATACAATATCTGCAGGTTCTTCCATCTGACGAAATAAATGCTTGTTCTGGCTTCGAGAACTGGTCAAGAAATATGATTGATGGATCGTGTGTAATTGAGCATCATTTATCCTTCTTCACTGCTTTTGTCCGCCTACCAATCCGTCACGTACTGACTGCTTTCGCCTGATACTCGCTTACATCAGTCTCACCCGACCCCGGTGGCTTGCCATATCGTGCATCGACTCGAGACGGCTCCAAGCGACACCCAGCGAGCTTCTGACATGAAAGGGCAACCACGACAAACCCCGGGAAATCTGCTCTCAAAACTTACCGACCTTACAACTACTTGTTGGCAATCAGTTCTGTACCACGACTTTCATATCCTTCTCAACTTCTTCTTGGAATCCACGCAGTACCCAACGACGACCTTTCCACCTACCAAAAACCCGTGATTATTCCAGCTACCCAGATGGATCCATATCCTACTCCAAGATCTACCCACAACTACGAGCGAAGGTCAACTCCAACGCCAGGTACTCGTATGTAGGTGTCTTAACCTTCCTTGGATCTATTCCGAACCTGAATTCTCAACTTACGTTATGAGCTTTTGACTTTCTTTATCAAATTATCAAATGACTTATGACTTATTACCACATTATGGCGCCTGATGCTCAATCGTTCGACTTTCTGTGGGTCTTCACAAAACTACCCATATACTCCGGAGTAAGACAGAACGACAGACGAGATACTAAGGAGGGTGTTCTTAAATACGTAGCGCCAAGCGCCTTCGTGAAACCAACCAATGTCGAGGCCCTCGTAGCAGAGATGGATGCGTACAACGTTGCGGCGGCTGAGACGGATGCTGGATACGACTTGTGGGCTTTCTGGCATGACAACAGGCTTAAACTTCCTGCTTGGTACAATGTAGCCAAAGACGCAGCCTTGATCCAACCCTCGTCCGCTTTCATGGAACGGGTGTTTTCTATCCTTCGTGCTTGCATGGACTCTAGGCAGGAGAAGTGCTATTATTATTATAGACCGCATTGCGGCGTCGGCCCTTCTGAAGTACAACAGGGCGTCTGAGGAGTGCTAGATCGCCTTTCTTTCCCCCGTGCTGTATTGCTTAAGAAGTTGGTGTTGTCGTGTTGGCATCCCGCTGATGTAGTGCCGCAACGCTTGGCAGTACTTTGCGCGCGGGGAGGGGGGGGTCCACCTACCTGTCTGTGTGTATACTACTGTTTTACTGCTGTTTTGCAATGTTTTCCACTCTTTCGGGGTATCGCTTCCACAGCTGCGCCCGACAAAACGGTGAAGTAAAAGCAGAATATTATCGAAGTATGAGAAAATATGGGTTTTGTACGTACGTAAGAAGTTTGACCAATCAGATCAATGCGGTAATTCATAGTCGTATGAGCGATAGCATTGGGCACACCTGGCCCAGCCGTGTAGGCGACGACCTGCACGCGGAGCGCGTAGGGGAGCAGAGTCAGAGCTTACAGGTCCAAGGTGTGATACAGACTAGTTTAAGTTCTAGTTTAAGGCTAGTTTAAGTTCGTGCACTCCCCGACGATGGAGAAGTGCAAGTCACCGGAGGCTGAAGCTCTCGTGGCTGCTGCTGTATGCGGTCCTAATCAGGCCGCCTCGGCTGCTGCTCGAGTCGAGGCTCATGCTGCTGTCGACGCTGTGCAAGCTGGGGTCGACAAACGCCGTGCCGAAGCTCTGGCTGCTGTGCAAGCTGAGTCCGAAGGTCGCCGTGCCGCAGCCGCTTCGGCTGCTGCTACTGCTGCGTCTGCCACCGCGGCACCATCTTTGCTCAGCCCCAGTCCCGCTGTGTCCGAGGCTGCGGGGGTAATATAGGCTGAAGTTCTGCGCTGGCAAGGGCAGGTGTCTGGCGAGTTTGCTCGGATAGACGGAGATGTGTTCCGCCTCAAGTCGACGATGGAACAACTGCTGGCCTCCTTTAAAACCCTGCAGGATGCGGTGGCTGGTGGCGCGTCTAAAACCGAGCACGTCGAGGCCATGCTCCAGCAGTTTAAAGACAACTTTGCCGATCAGCAGCCGGCCCCGCGGGACAGTGGGGACGCGAGAGAGCGCCACGTCCAAAGGTCGCAGTTAACTGACGACACTGCGCTATGGAAAAATATGGCGTCCAGAAAACATTGGGTGCTCCGCGGGCGCATACCTCCCAACATTGGCGACTCGGCAGCGGATATCCAGTCCTTCGTAGGCGAGGACGTCAACGTCACGACGTCAGTGGCTACCCAGCTCCGCCCGATCAGTGACTTTGACGTTCGTGCGTACGGGCCGCGCGCGGAAGGGATGGTCAAACACCTGCTGATGGTCGCTGACCGCCTCGATTTCTTGCGCCAGGCTCTTGTGGCGGTCCTGTCTGGTGGGTTTTCCCTCGACAGCGACGGCGACCGCCATTGCCGGGAGAGGGTGGCAACGATCGATGCCGCCTTCACGGCAGCGTCTGCCGACCTACGCCAGCACACCCAAGCAAAACCAAGCAACCGGCAATATTATCCTGCTCTCTGGCTCCGCGGCGCGCCCTCGACGCCACCTCACCTGATGCTCTTCGCGACAGTGGCAGTTCGGCGGCGCCGGCTGGTGGGTCGCGGGCGGTGCTGCGCTCAGAGCCCCGCGGTGGGTCCGGGGGTGGTAGTGGCGGCGCTGGTTCTGGATGAGGACACGGTCCCTTCCTGTCGGTTGGGCCAACACCTGGGGGGGCGGCTGCTGAGCTTGCCGTTGGTAGAGCGGTGACGGCGCCGGGGGCCAGCGGGGGAACGGGTGCCCGGCCGGCCACCCAAGGTGTAGGAGGGGGGCTGCGTGGGCGTGCGTTGGTAGCTTTAGCTGGCGATAGGGGTGTGGGGCGTGCTCGCGTGGCGGTGGCTCCGGGCTCGGTTCCCTTCGGCGAGAAAGGTACGGTTTCTTGTGTGCGTGTTAGTGAGTTGCCGGCTGACTTGCTGCGTGTACAAGGGGCGTTTGATGGCGTACGTTCGGGTGCCTTGCGATTCGTTGCGGTCGACCCTTGGTTGGATGCTCGGGCGGTTGTGATGCAGGCGATGGCCGAGCAAGGCTCCGCGAGCCTCGGTCATCTCGCCTCGGTAAACTCCCCCCTCTTGAGACGGTGTCAGCGCCCTCGTCTCGTACAACTGCTTCAGCGAGGCAGGTGTCGCAGCTCGTTGGCTTCCTTATACATGTCTCCTTTGTTGTGCGTCCGGGGCGGTTTTTCGTGAACCGTTTGTTGGCTTCGGTGGGTATGCCGCGCATATATCTGATTTCGGTTTTCAAGGCGCAGATGTTTTCAAGGGGCTGCTGCCGTCGCGCACGTCGGAATTTCCAAGGGGCTGCTGCCGTCGCGCACGTCGGAATTTCCCCGCCGCGGGGGGGTTCCAGTTGTCTCTATCCCGGGTGATTGTGGGCCTGTTTCTGGCTCTGGTGGCAACGCCGGGAACTACTTCTTGTGAGGTATTACGTAGACGATGGCACTGTCGTCGAGTTGCAATGGTGGCCGGACGGTCGCCGTTGTTTGCGCGCTGTCCAGTCGCTGGCATTGAACATTTTCGCTTGTTGGGCGAACGTGGTGTCTCTGATCTGATCTCCTGTCCGCCAGAAAAATCACTGACTGGGACACGCAACTGGAGGTGTTGGGTTGGATCATTGACACGGAGGTGCTTACGGTTACGTTGCCGTCCCATAAGCGCCTCAAGCTGCAAAATCTCCTTGCGGAATGGCCCTCGTCTCGTACATCTGCTTCAGCGAGGCAGGTGTCGCAGCTCGTTGGCTTCCTTATACATGTCTCCTTTGCTGTGCGTCCGGGGCGGTTTTTCGTGAACCGTTTGTTGGCTTCGGTGGGTATGCCGCGCATACCTGCCGGATCTGATTTCGGTTTTCAAGGCGCAGATGTTTCCCAAAAAGGAGCTGCTGCCGTCGCGCACGTCGGAATTTCCCCGCTGCGGGGGGTTCCAGTTGTATCTATCCCGGGTGATTGTGGGCCTGTTTCTGGCTCTGGTGTCAACGCCGGGAACTACTTTTTGTGAGGTATTACGTAGACGATGGCACTGTCGTCGAGTTGCAATGGTGGCCGGACGGTCGCCGTTGTTAGCGCGCTGTCCAGTCGCTGGCATTGAACATTTTCGCTTGTTGGGCGAACGTGGTGTCTCTGATCTGATCTCCTGTCCGCCAGAAAAATCACTGACTGGGACACGCAACTGGAGGTGTTGGGTTGGATCATTGACACGGAGGCGCTTACGGTTACGTTGCCGTCCCATAAGCGCCTCAAGCTGCAAAATCTCCTTGCGGAATGGCCCTCGTCTCGTACATCTGCTTCAGCGAGGCAGGTGTCGCAGTTCGTTGGCTTCCTTATACATGTCTCCTTTGTTGTGCGTCCGGGGCGGTTTTTCGTGAACCGTTTGTTGGCTTCGGTGGGTATGCCGCGCATACCTGCCGGATCTGATTTCGGTTTTCAAGGCGCAGATGTTTCCCAAAAAGGGGTTGCTGCCGTCGCGCACGTCGGAATTTCCCGCCGCGGGGGGGTTCCAGTTGTCTTTATCCCGGGTGATTGTGGGCCTGTTTCTGGCTCTGGTGGCAACGCCGGGAATTACTTCTTTGTGAGGTATTACGTAGACGATGGCATTGTCGTCGAGTTGCAATGGTGGCCGGACGGTCGCCGTTGTTTGCGCGCTGTCCAGTCGCTGGCATCGGACCATTTTCGCTTGTTGGGCGAACGTGGTGTCTCTGATCCGCCCCTCCTGTCCACCAGAAAAATCACTGACTGGGACACGCAACTGGAGGCGTTGGGTTGGATCATTGGCGCGGAGGCGCTTACGGTTACGTTGCCGTCCCATAAGCGCCTCAAGCTGCAAATCTCCTTGCGGAGTGGCCCTCGCCTTGTACATCTGCTTCAGCGAAGCAGGTGTCGCAGCTCGTTGGCTTCCTTATACATGTCTCCTTTGCTGTGCGTCCGGGGCGATTTTTCGTGAACCGTTTGTTGGCTTCGGTGGGTATGCCGCGCATATCTGCCGGATCTGATTTGGTTGTCGTACGGCCAACCTCGGGCAGCGCCTCGTCTTGGGACCCGAGTTTCAAGGGAACCTCAAGTTTTGGCGATGGTTTATTGAGGAGGGATTGGACGCGCGCGGAAGAACCTTGTCGGCTCCGATGTATCATTTGCTTGAGCGCCCCTCCCAACGTACTCCGTTTTCGGGTGCATCCAAAACCGGTGTCGGGGGTTTCTGCCTTGAAACTGGGGTGTACTGGAGATACGATATTGACGCCGGGGAACGATCTCGATTTTGCGGGTCGAGCAAGTCAGTTGCAGGCGAGACCGATATATCGACTAACGTCCTCGAACTGCTAGGTATGGTCGTCTCCCCTTGGGTCGTCGTATCTCCGTGCGCCGAGCGCCCGGCCGCGTTGGGGAACTGTGTGTTGTGGCGTGGCGACAACGAAGCAGCCGTAGAGTGGGTGCGGCGTTGTCGAGGCGGGAAGGAGCCGAGATCGGGCGCGTTGATGCGCCTCCTTGGTGTGCTCAAATTGTCCTCTGGTTGGCACTTCGACGCGAAACACGTAGGGGGTATTTTTAACGTTGCCGCGGACGGTATCTCACGCTGGGATCGCGCTTCCGTCCTCGTTAATATGCGTGCGGTCCGTGGGATATGCTGCTCGCGGGCGAGAAGCTGATCCCCTCGTGGCGTGCCGGGGGTCGTGTTTTGTGGCCGGCCCTGTGCGCTTCGTTCTGTCTCTTGACTCGCGCGTCAGAAATGTTCGCGGAAACCCGGTTACGAGTTCACGAGACTTATTGTTTGCGGCGTGCTGATGTTGCATTCTTTTGCGGAAATATTCAGCTTACTGTTGCGCAGTGGCCAACCGCGGATCATGTCAAGGTTCGATTCCGCGGGCCGCAGGGTGACCAACCGCGGAAAGGGGCGGTTGTCACGCATGTGCGAAAGGGTCCGTCGATACGCATGGGGGAAGGTGGCGGCGCCGTCGATCTAATGATCGAATTGATGTCTTGTTACTTGTTTCTTCCCTCTTCGGCCCCCTTGGTTGCGTGTGTCGTTGGTAATGGCAGATGGTCGGTCCATGTGGACACAACATCAAGCGACGGTAGCTTTGCGGAAAGTGGTTGCGTTGGCGGGTGTGCGTGCGGAGGAGTACGCCTTGCACTCCCTGAGGATTGGAGGCGCAACGCACTTGTCGGCAGGGGGTGCAACACCGGCGGTGTTGCAGCGTGAGGGCCGATGAGCTCTGACTAGTTGGGCAAACGCGGAATTACAAAGAAGTGTGTTATCCCGTGTGCACTCTGCGACTCGAGGGTAGGGGGTGGCGGGGGGGGGTGGGACTACATTCGTAATACGGGTCAACTACCAGTTTGTGTTGGAGGCTGGCGTCGAGAGTTCGATGTCGCCAGTTGGGTTGGGAGTTGACTCGTGTATACGGATGTTAGCGTGGGGTTGCCGGCGGGGCAGCCCCGGGGTATTCCCATCTCCAACCCCCCTCTCCGGGCGGGGGGTTGCGCATTAATATAATACAACTTCGAAAGCAAAGTGCAAAGCAGAATATTATCGAAGTATGAGAAAATATGGGTTTTGTACGTACGTAAGAAGTTTGACCAATCAGATCAATGCGGTAATTCATAGTCGTATGAGCGATAGCATTGGGCACACCTGGCCCAGCCGTGTAGGCGACGACCTGCACGCGGAGCGCGTAGGGGAGCAGAGTCAGAGCTTACAGGTCCAAGGTGTGATACAGACTAGTTTAAGTTCCCACCCACCCGCCCGTGCTTTTGAGGGAGTCAGTGGAGGGGGAGTTAATCGGTCGCAGTAACGTTGCGCGTGTTTGTTACTGTTTTGGCAAACGTACCCGTTTTCGCTGAAGATGCGACGGGGTTTCGTAGATTGCGCAGGTTTGCGGTGGGTGCTAGCCGCATCAGTGTTATAGCGTGGTGCAAGGGGTGTTCGTTGTTGTGTGTGTGTGTGTGTGTTTTTTTTTTCATCATGTGTAATATCTGAGTATCCCTCCGTGCGGTGGGGGTACGTATGACTGTGTTACGCAGATATTATGTTGATAGTTAACAGCGAACGTTGTGGCAGTGCATCGGCTCGGATTAAGCGCGCAATCTGAAAGTGTGGGAGAGGGGAATTATCCGTATATTGGCAAGTAAGTGCATTTGTTTAATGTGCATGGTGTGTGCAGGCGTGCAATTTTATAGCATATTTATTACACGCGTGTGTACGTTTTTTTTATATGCTGCACGTTATAGGCGGTTGCCTCGTATGTCTTCTTCGAGTTGCCAACGATTGTTCGTCGTTGGTTGTTGGCTGGCGTCGAGAGTTCGATGTCGCCAGTTGGGTTGGGAGTTGACTCGTGTATACGGATGTTAGCGTGGGGTTGCCGGCGGGGCAGCCCCGGGGTATTCCCATCTCCAACCCCCCTCTCCGGGCGGGGGGTTGCGCATTAATATAATACAACTTCGAAAGCAAAGTGCAAAGTAAAACAAAAACTAAGACCTACTATTATGGAAAATTTTGAGCGATTATTTCTGGCGATTATTTTTGTAGTTTTGAGGCTTCAGAAATAACTGCATCAGAAATAAGGAGCGTCCATTATGGCTTCTGATTTTTGGAAAGTGGTTTTATTTTGAATTGGTAGGTCTTATTTTGCCGTTTGCCTTTATTTTTGAAATCTGGCACGTACACTGTCGCCGGCGACGTTAGGTCACCACCGCCTCTGCTGCGGTCTCTTCTGCTGCGCTGCTGCTGTGGTGCTGGTGTGGTGTGCCTGTGGTGGTTTCGATGGTGGTGGTGCTGCTGCTGTCGCGTTGTGTGTGGGGATGAAGCTCTGTCTCGCACACAACAAGCGCAGTATGCTGTCGTAGGTGTGTTTGTGATTATTTGTTGTGGGTGATGCGTGACGTGTACAGCAGACAAGTATCATACCAGGTACAGTATGAGCAGTGATGACATGTGATACTTGGTACGAGGTGGTATCCAAAAGTCAAATAATCCCAGTTCTGAGAGGTTGGAAGAGCTGTTATTTCTGGGCTCAGAAATCACCAGATATCTGATCCGCTGATTTCTGGCCTCGATTATTTCTGAACCCAGAAATAACGATGATTTCTGGCCCCATAGTGGAAGGTTTTTATTTTTGTCGTCGGAGATCCCGAGAAATAATCGATGAAAATATTCGCCATAAGAGCAGAATATTATCGAAGTATGAGAAAATATGGGTTTTGTACGTACGTAAGAAGTTTGACCAATCAGATCAATGCGGTAACTCATAGTCGTACGAGTGATAGCCTTGGGTACACCTGGCCCAGTTGTGTAGGCGACGACCTGCACGCGGAGCGCGTAGGGGAGCAGAGTCAGAGCTACAGGTCCAAGGTGTGATACAGACTAGTTTAAGTTGTTCGTGCACTCCTCGATGGAAGAGTGCAAATCACCGGAGGCCGAAGCTCTCGTGGCTGCTGTACGCGGTCCTAACCAGGCTGCCTCGGACGCTACGAGAGTCGAGGCAGAGGCTTATGCTGCTGTCGCTGCTGTGCAAGCTGGGGTCGACGCTCGCCGCGCCGAAGCTCTGGCTGCTGTGCAAGCTGAGTCCGGAGGTCGCTGTGCCGCAGCAGCTTCGGTCGCTGCTACTGCTGCGCCTGCGGCACCATCTGTATTCAGCCCCAGTCCCGCCGGGTCCGAGGCTGTGGGAGTCACATCGGCCGAAGTGCTGACCTGGCAAGGGCAGGTGTCTGGCGAGTTCGCTCGGATAGGCGCAGACATGATCCGCCTCAAGGCAACGATGGATCGGCTGCTCGCATCCGTTGAAACCTTGCAGGATGCGGTGGCCGGCGGCGCATCGAGAGCCGAGAACATGGAGGCCATGGTTCAGCAGTTTATGGACAACGTTGGTGATCGGCAGCCGGCTCCACGGGACAGTGGGGATGCGAGGGAGCGCCAACTTCAGAAGTCGCAATTAACCGACGATGCGGCGCTCTGGAAGAAGATGGCGTCTAGAAAACATTGGGTGCTCCGCGGGCGCATACCTCCCAACATTGGCGACTCGGCGGCGGATATTCAGTCCTTCGTAAGCGAGGCCGTCAACGTCACGCAAGGTGTAGGAGGGGGGCTGCGTGGGCGTGCGTTGGTAGCTTTGGCTGGCGATAGGCGTGCTCGCGTGGCGGTGGCTCCGGGCTCGGTCCCCTTCGGCGAGAAAGGTACGGTTTCTTGTGTGCGTGTGAGTGAGTTGCCGGCTGACTTGCTGCGTGTACAAGGGGCGTTTGATGGCGTACGTTCGGGTGCCTTGCGATTCGTTGCGGTCGAACCTTGGTTGGATGCTCGGGCGGTTGTGATGCAGGCGATGGCCGAGCAAGGCTCCGCGAGCCTCGGTCATATCGCCTCGGTAAACTCCCCCCTCTTGAGACGGTGTCAGCGCCCTCGTCTCGTACAACTGCTTCAGCGAGGCAGGTGTCGCAGCTCGTTGGCTTCCTTATACATGTCTCCTTTGTTGTGCGTCCGGGGCGGTTTTTCGTGAACCGTTTGTTGGCTTCGGTGGGTATGCCGCGCATATCTGCCGGATCTGATTTCGGTTTTCAAGGCGCAGATGTTTCCCACAAAAAAAAAAAAAAAAAAAAAAAAAAAAAAAGGGGCTGCTGCCGTCGCGCACGTCGGAATTTCCCCGCCGCGGGGGGTTCCAGTTGTCTCTATCCCGGGTGATTGTGGGCCTGTTTCTGGCTCTGGTGGCAACGCCGGGAACTACTTCTTTGTGAGGTATTACGTAGACGATGGCACTGTCGTCGAGTTGCAATGGTGGCCGGACGGTCGCCGTTGTTTGCGCGCTGTCCAGTCGCTGGCATTGAACATTTTCGCTTGTTGGGCGAACGTGGTGTCTCTGATCTGATCTCCTGTCCGCCAGAAAAAATCACTGACTGGGACACGCAACTGGAGGTGTTGGGTTGGATCATTGACACGGAGGTGCTTACGGTTACGTTGCCGTCCCATAAGCGCCTCAAGCTGCAAAATCTCCTTGCGGAATGGCCCTCGTCTCGTACATCTGCTTCAGCGAGGCAGGTGTCGCAGCTCGTTGGCTTCCTTATACATGTCTCCTTTGTTGTGCGTCCGGGGCGGTTTTTCGTGAACCGTTTGTTGGCTTCGGTGGGTATGCCGCGCATATCTGCCGGATCTGATTTCGGTTTTCAAGGCGCAGATGTTTCCCAAAAAGGGGCTGCTGCCGTCGCGCACGTCGGAATTTCCCCGCTGCGGGGGGTTCCAGTTGTATCTATCCCGGGTGATTGTGGGCCTGTTTCTGGCTCTGGTGGCAACGCCGGGAACTACTTCTTTGTGAGGTATTACGTAGACGATGGCATTGTCGTCGAGTTGCAATGGTGGCCGGACGGTCGCCGTTGTTTGCGCGCTGTCCAGTCGCTGGCATTGAACATTTTCGCTTGTTGGGCGAACGTGGTGTCTCTGATCTGATCTCCTGTCCGCCAGAAAAAATCACTGACTGGGACACGCAACTGGAGGTGTTGGGTTGGATCATTGACACAGAGGCGCTTACGGTTACGTTGCCGTCCCATAAGCGCCTCAAGCTGCAAAATCTCCTTGCGGAATGGCCCTCGTCTCGTACATCTGCTTCAGCGAGGCAGGTGTCGCAGTTCGTTGGCTTCCTTATACATGTCTCCTTTGTTGTGCGTCCGGGGCGGTTTTTCGTGAACCGTTTGTTGGCTTCGGTGGGTATGCCGCGCATATCTGCCGGATCTGATTTCGGTTTTCAAGGCGCAAATGTTTCCCAAAAAGGGGCTGCTGCCGTCGCGCACGTCGGAATTTCCCCGCTGCGGGGGGTTCCAGTTGTCTCTATCCCGGGTGATTGTGGACCTGTTTCTGGCTCTGGTGGCAACGCCGGGAACTACTTCTTTGTGAGGTATTACGTAGACGATAGCATTGTCGTCGAGTTGCAATGGTGGCCGGACGGTCGCCGTTGTTTGCGCGCTGTCCAGTCGCTGGCATCGGACCATTTTCGCTTGTTGGGCGAACGTGGCGTCTCTGATCCACCCCTCCTGTCCGCCAGAAAAATCACTGACTGGGACACGCAATTGGAGGTGTTGGGTTGGATCATTGACACAGAGGCGCTTACGGTTACGTTGCCGTCCCATAAGCGCCTCAAGTTGCAAAATCTCCTTGCGGAGTGGCCCTCGTCTCGTACATCTGCTTCAGCGAGGCAGGTGTCGCAGCTCGTTGGCTTCCTTATACATGTTTCTTTTGCTGTGCGTCCGGGGCGGTTTTCGTGAACCGTTTGCTGGCTTCGGTGGGTATGCCGCGCATATCTGCCGGAGCCGATTTTGGTTTTCGTACGGCATACCCCGGGCGGCGCCTCGTCTTGGGACCCGAGTTTCACGGGGACCTCGAGTTTTGGCGGTGGTTTGTTGAGGAGGGATTGGACGCGCGCGGTGGAACCTTGTCGGCTCCGATGTATCATTTGCTTGAGCGCCCCTCCCAACGTACTCTAATTTCGGATGCATCCAAAAACGGTGTCGGGGGTTTCTGCCTCGAAACTGGGGTATACTGGAGATACGATCTTGACGCCGGGGAACGATCTCGTTTTTGTGGGTCGAGCAAGTCAGTTGCAGGCGAGAACGATATATCAATTAACGTCCTCGAACTGCTAGGTATGGTCGTCTCCGCGTGGGTCCTCGTATCTCTGTGTGCCGAGCGCCCGGCCGCGATGGGGGACCGCGTGTTGTTGCGTGGCGACAACGAAGCAGCCGTAGAGTGGGTACGGCGGTGTCGAGGTGGCAAGGAGCCGAGATCGGGCGCGCTGATGCGCCTCCTTGGTGTGCTCGAATTGTCTTCTGGCTGGCACTTTGACGCGAAACATGTACGGGGTATTTTTAACGTTGCCGCTGACGGTATCTCACGCTGGGATCGCGCTCCCGTCCTCGTTAATCTGCACGCTGTTCGACCGGATGTTCCGTGGCAGGAGCAAGATTTGGGGGCCGCGGGCATATCCCTATGTACTTCGGTGTTGGCCTCGAACTCATGCGACACGCCATTGCGGCCTCGTCTGAACGCACTTATCAGGGGCATTTTGGCGCATGGGTAGAATATCGGGTACGTTGTGGTCTGCCAGTGTTTCTCGATCGGTGCCGAGACGGCATGGCTAACGTTTGGCATGTGTTTGAGTACGTCGCGTACGCCTTTTCGACCAAGAAATTGAGGTCGGCAACTATTGAGAGCCATTTGTCAGCGATCAAGTTCTTTAACCGTATTTCGAGAGGTTTCGAGATCGACACCACTCATCCCGTGATTGTTAATGCCCTTAAAGGCGCCGCTCGTTTGCATGCTGACGTTGGCAACCAGGCAACCGTGCGGCGGCCCGTTTCGTGGGATATGCTGCTCGCGGGCGAGAAACTGATCCCCTCGTGGCGTGCCGGGGGTCGTGTTTTGTGGCTTGCCCTGTGCGCTTCGTTCTGTCTCTTGACTCGCGCGTCAGAAATGTTTGCGGAAACCCGGTTACGAGTTCACGAGACTTACTGTTTGCGGCGTGCTGACGTTGCCTTCTTTCGCGGAAATATTCAGCTTACCGTTGCGCAGTGGTCAGCAGCAGATCGTGTTGAGGTTCGGTTTCGCGGGTCGAAGGGTGACCAACTGCGGAAAGGGGCGGTTGTCACGCGTGTGCGAAAGGGTCCGTCGATGCGTGTGGGGGAAGGTGGCGGCGCCGTCGATCTCATGATCGAATTGATGTCTTGTTACTTGTTTCTTCCCTCTTCGGCCCCCCTGGTTGCGTTTGGCGTTGGTAACGGCAGATGGTCCATGTGGACACAACATCAAGCAACGACAGCTTTGCGGAAAGTGGTTGCGTTGGCGGGTGTGCGTGCGGAGGAGTACGCCTTGCACTCCCTGAGGATTGGAGGCGCAACGCACTTGTCGGCGGGGGGTGCAACACCGGAGGTGTTGCAGCGTGAGGGCCGATGGGCGTCCAAAGCTTATAAGACGTATGTCCGTAGTCACGGAAAGGACGCCAGTTGGGTAGCAAGTGTTATGTCCCAGGAAGGAATTAGCGGTGGGGTTCAGCCGGGGCAGGGCACCGAGTGGGGGCGAATTAACCCACCCTTAGATCCGACTAGTTAGGCAAACGCGGAATTACAAAGAAGTGTGTTATCCAGTGTGCACTCTACGATTCGTGAGTAGGGGGGGGGCGGGGAGGTGAGACTACATCCGTAATACGGGTCTACTACCAGTTTGTGCTGGAGGCTGGCGTCGAGAGTTCGATGTCGCCAGTTGGTTTGGGAGTTGACTCGTGTATACGGATGTTAGCGGGGGGTTGCCGGCGGGGCAGCCCCGGGGTATTCCCATCTCCAACCCCCCTCTCCGGGCGGGGGGTTGCGCATTAATATGATACAACTTCGAAAGCAAAGTGCAAAGCAGAATATTATCGAAGTATGAGAAAATATGGGTTTTGTACGTACGTAAGAAGTTTGACCAATCAGATCAATGCGGTAACTCATAGTCGTACGAGTGATAGCCTTGGGTACACCTGGCCCAGTTGTGTAGGCGACGACCTGCACGCGGAGCGCGTAGGGGAGCAGAGTCAGAGCTACAGGTCCAAGGTGTGATACAGACTAGTTTAAGTTCCCACCCACCCGCCCGTGCTTTTGAGGGAGTCAGTGGAGGGGGAGTTAATCGGTCGCAGTAACGTTGCGCGTGTTTGTTACTGTTTCGGTAAACGTACCCGTTTGCGCTGAAAATGCGACGGGGTTTCGTAGATTGCGCAGGTTGCGGTGGGGGCTAGCCGCATCAGTGTTATAGCGTGGTGCAAGGGGTGTTCGTTGTTGCGTCTTTTATTCAGCATGTGTAACATCTGAGTATCCCCCCGTGCGGTGGGGTTAAGTATGACTGTTTTACGCAGATATTATGTTGACAGTTAACAGCGAACGTCGTGGCGGTGCATCGGCTCGGATTTGGAGCGCAATCTAAAAGTGTGGGAGAGGGGAATTATCCGTATATGGGCAAGGAAGTGCATTTATTTAATGTACATGGTGTGTGCAGGCGTGCATATATATTACACGCGTGTGTAGTTTTTTCTATATATATATGCTGCACATTATAGGTGGTTGCCTCGTATGTCGTCTTCGAGTTGCCAACGATTGTTCGTCGTTGGTAGTGCTGGCGTCGAGAGTTCGATGTCGCCAGTTGGTTTGGGAGTTGACTCGTGTATACGGATGTTAGCGGGGGGTTGCCGGCGGGGCAGCCCCGGGGTATTCCCATCTCCAACCCCCCTCTCCGGGCGGGGGGTTGCGCATTAATATGATACAACTTCGAAAGCAAAGTGCAAACCTACTATTATGGAAAATTTTGAGCGATTATTTCTGGCGATTATTTTTGTAGTTTTGAGGCTCCAAAAATAACTGCATCAGAAATAAGGAGCGTTCATTATGGCTTCTGATTTTTGGAAAGTGGTTTTATTTTGAATTGGTAGGTCTTGTTTTGCCGTTTGCCTTTATTTTTGAAATCTGGCACGTACACTGTCGCCGGCGACGTTAGGTCACCACCGCCTCTGCTGCGGTCTCTTCTGCTGCGCTGCTGCTGTGGTGCTGGTGTGGTGTGCCTGTGGTGGTTTCGATGGTGGTGGTGCTGCTGCTGTCGCGTTTGTGTGAGGATGAAGCTCTGTCTCGCACACAACAAGCGCAGTATGCTGTCGTAGGTGTGTTTGTGATTCTTTGTGGTGGGTGATGCGTGACGTGTACAGCAGACAAGTATCATACCAGGTACAGTATGAGCAGTGATGACATGTGATACTTGGTACGAGGTAGTATCCAAAAGTTAAATAATCCCAGTTCTGAGAGGTTGGAAGAGCTGTTATTTCTGGGCTCAGAAATCACCAGATCCGCTGATTTCTGGCCTCGATTATTTCTGAACCCAGAAATAACGATGATTTCTGGTCCCATAGTGGAAGGTTTTTATTTTTGTCGTCGGAGATCCCGGTTAAAGAGAGAAATAATCGATGAAAATATTCGCCATAATAGTAGGTCTAATAGTAGGTCTAAGTACGAACCACTGCTGGGCTTCCGGAACCCTATTATAGCACGATAGGACTACTGCTGTAGCATAAAAAGGCTTTTGAAGCATATTCCAGCCACCAAAACGGAGCATACGCAAAGGCATATTACGAAAAAAGAGCATAACACGTGAGCATAATTGACCAGTCGTAGCATATGCTTTTGAAAAAAAAAGAGCATAAAAAATGGAAAGAAAGGGCATAATTAGGGCCTTACCCAATAAGCTAGCATATCTTTTAGCATATATTGGCTTTTTGAGCTTATGGAAAAGCTTATGCCCGACCGAGCATAGCCACCATGCCAAATAGCTTATCTGGCAGCATAACAAGGGAAATCGAGCATAAAAGGTGGTTATGCCCGCCTCCATTCCAGGTGTATATGCTCGAATGGTTGTCTGGGAGCACGGTGGAGACGCCAAATGGGTGGCCGCACGGTAATAATGCAATTCACGAGGCTTAATTACACCCATTGTCGGCTCTGTTTATCGCGATATTGGACGGTTTTACATATTATGTAGAACACTTAAACACGCACACACACGCGCGCGCGCCCACGCGCCCACGCGAGCACAAAAAAAGCGGAGAGCGCACGGGACGCTGCCGATCTTCCGATCTTCCGATCTTGCAGTGATGGCAACCGCTCTTCTCAAGTACAACAGGGGGCGGGGAAGGTAGCATTGCGTCGTGCGGGGTGCGGGGGTACTGGGTAGTCGGCTGTGTTTGGCTAGCTCGCTAGCTCTGTTTTTTTTTGCTGTCGAGTTTCGAGTCGAGAGTTCAAGCAAGTTTTCCAATTGACATGGTGGGCAGGTCATGGTGGGCGGTGGTATGGAAAAGACAGCAAGGCACTGACTGCTGTGCGCACTGTGCTGTATATGGACACAATACAATAACACACGACAACATCAATCAGTAGTAGTAGTATGATATACGTAAACATACGAGTATACACTTTCGAAGTATATAGGAACATAGACTATGTATAGACTATACGAATCGTATAGTCTATATTTTTACTTTTTCAGCACTGACACACCTGCACCTGCCATGTGGCTTGTAGAAAAAAAAACAAATAGCCTTAGAACCCACGTTTCACGAGCATATCGACGACAAGCAGGGATGCCCAACGAGTGTTAGACGAGCAAACACGCTTTTATCGAACAAAAATCAAGCTAGAGATGCAACAAAGAGCGAGCATAGGTCGAGCTTATCCGTGCAAAACTGGCATAAATCGCGAGCTTATTTCCAGTTTTTAAGCCTATGCCCGCTAAAAACAAAAAGCATATATTCCGAAAAAAAAAGCTTATTGGGTAAGGCCCTAGGCATAATGGGCTTAAGCCTAGTGAGATCTGGGATGGGAAGAGTGGAGGTGGTGCGTATTGCTCAGGCGTTTTCTTGCGGGGGGCATTTAGATAGAACACGACCCCACAGATGCCTATGCCTGTGGTCTCAGCCCAGCACCGCTCGTTGGCTACATGCCGACAGACGCCGATACTATAGGTGAGGATGGTGCTGTGCGTATAGTTCCACACCGTGTGCCCAGCTCGAGGTTGGAGCTGGAAGGCTGTGTAGGTAACTCGAGTACCTTTGGTTGAGGTTTGGGTCAAAATCGTTTAGCAAATAATAGCCAACAGCAAACAGCGAAAAAGGCTGCAAGGCTACCAGGACACGCCTGTCGACTGCTCTTCGTTGGCGCGTGTGGCAGCAGTGCAATCCTTCTGCTGCAGCGTGCATGTGCTGAAAGTGCTGCGTCTGCAGCTGAGCTCCATCCAACCCCAAGTATGATACCTTGTAGTGACCGAAGACACCGAGCACTTGATCGGGTCTTTGGTCCTGCTGACTTCTTGAGGTCTATCGTATCGCGCCAATCTCTTGTGCTTGCTGGTACAAACACCTCGCATTCTGTGCTGATTCACGTTGATTGATGATCGGGGCCTGCTGGCAGACTGCTGTATTGCTGCTGTACTGTGACAGAGTACCGGTAGAACGAACAGTCTAGCAAATGCTCGACAACAACTGCTGTGGCACCAGGCAACAGCCTCGAACAACCTTGAGCACAGGCTATTGACTATATTGGATTTGGCCCACGGGGCTTGTTGCTGGAGGGCGATTCCTCAATTCAATTTATTTTCGATTTGTTTTATTATTAATAGGGTTTCGCCACAACTCACAACTCACAACGCACAACAACCTGACGTTCTTGTACGAGCGTTATTTTTTTTGGTCATTTATTACCAGTCATTTCTTATTTGTGGGCATAAGCCTTGCACCCTGGGTAGATGATGGTGCATCTTGTACATGTGTTATCATACTGATACTCGTACAACGCTTATATTAACAATAGGTGCATTTTGGGCGATATAAATTTAACTTACTGAGGCATTGAGACTTGACAAGACCACACACCGCTTTCCGTTTCCTGTTGCCTGTGGTTGTCCGCGATGATATACCCTTAACAATGCTATCCGGGCGGGTCGGTTATGCCCGGGTTCGCGGGTTTGGCAGGTGCATCTTGAGATATCGAGGGATATCATACACGGATACTGAGAGGATAGAGATACACGCCCGGTATTGTTTGTTCATCGTGAACTATCTGCTGTGAATATTTGGCCGATGCTTGCTGCGCTTTTGCTGGTCTGCGTGGTGGGAGCGTGTGCGGCATTGGCTTTCCTTTCAGAGGTGAGTTTCTGATTTGGGTGATGACACTCAATACTCTTAAAATTCTCGTACTGCCTTGCTGCTGCGCAGAGTAGAGAGTAATCAGAATTTGACGTTGATCGTACACACAGCTGGTAGTGGTATATCTCGTATCGCGAGCGGTATACCGCTACGATACACCAGGTACCTATGCACCTATCCAGGTACCTATGTACCTAAATTGGTCTTGTGTATCACTCGCAGTGCCACGCTTGAGGCCAGGTACGTCGTTGGTCGTTGGCAATTAACATTACCGCTGATGTTTCTCCGCGAGCGCATGCAGCCGACTCAGCATCCTTACGTTTCATTGACCAGTACAGCACTACTACCGTAGTCATATGACACGGCGCCGAGCTCTGTCGTACCAGATAGGGCAGTACTATCGCATCGTACAGCAGTATCGCGTCGTGACGCAGTACTGCTGTATCATAGCTTTTTTTTTAGGCCACATTAATCGTAATTGTTAATACGAGTCAGTGCCAGGTACTCGTACGTAATGGCATGAGACGGAGAGACACAAAGCTGCAGAGCGACGCGCAAAGGCCGCGGCAGCGCCATCCACCGTCGGCATCTCTAAGCGGCCGGGGGGGGGGGGGGGGGGGGGAAGGGGGGGAGGGGGGGGGGGGGGGGGGGGGGAAGGGGGGGAGGGGGGGGGGGGGAGGGGGGGGGGGCGGGGGGGGGGGGGGGGCGGAAGGGGGGGCATCCTGCCCAAGAGACTGAAGTCTGGGTCTGGCCATCATCGTCTTGAAATTTGTGGGCCTTCCAATGGCCGTCACAAGTTGGCGTAAGGCTAACTTCTTCGCCTTGTTGCGTTCTCTCCCCAGTCCCATTGATGCACTTGATACTCTCTATGAGCCCAATGCCGTCTTTAGTCAGTTCCTAGGGTCTGCTAGTATGACGTTTTTTCTCTTTTCGTTTCCTTGCTTCCTCTTCTAGTCTTGATCTTTTCTTGCTTTTCTTGTCTTTTCTTTTATTTTCTTTCCTTTTGCGCTATCTTTTCTTTCCTTTCCTCTCCTTTCCTTTCGCTTCTTATATTTTCTTTGTTTCTTTCTTCCAATTGACTGGCGTCTGACGTGCGTATGCGTAGTGATAGGTACCACGTGTAATATATACTTGGTAGTCTTGCTTGGTGGCAAGCGGTATAGTCGGTTTTTCCAGGCTTGAGTAGGGAGACGTATGCACCAGTATGGACCTGGCACATCGTAGGCTGACTCCCGATTTCGTTTTGTATTTGTTTCTGGCGGAGGCATGAATTGCATCAGCTGTGATATATGCGTGTACCACCTTTGGTTTGTGTTTTTTTCCTGGGTTATTCCCCAGCTCCAGAGTGACTGGAGCCTGTCCTGTGACCACGGACTTGATAATGCGAGTTGATGTGAGAACAACAATAACGTGTAATATTATGTAGGAGAAGTGAGTGGTAGACCACGACGACCGTGTTTTTGGTGTTGTCGGGCGGTTGCAAGAATAAATGCCAAGGCAAGAAGCAATTGATCTTATAATAGAGTCGGTCAGTCCACGGTCCGCGGTACCACGACGGACGTATCGTACTCTTTCAATGTTCCTCCGATACCCTTGAGTGAGCAGCGAGCACTTCTTCTCCCTGTCGTCTGAAAGCTTGAGATAACAAGCAGCACAGCACTAAAAGTGAAAACACTACAGTAGACCACTGCTGTATGTGTTCTTCACTTTAACTACTGTCTATAATACCTGGTATCAATTTAGCGATGAATCTAAGGTTGTGCTCCGCAGGGTTTGTGGATCCCGGGTAAGGGTATGGGAGTGTTACAGAACTTGCAGAAGTTCCGGGTACGGGTATGAAGTGTGACAGATCTCACAGAAGTTCCAGGTATTGTGGCACAGGCGTGCAGAACTTACAGAAGTTCCGGGTACGGTATAAAAAGTTTGTACCCGTACCCCGGGTATTGTGGCACAGGCGTACGGAACTCACAGAAGATCCAGGTACGGGTATGAACGTCATACAGAACTTACGGAAGTTCCGGGTACGGGTAAGGAAGTGTTACACAACTCACAGAAGTTCCGGGTATTGTGGCACGGGCGTACAGAACTCACAGAAGTTCCGGGTAGGTATGAAAATGCTGTACCCGTACCCCGGGTATTGTGGCATGGGCGTACAAAAGTGTTTATAGGATAATTATTACCCGGGTAAATACCCCAGGTATAGTTATGTATGACCATACAGAACACAACAACATTGTAATTAAGTTTCGGGTATACGAGTATGAATGTCGTACAAAACTCAGAAGTTCCGGGTACGGGTAATACCCGGCTAAATATCCGCCTCAAGGGGGCTAACAAACAAGGTAATAACACATACTGTAATTTTATCACGTACGTACGTGCCATTGTACCCCAGTCGTTTGTTGGCGGTGTCTCCCACAATTTTGACGGTAAGAACCGTTTCAACTTCCTGGAAAACGACTTCCTCCACGGTCACCGGTTTACCTCCCAAATCACGATGGTACTGTTGTGCAAGAACAAACCTTGCAATATTGCTAAAACTTCGGTATACTGAACAGTAATATAGTACAAATATGGGAAGCCCGAAAATCCTTCCAACAGAGAAAAAAAACATGTTGTGAAGATAAATCAATGCCGATCACAACAACTACTACGTACTGATGCATAATATTGTGGAAAGCATAATATTTACATGGGCAGCGCGGCGACACGGGAAAATATGAGTATCGTATGTACGGAAGAATTGGCCAAGATAGCAGAGCACGAGTGTGAGTAAATGAAGCTTGTCATATGATATGTACGTACGGAGTGGCGCATGGCAGGTAGAAGTCAGTTCCAACTATGTTGGACTATCATACCGAATGAAAACAGGCGAATACTAATACACAGTGGTACAGCTAGGGGGGTCGTTTTGCGTGTGCCATGCCAATCGTGATTTCGTGTCGGTGTGATATGTGGCTGTGTGTGGTGGACCAGACATGACGTCACCATGCATAACATTAACATTGGACCGCTTCGACCCTAGCCTGTACCGGCACTCGGGTATTGCGACAAGGGTATACCCGTACCCCGGGTATTGTGCCAGTCTTACAGGAGTCACAGAAGTTCCGGGTAAGGGTATGGGGTTCTTACAGAACTTACAGACGTTCCGGGTACGGGTATGGAAGTGTTACAGAACTCACAGAAGTTCCGGGTATTGTGGCATGGACGTACACAACTCACAGAAGTTCCCGGTAGGTATGAAAATGCTGTACCCGTACCCCGGGTATTGTGGCACGGGCGTACAGAACTCACAGAATTTCCGGGTATGGGTATGAACGTCGTACAGAATTTACAGAAGTTCCGGGTACGGGTATGAATGCCTTACAGAACTTAAAGAAGTTCTTTGTAGGGTAATACCCGGGTAAAATACCCCGGGTACGGTTTGTGAATACCCTACAGACCACAACCTTGGCTAAACATACAACAAAAAACGGTATCAAGCATCATATGATAACAATATACAGGTCTGCACCTGGTACGAATTATAAGCAAATAACGATATCATGTATAAATGATAATAACATACCAGAGACATAGTTCTCGCACAAAGTGTGAGTTCTGTTGAGCACATCAATACAAGAAACTGACGTTTTTGTTGTGTGCTGTACTGGTGCAACGAAGACGAACTGTTAGGGATTACCTGGTGCTACACACCATGTACACAGGTACGGGTATAATATAGTTTCAGTAGTACACAGTACAATTTAACACTTTTTACCTAAGTACAGACGGCGCATTATCTGGCGTGCCTGTTGTTACACCTTGTGGTTATCGAAGCCATCGCCTGAGAACTCCTTGGCTTGCGGCCCTACTGGTTTCAATGTGTGACGATACCTACGGCATTTGCATACCTGGTATGCAGATTGCAGATACAACTCTGCTCGCCCCCAACCTGCCCCTACTGGACCTGAGCCCTCCACACCAACCCTGGGCATACAATTTTCTGCCGTTAGGGCCCACTTGGAACCCTGATTCCACGCCGACGTGATGACTGCATACGGCATACATGCACCAAAATCGTGGTTATCATCAAACGGCTACACAAGAGCAAACTACGCTTCAATCAGTATACCAGGTATACTGAAGGGTACTTGAAGGGTATACATAGTTTTTTTGCACACCCAGTCTGCAATTAGCGTTCCCCCTCATACACACGAGCTTCGTGTTGATACATACCACATACAGCAGTAGCGGCTACGGTTTAAGATCTAATGCTCAAGAGAAATTACGGGTGTAAGAGAGGTGAACTGGCTGGCACGACCAAAATCGATTTAAGAGAGAACTGGTCTTATGTCTATGATTTTCTCTTAAATCGAGCTGCTGGAAATCATATCACAGCCATCACACGCATGACACACACGGCTGCAGACACCATGCCCTGCGCAGCGGGCAGTCGCTGCACAGCTGTCCCCGACACCACGCCAGGCCCACCGAAGTTCACAAAGCACCAATGCAGAGGTGTCTGCGGGCAGTACCTCCATGGCACTTGTGGTGTGGTGGACCCGCTCGGCACCAGCGAGATGCACCGCATTTGCCACACCTGTGCGACCTCCCGCGAGAGTGAAATATGATTTACGAAAATATTCTCTTATACCGTAGCCAACACAGTATAACAGAAAGCCGGATTTAAGAGAGGGAAACTGGGCTGGCACGGACCTCTCTTAAACCGTAGCCGCTACTGTATCTGGTACCAGGTATGCTGTTGTAGTATCGATAGAGCTTTGTGTTTGTTTGGCACTGAACACAAAACAGGTATACATTAAATGGCACTTTTCTAAAATCCCATAAATTACGCGCAGTACGATTTGGTTGGCACTTATGTTCCACTTGCTATTTATGTGTACACGGCAGGACTCTGAATTCATAGGAATTCTTCGGGCAAGAGCGTTTGAGGCGCAAAGATGGGTTAAGCTTCAGTTGGACAGCCTTGGAGAAGTGCCGGATGAGGACTCTGATCGCGACATCGAAGCAGGGTAAGCGTTGTCATCCTCTTCCTTGTCCCATGGTTGCTCCTTCTTGCTTGTTTGCTGTTCCTTGGTTGCTCATTGGTGCTCCTTTCTGGTTCCTTGCTTGCCATTTGCTTGTCCCATGCCCGTCGCTCCTTGTTCCTGCTGTAGTTCGCATTAGTACTGCTGTAGTTTGTTGCTTGCTCCTTGCGTGTTTATTGCTTGTTCTATATTGTTTGCATGTTGTTCGTCGTTTGCTGCTTGTTCTTGAAGAGTGATCAACACGCGGCACCTAAGCTATGTTTCTTAATCTGGTAACCTACAGCAAGAGCAGGTAGTAGGTTTCAAGCTTAGTGCCAGAGGGAAAGTCACGTAGTAGAGCCGTACAGATGTTCTATTGCTGCACCACACTACACTGGCTCTACTGCTGTCGGACAGTAGCCATGCTCTTGCCACGGTACAGGTGCATCGTTTTTTTCTGAAGCGATTATCAGGATATTTAATTTCCCTCCCCAAAACTTATTTGAGAAAACGAAAACGTGCAACCCGATGGACAATTCCATGGCGTAGCTATAACAAAGAATATCTGCGAAAAAATAATGAAATTCCAACAATTTGGGTCAAGGAGCAGTGTCGTTCAGAAAACGTTTCAGCCAAAAAGTGCTACCTCTAGCGTAGCACGTGTCGTCTCGCAGTGCCTTCCTCCAAAATATCAAACTTTAATATTTTTTCTGCCGTGAACAAAGAGCAGCGTACCTATACATCCTCAGGAAAATAATAGTAGGCGTACTGCACTGTCGCCAAGGTTCTCAGCATGCTATCCTATTTGTGCTTGCCACTCGCGGCCCCTCGCACGTCGTTTCCGGTTCCGTTACTGTTACTGTTACCGTTGTAACTACCGCTACCGTTTCCGTTACCGTCACCGTTACCGTTATTGTTGCCGTTCCTTCGCCATAACCGTTACTGTTACCGTTTACTTTTCCGGTATTGCCACCGTCATTGTTGCCGTCGTTGTTACCGTTGCAGATACTAACACCGTACCGTCACGTTGCTGTCATACCTACTGTTGCCGCTCCCGCTACCTGTATCGCTACCGTTGCCGTTAGTTATTTTTTTCCCATTCTATTAACCGCTACCGTTGCCATTACTATTACCTTTACTTTTACCGTTACCTTTACTTTTACCGTTGTATTTCCCGTTGCTTTTCCTGGTCAATTTTGCTGGTACTGCTATCGTCACCGTTACCTGTATCGTATTGGTTAGGTTCGGCGAGGCAAGGGAAGCCTCAGCCGACACGGGGAAGCGCGCTGTGGCGGGGCAGCAATCGAAGCCGATGCACGTGGGAGGGGCCGTTCGACGCAGGTTCGTGCATCACCATTTATATATATTAAACGGACGTATATATGATTGTTGTCGTTGTTGTTGCTGTTGTTGTTGTTGTTGAAGGGACCGTTTGACGCAGGTTAGCACTAATGCGCCTTATTAGTGCTATGTATCAAGTATTACTATTTTTTAATAATGAGGGATTGGGGTATCCCAGGTTCAACTCACGACTGCAACAAGTTTTCTTCCTGTATTTTGTAGCGTGTAGTATACGCCAGGTTGGGGCAAAGTTCAACCAACCATGCGAGGGAAACCGATACTATTGCCTTGAGGCAACGAGAGGTGCTTCCACATGAAGATGAGGGTCGACGGGAGTGATTACTTGTCTGCGGGCAAATGATTTGTCCGACTGTTTTTCCTCTGTCTACGGAGACTCCACGATCACTTTTGGTGCAAAAATATACGATGTCCAAAAGCCCTAGAACGGCTACCGCTCATCTTGGCGAGAAGATTTGACTTTGCAACGGTAGCATGTGCACCTGTGACCCACATCGCCCCCCAATGTTTGAACGCTTCATACTTGAGAACCCAGCACAGCTTTCGAACATTAGAAGGGAGACAGGCTCTCTACGAAGTCAAGGGTTTGTGTTGTATTGTGGTAGTTGATGTGTACCTGGTATGTAACAACCTGTGCATCTTCTAATCATGTCACCGTCGACGTAGTTTGAACCACGGACTTGAATGAAGCATAATAGAGTTGTACTATTAATAAGGTGTCCGTCATGCACTGCACTACCAGTGGTATCATATGAACTTTCTTTCTTCACCTGCACGGTTGTCTGGTGCCGAATTCATGTACTTAGCGATAACGAACAACATTTTATATCGAAGATGGTACCTTTGTGCATTAGTCAGGACATGTATCACCATTGGCGATGCGTGTATGAGACGTTTGCTTGCATGGCTTGGTACACACTTTATTAGGAGTATAATGTGCTGAGCAACGAATTGCCAGGAACTTGTGCACGCAGTGTGCAATATAATTGATGAACGATTGGTCGGCCAAAACCTTGTACGAGTGAGTCTGCATGACGTGACGACGGTGTGGATGTAACGATAACGATGCGGTATGACGGACTGCTTGCGCATGGTTAACGATACGGTGGCATGGCTCCAGTATCGACAAAGGCATAATCGACTAAACAGGCGAGATTATGGCCACAACTCAGCAAACGATGGTAGCTGAACAATATAATGAAGAACAACAAAACATATACATATTAAAAAAAAGAAGTAGGACCCCTCGCAATAAAAAAATCACCCACATAGTATATTACAAGTGCCAACAATGCAGCTTGTAAAGATGAGTATTGAACCGCAATTCGTCGAACTCACAGCTGACGTCCTGAAAATATATTTTCAAAATTTAATCCGTACCAGGTACGCAGATGAACCTGCACAATGACAAGACTTCCTGCCAGTTACTCGACGGTTGACTATGGGCAGATCAACACGACACTCGTACAGCAGTTGTTGTTGTTCTCACATTAACTCGCATAATCAAGTCCGTGGTCACAGGACAGGCTCCATTCACAGCAGTACCAATGGGAGATTATGTTACATATGTGGATCGGTTAGTTGGGGGCGTGCAGCTCATGCGCTCGGCTGTAGCTCCCTAGCAGGTATTTATGGTCAATATAAATGCCCGTTGAACGATTCTGACGCTTTAGAATACATTGGCCGCAGTTTTGATTAATCAATGAATGGTGAACGGACGTTCACAAATAAGAGTATTGGTAAGGTTAGTGTGCTGTTACAGTACTATTATTAATAGTATCAAGAACAGGGCAGCAGTGGTATTTAGGATTGTGCTGTGTTATTAGTTATTACACAGCAGTAACGGCTGTGAATTGGCTGACTCTACGTTGCCTATTGACAGTTATTATTAGTAGTTGAATACAATACTCGTAATGCGACAGTTGTTGCAGTTAGCTGCATGCGGCAGTCTTTGAAGTTTTGCGTCTTTTCGTCTGGGTAGTGCGTTTCTTGCTCGACGTGTGTTTTTAATTGCATACTATCGATAAGTCAGCTACATTTGCCTTACATCGCCATCCACCTACCAACTAATAATACCTGGTAGCCGTGAACTCCAGTCAATTGACAGCCCTGTTGAAGCTGTGCGTCAACACTACTAATATTATGACACTATTAACCCTATTCCAGGCACTAGGTATGTTGAACATTTGTTGTCCTCCGCACCGGTGTCTTATATCTGTTTTATTGTATTTGCTATTCTGCCATATTGTATTTTTTAGCGTGCACCGAGGACATGTGGGGAGCGGAACATCAGCAACTCACGCTTCTACCAGCCCTTCCCCCGAGTTTGGCGGTAGTTTGTTCGAGCGCAACAACAGTGTCAGCAGTACTACGGCCGATCAGCAGCAGCAGCAACAGCAGCAATTGCTGCCTCGACAAGCACTCCCCTCCGTGTTACCATCTGGGATAAGCTTCGAGGAGAAGGCGGTGCACGGCAAGGTCAGTGATGCGATGCTGTAAAATAGAGACAGGAAAGAGGCGACAACACATACTGTAATAACAACACCTAATAAACTGGGTTAGAGAGGAATTTTGTGTATTATTAGCACTTAGGCTTTGCATGAAATATAAGAAAAACATTTTCTTGTGTTACACTGCCTCAGTGTTGCCGTAAGGGACAAGCTTCGAGAAGTGAGTGACAGGTATTAATAGTCTGTTCCACACGTGCAACAATAAGTTTACAATAAGGCTATAATCTATATTAACAGGATTTCTGACTGGTGGTACTAAAAGCTATGATACTACGTAGTCATGTTCACAGTCAATATAATATACATATATATATAAAAACATTATTTGGTGTCAGTGATTTGGCCAGGAGTTTTTTTTTGTCTCGGCCGAAGTATGGAATTCGCGGAGCTGGAATTCTCGGTCGAACATAGCCTAGTTCGAGCGCCGCCTTCGGGGGGCGGCTCCAACGCCCCTCGCCCTGCCGTGTCCGTTCCGCACATCGACGTGAACGCGGACGGATGCCGAGCGAGCCAAGCAACAAGTTGCAAAAATACCGCATGTCGAGGAGGAATTTCGGAGATTTTGGTTGAATCTTGATGTCTGCAACGCCTGGATGATTTACAAAATTGGCATCATTTCCAAACGGTACTTGATAATGTTTCGAATTTTGCGGTGGCATGTGCAACTTATTATTGTTTGGTCACAGATTGTGCACCAGGCGTTTATTTGCACGCGCCTGGATGATTTACGAAATTGGCATAATTTCCAAACGGCACTTGATGATGTTTCCGCAAATACAACTTATTATTGTTTCGTCACAGATTGTGCACCACTTTGTGCTGTCTAAACCTGATTTTGGCGTTTTCTCCACACTCGTGTCATCAAGGGCCCAAGACTCGAGACGAGACGAAGCAAGGTTATTTGCCCCGTCCCGTCCGAGACCCAGAGCAGCGTAGGGCACGAGCTGCCAGGGGTGTAAGACGAGGCATGCACGGCATGGGCCAGAAAACGTTGCCTGCAACAACTGCACGCCACAGTATAAGCGCGCGGAAGCCGCCATGGGTCATGATTTGAGTTTTTCTTTACGTGGTGACTGCTGTTGGGGTAGCTTGGGGATAGACACAATCTAAAAGCGATCGATGCCGAGGAACGAACGCAGGCAAGGGGGTTGATACAACAAAGGGATAACTGACTGCTGTGCTCCAGCTAGCTACTGCTGTGGAGTGCCCTCATCAACTGAAACCAAGCAACAGACACACATCTTGCCCGGGCTCGAGAGCAGGGGCGCCGGTCTGTCAAAGGGCTAATCCAGCCGTTGCGGTCGTTCGTTATTCGTGGTGCCGCGCTGTAGGCTTCATACGTGCAGCGGTTGGTTGCGCGTGTGCTGTTGGGCTATCATGTGCTGTGTGCGTGCTGGCCATGTGGCTGCAGGTGTGGCTGCAAGACGACACATGATACGTCCAGAAGAACGCGTGTTAATTACTGTATACCAGTAGTAGATCACTTTCATAATCCGCCTTTTTATATTTTTGCGTTTGGTGCTGTTGGAGTGTTCATCATTTTGAGCGTGCTTGGTCTGCAGATACAGATATGCTCAACACTGATCTGTCATACGGATTAAGTTGTTTTTGGGCCTACCTTCCACAGAGTCGGGGGCTTTTAATGACAGTGGTAAGATTCCATACCCGTCTAGGATTATTTTTCTGTATCCCCTTTGGGGCTCCTCTCTAAGTGAGTTCTTCGTACATTGTGCAAGTAAGCCCGGAGGACCCATCGTGTATCTCACGCCGGGGCGGAGAGCTGTTTTGCGACTATGGTACGATCAAATACTGATCTGTCATACGGATTAAGTTGTTTTGGGGCCTACCTTCCACAGAGTCGGGGGCTGTTAGTGATAGTGGTACGATTTCATACTAGTCTAGGATTATTTTGTTTATCTTGTGTGAGGCTTGATTATCCCCCTTTTCTCGTCTAGCTTGCCATTTCTCTGGTGTAAGTTCTCTGCGTTGAAAGTACCAATTGGATCGAGGGCATTTGTATATCCCCTTTATTGGATCGAGGGCATTCTATGTCCCCTTTAGCGCTCCTCTCTAAGTCTGCATAATTCTTTTTTTTATTCTTGTATATCTTCACCAGTGTAAGTGCCGCGTACATTAAAGTAGCTAATTGAGGGCATGCAGTGTCGTCTTTAGTTCGTTTCTGTGAGTGAGTTCTTCGTATATTTTGGAAACAAACATGGTAAGTTCTTCGTCTACTGTGCGAGTAAACACCGAGGGGTTTTCAAAGGCACAATCAACGGCGCCTTCCTTTTTCTCTTCCGTAAATTAAACATTTTCAACCATTCCGTCCGATGCATTTTTTATTGATGCCATGTCCTATTTCCTTTCGCCTCGAAGCCTCGAAGCGAAGCAGGTTCTCAAATTATCCTTTCGGCATTTCTGGCCTACTTTTACTTGGCGGTTTTAATAACAGTGTTTCGCCTATGCTTGCTTCCTTCGTTTATATGTTTTCCTTTCATCAAAGTAAACCTTTAGAACCTCATATTCGTATTAAACTCTTGGCATTACTATGAGCTTTATTTTCTTTATTGCTACAACTTATTTCGTCGAGTGCTACCCATCCTTACCCAAAGAATGGGCGCCATGCAATGTCAAATTATGATCTTTAGGCCTCATATTCGTATTAAACTCTCGGCATTACTTTAAACTTTCAATAATGTCCAATCGAACAGCTACAACTTTTCCCCCTTTTCCTCGTCCGAGTGCCGCCCTGCCCTACCCGAAGCATGGGCGCCGGCGAATGCCGGCGCCCATGCGGAGCCCTTGTACTACTTAATAATGATTTGAGGATCTACCCGATATGGTTGCGATAATGTTGGTTACGTACCTAGCCCATGGGATTGGTTATTGAGTCAAGCGTACCGTTTTTCTCAAACTCATTTTTTGGACGAGCTATATAAATGTATGTCAGTGTATGATTTGTGTGATTTGTATGATTTGCATCGCTGTAGGAGCCTCATAAAGTTGAGGTGTACATTGGTGCAACTATTGCTATCTCTAGTACTGTTAAAAGTACTATTTGTGGCATGCATCTTTGCTTGCATGTACTCTACTCAGACATATTTGCTGATGTCGCACGGAGTATTGTCTGCCAACCGGCCGCGATTTCTTTGTTGGGCAACTTTGCCTTTGCCTTGCTTCTTCCATGCTACGGCTGTATGACCACACGACACTGCGCTGCACAACACCCACGACACTACCTTGCGTGTTTTCAACTTAGCCAACCGTTCCTCTGACTTCGTTGCTCTATGATACTAGTGTATGGCGACATAGCGACACCCATGACACTGCTGTGCACAGTACGGCTACCACTTCGTTTCAGGCTCTGTAGCATCGCGCCTAACGTCGGTATTTCAGCATCGTTGTCAACGCTGCTCCCACCGGGCTTGATAAGCGTATACGTTGTTCCATGACCTTGCTTTATGGTGGCACCTCCGACTTTGTCTGCTGTGCACGATACCACCACCACTCCGTACCAGGCTCTACACCCTCAACCAGGTGCCCAACGTCGAGGAGTTAGCTTCGACGCCAACGGTGCAGCTAGTACCACTACCACCGGGTGTGATCGTGGTGATGACGGCACTATCGGCAATCACGACAGGAGGTCACCAGACCAGCACAACCAAACCTCCAGCGCGCGCGGTAACTTCGCGCATCCTAGAGCCACTTTCCCAGATGCTGCCGGCTCCCCTGCCCCAAGGGTCTCCGGGCACAATAGAAGCAGCAGTGCCGTTGCGTGTGGAGAGGGCTTCGTTGAGGCGTTAGGGAAAGGCTACTCAGGGGAACGTGAGCAACTCATCCCCGTTTATGTGCCGCCTAAGAAGCAAGGCGGTCTTTCCAAGGCCACTCATCGGAGGTCATCCAGCAGGACCTTGAGTGTTGATGGGGGAGATGCGGAAGGGTGTGGCGGTCCAACTGCTGCCGCTGGTGGCGGTGGTGGTGGTGGGAATGGCGGTGGCGGTGGCGGCGGCGGCGGCGGTGGCGGTAGCGGCGTTACCAGTCCTCCAGCTTCGCAGTTTTTTGCCGTGAGGTCGCCGCCAAGGGTCCTTCCGCCCGTTCCGACATTCGTGAGCAGTCATGTCGCGCCGGCCCCAGCGATGCTTTTGTCCCCGCCGCGCGTGAAGCAGAGCCACAAGCCGCAGCACGTGCAGAATCGTGCCTTTGAAAGCAAGGGCTTTGAAAACGATTATGGGTCTCTTTCTCCTGCGACGGACTCCCATACAGACCAGAGATATTCTGCGCAGACTAGACAAGGTGGAGGGGAGGGGCAAAGGCAAGTGTTTCGATCCGATGGGGGCGGCGGTGTGCAGGACTCTCGGGTTGATGGAGCTTCGTCGGTGAGTACGCGTCGAAGCGAGGTCCCTTCATGGGCTTCCACGCCCAAATGGAAGGAACCCCCCGCCGCTGACAATCCGTCTTTTACCTCCATTGACATATGCGTTTAAGATTTTTATTGTTGCTGTTGGTGTTGCTGCTGTTGTTGCTGTTGGCATTACTGCTGTTGTTGCTGCTTGGTAGCCGCTGATGGTATTGTTGCTTCTGTTGCTGCTGTGTTCGCTGGTGGTGATTTGCTTGTCATACCAGCTACCATGGTACCCGAAATATGTTGCTCGTACGACTCGTTCTACGGTACCCCCCCGACTTTTCTTCAACGAAAACACCGGTTTTGAAACCAGCTCCCGGCCGTGTCTCCTGCAATACGGTGCCCCTTACCAACCCGCCATCGTCGTTCAATAATCCTTGCAAACCAGAAAATATATGAAGACGTTGCTTTCAAAGCATCCGTTCTCGTGCCGAGTGGCCATAAAACGTTCATTAAAGAAAATCGCCTGGGGGGGGGCTATCCGTATCGTAGAATCAGTCGTACACGATACCATAACATGCCATACCATACCATACAAAACCATGACATATGTTGTAGACGGCCTAGGGTTGAATCCCCTATCATTGACCTTGGATCCAGCCCAATTTCAGGTTTACTCAGCACGGTGCTGACGTGCCTTGTCATCCTCGCTGTTCGTATCCTGTATCCTGTAATCCTGTACGCGTATATCGCAAGGGTAGCTAGAATGTAGAATGTCCAACGTATACATGTATAGTTCTTGGAAGGGGGCAATACCAAGGCAATTCATTCCAAGGCAATTCCCAGGCAACGCCAAGGTCCACGTATACATGTATAGTTCTTGGAAGGGGGCAATACCAAGGCAATTCATTCCAAGGCAATTCCCAGGCAACGCCAAGGTCCACGCATGGGCGAATCGGATGCTTGGGCGGCACAAATCGATAGGATGCAATTTGCGTGTGATGCGTGTGATAGACAAGCACATCGATTATATCATAGGTGACACTGTCTCTCGTTTGTTCTCCTGGGCCTGGGCCGTGCTTGGTAAACACGAGGTGGAGACCAGACTCCCCAAGATACTGACCCGGCCTTTGTACGGCTTCGTACTCTTCGTAGAAACCTTACATGACGGCTGCCCCCCTTCCGCTGCGTAACGTGCAGCAGGAAGCTTCCGACAGCATGACCCCCACTCATACTCCGCGCATAATTTATACGGGTAGCTGTTACGACACGCCCTCGTATCTGTAATATACGATGACCTCGCCGCCGTAACACGAATCGTCGCACACCAAACCGTAAGTCACAATATGACACAATTTATCAAAACCCCCCTCGCTTTTTTTCTTTGTTTAGGTACCATCTGACTCACACGGGTCACGTGGTTCGCATGAACACGGAGCGATTATCACCACGCCCGAGCGTAGATTACAGCGAGGCCGGGGCGACTCATCAGGGCGAAGCAGTTATGTGTTTGCAGCACCATCCCCGGAAGGAGACCTCATGCCCACCTATATGCTCGAGGGCACCGTGGCAAGGCTTAAAGGGGGCAAGCCATCCCCACCGCCACCGCCACCGCCACCGCCTGAGATCTTTTGGAGCGAAGCCGCAAATATTGGCGTTCCAAAGGTTAGCGAGGAGGGAGGTTTGGCCGGCGGTGGAGCTGCGTGCCCGTCTGAGACAGAAGTAGAGGCTGGATCAGAGGAAAATATCGGTGTCGATGTCGGTGTCGGTGTGGTTGCCAACCGTGGCAGTGGTGTGAGGAGAAGGATTTCTCCTAGGGCTGGACTGCGGTCACCTCGGCGCGCCGTAGGATGGACTGCTCTGTCACCGCGAAGACAGGATGCCGCGGGAGGGTCCAAACGCGGCAATAACAACGCGGGTGAAACACGTCCCACCGCTCTTGTCTTTCCGGATGACAGTCCTCGCGTCTATAGAGACAGCAGCCTTAATAGTCCTCGTAAAGGCATCAGAGACACTAACCCTCGTGCCAACAGCCCTCGTGTTCACCGAGAAAACAGTAGTCCTCGGGGCAATAGCCCTCGTAGAGACGAAAACCTGAAAATTGACGTGAGGGCGGTGGAGGAGGAAATGAGAGGGGGGCTGGGTGAAGCGTCGAATGATCGCTCGGCGAGAAGAGTGTTTGCCGAGGCTGAGACTCCGTTGGCCGGTGCGGGGAGGGCAGCGGCAGCGAAGGCGGCAACGGGCACGGCTGCTGCTGCTGTGGCAGCATCGGACGGAGCAAAGACAAACGCAGCCGCAAGTACGGCCATTGTGCAAGGTGATGAGGTGGCTAACATTGCTACGGAGGTTGTGGTCCGCCAGATAGGTTTGAAGTGCAGTATTCCCATCTATGATAGAGGGAAAAACTTGCTTGGCAATGTGGAGGGGTCGCATGACGGTGATGGCCAGAGGAAAGCGACAGCGCCTTCGAGGGACGACTCAGGAGGCGCGGTAGGTGAGGCCTAACTATTGATGCTGTTGCTACACTGCAGTCTATTCTATCATGAAGTGCTATTAATGCTGCTATTGCTACATACTACGGATGGTACTGCCACTACTGCAGTGGTGTCGGCGGGTTCTCCTGTTTATGTATGGCACAAGGTTCCCCTTCAGAATTGGGCTAACTTGATATCCCGGGCGCGTCGCAAGTCCGAAAGGGGAACACAGGCGTTCCAATGACTTGTGTGAGGGCCGCTCCTCACGAACACGAAAAACGTCAGGAGTCGTGACCAAACATTAGCTACTGCTTTTGCTACGAACTACTTCTGTGTGATCGCGTACTTGTTATTATGAGGTCCGACGATGTGTGTTTGGTTGTTGCAAATGGACGTGGAACTGTTGTTGTCATGGCTCGATCTCCTGCTGTGCGCCAACCACGCACACATACACCGTGACTACTGGAACGAAGGCAAGAGCTTGGAACACGACTCTAGGATCCTGCAATTGTTCTGCTGCTGCTGTGCTGATTCTGTATACTGATTTTGTGGCAGCGCATGCGTACCTGGTACATACGAATAAATACGCACAGAAGCACCGTCTGTGGCTGTCTCAAAGGAGAGAACGCACAGCGCAGCAGCTGTTGTACCGTGACTGACACAAGTACTGTGCCTGGAGGGCGATGTGTGCAGCACAGCATCGGCAGCAGAGTGAGAAGAAACACTATGGTGGAACACTAGTATAAAAGTATCTATACTCGAGGTAGCATTTGCCGATTGACATCTTTCGTCTACTTTCCTCACAACGGTGTCGCTGGCAGGCCGTGAGATTTTGAAGAGTGAGGTCGAGGGTTCGATTCTTACCTTCATCCCAACATGTAAAAAAAGTGGAAAATTTCTCGCGTGCCAAGAAGTTGCAAAACTCACACACATGGAAAGCACCTAGATGAAACGATGAGAGCACTAGAAAACACCCAGATGGAACGGTGAGAGCAATGCGACGATTACATACTGTCCAGTACCGAAATTGAGTCGAAGGTAAAATTGGCGGAATCTCATGGGGGTTCCTGACCTAGCCCGAGGTATATGTCAGGTTCAGTGTTGGGGCTCATGGTTGAACACGAGTATAGAAGGACTTACTCATAGTTTCTGTCGATCGACATTTTTAGTCTATTTTCCTCACAATTAAGATATGGATTGTTTGTACGGACCCTGCGCGGCTCGGAGATACGAGGCAGGCGGCAGTAAGGGTCTCGCTCTGTGGGTCGTCCTCGGTGCGACTACCTCCCAAATGCGGCGCGGGGAGAAGAACAACTGAGTAAAAGTAGCAAGGTGCCGATCTCCCAGGTAGACGGGCGGAGGGATGCAGTTTTGTCGCAGGCGAGGTATGTTACATGTTCAGTGCGAGATGTACAACAGAGAAGTCACAGGGGTAGGTGCAACAGATACGTACCAGGTATGATGCTAGAGATGTGTGCTGCTGCTGGTGCTGCTGCTGGCTGTATGTAACAGCGTCGTAGCAGGCAGCAGAAGGGGTAACGGTAAGTACTAATGTGCCTCATGTTGTACGGCGGCGAAATATCAGAACGGGCAAGAACATCTGAGAACGGGGCGGACTATTGAAAAATATGAACAAATTGTAGGGTTTTCCATTCACACCTGCTGGACTCAGCGAGGCGGAACGCAGCCCCTTGAAAAACAGAGCCAGTTCAGCGATGTTGAATGCTCAGAGCACCGCGACGAAGCACGGCCGGGACCCCGACATGCGTCGTAATGTACCGACGGAGCCCTTGCTTGTCCCGCAGCTAAAAGTGCGAGAAACAAAACTTCGGCCGCCCGACCACAGCATGCCAAAAAAAACAAGTGCATATTTTACACACACATAATTTTATATCAGTGATGGTATTTTTTTCATGTCACGAATGCTGCTAATTCTACTGCTGCTACCCTGGCATGAATGGCATTGATACTACTCGTATTATATAATCATGCTGTTATCACTGTTTTTGCTAGTGTTGGTACTATTGCTACTACTGCAGTGGTTTTCGTCAGCTTTCTTGCGTTTATATCACAGATGCGCTGATGATTTTTTATTGTGTCATGAATGCTTTTGATGCTATTGGTACTGCCTTCCACCAGGTACCGAATTATATTGAGACTATATTGATTCTAGTCGTACTGTCTCTTCTTTGTCACGAGTACCATTGTCACTATTTGTCACAATTTTGATGGTATTGCTATGATGCTATTGCTACTGCTGCAGTGGTCTCGTCGGGTCGTTCGAGCGTCCCTGGCGGTAGCAAGAAGGTGGAGTGGGACTTTTGAATACCCCCGGCTCTCTTGATATCTTCTCCCCGATTCTACTGATTTGAATTCATTGTGTATCATCCCTCTTAAATATATCTCGTCTCCCCGAACCCCAAGAAATATAAATTAATTATTTATGCCCGCTGTATATGTATCGTTTTGATGGTGTTTTTGCCGTTGCAGTGACCTCGGCGGGTTCTAACATTCCAGTTTGCAGCAAGAAGGTGGAGAGGGACATTCGAACATCCCCGGCTCCCTTGAAGGAAGGTCTTGGCGACATCTACGGTGATTCAACAGAAGAGCTTGGCGGGGAAACAGAGCTTGAGCCATTGCCGGCGACGCAAGGTAGTATTCTACTTGTTAGTATGTACTCGTACACGAAGTACTTCGTATTAATTTGTTGGTGAATATTAGTTTAATCTGTTAAAATAGGGTTTTTATTGGTATTAACGGCACGAGTATCTAAATGAAGTTTCCGCCGCTTGCCCGCAATCAAAGTACCAAGATTTGTGTTCTGTTCTCTTGTCATGCCGACTGATTCTACGATACCCCCCCCCAAAAAACAGTAGTTGTGATGCCATCATGTTTATGTGTGATGCGGCATGATCATGTAATGCTGGTAATATGATGTAATGCAAATGCTTTGATGATTCGATGATGCAATCGAGATGTGCGTGTTAATGTTACTGTTAGTGTTGGGCAAGTCGGACAGATCACGATGTAGATGGTCTACTATAGATGCAATTTTTTCCGTCAGAGATGTTTTCTCGAGAGACATGGTATCATACAGATTCCGCCCAGCAAAGATGTCCGCACGAGCAGTGTCATGCAGGTCTCAGCCGCCACGCATGACATCATCTACACTAGATCGTACATACGGGTCGTGCTAATCAGGAATGCATCGAGATCATGGTATTGATAGTGAAATGGGATCACGTCTGATTCGTCATATATGTGAAGCGTTTGTTCTACCTTCTGCTTTTTATGTGGTGCCTGGTATGTGGTTTCCAGGAGCACTGGTGCGACCGGGTCGGGATTTGACATCCTCGGAGGCGTTCGCCTCCAGTCTTGAACTTCCCTTTGAAAAACTCGAGCTGGTGGAGCTGATTGGAGGGGGCGGCTTTGGGCAGGTGAGCTGGACTACTGTAGCATCAATACTATTAATGCTAATTAATACTTCTAATACTACGGAATTACGAGTAGCAATATGTTACGTAGTAGATTTGGGGCACATGTAACATGCAGTTCACAGTAGTATACCTGGCAGTTCACTATTAATAATACAGGTCAGCAGTGCAGTATGTCGAAGATGGGCGCTCTATTGCTAGTCCTGTGGCGTTAAGCAGATTCGAGTAAAGCACTATGGGCAGTTGCCAGGTATATGGCTGTAGTTAGTCCTGCAGTTGAATTGGCAAGCAGCAATGCAGATCGTACATGAGGATGATTTACACGCCAATGCCACGAGTTACGAGTAGCATAATTTCGACAAACAGCAAGGAGTTGCACGACGTGCCACGTTGTAATAACACTTTGTATGTCGCGCTCACCTCATAAATCACGGTTGATAATGTGGTACCACACTTGACTACTGTAGTACTTACTGTACATGGCGGTCCAAAAGGAGTTCATGGGGTGCATGCAGCATTACAGCATTACTACACGGCGTGTGTCTCGGTAACTTGACTGTTCCTGTCTGGGTCATGTTTGCCTTTGTATACATTTTTAGCTATTGCTGGATGTTTTGTTTGTAACGTGTTTGCTGTTTTTTCTGCAGTTTGATGCTGTCATGTTACTGTTTGTGGTACTTATGCTGTCCCTTGCTATTGTTTTGCAGGTGTACCGAGGCGTGTGGAGGGGTACTCCAGTGGCGATCAAGGTCCTCGTCCCCGTCGCTCAGAGGTATGATCACACCAACATCGACGCTAACGCTATAACATCAACGCTGTAACACCAACGCTATGATATGTGGCCTCCAGGGGACATCGTGGGTGCATCCCCGGGTGATCCTAGACAGATGGATGTATGGATATTGCGGCTCTCCAACTCTGGGTAACACGATTATTTCTCTCTCTTATTCGGGTCACCGGGGAGATGACCGTCTCTCAGTCTCAGGCTCGGGTCCTTAAGCGATGCTCGCCCTGAGCTGTGTCAGGTCGGCGAAAACCATGAACACCAATGCCATAACTCTAGTACATCGCGTGTTTTGACTTTGAATTGACTTGGGCACGTCTTTGAAGTGATTGTAACATTGTGTTGGCGCGATTTTGTTGTGGCTCTGGCATTCACTTGATGTGACTTTACCCTGTGCTGACGCATATACTTTGAATTGACTTGGACGTGATTTTGACTTGACTTTAACATCGTTTTGACGCGGCGTTGACTTCCACGTTCACTTGACGTGGCTTTGAAGCGACATTGACATTTTTTTACGTGACTTTAAAGTGACCTTGACACGATTTTGACCCGGCTTCGACGCGGCCTTAGCGTGACTTCAACGTTGTTCACATCAGTTCAAATATGTGATGTTGACATTCGTTCGACGTGATTACAACATTGCTTCACACTAGCTACTTCGTCTGTCGTTCATAGCTCACGCCTTCAGAACATGTGCGGGTGACCTGTTTCCTATAGCTCACGCCAGGGAACATGTGTAGCTCATGCAGCTCCTTGTAGTTCATCCCGGTGAAACGTATGCAGCCCATGCAGCTCCTATAGCTCACCCTAAAACAAATTGGCGCATATGAGCTGTATGAGGTCTGTCGGGTTGTCAATCCCAACTTGTGAGATATCACCCAAAACAGGAGAGCAGACCCCGGAGAAAATTGCAGATTACCTGCCCCTCGGTCCAGGGTGACAGACCCACCGCCGGTGAACCAGACCGAGCGATTGAATAACCCGCTGACAGCCGCGGGGTGCCCATTTTGCCCGGACCGACCTACGACGTAAGACCGACCACAGAACCGCTGTGCGCGATGATATCAGAGCAAGCAGCAGTATCCGTTTTACCATCAAGATGCAAATATAATAGTGGATAACCCGGGGATGCACCCCGGATGCCCCCTCGCCACCGCAGCTCCCCTAGAGCGAACCTACAGGCCCAAAGGGACTTGGGTAACACGATGAAAAAACAGACAGGGACAGCCGGAGACCATCCACGAAAATAACACAACTCGAAGAAGGGGAAAAAAGCATAAACCACAGATGAACATAATCCATGTCGACGAAATCCCCGCCGATGCCATACGTTCGGGATGGCATTGCACGCAACCATACCTCGTTTTACGGGAAGCTGAAAATCAAACCAAGACGAACTAATTTCGCATGAAAACCTGCGCAGCGTCATATGCCTCCTCTTTCTTTTTCGTGCCTATTTCTTGGTACATCGGCCAGTTTTTCAATATTTCACTCTCACGCACATACACACATACCCAAATACAGACAGAAATAAGTGATCCACCAGCTTCTTCCTGTTGCAGCCTACAGCCATTAGTCAGGAGCAGCTAGTTGAGGGCCCAAGCTCAGAAGGTCACATTCTGACTCCGGACAAGCAAACATGACCGGAAAATCTTGAGTTGATGCATCCATGATCTTTAACCCCAGCAAAGCAACCGATTGTACCGTCAACAAACGCTTTTTCCTTGACATCATGCGGTGTTTCATCACGCGCTCTGCCCTCTAAAAATCCTTCGTTGGTACCGCTCTCAGATCCAACGCGAAGTTAAATAATCTGTTCCTCGAGCCCAACCTCGGGCAATAGCATAGCAACATCCGGTTCTGTATCCATCGACAAAATAGTGGGTTCACAGAACACAGATTTTCCAAGAGCAGTCTCTAACGAATCAAAATTAGCGACAGCAGGTAAACCGCCGTCACTCTCGGACTTCTCACATACATCCATATTCGTTGGGGTCTCATCAGATATATACACCGGTTCAACAGAAGGAACGAGAGCAGGTATGTCCACAACAATATCAGACTCCTCACACACATCCACACCTCGCGTCACGATCTCTTCATGATCGGCTTCAGTGCAGCAGAAGGAACTAGGACAGGTATGTCCGCAACAATCTCAGACTCCTCACACACATCCATATCCTCCGACGCGGGCTGCTCAGAAACAAGTTCCAGTGCAGTGGAAAGATAAGGAACAACACCAGGCAAATCCACACCAATCTCGGACTCCTCACAACACACATCCACATCTCCGACACGATGTCCTCAGAAACAGATACCAATGTCGCAGAACAAGGAGCGACGACGGTTTCATCTGGAATGCGGCGAACGGCAATAGGTGATTCCCGGGTACATGTATGGCTACTAGATTGATCCTGTTGGCTACGAATTCCAGACAAAGAAGTTCCCCCAATGCTAGTAGTTATATCCGGAATAGCGGCAGTGTTACTATTCATTGCTGTTGCATCTTCTCGTCCCCCCATTCTAGAAACAGATTGATCATACACCACGTGGACATTTGAAGAAATAGCCGAAACCAGTTCTACTATACTACTGATAGGATGCAACACAGTACCACCACCTCGACTACCACCATTGTAGATACCATCTGGACCATTAGGAGAAACGGATCCACCAAACCTGTCTGCGGTATCATCCGAAGGACGAAGATGTGGGTGTTGACGGAAATCTTGAGATTCAAGACGTCCCGCTGGTGTAAGCACCGATCCAGAATAATCAAGGCGTGCAGAAGCAAGGTAGACACTACGCCCAGAAGAAAAATGCCTGCCTCCAACCCCCTGGACTCCTTGGATGGTCTGACTGGGAATAGTTCGATCTGTATACCCAGCACGGTTATGATGAACTCCAGTATCCTTCGATGGACAGAAATGATAACCATTACTCTCAGAGGAACTTTGCTGCTAGCGTCGACTCCCAGAATGAGAGTAGCCAAGGTGATCCGACATCGACTCCTGCACAGCAGTAAAAATGTGATATGTTCTAGGCCAAGCCTCCGCTTCACGTTCCACCAAGAATGATTGCACTGGTCGAGAGTATAGCTCATCGTTGATGACTAATTGAGACGTGCAGGCATGTCTGAACATGTCGGGTGACAGTTAAGGGGGGGATTGGAGGCCTGTTTTGACCCAAAAAGCGGCAGGCTATTCGGATAGACCAGCCACAAAAGATTGAAAATTCTGAAAAAAAGTAAAACTACCGCCATACACCTAACTACTTGATTTTAGTGTAGGTGCACAGAGAACTTGTATGTGATGTATCTCGGAGGCGGAGATGATTTCTATCTTGACGTCATACAGACACCTCACACAGGCACATGCCGTTTGGATGACTTGCTTTTTGTAGCACAGGAGTACAAATTCACGTTTTTTTAGACGAAAAGGTGCGGAGAAACATGTTTTTCCTGTGTGGTTTCTGCCTCTCGCTCTATACTCTGCATTGGGATGTGCAGCATACAGCAAAACAAAACCCCGCTCGAATCGACGTCGTATCCGTAGAGAACGATCTGGCGGAAAATCGTCCCTTCAGTCACATTTTGGGGGACCACGACAATCGATTTCGTGATGGGCAATTCGAAAAAACCAGAAGGAACTTCGACCAAGGGCAGAAGGAAAAGAAATGCCCAAGTGATCCGGGAGTGGTTGACAATGACTCGTATCATACGAGTAAGAGTGCGCGAGTACAGACAAATACAAGCTTGGAGCCTGACCTCAGGCGCGTGCTGAGAAGCCTTGGCCAAGACTCAAGCCCAGCGGCACGTACAGCAACAACGTACACGTGGACTAGAGGTGGGGCGCGCCGCCACGCAGGTATACGGGCGGCGCCATATACCATGCGCGGTGCAGCACGGCCCAGGGGCTTGCACAGCAGCAGCAGCAGCAGCAGCCAAAAAACAAGAGATCAGCCCCTACTGCTTGATCCCTTCGAATCACATATGGGGCAGCACCGTCGTGCTGCCGGCCGCCGAGCCCAAGGGGCCGCTCACGCTCGTGCGTCCATGGGTACGCTGCTGCTCTGCGCTCTGGGCCTGGGGCTGTACAGTACGCTTCGTACGAGAAGCAAAGGCGCTCCGGTGGGCTGACTTTTTTTAGCAAAAGGGTGGTGGCGGCCAGTGGCAGCAGTGCTTTTTTTATGAATGCTACGCTCCGAACAGTTTTTTTCCAGTCAGGGCTTTTCACGGGTCATGACCCGACCCGCGGGTCGGGTCAAGGGGGTTTCAAAATCTCGCGGGTTGGGTCGGGTCGGGTCATTACGTTTTAAATCTCACGGGTCGGGTCGGGTCGGGTCAAGAGGTTTTCAAAATCTCGCGGGTCGGGTCGGGTCGGGTCAACAGGCTTCAAAATCTCGCGGGTCGGGTCGGGTCGGGTCAAGAGGTTTTCAAAATTTTGCGGGTCGGGTCGGGTCAAGACCCGCGAGATACGGGTCACTTCGCGGGTCAAGCCATAATGACCCGTGAGTTGTTTTGGGTTGACCCGCGGGTCAAACCCGCGGATCTAGCCGGCGGATCCGCCTTTTTCAAACTTACAGCTGAGAGCCACGTTGATGCCGTGCAGGCGCCCCGCGGGTCCGCCAATAAAATACAAACATTTCGGCTTCCTGCCTCCCTCGTGCCGATGCTCCGATCATATGTCATCACAGCGTGCAGAACAATCACCAGGCAGTACCCCTAGCTAATCGTACCAAGGCATACAACAGTGTGACGCGAATCCCGTACCTACTGAAGCCGTAACAACAGCAGCAGTAATATTACGGTCATACCAGGGTACGAAATGTGACCAAACGTAAAAAGGCAAGGAAGGGCAGTCGTCGTCGAAGCAGCAGCAGCAGCACCAGCAGCAAGCACCAGCAGCAGACCCCGGATTCTCGCGGATCGCAGCCCCTGCTGACAGACCCACCGCCCCAGTTGTGGGCTTGCTGCCGGAGGCGGCTCAGCTAGGCTGCTTGCCGGGGCTGGAGACTGCACAGATAGAAGATAGATACAGCAGTAGTAGCAGTAGTAGTAGTTAGCTCGAGAGTTATCATACCAGTACGAAATGTGACCAAACGTAAAAAAGCAAGAAGAGCAGCCGTTGCCGAAGCAGCAGCAGCAGCAAGCAGCAGCAGCAGCAGCACAGCAGCAGCAGCACCCTGGCAGAAGCAAGCACCAGTAGCAGACAACGCATCCTCGCGGATCGCAGCCCCTGCTGACAGATCCACCGCCCCAGTTGTGGGCTTGCTGCCGGAGGCGGCTCAGCTAGGCTGCTTGCCGGGGCCGGAGATTGCACTTGTAACTTATAACTAGCTCGCTCGTCGGGTCGCTCGTCGGGTCGCTCGTCGGGTCGACCCGGTGGTCTAACCGTACGGGCATGTCCATGCATGTGGGTTGCGGTTTGTTTCCTATTTCTCGCGCGCACACCACATGACATAATCATCAGCAGCAAACAATGCTGGTAAATAACGCAGAGAACACGACGTACTGGGAAAAGTACGAGGGACCAAGGACCAACCAACCGACCGAGGTATACATGCTTTGACCCGTGACTTTTTGACTTTGACCCGTGAGAAATGTCACGGGTCAAGTTAACGTGACCCGCCAGACGACCCGAATCTCGCGGGTCACCCGGATTGTCGCGGGTCGGGTCGGGTAGGGGCAGGACGATTTCAAAATCTCGCGGGTCGGGTCGGGTCGGGTCAACACGTCTCGAAAATCTCGCGGGTCGGGTCGGGTCGGGTCGGGTCAAGACGTTTCAAAAATCTCGCGGGTCGGGTCGGGTCGGGTCAAGACGTCTCGAAAATCTCGCGGGTCGGGTCGGGTCAGCGACCCGACCCGACCCGACCCGACCCGACCCGCGAGATTTGACCTGTTCGTGATAGCGGCATGTATGTATCAACTGTACTGCGGTGAAACTCTGATTGGTTGGTTTGAATAGCAGAACTGTTGATTGTATGTTGTTGTACCAGAATACTCTTCTTGTGGTGCTACGGTACTTCGGTAGATTGTACATGTGCACGAGTTATACATCGGACCGTAGTGGTGTGTACGGTACGTTGGTATGTCGGTACGTTGGACACATTGACGAGTAGGAACATTCCTGTAGTGTTGCTAACACGATATAACTTGTCTCTACGAACAGCCTAGCAATAAGTTACAGTTACATACGTTGTGTCACGGAGGTAAGTTACTGGGATCGTATATGTACGAGTAGGCACTATGCGAGGAGGTTTAGGTATTCGACTACGAGCGGTTGTTACTGGGCTGTGGAGAGTTGGCCCACATGACCCACTCCACTTTCTGACCTGTCTCTCCAGACATTGGTCTCTCTAATATAATACCTTTCTCCAGAAGCCACTGATTTACCAACACGCTATAGCGCTATCGGTCGACTGCTGTACGTCCCTCTGGACTGTGTTCGACGAGACTGTGAGGGCGGCTTGATCAACCGGCCTCGTCATGGCTGAACAGGAGGGAGGTGACCCTGCGGCAAACCAACAGGGTGACCCGCAGGGCTTTGGTGAGAGAATGGATTCCTTAGAGTCTCGAGAGTCTCAAATGCTGGATATGTTTTCTAACCAGCAGCAGATGCTCCAGACAGTTGTTGAGACACACCAGAGGGAGAATGTGGAGTCCTCTAGTTCGCGTGCTGCGCCGCGAGGCATCGAACTAGAGTCTGGTGTGCACCAATCGGGTGCCGCCGGTAGGACCGCGGGGAGTAAGGGAGGCGATACCCTAGGCTTTGGCGTGTCCGACATGAGGGTTGAGAGTAGGGGTGTTGTAGACCCAGGCTTGAACCCGCGTGTTTCTGATGAGAATCGTTCCTCTGTCCCTGCAGTAAACTTTGGTTCGGTTGACGGGACTGTTGGTGGGGCTTTAGGTAGCCAGTCCTCTGTTCCGCCAACTACCTCAGCAAGTGAGTGGTGGGGAAAAGTCGCTAGTGGGAACACACTGATCCCAGCGGCTGACAGTAGTTCGGGGGAGAGCTTGGGTGGGGGTCCTTTCAAGAAAGTTCCCAAGGCTCCTGAATTTATCGGTACTGATGTATCGTATCCTTCATGATCGCAGAATTTTCTGCTCAAAGCTCGTCACTACAATCTGAGCGAGCCGTTCACCTGTGATATCGACATTAAAATCGCCGACGTTAATTTCGACTTGACCCCTTGGGTAGAGAAGGGATACAGCGTTGGTGTACTGCGCCAGCATGAGATTGCTTGGTGGTGTCTGTTCGACTGCTTGAAGAAAGACAGCCACAAAAACATGGCAAGGCAAGCTGGTTCCCCGTATAAGGCTTTTCGCGCGCTCAAGGATCACTTTCTACCGTTGAGTCAGAGTCAAATTCGAGTGCAGGAAGAAAAACTGAAGTCTCTGCGCATGCGTCCCCACGAGAATCCCACAACTTTCTTTTCATCCATCAGAGAGACGCTTGGTGTGTTGACCATGCTTGAAGTAACGAAGGATGATCGTGAAGTGTGCAATCTCATGCTGGAAGGACTGTCCCCCGAGTACAAGACTTTACGTGAGACTTTTGTGGTGTTCTGTTCGAATGACCCCTCTTTCATCGAGACCAAAGTGCGTGAGCGGTACCTCGACTTGCAAGCACAGGGTGGTTCTAAGAAGCAGAATAGTGTTGCTCTGGTGTCTAGGACTGCGAAGAAGAAGAGTAACTTCAAGAAGCACAACAGGCAAAAGTCTAACTCTGAGTCTGATTCCTCGAAGAAGTCTTTTCAGGGGAGGTGTTATAAGTGTGGGGAGGTGGGTCACATGAAGCTCGACTGCAAGGCTCGCATCATCCCTCATCCTTCCCAGACTGGAAAGCCCGAGGCCGACGAGAATGAGAGCGGTGAGCAGTGTGCTATTCCTGATTCGGATCTGGTGTGCAGAAATGGTAGTTACCGCATGAGTGATGACTGCCAAAAGGTGTTGCTTGCAGCATGTCGTAAGGAAGTGGTCTTGAAGGCGTGTGATGATTTGAGTAGGATGTGGTATGATGTCTCTGGTCTGAAGTGTCTGATGACGTCCCGTGATGATCTGATTATGAGCGCCGTCAGTAATGATATGATCCTGAAAGCTGTCAACAAGGCTAGATATGTCGAGGATTGGTATACTGACACAGGCACTTCATATCACATGACTGATTCCCTGTCTTGCATGAGAGACTTGAAGCCTTGCCACAGAAGTGTGAATGGAATTGGTGGCGTGTCTTGTGAAGTAGCTTACTCCGGAACGCTAGACTTGGTATTTGTGACTGCTGACAGTGAGTTCTCCGTGGAATTGAAGAACGTATTGTACTCTCCCAACTTGGGGTATAATCTCTTTTCTCCGAGTGCAGAGTTTGATGGTGAGTCATGGAATGGTCTTGGTGGTCCTAATGGTGTTATGACTGCATTCAATGGACAAGTAACTTTTCAGAACTTCGATGGCATGCTGATTGCGTCTGCGTATCGCCTAGGAGAAGCCTCTGTTGGTACGGTGTTGGCTGCTCTCACTCCCGCCAACCCCAAGCATGAAACTACGATGGATATCAACGATTTCCACAATATTTATGCACATTCGCACGAGGGTCTGCTTCGCACTACTGCAAAGCGATTAGATACCAAGTTGGTTGGTGACATGCATGCTTGTTCAGGGTGTTTGATGTCGAAGGCTATTCGGAAAGGAATCGTTCGGGAAACTAAAACTCGATCGGATAAAAAGTTGGGCAGAGTTTTTGTTGACCTGGGAGGAAGGAGAGACATTGCGTCCGTAGGGGGAAAACATTACCCCATGATTGTGAAGGATGATTCCACGAGACGTGCATGGCTGTATTTCCTGAAAAATAAATCAGACGCTGGCAGTGCTTTCCGGAGTTTTGTTGCGAGTGTGCGTGCTGATGGTGTCCCGTCATTGGTTGAGATTGTTAGGTCTGACAATGGTGGGGAGTTTTTCGGGGGGGAGTTTGCATCTGTGTGCAACGAGCTTTTGATCAAACAAGAGTTCACACCGGCTTATAGTCCGCAATATAATGGTGTTGCAGAGCGTGGGCTGGGATTGATAGAGGAGGCCGCGATGGCGGCTCGTATTCAAGCTGAAGTTCTTTTTGGGCATGTACAATTACCTAAGACTGATAAACTCTGGGCTGAGGCTATGCACTGGGCTTGCGAAGCGATGAACCACACTGCGTGTTCTGCTAACCCTGAATCCAAATCGCCGTATGAAATGTGGTATGGTGAACCTCGTCCCGCTAGACTGTATCCGTTTTTGAAGCCTGCCTACTGTAGGTGGCAGCGACCGTCAAAGCTGCTGCCGAAGGGTGAGAGTTGTTTCTATGTCGGTCCTTCGAGAGACCACCCGCGTGATTGTCATAGAGTACCTACGAGGGCTGGTACTATTCAAGAAACGAGGGATGTGACGTGGGAGGTGCTGCCGTCACAGCTCCCTCCGCTGCAACCTTCTTTGCCGATAGAGGTAGCAGAGGAGGGAGGGGAGGATAGTGACGACGATGTTGAAACCGAGATATGGCCGCTTGTGGGAAGAGGAGTCGCTCACACACTTTTGAAACGTGATGCCGTGCCCTCTGGTGCGGGAGTCGAGGAGGTTGAGAGTGTTGCGCAGGTAGTATAGGCCCGTCCTTTTCTGTTCCATCTTCCCCTGCTGAACCGTCTGCCCCCGTGAACATTTCTTCTGGTAGTGTAGCTCCTTCTGTGTCTTCGCCTGTGAATGAAGGGGAGGGCCAGGAAGGGCAGGAATCAGGAGAGGTAGAGATGGGGGATCTGGGAGGGGATGATGAGGTAGAGTCGATGGGGCAGGGAGGGCATGATGATGAAGAGTCGATTGGGTCGGGAGGACTGGCAGGGGCGGAGGCATCCCCTCCAGCCGCTCGTCGTCCGCGGCATGTAGCCGAGCTTGCTGACTTTAATACTTCCGCGCGTGAAAATGATGAAGTGAGAGAAGGTAGGACTCGCGCGCAAACTCGTGCAGTCAACCAGCAGAGTGTACCCGGCCTCATGGCCACCCTAGGACCCATCTTCGCGACAGAGGTCGTGTACTCATTGTTGTCGGAGCAGAGAGCAGGTGATGAGACGGAATTGCCGAAAGAACTGGTTCAGGATGTAGAATCGGAGCCTGGTAGTTATCAGGAAGCCCAGCGTTCGAAGTACGCTAAGATTTGGGAAGGAGCCAGGTCTGCCGAAATTGAAGGCTTGATAAGAGCAGGAACGTTCACGTTGGCAGTAAAAGTCCCGATAGGCTGTAATGTGATTGATGCTAGATGGGTTTTCAAGTGGAAAGCAGACGAAACAGGAAAGATAGTGAAGGCCAAGGCTAGGCTTGTAGCGAAGGGCTTCAAGCAGAAGTATGGTGTGGATTATCTTGAGACATTCTCGCCTACCGCAAATGCTGCATCTTTACGATTGCTGATAGTGTTGGCGTGTTTGTACAATTTGGAATTACTCCACTAGGATATTGAGCAAGCATTTGTTCAGTCGGAATTGGATCACGAGGTGTTCATGAAGTTGCCTCCTGGCGGCGGGTCGATGTCAGGAAAAGTTGTCCGTTTGAACAAGAGTTTGTACGGATTGAAGCAGGCTTCCAGGACATTTTACAAGAGGCTGGTGTCGGAACTGAAGAGGATTGGTTTTGAGCAGTCAATGTCTGACCCCTGTGTCCTGCGTTTCATGATGGGAGACGAGGTATCGGGGATGGTCGCGATCCACGTGGATGACATTCTGTATGCAGGAAGTAAGAGCCTTGCCAAGGTGGTTGTGGCAGCACTAGGTAACTCTCTTCCTACGAAGGACTTGGGGGAGGTCAAGTTCTTTCTAGGTTGTGAATATATTCGCGACCGTGAGGCTGGTACGATTGAGATTTCTCAGGAAAGTTATATCAGGAGTGTTCTCGAGAGACTCAATATATGTCGCACCAGCTCGATCCCTGCTTCCCTTGCCAATGATAACAGGTCCGTGATGGAGGATGAGGGGGCAGGAGATGTGCCGTTCCGAGAGGTGGTGGGGAGCCTGATGTGGATCGCCAGCCAGACAAGGCCCGACATCGCGAATGCTGTGCGGGCGGTGGCGAGGCACTCTCACGAACCAAAGAGGAGCCACTGGAAGGCAGCTCAGAAGATTCTCAATTATCTTCTGGAAACGGCGCATCTGACTTTGAAGTTCAAGCAGGATAGTTCGGTAGACGCAGGCACGTTGGTGTATGTAGATGCTGACTTTGCAAGTAGGGCCACTGACCGTAGATCAGTTTTGGCTGCGATGGTTTTCGTGGCGGCGATGCTTGTAGTTTGGATTTCTAGGACGCAGAAATGCGTTTCACAGTCAACTTCAGAAGCAGAGTATCTTGCGATGGGAGATGGTGTAAAGGAGGCTCTGTTTGTAAACGGAATGCTTCAGTTCCTGAGGCCTAGTGCGAAGCCTCGTAAGATAGATGTTCTTGAAGACAACGAGGGGGCGATTGCGCTCGCAGAGAACCCGCTGAGCTCGAGTAGGAGTAAGCACATCGATGTGAGGCACCACTTTCTTAGGAATCTGACCGAGGAGGGTGTGATCGAAGTCACCCACGTCCCCAGCGAGAAACAACACGCGTACATCCTCACGAAGGCGTTGCCGAGAGATCTTTTTGAAGTTCACCGCGACTTTGCACTTGGTATCAAGACGTAGAAGTCTGCGTCGCTTTGTTTTTGTTTTTGTTTGATATGTATTTGGTCTGGTAGATATAACAGCCCCTAGGGAGGGTGTTCGTGATAGCGGCATGTATGTATCAACTGTACTGCGGTGAAACTCTGATTGGTTGGTTTGAATAGCAGAACTGTTGATTGTATGTTGTACCAGAATACTCTTCTTGTGGTGCTACGGTACTTCGGTAGATTGTACATGTGCACGAGTTATACATCGGACCGTAGTGGTGTGTACGGTACGTTGGTATGTCGGTACGTTGGACACATTGACGAGTAGGAACATTCCTGTAGTGTTGCTAACACGATATAGCTTGTCTCTACGAACAGCCTAGCAATAAGTTACAGTTACATACGTTGTGTCACGGAGGTAAGTTACTGGGATTGTAAATGTACGAGTAGGCACTATGCGAGGAGGTTTAGGTATTCGACTACGAGCGGTTGTTACTGGGCTGTGGAGAGTTGGCCCACATGACCCACTCCACTTTCTGACCTATCTCTCCAGACATTGGTCTCTCTGATACAATACCTTTCTCCAGAAGCCACTGATTTACCAACATGACCCGACCCGTGAAAAGCCCTGCTTTTTTCTGTGACGTGGTTTTGTTTTCCCCATCGCTGATTGGTTGATTTCCTAAAGAGTTTTTTTCGTAGAGAACGACGATGGGACATTTTTTCCAAATTTCACGTCTAAAAACTTTCCATTCCAAGGCCTAATAGTGCATGCAAAAGAATACGAGTAAAAAGCTGAGCCGGAGCAGGCCTCCACGATCCATTTACGTCACCATCAATCATGAAAAAAGCAATCGATCCAGCTTCCGCCAAAAATGTGCACATAGCATCAAACAGAGACCCAACGAACCGCGACATGCCTGCAGCATCAGCAGCAGGAGCAACCAAACGACCAGCAGAGCAAAGCGATTTCTCCGCAATAATCCCACCCAACTCGCGCTTAGAAAAAGCACAAAGCTGAAGGCAATCCAACAAGTCCTCATCTGAAATACGAACATATAGACCAGTGTATCCTGATTTCATGCATATTCGCTGCCGCGCAAAAGATGGAATAAAGTCTCAAATATAACAGTCTCGCAAATCTTCGTCTCCTCCAGGGAATTAAGGATTGCTCGGATGTCCTTTATTTACCTGGGCAGTCTCGAGTTGGGAAGTTTCTTCCGTGGAAAAGAAATACCACTCAGCACAGCTGATGCCAGTTTATTGCTAGTCGAAATATCTGTTTTGACGGTGACGCCTTGAAAAGGAACCGACGTCACGACGTCTCGTTGAATATTCTGAACGATGAGAAGAGTAGCTATGTGTTTCACGACGATCACGCCCCGGCACACCACCGGCACCTCCACCATAATACTGACCACATGACCGACCGACCGACCCTTGCCAGTGGTCCATGTTCGTCATGGCCAGTCAAGGCTACAGAGAGTAGCCTCACGTTTCACCTCTTGTTTCAACTACAACCTGGAAGATACAGCGGTATCCTCCTCTGAGCATGTCCACATCGAACCAAAATTCTTCGTCCGATGCCGTGTCCACTTGCCAAAGCGCAAAAACGTGGATAAAAAAGTACCGTTGTACTCGTACTCCAATATAGCTCCACCACAAAAGCTCATCACGCTCCCCTCAAACACCGCTTGACACCTGACTTGAAGACACATGAACCCGACACCCTACCTGAACCTCTTTTATGATAGCTCGAAGAATCTGGTCAATAAAATGCCCCACATGGAGTAGATCCGCTCGTCGTAGACCACGAAGATACCTGAACCCGAACCAAAGATACTCGAGATATCATAATCTGAACCGAAGATAGAAGATACGCCCGAAGATATAACGAGAGACCCGTAGATGTGCCCCCGGCGATGCCCACACGATCGAAGATGCCAAACGCGGTACTCGAAAATTCCCCAGTGCCAACATACCAGCGCCCCCGCGAAATCTGCAGGTTTATGAGGTCTATCGGGTTTTCAATGCCAACTTGTGAGATTATCACCAAAAACAGGAGAGTTGGCACCAGAGAAAATTGTAGATTACCTGCCCCTCGGTCCAGGGTGACAGACTCACCGCCGGTGACCCAGACCGCGCGATTGGATGACCCGCTGACAGACCGACTCGCAGCCACGGGGTGGCCCTTTTCCCCGGGCCGACCTACGACGTAAGACCCATCACAGAACCGCTGTGCGCGATGATATAAGAGCAAGCATCAGTGTCCGTTTCACCATCAATATGCAAATAACATAATGGACAACCCGGGAATGCATCCCCGATTTCCCCTGGCGACCATAGCTGTCTTCTATAGCTTCAATTTTGAAAACGTGTGCAGATGAGCTACGTCCTATAGTTCAAGCCGGGAAAAAATGTGCATCTTATGTAGCTTATATAGCTCGTCAGTTGGCTACCGTTGAAAAGAGCTCGCTCGAGCTACGGTGAGCTGAGATTTAGGGGGGGTTGTGTATTCCGCACGTCGTATGAGGGTTATTTGCATTTGTCCAAGCAAATATCTACCCAAACGCACCACCTTCTGCTCTGCAGATGTTTTTAGTACAGTACCTAGCTCATCTATCGTGTATTTGAAAGTAATACTCCCATATTCAAAACGGGTGCGGATGAGCTACCTCCTATAGCTCACGCTGTGTAGATGAGCTATCTTCTATAGCTCCAGCTTTGAAAAACAAGTGCAGATGAGCTACGTCATTTAACTCAAGCCGGGAAAACATGCGTAGCACGTATAGCTCCTACAACTCAACGGTGAGTTACCCTCGAAAAGAGCTAGCTCGAGCTACGGTGAGGTGGTCTGTCCGGGGTGTGGATTGTTTCGACTTTACATTGAAGTGGCTTCAGCATGTATTTGATTCGACTGTAACCTTGTATTCTTGTTTTTACGTACTTGTAAGTAACTTAGATTGGAGTTTGACGCGACTTCACGCTGTTTTGGCGTGAAGTTAAAGTGTCTTTGACGTGGCTTTAATGCTGCTTTGGCGTAACTTTAAAGTTACTTCGACGCGACTTTGACCATACCTTTGATGCTTTTTTTACTCTGAACTGACCTTGACACTTCTTTGGACGTGACGTTAACGTTGTTTTGATGTTTCTTTGAAGTGCCTGGCCTTTGACATGGCACTCACCTCGTTTTCACGTACTTTAAAACGACTTTGACATTACTTTGACGCGACTTTAATACTGTTTTGACGCGTCTTTGAAATTTCTTGAGGTGACTTTGAAGTTACTTGAGGTGACTTTGACATGACTTGACGTGAGTTTAATGTGATTTTGACACTACTTTGGCGTTCCTTTAACGTTGTTTGGCGCTACTTTGAAATTACTTTTACATGCCTTTGACGTGACCTTAACGTTGCGTTGAAATTTATTCGAAGTGGTTTTCAAATTACTTTGACGCAACTTTAACGGTATTTGATGTTACTTTAGTTTAACCTTGCGTTGACGCGACTTCGTCGTTGTTTTGACGTGACTCTAAAGTGACGTACCTGTTAAACATTAGCTCTTGGTTTTGACGTTACTGGTTTGTTTACATGCTTTTGACGTGACTTCCAACATTGGTCTTACCCAACTCTGAAGCGACTTGGTTATGACTTTAGCGTGACTCTCAAGGCCACGGGGTGACCCAAGCGTCCCCTGGTCCCCGGTTTTCCGGTGACTCTAATATCTAGATGTTTTATCAGAAGTAAAAAGCATATCTATGTTAACACGCTGCGTTTAGAACTTCGGCTGGTTCGTGGCTTAGGGTTAGGCTACACCAGGGTCAAGAGTGCTCCATCCACAGATGCTGTGAGTCTCTTCAGATTGGTTTCCCTCTGGTTCTCAGCAGAGGTCCACACCTCGACTCTGAGGCGCAGCAGTGATCGAAATTTGGGGTACACCAAACGAGACAAAAAACGACCCCCAACTGAACATGTGCACTCGAAATTGAGGGACGTTGCTGGTGGGGTGTAGGACGACGTTAGGTGCGCCAGACAGCAGTCGTAGGCTGCCAGAAGCGACTCACGAGGTGTTTTCGTGATTTCGAACTTGCGACCCAGCAGCACCAAAAGCTCCCGAAATCGCTGAAATGTTTCAATTAACGCGCGGGAGCCTAATACGATGGGTACATCACCGATTAAAAAACGGTTTTAACCAAAAGCTTGTTGCTCGCCAGGCGGATGATATTACTCTTCTCGGTTCGTAGGAGAAAAGCTGGAACCAAACAATATTTCATTCCCGTGAGGGGTAGGACGTAATGGAGCCCAACTAAGGGCTAAACCACCTGAACAGCTCTGTATCATTGGATCTTTGCATCATTCTTTCTACAATTTCGAAATAGTTGTATTGTTTGCAGATGCCATATTTTATTGCCAAGTGATTTTATATGTAGGCGAAATGCCTCTACACGAGCTCCTACTCAAAATATTCCTGTGGGATCCCCCGTGGCCTTAGCATTTTTTGACGTGAATATAAAGTGACGTTGGCATCATTTTGGTGTTTCCTAGTCATTTTTTTATGTGGCTTTGACGTGACTCCAATGTTGGTTTGACACGACTGTAAGGTGACACACACAAAAACTTTTGATGTGTTTTTACTCTGACGTGTCTTTGGAGCGACTTTTCAACACGATTTTGGCTTTTTTTTTGCGTTAATTTTGTCGCAACAGGGAGTTGGACGACGAACTTTCGGCAGATTTCAGCGCGGAAGTTCTGATGTTGGCGGCTCTTAGACACCCGAACGTATGCCTGTTCATGGGAGCATGCATGGTGCCTCCCAACAGAGCCATTGTGACAGAGCTCTTGACCAGGGGGTCTTTGTGGGAAGCATTGAGGACTGAAAAGCTTCCATCGGTGAGGGGATCAGCGGAGATATGACTACTACTGTCACACTGCTTGCAGCTCGCGATGGATGCCTACACCTTGTTGATATGTATTGTTACTGAATGCCATATTCATATAGCGATAGAGAATACCTGGTAATATTTTCGACCATGGAGTGATATGATTCTCGTCCATTTTGTATGTTTTTTGTTGAGGCGTTGGTGCATTGTCTTGTTTTCGTGTCTTGATATTTTAACATTTTAATTTGAGGTTTTGATGTTTTGATTTGTTTTGAGCTTTTAAGTGCATTGGTGTATTGACGTTGTAATGTTTTGTTGCTCGTGTTTTTGCCGCCGGGCAAGAATCGACCAACACTCTTATATCATAGTGAAAGGATGATATCGCACGTAGAATGTTAAATCATACGTACTTGGTAATGCGATCGACGATGGAATAATATGCTTGATACTCACACGTCCAGTTTTGACGATTTGACATCATGTTCGTTTTAACCGTCTGACAGGAATCTAACTCGGATTCGTACCCTGGAGGGCACAAAGGGGGACAGGGATCGACACCGTTCGTGACGCCACCGGATTGCTGGCCGTGGTCCGTGATTATCAAGGTCAGCTGGGTGCCCTACATTATTGTGTTTTTCACAATGGATGGAACTAACCCTAACCCATACGAAATATGCCGATGGGTGCCCCCCAATGACGTCACTGGGGTGAAATGATTGAAAAAACACAATAATGTGTTTCTCTGGACCAGCTCAAAGGGTACAACTAGACCCAAACTACTGCTGTTGTAGTTGATCTAGACAAGGGAGTTGGACTATACCTATGGAACATAGTGTTACGAAGTACTTCGTAAACGTTCCAGAGTAAACTGCCCGGTTATCCGTTCTTCACGTTACTACTGATCCCCTTGTTTGCAGTACTACAATTAGGCTAGGAATTGGAGGCCTATTTTGACCCAAAAAAACGGTAGGCTATTCGGATCGACCAGCCAAAAAAGATTTAAAATTCTGAAAAAGTAAAGCTACCGCCATACCCCTAACTAGTTGGTTTTAGTGTAGGTGCACAGAAAACTTGTATGTGGTTTATCTCGGAGCTGGAGATGATTTCAATACTGACATCATACAGACACCTCACACAGGCACATGCCGTTGGGATGGCATCCTTTTTTTAGCAACGGAGTACAATTTCACGTTTTTATAGACGGAAAGGTGCGGAAAAACATGCTTTCCCTGTGGTTTCTGCCTCTTGCTCTTATGACGTGCTTCAGTAGTGCCAAAACACAATGCCATGCCCTGCATTGGGATGTGCAGTATACAGCAAAACAAACCCCGCTCGAATCAACGTAGTATCCGTAGAGAAAAAGCGAACGGAAAATCGCCCTTTTAGTCACTTTTTGGGGGACCACGACAATCGATTTCGTGATGGGCAATTCGAAAAATCACGAAGAACTTCGAGTAAGGGCAAACGAAATAAAATTGTCCAGGTGAACTGGGAGGCATATCTGCAGCGCACGGTGTCGACACAAGGCTCGCTGCTGTTGCTGCTCCTTCCGCGCTCAGGATGGGCAGGAGAAGAAATATGATGATAACGAACACAAGTTCCACGACACCAGCAGCAGCAGGCTTTGGAGCAGGGCTGGTTCATTGATACCTGGCACGAATCTGGACAGGATTGTAACGATCGTTTGGTTTTCATACTGACATATCAACGTTGCTTACATTTCCGGCCAAATATGATTTCTCGATACAAATCGTAGGTGATTTTATCTTCTGCCGCTCTGTAACTTCGCGACAATCGTGTGTCGACCCGCACTTTGCTGCTGCTGCTGCTGGGGCGGAGCCATACTGATACCGAACACGACAAGATTCGTGACTCGTCGGTGGCATTTGCAGCAGCAGCAACATGAGGCAGGGGCAGTATGGTTTGTAGAAGCGTTGGTTCATTGATACCTGGTATGATACGAGTATGATACGAGTTCAAGTATTAATTGTATGCTTTGTCTGGTTTCTTGATATCAGGTAGGTGATTTCGTGTTTTTCCTCAACGCTATTTTGCACGATAAAAGTGTGTTGACCCGCGCGTTGCTGCTGCTGCTGCTGCACGGGCGGGAACATACGGATAACAAACAAGCTTCGCGCTTCGGCGGCCGCAGTTGCCGCAGCAGCAGGCAGTGTCATTAGGATTTGTAGCAGGGCTCATTGACACCTGGTATGATACGAGTATGATACGAGTATGACACAGGTGTCCACACAGACTCCAGAAGCACCACCAAGTGGTCCTCCTTCCACTCATGCCAACTACCTACACCGAGAGGACCCATGAAACAAGGAGTTGTCAACCCCGCAGTCACGGAGATGTGCAGGATGTGCAACACGCGACCGAGGCGATGGCTGTGGATGGGAACATCTTGTACCGCAGCAGCAGGATGAGCAGTAGCAGCCGGGTTAGCAGCAGCAGCAGCCGCACCAAGATCAGCAAATCCACCTTCAACCAGGCCCGGTAGGGGCTGCACTTGCGGGCTGTCAGCCATCGAGGCCGAGGGTCGACCAGTGAATCCCCCTCACGCTCACGCGCTCGTTTGTTCGCTGATGCTCAAGCACTCGTCGTGGTGTTCCGGGCGAGAACGATACCGGATTCACGTACTTTGCGTGCGCTGCTGCGCCCTTTTTCAGCGAGACGCTGCAGCTCCTCTACAATTAATACTCTTATTATCTTATTATATGTGATACCACACCTGAATAGTTTTTTTTGTGACGTGTCCATTCTTTCCCCAGCGCTGATTGATATTTTTTTTCAAGATCCATTTTTCTTCAGCTAACGATCGCAGACTTTTTTTGGGACTTTTTTACGTCTAAAAATATTTCAGTCCCTAGCCTAACAGTACTACTTCGAACTTTTAACAATATCCGTTCAAATCATTGAGCGCACGGCAACACGCTGCATCGATGCCCACTGACTGTGATACTACTAATAGTACGTAGGATACATCGTATTTGCTATGCGTTGTACTCCCTGGCATTGCCAACACTATCAATAACAACTTTTATCGGATGTTCAACTTTTCACTCCTGACACGTGCTATTACCTGTGTTTTATTAAGCAACTACTGTTGACAACCCTTCACACATCTTATGTAACAACAACTACTCACAACTGTTCACAACATTTATTAAGCAACAACTGCTCACACAAGATTTCACAAATGTTGCAACTATTTTTTTGCAACTTCAACGTTTTTGTAGACAAATGCCAGCTACGCTATAAGCTACGCTCTGCGCTCTGTGCTCTCTACGCTCAGCTGTCAACAACTGTGAACCACCGGTAACGAACGTCGCCCGAGTGCTGTTAATAAGTGATATGCGCATATATATGTACTTGGAATGTTATGCTCATGTCCCGATTGTGGGAGAGATCGGGAACCGAAGCAGGAATATTCCATGTGGCTTGTTGAGAAAAATAATATTACGGTAATGCTAAATACACCACCGGTGGTGTATTTAAGCCTTAGATACACCACCGCCGCGTATTCGCTACACATGCCGCGGACGATCATAAAACTAGCAAGAGCGTGTTGGCATTTGCCAGGGCTATCGGGGAAGCCATCGCGGAGCCGAAACGAGTACTGTAGTTGATACGTGCTTGTCGCCATGCACGCCAGTACGCTAGCGGTGGTGTATTTAAGCTTATATACACCACCGCTGCGTATTTGCCGCACGCACCTCGTACGGGCATAGTACACGGCGGGGACGCCAGCGGTGGTGTATTTACGCTTATATACACCACCGCTGCGTATTTGCCGCACGCACCTCGTACGGGCATAGTACACGGCGGGGACACTAGCGGTGGTGTATTTTACGCTTATATACACCACCGCTGCATATTTGCCGCACGCACCTCGTACGGGCATAGTACACGGCGGGGAGTGTTGGCGTGGTCTAGGGATTTCATCGAAGCTATCGTAGAGAAAATTCGGGCCTCTACTCCAAGCAAGAGATATGCGTTTGTTACGTGCACAGGTAGTGTGTGGCAGTTGTACCGGTGGTGTAAGGCTTAAATACACCACCGGTTGTGTATTAAGCCACCGCCACTCGTTCGACGCACACGCCTCGGCCGGGCATATAACTAGCAGGGGCGTGTTCGCATGGACCAGGGCTATCATCGAAGCCATAGTGAAGTCAAAACGGGCCAGTAGTCCAGGAAATGTTCTTGCCGCGGTCACAGGCGGTGTATGTCAGTTGGGTCATGTTACCATACCGGCGGTCTGGTGAAAATAAGCTCTTAAATACACCGCTGCTGGTTTACCGCTCGCACCTGGTGGGATTCAGTCGTGACAGTGTATTGTCCTGGTGAAAACCATCTCGAACGCAATCGTACAGCTGAAACGGGGCAAGACCTCGGTGTGTGTATGTGTTTGTGTGCGCTCGGACAGGCAAGATAGGGACCCGAAATATAGCTATCAGACATGTACGAGACTCGAGTGCTGACACGAAATCATGAGGTCCACACTTAGATGCATACGGCACGAAATGCGACCAATGACGGCATATCGATGGCCCATGAAGTTGTGGTTATCCCTGTGTACCACTCTACGAAAGCTACATGGATGTGCCCAATTTAGTCCTTGATGGATGTTTGGGCGATAGAGTTGCCTTTTGCTAGAAATTGGCTGCGAGGGTGGATTATCCATATATACCATGAACCACCGTAAAAACAGGCTCGAGTGTACCATGTTTCTTTCTTTGTATACGACGGCGCGAAATATATGGATATCATGGATCCAACAATACTAGCCCGGCCCGAACCCCCTTAATTTTCATGGCCAGCCGTATCCCTTTTTCGCTCTGCGAATGCCCTTTTTCGCCCATACGTTTGGTCCTGTACACTGTTCTGTATAATAATAAGTCGAAGAAAGTTAACGGCAAAGTAAAGGGTACCTGGTATATTATTAGTATAATATTCGTATCGTGTTGTGGACGCGTCAATGATCGATTCTGCTTAAAAGTCTGACGCAACCAACATGTCGTTATCGGTAGTATTGTTAGTACGCCGTTACTACTACAGTAGTAACAGTCTCACGGGTTGGTTGAAACCGCACTGCTTGGCTCCGTGTACTGTTGTTAAACGTTTACATCCCTTAATTAAGTATTATGCACTTTGAGATGGTGACAAACGTCAAGTATGCAGTTGCGGCATACCGCTGCGAGTTTGGGCTATTAGGTTGTTGGATCCATGATACCCATATATTTCGCGCCGTCGTATACAAAGAAAGAAACATGGTACACTCGAGCCTGTTTTTACGGTGGTTCATGGTATATATGTCCCACCCTCGCAGCCAATTTCTAGCAAAAAGGCAACTCTATCGCCCAAACATCCATCAAGGACTAAATTGGGCACATCCATGTAGCTTTCGTAGAGTGGTACACAGGGATAACCACAACTTCATGGGCCATCGATATGCCGTCATTGGTCGCATTTCGTGCCGTATGCATCTAAGTGTGGACCTCATGCTTTCGTGTCAGCACTCGAGTCTCGTACATGTCTGATAGCTATATTTCGGGTCCCTGTCTTGCCTGTCCGAGCGCACACAAACACATGCACACACCGAGGTCTTGCCCCGTTTCAGCTGTACGATTGGGTTCGAGATGGTTTTCACCAGGACAACACACTGTCACGACTGAATCCCACCAGGTGCGAGCGGTAAACCAGCAGCGGTGTATTTAAGAGCTTATTTTCACCAGACCGCCGGTATGGTAACATGACCCAACTGACATACACCGCCTGTGACCGCGGCAAGCACATTTCCTGGACTACTGGCCCGTTTTGACTTCACTATGGCTTCGATGATAGCCCTGGTCCATGCGAACACGCCCCTGCTAGTTATATGCCCGGCCGAGGCGTGTGCGTCGAACGATTGACGGTGGCTTAAATACACAACCGGTGGTGTATTTAAGCGTTACGTTTACCACCGGTACAACTGCCACACACTTCCATGCCCGTAAGAGGTTCTTGCGGCAAAAACGCGGCGGTGGTGTATATAGGCTTAAATACACCACCGGTAGCGTACTGGCGTGCATGGCGGCAAGCACGTATCTACTGCAATACTGGGTCGTTTCGACTCCGCGATGGCTTCCACGATAGCCCTGGCTTATGCCAACACGCTCTTGCTAGTTTTATCCGGTCCGAGGCATGTGTGGCGAATACGCGGGGGGGGGGGGTGTATAAGGCTTGAATACACCACCGGTGGTTTATGTATCAAACCACCGGTGGTGAATTTGGCCTCACCTGTAATAGTACGATGTATATGGGTCGCAGGTACACTCTCTACCGTTACGTAGACAGATCTTCCCATGAAGATTTGTATGGATGGTAGCCGTTCCAGAGGTGTTAGGTATCGTGTTTTGTTGTACTAAAAATGGTCGTGGGCGTCTCCGTAGATTCTGGTGACAAGAGGGGCGGGTAATCACGTTTCCCGCTGACAAGTAATCACTGTTGACGCTCTTTTTTGCCTCCGAAGCGCCTCTCGTTGCCTCGAGGCACTTCTATCATTTGCCCTCGCTTAGTCCGTCGTTGAACCTTGCCCCAACCTGGCGTGTCCTACACGCTACGAAAGACAAGAAGAAAAGTTGTAGCAAGTCGCGAGACGAACCTGGATTACACCAAACCCTCATGTAGTCATGTTAATTGAAGACATTACCAATTACCAGGTACATAGAAGGGAGACGATATCGTTGCATAGTGATGCAGTGGCGTTCTGTGTATGTTACATTGTTATGGTTACCACGGCAGGTGGCGGAAGGAGTAGCTTGTGGGATGAACTACCTGCACCGGCACGAGCCATTCCCTATTTTACACCGAGACCTCAAGAGTGCCAACCTGCTGCTCGACGAGTGCTTCAACGTCAAAATTTGCGACTTTGGGCTCGCAAGGTATGCTCTATTCACTTTTAACTATCGTCGGAGGCGTACGATTGGCTCCAGTTCTGTTTTTTTTTCTCTTTTTTTTTTTTCTGAGTGTGCTTCCACTCCAGGGTTATTGGAGCCTGTTCTGTGGCCAAGGACGAAGAGTATGGCGGCGAGTTAATGTCAGAACAACAACAATACTCCTACATGCTCGTATTGTGTATAGCGCCAAGGATACGCCAACGTATAGTAAATTCCTGGTAGTATATACCAGGTACCTGATATTACAGCAGTTTAGCATAGTAAAGCGGCGTCATTTTCGTGTAGGGGTATAGTACAGCGGTGTCTTTCCGCGCATTCTAAAGATCTAGAGCTACGATATGTTAGCTCGTACAAATGACGAAGCCGGGTAACGCGTGAAGTGTAAATATGTATTTCCTGTCGAGCTGCCAAGGTTCGTATGGCTTCTGTGCTAGAGTACCCGTTCACTTTTATTTGTTCTTGATGTTCGGTTTCGAACGCACCCAATAACGGCACTATTAATAATGTAGCCGATTGTTGGCAATAACGAATTGCGTAGTATATCGAAGTATGATTATAGCAGCACTAACGCTTTGACTTGTTTTATCCCTTTTATTTATCGTACTATTATTCATCGTGGCACCAATTTTTTGGCTCGTCTTGTTTGGCCGAGATCCCTCGATTTTTTCACATTGTGGATAATGTCTTGCCTTTTGCCGTGCCTACTGTATGAGTTATACACAAAACACCCGTCCCTTGTTGCTGATGCCATGCCGACTGCACTAATACTTCGCTAAATATTATATTGATGATGTCGCCTTGACTTATTGATGATTATTGTGCCTTGCCGTACGTTCCTACTGCTAATGGCGCCGTGAGTATGCAGTACTATTGATAGTATGCTGATATCGACTTGACTTGCTAATACTTTGCCGTGCATTCCGACTATTGGTCGTGCTGCCATGCTCTGTGCTTGCGAACGCTGTCGCGTACCGTGGTGTCAGATTGAAGGCTTTCACCAATTCCATGACGGGAAACTGCGGAACTGTGCAGGTATTTATTCCTTGTGTATTCGTGAACTATAATATAGACATTCGATCTCACAGCTGGAGTGTATTTTTATTTTAATAATATAAACATACCTGTACTTTCGTGTTGGCCGGCCGACACAATGAACAGCTCTTAAGGGACTTGGCGGGCTGTTCGCTAGCCAGCAAGCTTTTCACTTTCTTCTTCGCAAGAGACAAGCTTTTCATAAAGTCTACTATGTAGTGTCCGGACGTTAAAAAAAAAACTATTCTCAATACGCCGGATGTGAGTTCGACCAGGTGAGTGATTGGTTCTCATCGTTGCAAGTTACGTGATACTTGGGTCGCTCGTTTTAAGCCTCCCCAATTGTATTTTTGTCAAGGCAGTTATAATTTCGGCGGTTCACTCGTTGCGAACACAGAATAGTCGAAGTTATGCCGGAGAATCGAACGAATCTGGTTTTGGTTCGATCGAAGATTTTCAACTACTGCTTTTTTTTTTCTTCTTTTTCGGAAGTTCGCTTTGCATCGACCTACAGCAGCGCACACGAATTGACTACTATTTTCGATGTAGTTTATCCTGCTGCTTGAGTTGTTAGTGACAGCTGTACTGCGTTATCCACTTATCTATGCACATTCCATGCACTCATGCACTATCCAGCGCTCCTTTCTAAAAAAGAAACACGTTGGATACATTGCATACTATCAGCAGTACCATCGACCATCAGCCTTGCGTCACCCCGCCACGGCTCCGAAGGGAATCTTGCACAGCATTACCGTAGTACTAGTAAAACCGCTTTGACTCCATTCAGTATCGTACGTATCAGGAGTTATCGCACAGGGGGGTTCGTACCAATATCGTCAAGGTATTTCAGTCGATTTACGCACAGGTTTCGGAGTTATCGCACGTACCTGAGTTATCACAACGGTGCGTTTAAAAGACAAGAATGTTTGAAATATATATAACGCCCCCCTGTGCGATAACTCGCATCCTTACGGTAGGTAATGTAAAATTGTATGCATTGCGTGTTGCATTGTGTGTTTTGCCTGCCCTTGCAGTAGAAGGCGCCAGAAATGTCGTCTCCTTCGGATATGAAATTTTGTTGAGGAACACATGTCGCAATGTCGTCATGTCTTCAATTCGTAACATAGTAGGTAATGTATTGTCTCTTATATCATACATATACGTACCTGGTTGTGCCTGTTGCGGTGTATTTATTTGTGCTGCTCTTTCAGTGGATGGCGCCGGAAGTGCTTGCAAGTGAGAAGTACGCCGAGACTGCCGATGTGTACAGCTTCGCCATCGTGTGCTGGGAGCTCCTCAGTCGCGCCTGCCCTTACCAAGGCTTGACTCAGATTCAGGTACGACATACGAAAGACACATTTATTGGTAATTATTTTTCGATTCCGTCTGTTTGTTCTGTTTAGCGTATTCTGTATTATTAGGCCAAAGCGGTGCCATGTAGCATGTAACATGTATACCAAGGCATGAGTCAGAGATACTTGTGTTGATGGCATTGTTGATCTATTCTTGGTATATACCTTGATACTATTAATAGATTTGATACTACTCGTAATTAATATAGTGTTCTTGATACTCATCCTGATCTTATTAATGCTAATAATATTGATACTGATGTTGTTGGTGATCTTCATACTGTACTCATCCTGCAGGTGGCCGTGGCAGTCCTGAACGAAAGCTTTCGTCCAGACATTCCCATCTGGTGTCCAGGAGGTTTTGCATCTTTGATCAAGGTATGCTCCATCCAGGCGTATTATGTGGGTTTAATCTTTGACCAAGGTATACTTGAGGAAGGTATGTTTGATGTTTGATCAGCGTGCACATTGTATTTTATCTTCGATAAAGGTATGTTTGATTAAGACATGTTTGATTTGTTCAAGGTATGTGTGATCAATCTTTGGTCAAGGCATGTTTGATTAAGATATCTTTGATTTGATCAAGGTATTTGTGATCAATCTTTGGTCAAAACATGTGTGATCGATCGTTGATAAAGGTATGTTTAATTTGATCTAGGTATCTCTGATTTGATTGAGGTATGCATCATCAATCTTTGATCAACGTACCGATAGATTCGGTTGGTCTAGGTATGTATGATTTAATCCAGGTATTTTTTATTTTTTCAAGGTATGTTTGATTTCATCGAGCTATGCTTGAGTTTGTCAAGGTATGCTTTTCATGTTTGATCGAGATATGTTTGATTTCATCAAGCTATGCTTGATTTAATCTAAATGTGTTTTGCATTTTTGACTAAGGTATGCTTCATTGTTAATCAAGTCTATTTTGGTCGTTTCATCTGTATAAGCAGGTTCGATCGGTTCATCTTCGATAAAGGGGTATGTGTTTGATTTGATCGATATCAGTGGCCAAGGTGTTTTGTGTGATTTTATCAACGTATGTTGGCTTCACCATGGTATGCTTCAACGAGGTGTGTGTGATTGGACAAGGTGGGGTTTGGTTAAGGTACGTTTGATTTCATCATGTGTGTTTAATTGGATTGATATGGATCAACGTACGTTTGGTTTAGTTGAGGTATGTTGATTTGATAGAAGGCGTGCTTGATTTGATCACGCTGTGTTTGACTTGATCACGGTATGTTGGATATGATCAATTCCGGTATAAGTTTGATCAAGGTCAGCTCCTGCTTTCATCTTGTATCTCACTCGGTAGTATCACCCTTATAACACAGAAAGCATTGATATCCCCATTAGTATATGGTATTAAATAGTAGCCAATAGTAATATGCACTTGGTATGAAGGACGAATTATGCATCGGTTTACAGTATAAGGTCAGCTCTGCACTTCATGTTTCACTTCGTACGTTATACTACTAGATATCTGTTGATTCAGGCGTTTTGGCTATGCCCTCTTGATCGCTTTCCTTTTGATGGCTGTCTTCTCAATCGCTATCCCATTGATTGGTGTAATGTCGCAGGACGGCTGGCATCAAGAACCTACTCGACGTCCATCCTTCGGAGACATCCTGCACTTTCTCAGGACCAATCCCACCCCACTTTCTTAGTTTCTTAGTTTCTTAGCTTTGTTTTAGCTTCTTGTCTTGCTAATGTCTCAGCTCCTTAGTGCCTTAGCTTCCCAGCTTCTTAGCTTTTTAGCTTCTTAGCTTTTTCGCTTGTTGTAGTATCTTAGCTTTCTTCTTTTGTTAGCTTTTTGGCTTCTTAGCTTTTTTGCTTCTTAGCTTTTTGTGCATCGTATCATCCCACCCGGTGTTACGAGTACCTGGTATACTTTTTCACCACGGCGCTGATGAAAAATAGTGTAATTGCGTTTTTAGTTAACTGCCAGGAAGCTGCTTAACGGGCTTTAAAGCGACTATTACAAATAGCGGCTACGAGTACAAGCGTTCGGGACACTTTTCCAACCTATCTGGTTTCCTCATGCTATACACAGACTGCAAACGAGACTTTTCTGTCTATGGCTATGATAACGGCGTTTTTTGCAGTTGTCACGTGGACGTACATTCCCTTGATTTTGGCTGGGTGTAAGCGTATTGTAAACTTTGCGTGTTTTTCGTCTAAAGATAATTTGGACACTACTGATATAAGTACCCTGCGTGGTGGTATCATTCCATACTTGACGTAGGGAACTGCCACGGGTGATAACAATTTGACGTTGTTGTGTTTTTTTCATCACCCGGGGTGGTGTCCGGTGATCGGGTGCTATCTCAGAGACGGGGTCTTCGGTGCTGTTTTGGTTGACCCTCCGGGGATAGCGCCTGCTGATGCTGTTGGCACGCAGTGCCTGCCTGTTGGGTGAAACCCCGACGTGCTCCGTCCCGGCACTGTAGGGGTGCGAGGGTCAATGATCCTATTGCCTATTCTATGGCCTACAGCCGTGTATGGGGCGATTTTTGCATCGTTGCATCCCTGTTGCAAATAGGTTTGCACGTGCACGACCTCTTCAAGTCTCAAAGTCAGAGCGTAAAGTCCTAGAGTGTTGCTGGTGGATGGAGTGCCATAGGGCCTCTTGGAATTTAGAGACAGAAAAACTGCCAGAGTGCTTGTGGTAGTTTGATTCCTTGGAGACAGCCCATTTTCCCCCTTTAAGGTATTTGTATGTTTTCGGTGATACGCTTGGCTCTTGGAGCTATCACTTTTTTATGTTGTATGTTTGTCACAGTACATTCTTCTCCATGACTGCGTACGTGAATGATGCCATACCAGGCACTACCTTGGGTCATCTGTGTGTAGCTGTAGAGCTGGGACCGCTATGCATAGGCGCCATCTTCAGTAACTGTGGGAGGCGTTGTCTAGCTGGGGGTGGATATAACATGTCCCCTCCTAAGATGTGTTTTTTTGACGGAATATCAGGGGTATCATAGTTGTGGGCGCTACAGAAGGAATTCCTTTTTGAGTTGGGTGGGGCTAAGCTAAAACAATGTTGAACGATAGGGTGCGTAATGTACGAGACAAGAGCTGTTTGCTTTAGCCCTTTGGCCTGGTACTTGTTTTAGGCACCCAGGTATAGCCACGTGAAGGACACCATGACACCGTGTACATTTTATCAAGTGTCTAGAATCAGCGAGCGTGCAGCACCACAACACTATCAATACTATTAAATAGTATGCCGTCGCCATGCTGCACGCTTGTCGCGCAATTACTTCCGAAGCAGTCCGGACGCATCCTCTACCCCCTACCCCTGCGAGGCGGGCTGCTTTGATTGTGTGGTTGATGCTGTATTCGTCAGGGTTTTTGCGACTTTTTGTCCGTCTCAATTCCCAAGCTCAGCCCATTTGCTGATGTGCGTATACAAGTAGTTCAACGAGCAGCAGCAGCTGACATGCCGACTGTCACCCAAAACCCCGCACGGAACCCTAGTGCGAAGTAGATTTTTTTGTCTTTTTATCAATGTCATGATATCAATGCAGTAATAACATGATCGTAATTTTGCAGGGAAGGAGAGAGTGATAGTATTCGGTGGATTCTTTTGGCAGTGTTCGAATTTCATACCCACGGCAAGGACGCGAGACTCGTGTTGGTTCTGTATTGGAGGGAATTGTGCACTGCACAGGGTCGGAAGGCTAATACTGTAGTTGGAAGCATAATATTATTATGAATACTATCATACTATCAATATGATACGTGTCGTTGTCATTGCAGTACAGCACCATGAGGTAGTATGATGTAACAGTAACACTCTCCGTGCCACGTGCAAACGGCGAGCGCGTGGGGGGGAGTATTCCCGGCGTGTAAGGCTGGATTCGGCCTTAACTCGTTCCCACCCTAATAATGTATCCCACCGTACGTAGTGTTATTCCAAGTGTTTTGTGCCCCTAGCGAGAGTGCAGCGCTTAAAGGGTTAACTTGTTGAGAACAATACACACATTTTCGGTGCAAACCACGGGGAATTAGACTACACAACACTACAAAAGGATACGATAGGAAGCTTTTGTCGGAGTGATTGCCCCGTTTAAAGCTGCACCCACGTTTTGGGTAGCAAGTACGACTACACTAGTACACTACATTACTAGTTTCAATTACCTAGTAGTGTTGGATACGTTTGGTGGTGGGTCAAGGGATACTACGTTCACCGACGTTTTTGTCTCCAAACTACTTTTTGGAATTGGCGTTGGATATGTTTTGGATGCTTAAAGGGGCAAGGGGCGATACCTTCTTCTATTCTTAGTCGCTGATCCTGTCTCCTAGTAGTCTAGTCAATGGCGGTGCGTCATACACAACGCATTCTCTATTTCGCGGAGCTGGTGTCAATAGTATGGAGTACCTTAATTGGCGGTGAGTTGTACACAACGTATCAGGTAGTAGTAATTCGTGATTTCGCAGGCTTGGTCGTACCTACTAAAATATATGGCGGTGCGTTTCCCACAACGCATTCGTGACTACGCGGACTTGGTAATACGGAGTAGAAGTAGTTACTGTAGTAGTAGTAGTAGGGGGAGGAGGAGAAGGAGGAGGAAAGGCCTCGCCTGTGAGTGGTATGTGCGAAGGCAGATGGACACGGTCGTCGCAGAGTGCTGATACCCCTCTGGGTGAAAATATTGGGATCGTTTGGGAGTACGTGAATACCCACACGGTCCTTAAGTTTCCGATTCCAGTGACACATACCAGGTATTACTAAGTGTCGCGTAGACAGAGAGAAACGACGCTCACCCAAGGAGTAGGGAGTAAGCTGGATTCGACAGCGATGACGGAGTCAAGATCGAGTATCAACGAGCGGGGGGGAGCTTGGTTGAACCGTTCCCGCGCGATAAGTGTTATTAGTTGTACCCAAAGCGGGGGGGGCGCTTTGAGGGAGATTGTTTTTGTTTGTTCGCGCAAGAAGAGAGCGGAAATCACTGACTGGGACCAGGTGCGGAGCGAATCGAGTGGGGCCAGAAACAGGAAAACGTCCGGATTCTGGAGCAGCACCGGCGCCAAGGCTAGCTCGGCCTCACGTACGAGAGCAGGAAAGTTCCACACGCCCCCCGGCAACTCTCCTAAAACTAAGGCCGCTGCTGCTGACCTCGTGCACTTCCAGTTGTTATTTGGTTGCTTGAGGTAAAACGTCGGGCGATAATACGAATGGGATTTGTCCCGTGATCACTTTGAGGCCGAGAGGGATGGCAAGCTCGATCATGGGATGGCTGTTGACATCCAACCCCTTTAGAGGTGTACCTACGGATTGCGGGACATAGTACTTGAAATTAGTGTGCGGGAAGTTTTTTCCGAGAAGGCTCAAGGTAGTGTACACTGCTTGGATTGTGTCAGCATTTTTTCCCCCTGTTCTTTGGTGTTTTACCAGGTACTTTTTGTTCCGTGCGTGTGCCGGACGTCATTCGGGCAGAACTGCAGAGAGAGGGCTATGTTCCACCATATCTATCCTTCGCCTTTGCTGTTCAGTGCAGCGGATACGGACAGCACAGCAAGCGATGTAGCGTTGCGGGTAGTCGTGCCCGGCAGTGGTTGCTAATCAGTAGTAGTAGATATCTGATACAGCCAGCAGCAGTTAAAACAGCAGTGGTTTTGACTTGTAGCCGTGTCTGGCAATGCTTGCGCTCGACACTGCCATGACTCCAGACAGCAGCGCTGTCGTGGCCAGCAGCATGCAGTAGCAGTGCAAGGGAGGGCTGTAGTGTTATAAGGCTTAGTCTGCGTAAGCTAGTGGTTAACCTTTTGCAAGTGGTCAAACGCACTATTAATAATACCCCACAAATACCTTAACAAATGGCGTCGTCGGCAGGACACGAACCTGCGCGTGAAATCACAATGGGTTTCCAATCCATTCCCTTAACCTTTGGGAACGTCGACTTTGCCTGTGCGTGAAGTGCCCTTCTTCTCGCCTTTCGCCTTTCGTTGGAGCTGCACCATGTTGCCCGTGATGGCTGCATCAGCGGGGAAGCGTTTCTCGGCCACACGCAGTACCGCCGTGAAAAATATGTTGAACAGCATACGCTATGTCAACCAAAACTCGTATCAGCTATAAAACTCTAAATATACCAGTTGTTGTAGTATAGCATCATCCGATTCAAAAGCATAGTTCCTAATAGAGCGATGGCCGAAATCGGGTACACCCGATTGACCTATGGCCGTTATCGGGTACCCCTTGAACACACAGTTAACGACTCAGGACGACATCTCATTGGTCGAACCCACACCGCATCTGAACGCAGCCGCATGTCCATCGGGTGTACCCGATTATGGCTGAACAAGTCCTCGACATGTACCCGACTCGCATACAAGCCACCCGATCATGGCCGGACTACTCGACCACCAGCCCACACGCTCACACGCACGCGCAGCGGGCGCGAACTTGCGCCACGTCAGGAGGCGGGGCATTGTTCCTTCGTCTCGGAGAGAGAATCTGTCATGTGGAAAGCGGTACCTGTGTCTGCATACCAATCTTCGAAACACCTCTTCTTGGTGAGAGTGACATACTCCCGAATAGAATCACGAATAACACGATCACTACCGACATAGTTCCTTATCCTGTCCGCCACTTCACTATACAGCGTTGGAATATCAGCACCATAAGAATTCACCCAATTCACCAGTACAGAGTCATACCACGATGCAAGATACGTGTCATCACTCCAATCGTTTGAGAGATTTTGGGACAGAAACACCATGGTATCATTCCAGGTATCCCTCAGGTCCGAGTCAGTTTGGGACAGAAGCACTGACAACTCAGATATCTCACCGTTTTCATTCTTGGCGTCCATGAATGATCCGGTCTGGGAGGGATGAGCGATCACACGAGCCAGACAGTCCTTCTTCACGTGACCGACCTCCCCACACTTGAAACACTTCCCTTGAAATGCCGTTTTCTTAGATGAATCAGACTCGGAGTTAGACCTTGACTTGTAGTTCTGCTTCTTCGCACTCTTCTTCTCAGGCCTAGACATCAGAGCAACACTGTGTTTCTTCGGACCACCTTGAGTCTGCAAGTCGAGGTACCGTTCACGCACTTTAGTCTCTATGAACGACGGGTCATTCGGGCAGAACACCACCAGAGTTTCACGCAGAGTCTTATATTCATGCGACAGCCCCTCGAGCATCAGGTTGCACACCTCTCTGTCATCTTTCTTGACGTCCAGCATTTGAAGCACACCAAGCGTCTCTCTCACAGATGCAAAGAAGATCGAGGGATTCTCATTCGAACGCATGCGCAGTGATTTGAGTTTCTCCTCCTGCACACGAATCTGACTCTGGCTCAACGGCAGAAAATGATCTTTCAGCACTCGAAAACCCTTGCTGGAAGAACCAGCGTGGCGAACCATAGTTTTCAGACTATCCTTCAAGCAGTCGAACAGAAACCACCATGCCATCTCAGCCTGACGCAGCACACCCACACTGAATCCTTTCTCTACCCAGGGGGTCAAGTCGAAACCAATGTCAGCAATCGGAATCTCAGTCTCGGAAACAAACGCCTCATACAGATTGTTGTGCCGGGCACTTAGCAGAAAATTCTGTGACCATGAGGGGCAAGACACGTCTGTCCCATCGAAAACAAGAGCCTTGGGAACTTTGAAAGGACCCCCACCAAACTTCTCTCCTGTATCAGTGATGCCGGCCCCAGGAATCAGATTGTTTCCACTGGCGACACTTTCCCACCACCTGCTCGACGGAGTAGGTTCGGGAGGAACAGAGGACTGGCTTCCGAGAGCCCTACCTACAGTCCCGGGAACGAAAGACTGGCTACCTACAGCCCCACTTCCAATCCCAATCGAACCAAAGCTTGCAGCACCAGCAGAGGAACGATTAACAGCGAATACATTAGGGTTCAAGCCTGAGCCAGCAAGGCTACTACTCCCAACCCCCATGCTGGACACGCCAAGGCCTTGGGCATCGCCGCCCGTACCTTCCGCGGTCCTGCCAGTAGCATCATCGGTAGAATGCGTACCACCAGCATACTCTGTTCCGCCGCCTCCCGGCGCGACAGCAGACACAGAGGACTCCACTTGCTCCTTCTGTTGATCAACAAGCGACGTGACTAGAGTCGTAAGTTGGGACAACTGCGTCTCTAGGGAAACCATCCTCTCACCAACATCCTGCGGATTACTCTGAACTCGGCCACCCGCGGGTGTCCCCGGTTCAGCCATGATGAGACAGGTTGATCAGGCCTCTCTCGTACAGCAGTCTAGTGTAGTCCAAGGAGACGACGGAGCAGTAGACACCTTTGACGCTATAGCGTGTTGGTAAACTCGTGGCTTCTGGGGAAAATATGTTGTATTATTGAGCAATTGCCCTTCTGAGACAGGTAGGCAAGGTGGAGTGAGCAGGGTGGGGGCGCTCGTGGGCGCGCACAACCTCACCCTCCGTACCACAAACAATACCCCTAACATGACAATAGCCTGATAGTCAGACCTACAGCAACAATGCCTGAACCTTCCTACTGGATAAGTGTCCAATGTACCACATAACAATGTACCGACACACACACCTACGGTCCATTGTATAGCTCGTACTTGTGTACAACCTACCGAAGTACCACAAAGAATATTCCCAGAATATCCAGCATCAACTTGCTACAATTGACAATTCAATATTCAAACTATCCAATCAGATGATCTACAGCAGCTCGGCCGATACACACTGCCGCTATCACCAACATACCCGACTCAGGAGGGCTGACTCCTCCAGGCGAGGCAAGGCTATCGTCCGCAGGCGCATCCTCGGCGGCAGGAGAAGGGTCAGCAGAGCTGAGCCCAAGGTCACGGTTGTTGACGGTGGAGATGTCCTCGAGAAGCTCGAGAACAGACGGGTCCCCGACGGCATGATTGGGAGAAAGCGCATCGACCGAGTGGCTGGTGGTGTAGTTGCGCATATCTCGGTTCATGTCGTTCTGGTCGGCGTAAGTGAACTCCCCGGCGTCAAAACCACGCTCGTCCAACGAAGGCGGCGCGGGGGTCGTTTCAATAAAGATAACGTTGCGACTCGCCCGCACCCGTCTCGTCTGAGCGTTGTAGAGACGGTAGGATTTGCTGTCCAGGCTGCAGCCCACCAACCGTCCTTCCCACGCACGGCTTTCCAACTTCTTGGTGTGCGTCTCTTCATGCACAAACGCCCGTGCCCCGACCACCCGAAGGTGTCCAAGGTGCGCGTCCTTGCCGTGGAGCGCCTTGTACGGCGTCCCGTTGCGCAAGGCTGCATGAGGAGTCCGGTTGCTCAGGTAGACCGCCGTGTGCATCAGTTCTCCCCAAAGAAGGCTCGGCAGCGTAGAATCAGCGAGCATGCAACGCACGATGTTCATGATCGTCCTGCCTGCACGCTCATTCGCTCCGATCCGCTGGGGGGTGTTCGGCGATGCAAATTGTAGCTGGATGCCGATGTCCAGGCAGTACTGTCGGTAGGCCGCGCTCGTAAACTCGGTTCCCTTATCCGCACGAAGCACGCGGATGCGCTCGCTGCGGGGGATGATGGTCCCCTTGTTGAACAACTCGAGGGCGTCAGTCGAGCAAGTCTTATCCTTCATGAGGACGACCTCCTTCCACTTGGTGTGTTGGTCGACAAACTTGGCGGCGTATTTGAAGCCGCCCAACGCGGTAGGCGTGAAGGGACCAAGGGTATCGACGAATACGATCTGAAAGGCGCGTGAAACGCCGTAAACGGCGTGCTTTGGGTGCGGCTGTTGAGAGCTCTTGCCAAGAGGGCACGCACTGTAGTCCTGCACGTCGCCGGTGTAATCGATGCCGTTGGCTACCTCCTTCCTCAACACATCCAAGCTCTTGCTGTTTATGTGCCCCATGCGCCGGTGCCAGAGACTAGCAGTCTCCACCCGCAAGGCAAGTCCGTCAGGAGCTTCCCCGAGGGTCTGCCGACCGCCATCCCCAGCGCCGAGCTTCACGGTGATGGAGCAAGTGATCTTGCCGGTGTCATCCACTCCTCGGATTTTCATCGAGACGACTACGTCCCCCGGCTCCAGCCTGGGGTTGTCCAGATAGAAGAGGGAGGCCACTCCATTCGACAGCGCAGCGGTGACGGAGAAGAGGTTGGTCCCCAGCCCCGGTACTAAGACGACGCGGAAGGAAACTTGCCTGTCGTGGCCGCTGTCGTCGGCAACCGTGCCGAAGAGAACCCCCGTCCTAATGCCGTGAAGAACGTGCTACCCAGCGGCAATGATCGGCAGCGGGATCCGAAGGTCTTCAATGTCACGCATGTGACCCCGCACTCCAGGCGTAAGCGCAGGATCTAGGTAATTGTCCGTCGCTCCGCTATCAACCAACATCAGGATGGACGATCCGCCGGAGCGAAAAGGAGCGAGCGACGACTCCGCCGCAGAAGAAGCCATGAAAGCACCGAAGTACTCGGAAGGCAAGTGGTGGTCCCGCGCAGACGACACGGATGAGGCAGACGCAGAAGCCGCCGGCGAGGCGGCGGGAGCTGCAGAGGCGCCGAGAGCGTTGAAGGAGAACCCGAACGTGGTTGGTTCCGAAGGGGCCTGAAACGCCTGGGGCGCCGCTGCGTGAAACGGCTGCGCCAAGTGGGAGAAATTGGCCAGACCGGCTGCCTGAAGCAGTGCCAGTTCCGCGGCCAACCCTCGAAGCTCCTCTTGCTTCTTCTTGTTTCGGTTGTCCTACTGAGCGTTGCACTCAGCATCGCTGTGCGTCTTCGTGCGGTGAAAGGTGCACCACTTGGACTGCCCACTCCCCCCACTTCCGCGCTTCTTGTCTGGCTTCTTCCCTTTCGTCGGTCGGGACGGCTGCGCAGACTTCGGACAGTCTCGCTGGAAAAGTCCAAACTCCTTGCAGCGGTGGCACTGGTCGCTGCTGGACGCGGCCATCGCGGCTCCCCTGCCCGAGACCGCGGGCCCCGCCGCCTTGCGCGTCTGCTGGTCCACAAAGAAGCGGTTGGCTGTGTCCTGAAGACAGTCGACCGATGTAAATTCGTTTCGGTAGTGCATCTCCCGGATAAAATGGAATTCCGGGGCAGACGTCAGGCCCGAGAGCATGATATCCAGGTAAATTTCGTCTTATACTTTCTCCCCCAGAGTCTCGAGGCGGAGCTTGAGCTCGCATCCCTTGGAGAAGAAGTCAATAGGATCACCACCCGAAACGTGCGTGAGGGCGAAGAGCTCCTTGTGGCACGCACGCCGAGCTTCCTGGGTGTGGGCGTCGAACCGCGCGTTCAGAGCCGCCCAAGCCAACTGTCCGTTGCCTTCGGCGCTAGTGCCCGCCTTTCGGTGAGTCTGAGCGGTGATCCGTGCCGAGCCGGTAGTCGCGAAGAACAGGAGGGAGTAGAGGCGGCTGTCGGCCTTGTCCCAAGCGGTAACGTCGGCCAGAGTAGCAGCCAGAGGGTCTGGCCGGGCCGATCCGCGTAAGACCGTGAGAAGCTCCGGCGCATGGATGTTGATGACTTGCTCGTGATACGGCAGCGAGTCGGACCTGCGCAACTATATTTCCACGGGACTAGTTATGACTCACCTGCTGCCTTGAGAGTTCGTATTCAGTATCCAGCAGTACCTTTGATTCCTCTGATTGATCCGAAACTCCAGACTTTGAGCGAAGTTAAACCGTTGAGTCTCGCAAGCACGTGAGATGACAGTTGATGGATGATGTGGATGCACGGGTGAACAGTTGATATGCCTTTTTAACTTTTAACTTTTGATCGCACTTTTTCTTTTTCAAGGGGGTGGTGTTGACTAAACACCAGGTGATGTCAGGTGGACGCAACATGCGCTACCACCTGGGTCCGGCGTTACAATCCGGCGGATGAAACCGCTTTTTAGATGAAACGTCCTTCCCACACCCACAGAGCTACCCATCACTGCGTCTGCGTCCGGTGAGTCGTAATCATCAGACTACGGCCCACCGTATTTTTCATGTTCCCACGTTGGCTTGCCGTAACACCCCCCTAAGTCTGGCACTGTCCTCCAGAGCTTAGAATAATGCGGCTTTAGCCAACGGAACTCCTCCACCCTTCCCAGCCAGACCTGCCGCCTAAGCAAACGGTTTAGGCTGAGGCCGCCCATTTCTTTTCTTTCCTGGCTCCTGGCATTGCGTCTCCTTTCCAGACTCCATGGCTCTTAACTGGACCAACTCCCCGACAACAAGTTTAAGATGAAGCTGTCGCTAACTCCTTCCCTTGATTGACCTCGTGCCGATTCAGCTCCTCCCAGTCACCGTCTGGGTATCTCACTCGCCAGTATGGGTTGCTGAAATCGTACACCTCCCCTACGAACACCTTCCTCTGGCCACGGATGTCTGCAAACTCCCTCCTGACTTTAGTTCCTATCGGGAATGCCTTTAACGCCTCTTCCCTGGAAACTGCTTCCCTTTTCCCTCTTGTAGGCACTCCTGGTGGTCGAGTCCGGTGATCCGCTCCATAATACCTCTCCCACAAAGCGTGAAACACGTCCAGCTGTAGTGGCGTGAAGCTTTCTTGTACTTCTTTCTCGTTCAGCCAGTTAGATTCGACGCCATCCAGGTGCCTGCCCTTGTATTCCCAGACCCACGTGCCTTCTGTGACGCACGAAACTTTACGGTCGATTAGCGTGTACAGCGGTGCTGCCGCAATGGAAACCTCAGCAAGTCCAACATCCGGTTCCCAGGCCAAGTGCGCGAACTCGTCCTCAAAAGTATGGCGAAGTTCCACCGGGCGTTCATGAAAGGGTTTGATGTCCGCCGCAAACACCATTCTCTTCCTGATACTGCGGCCATTCATATGCACCGCGTAACTAAGGCCTGGATGTATTATACGGACTACCTGCCATGGTCCCGTCCAGTGTTCGTGTGCTAACTTCGAGTGAACCCCTTCCCTCGATAGTGTGCTGGCCGCCTCCTTAACCAACACGTAGTCACCGATCCTGGATTGTCCCCCTGGCGAAGCACGACCTATGCCGTCATTATAGCTTCGCCTACTTCGATCCTTGGCAGCTTGCCTTTTCTCTAGGGCTTCGCGTACCTCTCTGAACGCTTGTTGTTGGTCCGCCACGAAAGCGTCCAATCCCCCTTGATATTCCACACCATCGACGACAGGGGTTATCGAGTCCAACTGTGTGCGGGCATCCCGACCGAACAATAGACGAAATGGTGTCGGCGACGAGGGTAGGCTAGGATCTGGGGTAACACGCTGGATCCAGCATGCTGGGAGTACATACCGATCCCATATCCTAGGCCAAGACTTGCAGAGTTCGGATAATACCTCCTGGAGCCACCCCCCCACCCTTTCGACCGCTCCCTGGGCACGGGGGCGGTTGGCGGGACCATAGTCTATCGACACTCTCAACCACTGGCACAAATGTTTCACCACCTGCGCTGTGAACTCCCCCCCAGCATCGCTCCGGATCGACAACGGCACCCCGAAGGTCAAAAGGAGTTCTAACAGCTTGCGACTCACCCCGACGGCATCCTTCGACGGCAACGGATATGCGAACAGGAACTTGCTGGCTCTATCCACCACAACCAACAGGTACCTGTTGCCGGCTTGAGACTCTTGTTTGAGGTCTTGGATGTCCATTTCTAGAACTTCCCAAGGCCGCAGAAACTTGGCTGGCATCATAGCTACTCGCTGACTGTTGGCCCGTTTCCTTCTCCTGCAGCCACACGAGAGCACATATTCGCGCACGTCCTTGGCCAACGTCGGCCAATTGTACTTGCCTTTAACGAGCAGCGTCGTGCGCGCCACGCCTGGATGGCCAAACATGCTGTGAACCAGCGCCAAGACCCCTGGTACCATCACCCTCGGTATTGCTAACTTAGGGTCCGCGCCTTTAGGGGCATACCAGAGAAGGCCTTCGTCGTCCAAAAGGTACTCTCCTCTAATTTCCCCCGAGCCAAGCTTGGCTAGAATAGGTTCCAGCGCTGCATCTCGCCTCTGTTTTTCCTCCAACAGTCGCGAGTTCTGCAGTATGTCGGCCGTTTGCGCTAAAATGGTTGGATGGGTCTTGTTCTGCTCGTTATGAAAGTAAATCTCCTGCCCCATACGTACAGTCTGAAGTGGTCTACCGCCCATAACACCGCCATCACTTCCCGTTCCGTAGGTGACCGTCTAGCGTCGGTTCGAGACCATCGGCGACTAGTATACCCCAAGACACGTTCAGAACCTTCACGTGTCTGGGTAAGAACTGCTCCTGCTCCTAACTCGCTGGCATCCGTGTGGAGCTGGAACGGCCTGTTCCAGTCTGGCATAACCAAAATCGGTGGTGATGTCAGAGCGAGGATTAGCGCCGCCAACGCTTTGTCTTGCTCCTCTCCCCATGGAACCTTGAGTTTCCTCGCTCGTTTCGACGCGAAACGCTTGTCACGAAGAAGATTCGAGATTGGCGCTACCAGCGCGCTACATCGGGGGACGAACTTCCTCAGGTAGCCTGTCATACCCAGCAGTGCCCTCACTTCCTCCACCGTGTTGGCCCTAGTAAGTTGAGCAACGGCGTCGATCTTAGACTGTGACGGGCGCACTCCTAGCCTGTCCACCACCATGCCCACAAACTCTTGCTGAGGACAGCACCACCATGATTTAGAGAAGTTCACCGACAGACCGGCCCTCGATAGTTTCTCTAGCACTTGCCTCAATAGGTCGAGATGTCCTTCCACCTGTTGGGTGTAGATGATGATGTCATCCAACCAGTTTTGGACTCCCTTCCCTTTCAACGGACCGAGAGCTCCGCCAACGAAGGCTGCAAAGCCTGCTGGTAGAGTCTTCAGTCCAAACCCGCATCGGCTGAGCTCCCACAGTGTACCGTGGGCGTCTCTGAATGCGGTCTTGTGCTTATCGTCTTCTTCGATCTCTAGTTGGGTGAATCCTGAAGCCAGATCTATTGACGTAAAACAGCTCGCACCCTTCATGCCGTCAAAGATGCTTTGGATATCTCCTAGGCCTCCACTATCCGACTTTAGCAACGTATTCAGCCCCCGGTAATCCTGGCAAACCCTCGCCGTTCCATCCTTCTTGCGAACCACGACACAATTGGCTGCCTACGCTGATGTCGATCTACGGATGGCCCCGGTTTGAAACTGTTTAGTCACCTCGCTCTGAATCATGGCTTCCTCCTCGGGGGAATATCGTCGTTGCTTAGCCGCATAGGGTGTGCAATCCTCCCTGGTCAGGGGCAACCGTAGCTTAGCTCCGTGGCACGCTGGCACTACCTTGGGGTTAGCCGGGAACAGTCCGCGATCACGATATTCACCCAACAGTTCCAACAAGTTTGCCTTGCAACCCTGACAAAACTGCCCCATGTTGGCTTCGGCTATGTCAACTGCAACTTCCTCGAGGTCACCCGTTGGCCTCTCCGTTCCTCCGCTTTCTCCCTCGACAGCTGGAACGGGCTCTTTTTCCACCGACCGATCAAGTAGCAACCGTATTCTCTCTGTATCACTGGAGTTGGTTGCAAATACCTTCGCTACCACAACACCTTGCTGTATGGTCATCGCGGTTTTCGTTCGATTGACGACTTTGCATTGTAGAGGGTTGCCCGGGTACCACCATTGCACACCCCTGGCTACCCCCAACTCAGCTCCCAGCTCCATGTCGTATTGTTGCGTTGGTATGACCAGTACTAACTGTCGATCTTGTGGTTGGGGGCCCGTCACGAAGGCTTCCTTTTGCACGCTAACGAAACCCCCCACCTTTACCTCCTTTGCTAGGCGCATGTTCCACTGCAGGCTACCGTCATCCTCCCACACGACTTCGCTCTCCTTTGGGACTGTGTCCGGTTCTGTCAACCCTTCCGGCTCTTTCTCTGCGGACGGCGGTGCCACTGCACAAAAGCGTTCCCACGGTGTCGCCTCCTTTCCAAGTATCGCTGCAGGAAGTCCTGGTTCTTCCTGGGTGTTGCTTTCCAGCCCGTTGCCTTTCTTTCCGATAGCGTCGGGTACCCTGCCATCGATCTCAGCGGTACCCATGGCGATTCTGGAGCTGGCTTAAAGCCTCCTCCCTCCGCGAAATTGAGTACGCTCTCGTGCTCTCTGAGGAACGCAGCGCCTAGAATCAACCCATATGGTAGCCCCTCTACCACCCTGACCGTCATCCTTCTCACTCGGTCTTCCGGCATGAACACTAACGGAATGTCGCACGACCCAACGATGTTCATGGGGGGAACTCCACTCTGGATAGGATTCGCCGCCCTAAGCAAACCTTTACCCTTGGAGCTAATTATACTCCCCCCCCCCCTTGCGTTTCGCTCTACTGAGCGAACGAAAGACTCCGACGCATAATTCCCTCCCCCTGCTCCTGTGTCTATTAGAACGTCCAGAGGCAATCGGCAACTGCTTCTAGTAGGGTGCCAAATGGTGGCCTTGACCCATGCCTGTCGTGTCCCTCCTCCATTTTTCTGGAAACAGCAACAGTCGGGATACTGTAGTACTTAGAATGTATTTATGTCTGTTTTTGCTATTGTTGGGTTGAATGATACCTCGAAACATTACGTAATACCAGTATAATTTTGGTCATATTTCGAAGCATGAATACAACATCTCAAAAGCGTTGATGCAACGTGACTCCACAGCAGTAAATGAAATGTTGTACATGTTACAAGGTTCCCCTTCGGGAGGTGGACACGTGCCTCCCGGGGGCGACGCAAGTCGAATGACTACAACTGATGATGAAGTATTTATGCAGAAGGTGTATATCGGAGGGATGCGTAGTGGAAAGAATGTGGATAATATAAGATATCACAGACATTTGGTGTGATAAGGTATTCGAAAGTCCACTCCGTATAATAACTGCGTGGCAGCAATTAATTCTACGTTTGTAGCATATGCGTAAGGCTGTGACATGAAGTGGAGATACTCTTCGACACTCGAATATGTAGTAGGTTGAGATCCAGCGACTTCCACAAGTTCTTGATTTGCTCCAGCTAAGATGCTGTCGTGGAAAGTGTTGAAACCTGATCCTGGGATAACGGTGTACAAATTGGTTGTGATGTGGGCAATAATATGTGCACGGACGATGTGATGTAAAGCTGGGTTGTTGTGCACACGACGCGAGATACATCTTAATAAACATGCACCATCACCATTCTCGGGAATAATGGACCATTGACCAGAATTGTTATTGTTGCCGCTGTTGTTGTCTTGATCATTTTCGCTGTGTGATGGGTTTGTACTGCTGTCGCTGCTGTTAGAGGAATCATTGATGTCAATTTGTTGTGTGTTTTCTGTGTCCAGTATTTTTCTTGATTTGCTCCAGCTAAGATGCTGTCGTGGAAAGTGTTGAAACCTGATCCTGGGATAACGGTGTACAAATTGGTTGTGATGTGGGCAATAATATGTGCACGGACGATGTGATGTAAAGCTGGGTTGTTGTGCACACGACGCGAGATACATCTTAATAAACATGCACCATCATCACCAATCTCGGGAATAATGGACCATTGACCAGAATTGTTATTGTTGCCGCTGTTGTTGTCTTCATCATTTTCGCTGTCTGATGGGTTTGTACTGCTGTCGCTGCTGTTACAGGAATCTTTGGTGTCAATTTGTTGTTTGTTTTCTGTGTCCAGTATTTTTCCCCGCGCGCTTATACCGATGTTTGTTGCCGATATGGTCTGTTGTGTGCACATCGTTACTTTTGCTTGAGTTGTGTTGCTACTTTATATCTCTTTATACAGGTTTCGCTACTGCTGTATGGTAGCCACCGTGTCAATTGTGAGGGAGAACTCACAGTAAACTTAGAGTCTATGGACTACGTGCTGCTTGCTGGTGGTGCTGCTGACGGAACTTTGCAAGACAAACGGAACTTTTTCGGGCACGTTGGCGTTGTTTGTTCCGTTCAGAAAAATATATTGTCTACACCGACAAATGATTCTTTATTGTCTACATGACCTTGATTTGCTCCAGCTAAGATGCTGTCGTGGAAAGTGTTGAAACCTGATCCTGGGATAACGGTGTACAAATTGGTTGTGATGTGGGCAATAACATGTGCACGGACGATGTGATGTAAAGCTGGGTTGTTGTGCACACGACGCGAGATACATCTTAATAAACATGCACCATCACCAATCTCGGGAATAATGGACCATTGACCAGAATTGTTATTGTTGCCGCTATTGTTGTCTTGATCATTTTCGCTGTGTGATGGGTTTGTACATACTGCTGTCGCTGCTGTTACAGGAATCATTGGTGTCAATTTGTTGTTTGTTTTCTGTGTCCAGTATTTTTCCCCGCGTGCTTATACCGATGTTTGTTGCCGATATGGTCTGTTGCGTGCACATCGTTACTTTTGCTTGAGTTGTGTTGCTACTTTATATCTCTTTATACAGGTTTCGCTACTGCTGTATGGTATGCACCGTGTCAATTGTGAGGGAGAACTCACAGTAAACTTAGAGTCTATGGACTACGTGCTGCTTGCTGGTGGTGCTCTATTGTAAAACCGCTGTGTATGTTCTTTTGATGAGAGTATACGTCTTGTGTATTTATTCTCCTCGGTCCATCCAGAAAAAAATCCCGTTCTCAATAAAATTTGATTTTTTATGATCTATATATTATTGCCGCTCTCTGCGGTTGCTTGCTGCTGCTGTGATCGTAGACAGTTCATACCGATGTTTGTTGCCGATATGGTCTGTTGTGTGCACATCGTTACTTTTGCTTGGGTTGTGTTGCTACTTTATATCTCTTTATACAGGTTTCGCTACTGCTGTATGGTAACCACCGTGTCAATTGTGAGGGAGAACTCACAGTAATGACATAGTTCACGTCGTTCCAGCGGGTACATATACACCGCGCCCGCGTCTAGCAGTGCGGGAAAATTCTCTCGCAAATACATTTTGATGCCACCCCGATGTACGTGCGAGGACTAAAGTTCCACCGTGTGTGTAGTAGACGTATTTAAGCCTGACGATATGCCTATATTTTAGGCTCTAAACCAAATTAAGCCCTATCGTGTCTTAAATGTCTACAAAATAGGTCTATTTTATCGACCTAACGACCACGGCAGACCACGGTGAGATATGGATTTTCCCAAAATATGCACTTGGGCACATTTTGGCCCAAGTGCATATTTGAAGCAATTTTCCGAGTATTTTCCAGCAAACAACAGCATTTCAGACGACAAAAGCTCGAGGAAACATCAGACGGATGCCAACATTTCGAGGGTGGAAATTGAACCGGGTTGAGGGCCAGTCCTGCTGTGCTGCTGTACTGACTGCCACACTGAGGCACACCGAAGGCGGCAGACGCCTGCGAGGTATCCTACATATGAAGCGTGTATGGAGTACAAAGCACTCAATGTTTTTGCCAGGCACCAGTTATTTGTTTTGGCCGTTTGTTCAAGCTCGCACAGCATGGGCAGGCGAGGGTCTTTCTCGAAGTTTCCACGCACTCATGTGCTGACTCATGACATAAATCCTCGTCTTGCCATCTGCGTCTGGAGTAGTGCAGAAATATCATAGTCTATTTTCAAGTAGTTTGATCTTTCCTCGGCTTTTCTTTTTATGCGTACTGAAAGAGACCACTATTTCGAGTTTTAGACATATGGTGTTTTTTTTATGCGTTTAAGGTCGAAATATCGAATGGCCTAGCTCTTCCAGTTGGAAGTACTTAAGACCTAACCTCGAGGCTTAAATACGTCTAGTGTGTGGTTGCCCGGGGACAGAAGCGTCTCATACCCCGCAAAATAGAGCCAGTCTCGGCGGCTTTCCGCGGCCATAGCTCGCGCCACGGACGTCCCATGAGCCCGGCACACGGCTGATAATATACCGACGGGTAGTCTGATCGCATTGCAGAAGAAAGCACACAAAAAAGCTCTGCGCCGGCGGAGAAAAAGGGACGGACTAGGCAAAAAAATCAAAATGGTACATATGCATATACAGTAAAGTATCGCTTCAGCTATCCCATTATTATTTTACTATTCTGTTGTGTATTGTGCGACCTAACTCCGACCGAAGCAGTAACTAATATTATGCTTGTTGTACGAGTAGCATGCGATGTTTCTTCATCAGTCCTTTTGTTATTTTGTTACTCTGCTGTTGGTGTTGTCATTATGGTATATACCAGTACACAACGAGTTGTTAGACTGTTGTATACCTGACTGTGTTGACAAGTTGTTTCTCCTGCTCGCGTCCACAGTACACCATATGTGACCATGTGTGACTCACAGTTGAACTCGACAACTGTAACCGTCCTGGCACCCTCCTTTTTGTTGCGCATGCTACCCATCTTTGGACAACATGCATAGACAGCAAATATATATATATATATGTATCCGTCTTTTCTCGTGAGAAAAAGGTTATATTAATCTGTTTTCGGTCACCTGAAAAGATTGTGTGATTATTAGAAAATAAAAAAACATAATATAACCACCCATATATAACCACCCATGCTATGTCTTCTTGTTGTGAATTGTCACTTCTGTTCTTGTATGTTACTCCTACCACTGCTGATTTGTGTTTGATGTTACCAACTAACTATACATAGAAGTAACTGTTGCAGAGACAACACGATTTGAAGATTTTTGATACTGTCAACATATCATGGTAGTGACAACTGACCTACCATGCTATGTTACGGGCTGTTTTTTTTATTTTATTTATTTATTTATTTATTTATTTATTTATTTATTTATTTATTTATTTATTTATTTATTTATTTATTTATTTATTTATTTATTTATTTATTTATTTATTTATTTATTTATTTATTTATTTATTTATTTATTTATTTATTTATTTATTTATTTATTTATTTATTTATTTATTTATTTACTCAGTATTTATTTATTTATTTATTTATTTATTTATTTATTTATTTATTTATTTATTTATTTATTTATTTATTTATTTATTTATTTATTTATTTATTTATTTATTTATTTATTTATTCATTTATTTATTTATTTATTTATTTATTTATTTATTTATTTATTTATTTATTTATTTATTTATTTATTTATTTATTGTCTTTGCCATCTAACAATTAAATTGAGAAGAGAACATACCGAAGCACATGTATAAGATAGAAACATAAGTCATTTTATGTACTACTAGTGACATGTCATTCGTTTTATGTTATCACCCCAGATACCAGTTGTATGACACAAATTGTATGATACTACAATACTGACCACAGACAGTTCTTGCACATGTGACATAGCATTGTATTGAGTTATGAGTTCACTAGGACAGCAGAAACTCCTCAGTTGTTGTATGCGTTTATTATTGAGTTATATCATTCCATGTCATCATGTCATCACAGGCAAATACACACATAATATCATATGGTCAAATCCTTTTGAAAACAGCAAACAAAAGAGCAATCCTTCATGCTCAATCATGTGATACGATTAAAATGACAAGATAAAGTGTATGATGTTTCGAGAATGACAGCTGTTTTTCAACATTATTATTAATAATAATAGCGGTAGTAGTGCCAATGAACAGCAGTAGTAATGTTCTCATCTTCATTACATCGTTATAATACTCGCCAACCCCCCCTGATTTTTTTCTGATCAAACTGTGTATAGAAAAAAAAACAAGATTACACTGGTTTTTGTTACAGTAGTAGTACTAATAGTATATAGTAATAATCATAATGCTGTACGAGTATGGCATCCTATTAATAATACATACCTGGTACAGCAGTACCTAGTAGCGTGCAGTGTTACGGGGGAATTTATTTTGTTACTATCTCGCGATATGTCATACAGTATTATACCCAGTAGTAAATACGATATATCATTAATATCGGTTACAGCGTGTATACCCAATAGTAAATACGATATCTCAGTAATATCGGTTATGCCATATATATGCCCATCGTGATGTATTTACAAGTAGTGGTATTGTGTTGATATATGATGCTGCATGTTGTACAACATTCTCGTATTTGTATTGATACCTAGTATATCTTTAAAATATCAGATATCGGATAACATAATTCTGGATACGATATCAACAGCAGTGTACGTATGATACGAGTAGTGCTCGTACCAGGTATATGGTTTATGGTATGTACTCGTACCTGATATTCGACACAAAGCTCGCGGTACTGTGAAATGTGGAATAAACAGCCTGCCCAAAGAAAGATAAAGGCTAATTATTTTGCGGATCCCATTCCGACCTTCAGATTTTGGTCTGGTCGCTTAAATAAAACTCTCTCGTGGAAAATCGAAACTAGCTTCTTGTTCGGAGATGATGCTCATGTTATTCAGCCATGTAACGAACTTGGAATAGCAGAATCCATCATTTTGTAAACATCTATCGAGGTATAGGCGTCCATACGTGACACAACAATCGATAAAGTTTCAAGGTCTACTTATATTCATGCATAGCTATTAGTAGTGAATTACTACGCGTCTTGAGAGGACTTACTTGTATAATAGCTCTCCTTGTAGCTCCACTGAATGCAGTAGTTCCCATGTCGGGTATTATAGCTCCACTGACATGTGAAATGTAATTTTGTTTCCATTAACTAATACTAATGCATTCTTTACAATCCTTAAAATTCCAACGTACTTATCAAGCTTCCCCCCTTCCTATTCTAATATGATAATGTTCCTGAACCATGTTTCCAATTCCGGTAAGTTTCTAGCATGACAAAGAGCAGCTATAGAAAGGCTTACATTCCCCATACAGAATTAAAAACCAGAACCAGTTAGCAGTATCACTACTCTTGAAACACCTGTGAGAACGACCTAGCAGTGCCTATACAACCTGCGAAGACACAAAATCCCCATCACAAAGGCCAAAACCAAATTGCCTTAAAAAAAAACCCTTGTCTTAAGGTCGTCTCACAGTATGCAACAAGTACTTAGTGTAGATCAACTAACAGACCCGAACTCATTTTCAACCCATATGATGAACGCAAGCACATCCCTACAGTAACTTATCACGTATAAACTTCCTTGTCATCGGCACTGATGATAATCCTTTCCCGATGTCCTATTATTGGTCTCGTATTATTCAACCTACTTCTTACATTTTATACAACTTAGTCAGCCCTTGCTATATTTTTCCAAGATAACCCAGCCCGTAGATTACGATTTCGCGTAGTATAAATACCAACTTGTGTACTATTATATACAAGGTATAATAAACAAGACCAACCTGTATACTATTCTTCCGTACAGCAATTGCTGATCCTCCAGACCAATCGATTTCTCATGCTTTACAAGGTGCAACAAACAAGTAACCCCAATAATAACGTCTAAATATAATACTCTATACTCACAACCGTACACTATTTTGACCATATAGTCTATACAGCAGTAGTAGGGTATATGTATGAGCAAAAATGATATATAATACGTAATACGCGCGATCGGAGTATCACACACAGCTTGCAAAATAATACTCCGAGTAATATTTTATTACTACCTGGTACATTATTTCACTGGCTCAACAGTCCATGTTACTCCCTTCTCACCATCCTGCCTACATAAATACCCCCACAACTTGCCTTTAGGCAAGGTTTACTAGCAGGCAGGGATGCATGTACCGGTATGTCTTTTCCAGTTCAAAATTTGAAAAATTTGGTTTACGGATATTGTCAAAATACACTTCAGTTGTGAGATCGCATTCTACCATCGCTTGCTGTATGTATCCGTTATCGATTGAGTACGTACTGGTACCCAAACAAACAAAAAATATTTTTCTCAGGCGAAAGCAGGTATACCCGGTCAGTTTGACGTCAAAACTGGTGCAGCACAAAAAAACAAGAGCATATCACAAACGACATACAGAACATATGATACGCATGTTTACAGCACGATGACATACACACCTGGTACAACAATGCAGAAGTACTCGTCGTAAGAGTAAGTACTAGCACGAGAGCAAAAAAAAAATGCATGCTTTGCGGAACAATTTATACCATTGATGCATACGTACCAACGTTTCGTCTGCAGCGCATACAAAAAAACAGTGTGTCAGTCAAAGCGGGGAGAATCTCGCTTGCTCTCTGTATGTACTGCTGTGCGTAGCATGGACTGCGTGACTCCTCATCATGTATAAACTATCAAGCGTCTCATTCCTCGCCCCGACTATCTAGAGATCACGACCACCGATTCTCATCACTCATGCGGCCTGCTGTACTGCTGCTTCTATTTCTGCGGTGTCTGCCTGTGGTTATATATCCTGCAGCGTGTGGGGTTCGTGATACTGTTTCAAGCAAGATTTTTCTACACGAGCGAGATTTTCAACATGATAAAATAGAGTTGAACCGCCATGGAATTTTCTTCAACATCTTGTAAAATTCATTCATATTTAGACTACTCCTTTTTTTCCATACTATATTCTATACATTATTTCAACCAAAATTGGCTCGGCATGCAGCTGCACTTCTACCTGCGCATTTCCGACCGTACTTCTACCTGCGTCAAGCGAGACTATCAACCCACACGTATCCCGAGTCTCCAATCCCTTGTCGCAACTCTCTCACCGCTTCTACTTCGTTTCCTCCGGTGTCTACGTTCAGGCTGATCCCTCCCGTCTGCTTGTTGCAACAGCTGCCTGCAAACACCAGTCTCGTCTCACGCAGTCCTTTTCCAAGTGCTCGTACAATATAACAGATCTCCGGATGAAACCTCCAACAATGCCTCACGGTAACGATAGCTGTACTCCAGCTCGGTTCGCAGTCACTCAAACTCGTTTCAGATCAAGTTCATGTTCCTTTTTCCCTCGTTTGGTTTTGTGTGTTTTTTGGACTCAGAAAAATCAAGCCAACGTTGAGTGCAGTTACGTCCGGCGCACTTCGCTCTGCTCTGGACTCGAGCATCCAAGCCTACGCTTAGACTCTAGTCTAACCGCGACCAACAACAGCTAGCTGTGGTCTAGCTGCGGTGAGGTGTGACGCCTGTGTTCGCGCGTCGTGGTTGTATTGGTAGTCCAACGCATAGATCACTACTCGTACTCGTACCATATATCCGTGTATCATATAAAAAAAATCGGGCGTCTGAATTTATATGTCTTCTGGTAGTAAATATAATGATCGTTTTTGTTTACTTATCTTGCATTAACGATTATTATATTCCCGTCCATAATGTTATGTATCAAGTACCAGGTAGATGTTTTGATCTACAGCAACATCCCGGAAGATTGTGTCGTGTTCTCCGATCTCCCCTTTGACTTCCAAAGTGACGTGAAGTTGTAAGCGTGTCGCATGTGTCCCTATCTGACCGTCCTCTTCACATAGACGACGTCTAGGCTAGCAGTCCTCCTTGAAAGCAGCTTGTGATGGCTGACGAAACTCACAGCAGCAGTAGCAACAATACCCGTCTCCTTTTTTTCGTACGTACGTGTACTTTGCTATTCCTTTTCGTACGTACTCGTACATATCGTACATATACTTTGCTACCGTGGACGTGCTCCTACAGCAACAAAGATTACTTGAAACTTGCGAGTTGACACTGCGACTTGAAGCTTGCTATATGGTTGACACAGCATTGGTGCATGTATGAACATTTCATGACATCAAACCCGGAAAGACTCGAGCGAAGCATGCATGTGTTTGGGCATTGATGGCTCGTCTCACAGGAACAATTTTTTTGAGCTTAAAAAGAGTGTGACAAGATGAGGCATGCATATTATTACACAATGCTTTACCCTGCTGCGCGGGCATAGTAAAAACAGTATATTTGCTCTACCCTGTTGCACAGGCATAGTAAAAACAGTATATTTGCTCTACCCTGTTGCACAGGCATAGTAAAAACAGTATATTCAACAAGCGTTTCTAGAAAAATAGAAAAGCATACCGCTCGTATTTTTTTAACCTACTATCCTGTTGGCAACGAGATCAGCTTAATTAGCAACACTGCCCTTGTGGTGACACCATATAGCACGTGACACCTACGCGCGCGTTATGCTTACCTGCTTACGTACCTCTTCCCAGATCCACAGCGTTCGGCACGCTTACTTACGTGGTTCACGCAATACGCTTTCTATCCTCGTACCGTCACGGTGCATGAAAACGAAAGCTCTATACCTGACGACATGACTCAGACCGTCTGTACCCCCTGTACTTTACTATAAATTGCACATTTTTTTCTAGATCAGATTCCACGTCTTCAACATCTACAGCAGTGTTCTTGTTGTAAGCTGTACTCCTATCCCTCGTGTCCTGGTCCAATCTCTCCACCATCTACCTACAGGATTACCATCTCCGGCAAGTTCACCATTCCCTGGGTGATCTCCCTGGGTTCACCATGATACGGCAGCGAGTCGGACCTGCGCAACTATATTTCCACGGGACTAGTTATGACTCACCTGCTGCCTTGAGAGTTCGTATTCAGTATCCAGCAGTACCTTTGATTCCTCTGATTGATCCGAAATTCCAGACTTTGAGCGAAGTTAAACCGTTGAGTCTCGCAAGCACGTGAGATGACAGTTGATGGATGATGTGGATGCATAAGCGAGCAGTCGTTTATGCACGGGTGAACAGTTGATATGCCTTTTTAACTTTTAACTTTTGATCGCACTTTTTCTTTTTCAAGGGGGTGGTGTTGACTAAACACCAGGTGATGTCGGGTGGACGCAACATGCGCTACCACCTGGGTCCGGCGTTACAATCCGGCGGATGAAACCGCTTTTTAGATGAAACGTCCTTCCCACACCCACAGAGCTACCCATCACTGCGTCTGCGCCCGGTGAGTCGTAATCATCAGACTACGGCCCACCGTATTTTTCATGTTCCCACGTTGGCTTGCCGTAACACTCGAAGCTCTCCTTCCACACGCGAAAAGTAGATCCAGAGCATTGTCCACGGTGGAGCCCAGAACTAGAGCTTGATGAGTTCGCCATAGCTTAGAGACGGGGACACGCGATGGGTGTGATTGAAAAGCGCTGCACCCGCAAGACGCCCCGATCACCTGAGACGGGCCGGCGCGCCTGAAATGTGTGGGGCAGCTCTACACAAAAGTAGGGTGAAAGGTAGGTCGCAGAGCCGTAGTTGGCAACCCGAGTCCGCCGGAAGCTCGCAAGCTCTTAGCCCGTGTACGCTCGTAGGCTCGCTTTCGGATGACCCGATGAAGACACAGCCTATATATATATGATGTGAGACAAACGAAGGCCACGGTTAGGTGGGCCTGTAAGAGCAGAGAGCTCTAGCAGAGAAGATGTTGTTCGGCGACCCCTGGCCGATATGTTTATTGATGTTTTATCTGCTCAGCAGATGAGAGCTGATGATGAGCAAAGAGGAGTGATCGAGGTGGGCCTGATAATTACCTGATCGAGACGGCTCAACGCCTTATTCTACGGACAGATGTACTCTACGAGTAGTTGTCTGATGCACCCACAGCAACGTTTCCTGAGGCTTGCTCGTGGTCTACCGCACCTATGGCAACGTTCCCTGAGGTTTGCTTCTGGGAGCTTAGCTACGTCAACGTCCCGACAGTAGTCAACCTAAAATCATATTCCATGAATGTTGCTACCAGATACGTTCTTCCGCCGCATTCATTCGATTACACCGCATTGCTCGTACGCCAGCTTTTGGATATGACTAACCATGATAAGCTGCTGTGCATCATATATCCAAGTTGTTACTGCTGAGACTTCTGCGTGCTAAATATCGTACCGCATCGATGAACGGCAACTAACAGGCGTATCATAACTGTCTGTTGTACGAACAACTCGCAATGTATACTAGATTACTTTTAAGTGTTATCAAGTAACGAGTTGATGGTTACTGACAAGTAGCATCTCTAGTCTAAAACCCCTGAGACGGAAGGATTTTATGGTTAGTTTATTCGTCTGTCTCCTCGTCTCTTGTTCATTTGAAGGAAGAGACCGTCTTTATTTGCTTGGTTCGTCATGTGCGTGATGCTTGACATTAAGGATACTAGACTATCCAGTGTGTATGATAACTTGGTCCCGCCTACTCAATTCACGAACGAGAGCGCCTCCAGTTAGTTGCTTTTTTGGTAGATACTTGATGCGGGTACATATGCACCTGGCGTACAGTCCTGGTATGTTTTGATGTTTTAATTGGTAGCTCCGTTTTTATTTTTGTTTCAATTCATCACGACGTCTGCATCTTTTTTTGTTTTGCCCGTCCCATCTATTATTATCTTCGCACTTTTTCTTTCTCTTTCTCACTCCCTAGACGTAACACGGATCCAGGACCACACAATAAGCTCTTCTTCCCCCTTCCCACTACGTTACTTATTTTTCATCGCGAGAAGACATACCTCGTAGTTTTCTCCCCTCGTCGACTCGCATCACTACAAGGCGTTCTCAGCGGTTGATTCCTTTGGTTTATATTTTCGCAAATCAACCCAAACTGTCCAACCCGCGCGAGATTCGAACTCCAGAACCACTAGACCACCGGGGCGATCTATACAACAGACCGATCGATGCTTTTATTCGCTCTCACTTGCAACTTTTGCAACGCATACCTGGTACATATCATTTCTATAATTGTTGCTGAAATTGGTCATCTCCTCGCACAACCGTACAACAACCTAAATAATGCTCCGGTACAACACCATGGGGAACAACGCGATATTGCATTTGGCGCTGCATTATTTTATTTTGTGGGTTTGGTTGAGAACAAGCGGTGCCGCCGGACAAGGATGATGGCAAAGACTGCGATCAGCCGAGCACGAAAGTATTTAGAAGCCACACGTTTATGATATATCGCAAACGCTCGTTATAATCAGTAGCATATGATAATACTGCTGGTATATAAATTACTAGACTATATTACGAGGGATTACTACGCTATGATATTTATTATTGACTTCGTGAATTGGGTGGGCAACAGTTAAATCGCGCTTGGCCTCTTCGTACGTTCGACCGTCCAGCCTATGGTACATAAATAATTCCTTCAGAGGTCATAACGCCTTTACAAACGGGAAATCCGTTTTGGGGGACAAATGTCTTGGAATTAGTATAAGGTACAGGAACGGGTTCTGGGGCGGCTCTGAAAGGGTTCAGCCGAAAGAGGATTCTCCAAACCACGAAATATTCCAAAATCGTGCTCGCGTGTTTCATAGTGCCCGCTTAACCCGCAACAACAGCCCAAGAGCACAAGAGGGTCATCCCATCCCCTATAATGGCCATCGCACACCCTATTGATGGTCACCCCATTCCATTTTAGATTTTAAATAATAGAGGGCGCACCCCCAGACGCAAACGTCCTCCTACAAGGTACCAGGTACCTCCTATCCACTGACTGTCGTTCATCGCCTTACCGACGCCCACGAACCTTCTTCGACTCACATATTAGGCGCTACAAACCTTCAGCTCGCTAGGCGCTAAGCTACGCAGCAGCACCTGGTGGTGGTAGTTGCGGTGTTAACGGGATCGTGTGGAACCTTCGCAGGGGTATTCCCAGTTTCCTTGAGGTTGCTTAGCAAGAACAACAACAGTACCAACGCCGCATTATTAACCTTTCGTTTTCAAGGTGGTGTTGGTGTTGTTGGTGTTGTTGAGGTATCACATTGTTATTAGCTTAGGTCATTGCCCGTAATCTATACAGCCAGTGGACACGAAAAGGCACCAGGAGTACAGGTAGCTAGGAGAACAAAATCAACAAAAAACTTAGTCGGGAATACATCACAACCTCTACTTTTGTACAAACACAATAAAACAGACGCACTGTCGTCACGGGCACAAAATAATAATACCAGATACAAAATCATGTGCATGACATGTCACCGGTACTAAAGTATTAGAGTAGTCTAAGCATGAGCGAGCACGGAATAAACGCTACACGGGCTACTACTACTGTTGAGGTACTTATTAGTGGGGTATTAGTCCGTTTGACCACTCACTTGCAAAAAAAGGTTAACCAATAGCTTACCCAAACTAAGCCTTATAACACTCTCCCCTGAAACGGCGGGATAGCAGGTCGGCCGGATATACGGGCGGACCAGTCAATTATCCAAGCCGTTCCATTTCCTGGTCATACCCGGGGAGAGTATTTTTCAAGTTCGACATGGGGAAAGTCTGAAAAAGTTTATTATGGTGGATGTGGGGCTCGAACCCACGACCCAAAAAACCATGGTCTGTCGACGACGCCATTTGTTAGGTTATTAGTGGGGTATTAGTCCGTTTGACCACTTGCAAAAGGTTAACCAATAGCTTACCCAAACTAAGCCTTATAATACCCCCCCCCCTGAAACGGCGGGATAGAAGGCCGGCCGGATATTCGGGCGGACCTGTCAATATCCAAGCCGTTTCATTTCCTGGGGATACCGGGAAGAGTATATTTCACATCAAGGCATGGGATGAGCCAAGATCGGCCAGAAGCCGCCCACAAATAAGAGGCAAAAACTGGACCACACCAAGACTTCAGTCTCTTGGGCATGACGTCCCCCCTCCCCCCCCCCCCCCCCTTCCATCTTCCCTTCCTGCAGGAGGCACTCTGTGTTCTCACCCTACAACCTCACATCCTCTCTTCTTCGCCTGATGATGGCGTAGCGAGAGCAATCTCCCCGTGAGCCACCCTACGAAGGCATCTGATAATCGATCATGCTGGCAAGGTCTTACGACAAGACACCTCACCTGGTGCCTTCGAAGTAGGGTTCTCTGAGGAGCTCGAGACGAGGATCATGGTCGACTGCAGCGACGTTTGTGGCGCGGCTACAGTCGAGATGGGGGAAAACGAATCTGTTGGGAAGACTACTCAGTCTCCGAAGCCCAGAAGGTAGCGGCCCAGCTTGGTGCCCACGAGGGCAAGGCTTTGTTTGCTGCATATCAATCAAGTACAGAGTTTTGTCAAGACAATTCTCAGTAGAGAGAGAAGCCAGTTGAGGAACGGACAGACGCCCAAAAGAGCGCTGCATTGCAAGAGTTATTCAAAGTTATGACTTTAATACTAAAAGCGTGGTCTTTGGAGGAAGAAAAGAGAGCACAGGAAATTTGCGGAGACCAGCCCGAGCCGGGAAGGTTGGACCAGAAGGCAGATGCGGCGGAGCAGGAGAAGTCGCCGCGACCGCCACCGCCGCCGCCTTCGCCAGCGCCGCTGCTCATCCAGAAGAAGCAGCATCAGCAGCAGCCACCAGAGGTACAGGCGGCGGCGATAGAGCAGGTGGTTGAGACGGAAGAAAAACGCACGGTGGTGGAGGTTGAAAGAGTGATATCGTTTGATGGGGACAAAGGAATAATGGAATCTATGACGATGGACACGCAGGAAGAGCTGCTGCAGCAGCAGCCGAAGCAGCAGCAGTCACAGCTACCTGGTGCTGCCGCCCCGAACCCGTGGCCACTTCCATTGTCAGTAGATCTCGATGAGCGCAACAATGAGCTGCAGTGTGGTAGGCAAGAACTGGTGCTTGGTGGTTGTGGGGTTGATCATGAGAGCAACAACGAGCGGGAGATTGGAAGGGAAATTTTTCTGGTTTTTGGTTTGGGAGGTGGAATACCAGCGTCGGTTGCGCTTGGAAAACACCATGCGAAGGGGGGAGGTCAGAGCAGTCGCGAGCAGGATGGAAGCGATTGGAAGCGAGAAGGTATTGGTACGGAGTGGTCTTCGGGATGGCTCGTGAGTCTGGGATGTGAGGCAGCTTACTGACGTCTCACCCGGCCGCGGTGTATACGTGTACCCAAAAAGAGGTGACCTGCTACGAGCTCCGAGATACTAACGCGCTTAATATTTACGAATAATACTGCAAATGGTATATTAGGAAGAGCGATGGCCGAAATCGGGTACACCCGATTGACCTATGGCCGTTATCGGGTACCCCTTGAACACACAGCAGTCCCACAACGACTCAGGACGACATCTCATTGGTCGAAACCACACCGCATCCGAACGCAGCCGCATGTCCATCGGGTGTACCCGATTATGGCTAAACAAGTCCTCGGCATGTACCCGACTCGCATACAAGCTACCCGATTATGGCCGGACTACTCGACCACCAGCCCACACGCTCACACGCACGCGCAGCGGGCGCGAACTCGCGCCACGTCACGAGGCGGGGCATTGTTTGTTCTTTCGTCTCGGAGCTCTTTTTTTCCGGAGCTCTTTTTCCGGAGCTCTTTTTTGTGGACCTTGAAGTCGCAGTTAGGCCATTTCTTACTGCAGTCGGATACCGCCAGTCGAAAACGGCCCTTTTCGACTGGATTCTTCTGGTCCTTCTTCTTAACGTCAGTCGAGCCGATTTCTTATTCTTATCGTCAGTCGAGCCGATTTTATAGTTTTGGTGCTCTTCCTAGAGGCGGTTGGTGTGAGGGAATACTGCTGTACAGCAGTCGAAATCGGTTGGCAGCTCTGTGCTTCGCGCTTTCTTCGCGAGCAACGGCTCGACGAACCCTCGTCCCAGCGAGTTGGTGGCTTTGGGCTTAGCCGAAAGCCGCCAAAGCTACGTTCGTGAAGTTGCACTCAGCCGGGAGCCGCCAAGGCTACAGCAGCCGCGGCCGTTGTTGGCAGCATGGGATCGAGACCGCGCGCTGCTGCCGTCGTGTGATACACGCTGCTGGCGAGCAAAACTAGAAATGAGCCACGCTGACTTGCTGCGAGAAGCAACAGCTGAGATAGCGAAGCCAGCGTCAACGCCTTGTATGGTACTGCAGTGTGGTACCTGGTATGGTCTGCTTAGGGCTATCGGCATTGGTGAATTCCTGCTTGATGAAATACTGTTTGCACACCTCTCCAAACTCACCACCGAAAAACTCCCCCCCGTTGTCAGACCTTGCTATCTCAACTTTCGAGGGTACTCCGTCGGCGCGCGCGTCAGCCAAAAACTTCCTAAATGCGTCTCCTGATTCCGATTTATGCTTCAGAAAATACACCCACGCGTGGCGAGAGTAGTCATCCTTCACAAGCATGACATACCGCGCACCCGTCAGGGAAGGTGTTCTCTTAGGTCCGCTGAGGTCAACAAAAACTCTCCCCAACTTCTCTGTCGCGCGTGATTTAGTGCTGTTAGGGATAGGCTTGCGGTAGCCTTTCGCCATAGAGCATCCCGTACAGGGCTTAAGTTTTCCTACCAGTTCTAGACCGAGTGATTTCGCGGTCTCTCGCAACAGTAGTTCATTCGAGTGACCTTGCACGCAGAGAAAAGAGTTGATGTCTACACTAGTCTCAGTAGACGCGGTACTACCGGGTGCAAGCACAGGAAAAGCAAGGGGAAAATCGCAACCATATTCAACACAAGTCTCGGGAGGGTTGGTGGTTTCAAGGGGGAACGGCACATAGCCGTCGTCTGGCTCTATCCTGTAAGCGAATTCGGAGTAACTGGATCCATCACCTTCAAATATCAACCTCCCATTGAAAAGAGAAATGCACAAGTCTTTCTCCTCAGTCGTAAATGTTACTCCATGCTTGTGCGCCGCCATCAGCGAGAACAAGTTGAATGCGATTTTCGGCACGTAGGCTACATCCAACAGCTTAACAGTCAGATCCCCTGGGAATACAACAGTTAGCGTTCCGTACCCAACCACGTCGATCAGATGGTTGTCACCGATCCTAACCTTGTCATCGCACAGTCTTACATCGCTCAAAAGGTCAGCTGAATGGGTCATGTGAAAGGATGCACCACTGTCCGCTATCCACTTCTCACCGATGCAATCACTACGTTCCTCATTACACGAGTCATCGTTAGTACCAAGCATGCACTTCGCAAGACAACACACAGTCTCACCGCCGTTGTTCTGGCCTTGCGCACCTCCGCCTGATGTCTGCTCTGGTGCAGGGGGGATGCGAGCCTTGCACTGGGACCAGGTGTGCCCGGATTCCAAGCAACTTTTTTTTTTCTTTTTCTTTTTTATTATCCTCCGGCGGATGGGGAAAAATAAAGCTTACCACAGCAACGAATGCATTTTCCCTTGACGTTGTCGAACGCTGAGGGGGGGTTATGTGTGGGGGCTTGGGGGTTACTGCTACTGCTACCCTGACTGTTCTTGCTTGCTGTGTCACTGGCACCTCTCGGCTTACCGTTACTTCTATGCCTACCTCTGTCTGCACGACCACCTCGAGCAGCGCCATTCGAAAATAGAGCCTGGCCCACGCCCTTACCCTTCGGCGCGGGAAGGCGCAAGTACCGCTGTCGGATGATGCTCTCGATCTCCGCTCGGGTGACATCCTCACGGTACAAGATAGTGCGTTCCTCTATTTCGTAGTCTGATGTGAGGGTCATGATGATCTTGCGGTTGACGTCTGCTACCGACTTGACCACACCTAGCGACGCGAGCACTCCAACGATCTTGTCTATCCGACCAAAGTACTTCATGGGCTCTTCTCCCTTCTCCATTTTTGCGGAGTCGAACGCTACCGACCACTTGACCTGTTCAGCCATGGTCTTGGGCATGAACCAGTCACACAACATTCTCCAGCCAGCACTAGGTGATTTTGTTGCGAACAATCTACCAAGCCGATCACGGTTCACAACGCACTCTGTCAGGCAAGTCCAAGCTACTCTAGCTGTCTTAACATGTTCCTCACTGAACCCCTGCGAGAGAAAGTATTGAGTGTTCTCCGTAACGTCGCCTATCATCATATATATCCCCCCCCCGCCCCCTCTCCCCCCCCCCCCCCACCCCCCGCCCCCCCCGCCCCCACCCCCCACCTCCCCCCCCCCCCCCCCCAACCCATCCCAACCCCACCCCCTCGAACACTCCGCCCTCTCTTCACTCACTGATTGTACGACTTACCCCAGGATATACATGATAAACTGATGCATTGTTTCCAAAACCGTCACATTTATCCCCTCAAAATAATGTATAGTTTCCACGCACATATTGAGCTGCCCCCCCCCCCCCCCCCCCCGCCCCAACCCCCCCCCCCCCCCCCCCAATAATAAACTGGTGCCAAAACCGTCAGATTTATCCCCTTGAAAGGATTTATAGCTTACATGCACAAAATGCCCCCCCTTTCCCCCCCCCCCCCCCTCCAACCTGCTCGCTTTTGATCAAAACCAGGCCCCCACGTCCTTCAAAACTCCGCCCCCCCCCCACACCGGTTATTCGACTTACAAGATTCACTTGATAAAAGGATACATTTCCCTCCATAGCTGTCAGATTTTGTCCCCCTCAGAAACGGGTTTTATAGTTTCCGCGCACAGACTGACTAAAATCACCCTGTTGACCCTGATAGCTACACTGTAGTTGGAAGGGGAGTCGCCGACCTATATCCTTAATGAGGACACACAACCCGTCATACGCGCGATCGGAGTATCACACACAGCTTGCAAAGATGAGTTTCGACGAAATCTTCGATCTCACAGCTGGAGTGTATTTTCATTTTTTATAATATATCATGATCTACGAGGAACGCCGACATGCACCCAACCATGGAAGTAAACACCTCGAAGTGTTCCTTCCACAATAGAAAATCTTCCGACTTTCCACTGAATTTAGGAACCGACTGCTTCAAACTCCCAAATTCGCGAGAACCAACCTCAGCCCTATGACTATCTACGCTGCTACTCGCACCACTCCTTGACAGGCCTATTGCCGCGCCAAGACCTGGCAAACTCCCACTGGAGCTGACTCCCCTTACTTCCCCTGCACTGGTAGCGGTTCCGACCCGCTCACCAGTAACACCAGACGCAACCTCACTAACCGCAGCAGTTCTGCGATCCATCTCCTCGAAAATCTGCGTCTTCAGTCGCTCATCGTCTTGACGTCGCAGCTCTCGGTCGGTCTCGCGTCGATCTTGGTCTTCTCTCCTGTCCGCCGCCAGCTGCCTCAAGAGACTGGCCAGGTCGTCCATCTCGTACGACCCGTCCACTGGGGTTTCACTCGGCATGATCAGGCTGCTTGCTCGAACAATAAGTCGTTAACGTGTTGAATTAGCGCTGATATGCGATGGATGGATGAGCTCCCAACAGCCACACTAGGCTGTGAGCGAGGCACTGCAACACGCAGTGTGTAGAAGATAGTTTAAGGTGTCTTTATTATGTCGGCCCGGAAAGGGGTAGACGAATGCAGGGGGAAAGGTGGAGTGGGTCATGTGGGCCAACTCTCCACAGCCCAGTAACAACCGCTCGTAGTCGAATACCTAAACCTCCTCGCATATTGCCTACTCGTACATACCCGTGGGACTGCTCGTGGGTGATACCACGAGACGATCCCCGTAACTTACCTCCGTGACACAACGTATGTAACCGTAACTTATTGCTAGGCTGTTCGTTGAGACAAGCTATATCGAACACCGGTAACAAAAGCACACAGCACAGCTGAGCACAACAACAGGGCAGTTTGCTCTGCACAATCAGCTCTTGGCATTATCAAATCGCTGCTCGCACCAAATCATGGGCCTCTTCTTTCTGCCCCTGTACATGTTTTTAGTTGCATTCATTCTTCCAAGGTTGGGTTCTGTAGGGTACGCACAAACCATACCCGGGGTATTTACCCCGAGTATTACCCTACAAAGAACTTCTGTTAGTTCTGTAGGACATTCATACCCGTACCCGGAACTTCTGGAAGTTCTATATGGCATTCATACCCGTACTCAGAACTTCTGGAAGGTCTGTCCGCCAGTGCCACAAACACCCGGGGTACGGGTATCTCATTTTTATAACGAATGTGAGCTCTGTACGCCCGTGCCACAATACCCGGAACTTCTGTGAGTTCTGTTACACTTCCATACCGTACCCGGAATTTCTGTGAGTTCTGTAAGATCCCCATACCCTAACCCGGAACTTCTGTTACTTCTGTAAGACTACTGTGGCACAAACAATACCCGGGGTACGGGTACACCTCTGTTACAATACCCGGGGAGCCCACATACATGCATTAATTTAGGTTTAATAACCCAAAGCGTGTATTATGCATTATATTATAATAATGTCATATCTTGTCAGTAAAACCAACCGAACACCGAATGTACAGCAGCAGTAGTAGTAGCAGTACGTGTCGTATATGATAATATTAGTAGCACCTACCACTCACTGTAGGTCCTGTCCATGTTTTTCGTTTCTAACCCGTGGGCACGTATTATGTTAACGAAGGACACTTTTGAATCACAAATAAATATCTATTTTTTATTAATCGGCTTGAATTCGATTCGGTTTGGTGGAAACATGCCTGGTACGAATTTGGCGCCTATCGGCAAACCACGTATTGCGTATTGTCAATGTTTTTTTTCCTATCGGAATAAGTAGTCATATCTGCCGTGACGCGATGCAGCAACCATAAACGTCTAGAAGTGTCTTCTGTGTTTTCGGTAGTTTCGCCTCTTCCTTGTCGAGGCACTTGGCTTCTCGAGCTGTGGTGGCAAATATGGGCTTGCGACCGCCATTATTTGTTTTGAAGCGCCACAGCCGGGGTGCAATATAAACATATATGAAATCATTCCTTGAATATAGAGCCATTCCTTGGTGTCATGGACTTTGGTCCGGAGTTTTTTGTCTCGGCCTAAGTATGCGATTCGCGGAACTGGAATTCTCGGTCGAATATGGCTTGGTTCGAGCGCCGCCTTCGGGGGGCGGCTCCAACGCCCCTCGCCCTGCCGTGTCCGTTCCGCACATCGACGTGAACGCGGACGGGCGCCGAGCGAGACGAACGAGTGTCGAGGAGGAATTTTGGAAAAATTGTTGAATCTTAATGGCTGCAACGCCTAAAATGATTTACAAAATTGGCATCATTTCCAAACGGTACGTGATAATGTTTGGAATTTTGCGTACCGGGTGAGAACAGCAGTATGTACGACGAGTATGAACGCCAACTGACGGCATCGGCAAACACACAACATCAGGTGCATGCAGCAGCAGTAGCCGAAGGGCGAAACTTCTAGCACATACTGCAGCAACTAGTAGCAACCAGAACCACAGCAGATAGCTCAAAGGGCAGTACGAGTGCAGTTGGCAAGTTTAGTCGTACACGCATCACTTTGTCCAATAAATCTATATATCTTAGTTCGCTTATCACATATGCACATCCTTACGTCTGCGGAAATCTCCCGCCTCTGACCGCCTTTCCGCGCGGTTTCTTCGCTGAGGCGTGCCCCCGCCTCGCCTGCAACCACCGGCTCAGCTGATCCGCCCGCTCGGCGCCGTAGCGCGCGCGAGGCCTCGACGTCGAGATCTACGACGAGATCTCCGAAAAATCGTGCCCTGTGAGACGTTTGGTGCGTAGTCTGCACACAGGGCTAATGTCTTCGCGTTATTTCTTCGGTACGTGTTCTCTGACCTCCGACACACGGGGGGGGGTCGATTACCTGGCCGGCGTCGCCATTGTAAAGGCCACTAAGCGAGGTTTGTGCTAGGATCTGGGGAAGAAAAGTTCGTAATCCCCGAGAACACATGCCACCCAGGCGTAGTGGAGAGCTGCGAACTCTCAATATTTTTGAACCCCCGGTAGTCTACAGCAGCACGTATACATGTACATGATGTACAGCAGTAGCTGAAGCTATGATGAGCCTGCAGCATCACGAAGCTACAAATGGTGTATGCACAGCAGCATCACGAAGCTACAAATGGTATATGCACAGCAGCAGCTAGGCGTCGTGGAGAACTGCGAACTCTCAATATTTTTGAACCCCCGGTAGTCTACAGCAGCACGTACATGTACATGTACAGCAGTAGCTGAAGCTATGATGAGCCTGCAGCATGACGAAGCTACAAATGGTATATGCACAGCAGCATCACGAAGCTACAAATGGTATATGCACAGCAGCATCACGAAGCTACAAATGGTATATGCACAGCAGCAGCTGTGGCCGCGCCTTTCTGCGTAGCAACGCAGAGCATCACCCAGCTGGGGTGAACCGCCATGCTCTCCCATAATTTCCAGGCTGCCTTCTCGCATTGTTCCGCCGCACACGGGAAATCGGGAAAAATCTGTCGGCATTTTCCCTTTCCAGTATCCCCCATATACGATCTCACAGCTGGAGTGTATTTTCATTTTTTATAATATGAATTAACAAACTTCGTCTAACTCTTGGCATTACTTCTTACCCTCTTAATATTTACTATCCTGCGCTGCGACCGGCGGCCGTCCAGGCCGCCGGCGTAGCCCCTTGTAGTCTATATATAACAGCATCTCAAGCAGGTAGAAGAGCCGTCTCTTCGGCCTTTGGCCTTGGCTTTAGCACGGCCGCTGACACTCCAGGCAGCCTCTGCTGTAGGCATGAACGAGTGCGGTTGATTCGCAGCGAACTATCCCGCTGTGCTCGCCTCTATGTGGCCATTGTCCATGCCATTTCATGTCACCTCCCTTCTGTTTCGAGCTCGTCGTCGTGCCGTCGAGGTACGAGGAAACCCGTACGTACTGGGTGAGAACAGCAGTATGTACGACGAGCATGAACGCCAACTGACAACATTGGCAAACACACAACACCAGGTGCAGCAGCAGTAGCCGAAGGGCGAAACTTCTAGCACATACAGCAGCAACTAGTAGCAACCAGAACCACAGCAGATAGCTCAAAGTGCAGTACGAGTGCCGTTGGCAAGTTTAGTCGTACACGCATCACTCTGTCCAACAAATAACAACCGTTTTATGTTCATATTGATGGAGAAAAAAATACCAGGTCGTATTACATTTATTTCCTGTAAGAATGATACGTCGTACGAGCGGACGTTCTGATTCTGGTGCCGTGAGACCATCGAGCACACCGCATGTTTTACCCAAACAAGAGCCAACAAGAGGCAGCGCACAGGGGCCCCCAACACAGAGACACGTGACAACCACGGCCAGCTGTCGGTCGCGTGATTGTCCGGTGGTCCGTGCTTCGGTGGGTGTATCGGAAGTCGTTCGTAGTACTGCTGTAGATCGTCGAAAAACCACGTGGCATCGTGCTGGTGGCAAGACTCGCCAGTAGACCCCCCAAAATTTATTTACCTTTTATTTTTCTTGGCCCCATGCACCCATCTATTTCCTTTCCTTTCTCTTCTTTGCTTGTTTCTTTTTTCCAATTGACTTGCGTCTGTTGTGCGCATGCGTAGTGATAGATATACCACGTGTAATATATACGTGGTAGTCTTTCTTGGTTGGCAAGCGGTACAGTCGGTTTTCCCAGGCGCGAGTAATGAGACGTATGCACCGGTATGGACCTGGCACATCGTAGACTGACTCCCGATTTCACTTTTATATGTTTCTGGTGGAGGCATGAATTGCGTCAGCTGTGATTTATGCGTGTACCACCTTTGGTTTGTATTTTTCCCCTACGGTATTCCTCAGCTCCAGAGTGACTGGAGCCTGTCCTGTGACCACGGACTTGATTATGCGAGTTAATGTGAGAACGACAACAACAACAACAACTGAAATATTGCCTGTTTCTTGACCTTTCGGCTGCTTCCTGCAAACTTGGTTTTTCTGCCAACACGATTTTGAACTTTTTCGCGATTTTTTCTTCCTTTTTGTCTAGTAAGTTGAACTTCCTACTGCCGCTAATTGCCGCCTGACAGCTGTGCATTAGTTGCGGAACGGTCCAGATTTAGCTTTTCTTTGATTCGCACCATTTGTTTCGTACTTGACGAAGCTTCAGCGGCTGAGATCTGGGCTTGGCTCATCAGCTCGACACCGCCCAGCACCCCATCGCAGCGCTATAGCTTACAGCAACGAAGCGCCGTGCAGTGCCCTGCGATGCCCTGCGGCTCAGCTCAGCAGCGCACCGCTAGCTCAGCAGAGCGACGCGCTATGCTTTGCCGTGCTCTGCCATCGCGGTCGTTCGTTATTCATGATATCTAAAACTCCGCGTACGCTGATATTTAGGTATTTTGGCACTTTATAATATATATACATATCGCGTCAACCATCGTAATATCTACAATATGGGGGAGGGAATGTAACCTCCATGCAAAGATCCTGTTTTGTTTTAATCATTTGTCAGCCGGCCGCCCCGGTGGTCTATTAATAATATAGTGGTTTTACCCTCGAATCCTACTAACGTTTGGTTGTCCTTGAGTTCGACACCCACCACGATGAGATTTGACTATATTTGCAAAAATGCAAAAAAAAAAAAACAGGCATCAATCAACTGCTGAGAGCGCCTAGCAGCGTGGGTTGGTTCGACGCGAGTCGACGAGGGAAGAAAATGCTGGATTCTCCTCGCGGTAAAAATGAAAGCACGTGCCGAAGTGGGGAGGGAGGAGGAGGGCTCGCTATTGACCCCGGATCTGAGTTACTACTGGGAGGGAGCGCGAGAGTGGTGCGGGGATAATAAATGGGATGAAGAAAAAAAATGTTGCAAAGGTATATTATTATTACTACCAGTAAATAATATGTCAGTCTCTAGGAAATACGCACGGCACTATCAGCAGTCGTCATGGTAGAGACAATCCGGATATTATGCATTGAGGGGACGCGTCCAATTTCGACAACGTGAAAGCCCCCACGAAGAAAAGACAGCACACACACATATCCCGCCTTCCCGAGAAAAAACAGAGAAGAAGCGCTACGCCAACCTCCCGTACGAGCAAAGCCACCCCCGCACCAATCTTAGACAACGCCGCCTCAACGAGAGATCGCCCTCCTCTTCTACGTTTTCCTCCTCGCCCGCGACCACGCAGACCAATCAATGCGACAGCCTTCACGTAACAAACAAAGCAATCTTCTTCCAAAACCTCGCCGGCTGACATGTCCTCATGTCGACGTTTGATGCAAACCGACTTTGCATCTTGTCGACTTCGAACCTCCACTGCCACGGGGACAGCAGTGCAGTCTCTTCATTAATGCCAAGGCCTCCTTTGTTTCGCCTAGAGGCGACGCAAGTTCTCAATAATACTATTTTCGGTACTTTTGTTTGATAGACGCCAACTTTTACTTGACGGCGCGTTTAGTAGTTTGTTTCGCCTATCCTTGCCTTCTTTATTGTATAATATTACGTTTTTTCTTTTGTCAAAGCATGACTTTCAGAATCCCATGTTCGTATGAAACTCTTGGCATTACTTTAAAGTTCAATGCATGCCAAATCGGACAGCTACACCTTAAGTGGTCGAAGTGCTGCCCTGCCCTACCCGAAGCATGGGCGCCGGCGAATGCCGGCGCCCATGCGGAGCCCTTGTATACGTGGTAGTCTTCCTTGGGTGGCAATCGGAATATTTGGTTTCTCCAGGCGTGAGCAGTGAGACGTATGCACCGGCCTGGACCTGGCACATCGTAGACTGACTCCCGATTTCACTTTTATATGTTTCTGGTGGAGGCATGAATTGCGTCAGCTGTGATATATGCGTGTACCACCTTGGGTTGTGTGTGTTTTTCCCTGGGGTATTCCTCAGCTCCAGAGTGACTGGAGCCTGTCCTGTGACCACGGACTTGACTATGCGAGTTAATGTGAGAACAACAACAACAACAACAACAACAGTGCTGCTGTGCGGATGGGACGTGGCGGCACCGCGAGGCCGCCTGAGGCCGAGTGGAGCTCGGGAGTCGCCCCTTTTTTGGGGGGGGTGTTTTAACCAAGATATTCTTCAAAGATCCAAAACGTCACGACCATCCTTAGTGTATTATATAATAAGGATATAATAAGGATATCGCGTCAACCATCGTAATATCTACAATATGGGGGAGGGAATGTAATCTCTATGCAAAGATCCTGTTTTGTTTTAATCATTTGTCAGCCGGCCGCCCCGGTGGTCTATTAATAATAATAGTGGTTTTACCCTCGAATACTACTAGCGTTTGGTTGTCCTTGAGTTCGACACCCACCACGATGAGATTTGACTATATTTGCAAAATGCAAAAAAAAAAAACAGGCATCAATCAACTGCTGAGAGCGCCTAGCAGCGTGGGTTGGTTCGACGCGAGTCGACGAGGGAAGAAAATGCTGGATTCTCCTGGCGGTAAAAATGAAAGCACGTGCCGAAGTGGGGAGGGAGGAGGAGGGCCCGCTATTGACCCCGGATCTGAGTTACTACTGGGAGGGAGCGCGAGAGTGGTGCGGGGGTAATAAATGGGAGTAAAAAAAATGTTGCAAAGGTATATTATTATTACTACCAGGAAATAATATGTCAGTCTCTAGGAAATACGCACGGCACTATCAGCAGTCGTCATGGTAGACACTCCGGATATTATGCATTGAGGGGACGCGTCCAATTTCGACAACGTGAAAGCCCCCACGAAGAAAAGACAGCACACACACGTATCCCACCTTCCCGAGAAAAAACAGAGAAGAAGCGCTACGCCAACCTCCCGTACGAGCAAAGCCACCCCCGCACCAATCTTAGACAACGCCGCCTCAACGAGAGATCGCCCTCCTCTTCTTGTACGTTTTCCTCCTCGCCCGCGACCACGCAGACCAATCAATGCGACAGCCTTTACGTAACAAACAAAGCAATCTTCTTCCAAAACCTCGCCGGCTGACATGTCCTCATGTCGACGTTTGATGCAAACCGACTTTGCATCTTGTCGACTTCGAACCTCCATTGCCACGGGGACAGCAGTGCAGTCTCTTCATTAATGCCAAGGCCTCTTTTGTTTCGCCTAGAGGCGACGCAGGTTCTCAATAATACTCTGTTCGGTATTTTTGTTCGATAGACGCCAACTTTTACTTGACGGCGCATTTAATAGTTTGTTTCGCCTATCCTTGCCTTCTTTATTGTATAATATTACGTTTTTTCTTTTGTCAAAGCATGACTTTCAGAATCCCATGTTCGTATGAAACTCTTGGCATTACTTTAAAGTTCAATGCATGCCAAATCGGACAGCTACACCTTAAGTGGTCGAAGTGCTGCCCTGCCCTACCCGAAGCATGGGCGCCGGCGAATGCCGGCGCCCATGCGGAGCCCTTGTATATGGTATGATCATAGCGCAGCAGTATAGCCGTGAGCGCGGCTGTTGCCCCGGTCGTCACTCATTGAGGTTCACGATTTATCGCCTCTCTCTCGGTGGTGGTTTTGTCGATAATTCATGATTCCCTTAAAGCTACGACAGATTGCCTCGGGGACATTGCAATGGCCCAGTGAGAACATGCCATCCGTGCAAGTTGGATCAAGTCCTCCGCTTCAAATCGATCTCCCCCCCGAGGGGGTGTGCATTTACCCGGGCATTATCCTCACCCGGAACTTTTGTATGTTCTGTAGGCCATTCATACCCGTACCCGGAACTTCTGTAAGTTCTGTACGCCCGTGCCACAATACCCGGAACATCTGGAACTTCTGTAAGACTTTCATACCCGTACCCGAACTTGTGTTAGTTCTGTAAGACAGTCATACCCGTACCCGGAACTTCTGTGAGTTCTGCGCACCCCGTGCCACAATACCCGGGGTACGGGTACAGCACCTTTCGTACCCGCCCGGAACTTCTGTGAGTTCTCTACGCCTATGCCACAATACCCGGAACTTCTGGAGGTTCTGTAACACTTTCATACCCGTACCCGAAACTTCTGGAAGTTCTGAAAGACTCCCATACCCTAACCCGGAATCCACAAACCCTACAGAACTTAAGCGTGCATTCTTCCTTGCCTTGCGCGAGCGTTGCGGGCGGCGTCAGCCGCCCGCGGAGCGGAGCCCTTGTACATTATACATTTTGCGGTGGTGTTGTTGTTCGGTGGCAGGTCTTGATTTTTCTGACATTGGCTGTCCTATGTGAAGTGCCGCAAGCCAAAAGTCGGCACGCACCAGGAAACGTGTATGCGATCGCACGTACGCACCGTCATCCACTACCTTTTGCTGCTTGCTGCGGTTGCCTGGTTGCTGCATGTGGATCATATAATCAACAGGCAGCTGGGATGCATTACCACTCCTCCACTGATGATGCTGGTACATACCAAGTATTCCCTTAACCAACACGCCTCGTCGGGGAAAATGTAATATGTTCCCCCCTCCCCCCGCCCCCCGCCGATGTTCTATGTTGCGTTTTTCCTAAATTTATTGTTGGAAAGATAAAGTTCTCCGAGTGGGTGTACTATCCTCAAGCGGCCAAAGTAGCACGCCAGCAAGGCCAGCTGACCCCGGGCAGGCACTAGCGAAGGCAGGATAAGGAGTTTTAACTGGAAGATCGCTCTACCCGTGCTACGGCTATCGTTGGAGCCTGTCTCCAACTGCCTCGCAGGCGTCGGTAGCGCGTGCTTCGCTGGGGTGAGGTTGTTCGAGTGAAGGGCACAGCAGCAAACCAGGTCGCACAGTCTGTGACAGCAAGGAGCGTAGAACACAGAACGCCAGCGTCGCCGTTGGCAAAAAGTAAAAGGCAGCCTATCGCTTAGTACGACCGGCGCAAGGCGCTTCCATCATGAGTGCGGCCTCTAGCGACGACGAATCTACATCCTCGTGGTCTCCGATCTGGACTGTAGCTGCTTTCTCAGCGGCACAGGTGAGAGGAGAGCGTGCTGTCCGGCTTTGGCGCCGATTCAACCGAACACAATCTTCTCATTTTTCTGAGATTTTTGGGCGCTTGTGTCCAATGAACAGCATGTTGACTGCTACTTGTATACGAATAACATCCACCGACTAGAGACTATGCATGCCGTCGACAGCATGTCGACACGCATTTGCGAATGCTACGCAATAAGTCTTCGGGGACGTGACACTTTGAGTACCCACGCCGTGGGAGGTCGGAGAACAACAGCCAAGAATATATGTAACATTTTAGCTTGCCCCCAGCAGGGCGCGTCCGTCCGTCGTTGAATATTGCGATATTTTCATTGAATTAATACGTACACGCGAGTAGGGTCCCACGTATCGAAAAGCTGTTTTTTTGTTTCAACCGCATCCTGCATCGCAGCATCAGCTTGCCAGCGAGCGAACACTGATCTACCTACGCTTGGCTTGGTGTGCATAGCGCTTGGACCACTCTATGATACCCCTGACATCTTTGCCTTGCGTTTGTTTTGTGTCGGTTTGGCAGGGTGTGGTCGTGTACGCCCTGTTCGAGTGCTGGCGCAAGCAGGCAAATAAGCGGGGGATCTATCAGGTACAGCTTGGGTTTACTAAAACCAAGATAATATACAGTACGGAAGTAATAGTTGGACTTGCCTTTTTTTGTGCACGGCGTCTCTCATCACGCAGCGCATACTAAAGCCGAGATAATAAGAGCATGAAAGTACTGCCGCTCTATTAATAGTTGTTTAGAGTTGAACTACTGCTGCAGATTGCTAAAAAGCCTCCTGTCATGATAAAAAGCATGGCAGATGAGCCTCAACAGCTCAACCGGCGACACGTGTATGCCCGTGGACGTGGGCAGGATGAGTTGATGATACGAATGTAGCAGCAGCAGCTGCAGCAGCAACCTGTGCGGCGTGTAATCTGCCGTGTCGGGATGCTGCTGCTTTCCTGTGTTGTGATACAGAGTAGTAGTATGATTATTATTATATGATTGATGAAAAAAATATCGAAGATTTTTCCCTCAAATCGTGTAAATAACGACGAAAAGTGTATATTGAAAAGTATAAGGGCCCGAATTAACGAGGAACTTGCAAAATCGAATTTCGATTTTTTTTTTTTAATTTCATGAAAAATCCACGAATAATTCAACTTTGGTTCTTATCAAGGAACGGCGCAGTGCGTTCTAGGAAATAAAAAAATTCTAAAAACGCAAAAGGGTCAACGAACACCCGTGGGCAACGGCCGAGGCGAGCGATGGCTCGCGTCCTCCCCGGAGCGCCGCGGCTAGCCGCAGATTCTTTTGGCCGGCAGCGGCTTGGAGGCTAGGGCGCTAGGTGTCTCTTGGATGGGCTGGCGCCACCCCGCCGCCCGACACGGGCAGCAGCGACGGGGATATAGCTGTCGAACTTCTGAGCGAAGTCATCATGTGGTAGTTGGTCGTGTAACTTTCGAGGTGCAGGGGGACGAAAAACTGGGTTTGCGGCGGTCTCGGTTGTTTTCGAAGCGTCGCAGGCGGTCTAGGCTGTGCTAAGGACCTTCGGAGGCCGCGCTGCGGCTGCTCCGGTGGTCCTACCTCTCGCAATGTTGGCTGCTCGCCTCTCAATCAGCCGACGACATGGCACCAATTCGCGTGGCCGGCTTCGGTTACACAGAACAAGCCATGTCTAGGTGGACAAACTCCCTAAATTCAATTTCGATTTTCGACAAGATTCGACCGAGAAAGTCTTTTTTTACTTCTTTGTTGAATTTGATTTTTCGTAATTATTCTGAGAATGCCTGCTTGGTGATTCATTTCTTGACCAATCAGATGCAAATTAAATTAAATTCTATAAAAAAAAATCGAAATTCGATTTTGCAAGTTCCTCGTTAATACGGGCCCTAATATGAAGCGGTGCAAATCACACGATTTTTTACGAGGCAATCGTTCTGTCGCTTCGTACCTGGTAGTCGCTATTGATTGTGTGCCAGTGTGGACCTCCCCGGGTGTAAATATACATGTGAGTAAATGTTACAACCACACTGCGTAGCTTTTACGAAACGTCCGAAGTTTGGGTAGAGGAATAAAATACAAATGGAGACCAACAAGCCAACAAGCCCCGACCACCACCACTGCTGCTGCTATTCATTATGAATAGCTACCGCAACTTCTGTTATACCGTACCAGGTAAATGATTTTGACAGCTCGTATATGTCATACGAAGTATTTGATATCATATGTACGGGAGGCAGGCGCAACAATACCGTTGGCTTTTGCCGCTGTTTGTGTTGGTGTTGGTGTATGATATAATCGGAATATTTGGTTTCTCCAGGCGTGAATAGTGAGACGTATGCACCGGCCTGGACCTGGTACATCGTAGACTGACTCCCGATTTCACTTTTATATGTTTCTGGTGGAGGCATGAATTGCGTCAGCTGTGATATATGCGTGTACCACCTTGGGTTGTGTGTGTTTTTCCCTGGGGTATTCCTCAGCTCCAGAGTGACTGGAGCCTGTCCTGTGACCACGGACTTGATTATGCGAGTTAATGTGAGAACAACAACAACAACAACAACAACAACAACAACAATGGTAGCCGGTCGCTCCGGTGGCGTATCAGGTTATCCTCGAGCCTGGTATAGGTCAGTTTCGTGAGTTCGAGCCCCGCCGAGTGCATACTCGTGTAAATTCGTTGGGACTTTTTCTTGTGCACAAACTGACTTGCGGAAAGCGCGAGAGCGTGAGTTAGCAACACTCGATCAAGAATCGACGAGCAGTGGGAGTGCTGAACCCTATGCGCGATAAAATTGAAGGCAAGAACCGGGGGAGAGAAGGGACGACACCTGTGACCACGGCTTGTCCAGAAGCTGGAAAGTAGAAGTGTGCGAAAAAAAAAAAAAAAATGGTATAGGATGCAGGACCCCGCCTTCAATTTACATGACGTTTTTCAATTCTTGTGTCATAGAGTAATGGGAAAATCTCAAAATCACTATTGCTTTCGTTCCATGGAACGAAATATGAGTCGGTGTTGTTTGTGCAACAACCTGAAACTATTAATATTCATATCATACGAATTTAAAAACTCGTAAAACGAACTCTCACACTGAGGCCATTTCTTATGCAGTCGGATTCCGCCAGTCGAAAGTCGAAAACGGCTGTTTTCGACTGGACTTTTCAACGAGTTGTTTCCTCTTAGCAAGCAAAGTCGTTCGTTGGCTGCATTTAGTGGAAGGTCTTTACTGTAATACGAAGTAAATAACCTTGTTCAGGATTGTAGAACATGGGTGGATTCTTCTGGTCCACCTTCTTAACGTCAGTCGAGATAATTTTATAGTTTTTGTGCTCTTCCTAGAGGCGGTTGGTGTGAGGGAGTACTGCTGTACAGCAGGCGAAATCGGTTGGCAGTTCTGTTCTTCGCGCTGTCTCCGCGAGCAATGGCTCGACGAACCTTCGTCCCAGCGAGTTGGTGGCTTTGGGCTTAGCCGAAAGCCGCCAAAGCTACGTTCGTGGAGTTGCACTCAGCCGAGAGCCGCCACAGCTACAGCAGACGCAGCCGTTGTTGGCAGCATGGGATCGAGACCGCGCGCTGCTGCCGTCGTGTGATACACGCTGCTGGCGCGCGGAACTAGGAATGCGCCACGCTGACTTGCTGCGAGAAGCAACAGCAGTGATAGTCAAGCCAGCGTCAGCGCCTTGCATGATACTGCAGTGTGGTACCTGGTATGGGTGTGTGGCCGTGTGGGTGTGTGTTCGGTGGTGGGATGAGCGACGCGATCGGTTCAAAAAACACGTGTAAAACTTTTTCGACTGAGTTTTTCGACTGGAGGATCCAATCGAAAAAGTCGAGTTTTTCGACTGGATCCGCCCGTCGGAATTCTCAGTCCAAAAAAATTGAGTCGAAAAAGCCCTTTTTCGACTGCGTAAGAAAGCCCGATTTGGGCTTCAGTCGAAAAAGGCCGTTTTCGACTGACAAATCCGACTGCATAAGAAATGGCCTGAGTATTTCTATCATGCTGCCTTGCCTGTACTCTACCTGTGTAGCGTTTCCTTGCTGTGTCACATTCCATGATACAGTTAGTATCATGGAATGTATCATGGAATGTGACACAGCAGCAGTTGCATGATTATGTGTGATCTCGTAGCCTAACTTACAGTGTATGTTTCATGGACACGCCGCTTTTTTGCTCATGTCAGACGTGGAGTGCTCTATCGAATGTACGACGAGTTCACAGCAATAGTTGTTGTCCCTCTGCATGCTATAGTGCCGGTTGCCCGCCACAGTGCCTGTGTGTAAATTCGGTTGGCACAGATGGCAACAACCAGAAGGTGCAGCACCGTATACTACATAAGAAGCCACACCCACCACAAAAAACCACACCCCGGGGATGTTTTTGGGAATTTCAAACGAGGAGGCGAATTATCACCCGGGTTACGTCAAATAACACATCCCCTGAGGTTACGCCGCATACATTCACGGGGCCCCTTCTCCTATCGCCGGGGCGATATAGCATCTGCCTTGGGATCACGCACAACATACGCACCCTCTGTGTGCGGGGAAACACGCCGTATGGAGACCTCCAATATAAACGTGGAGGGAGGACAGAATGCCGCCGCCAGCACCTCCGCTCCTTCGACAACTGCTTCGACCGCAGCAGTGCAAGCGCGACCGATCACCTCGTTCTTTCAACCCGAGCAAACTTCTTCTACACCTGCGGCTCCTCCTGCTACTGCTACTGCTCCCGCTGCTGCTGCCGTTGAATCGACAGCAGCAGCAGCTGGCACAGCAACAGGCGCCAGTGTGATTTGGCAGCCACCGCACTGGCTCAGCAGCCAGTTGCTGACTCGCTCGCATCCGCATTCCGTGAAGGCATTGCTATCACCCCCCCGCAATACCACACCCTTCAAGTGTGCGGCAGCAGTATGATTCGTTACAGGCAGTGTTATCACACCTCTTATCAGACCCCTCATTTCCACACACCCTACGCCCTCCTGTGGGTGTGCGGAAGTGTTATCGCATCCCGTGGTTTATCACACTCCCTTTGTGGCCCCTGCGAGCTGCACTTTATCACCCGGGTTATATAAGATACCACACCCCCCACAGGATACCACGCGCGGTGATATACTTTTTAAACCGAAAATGTTATCACCGGGGTATGGATTATTATGTAGTACCAGGGGGGCTTCGCCGCGGTGGACTGACGCCCGCCTGCGGCTCCGCGCATGCCCGTAGAGCAGGTAGTAAACGAAGCGGAGAGGGACCGTGGAAGCGGCAAATTACTGCCAAGGAATACGGTGTGGTATTAAATCAGTTCATAGTATTGCAAGTATGGGGTGGAGCGAGTGTGGAGGGGCTTTGTATATATTCCACACCCTGGATAATAGACTATAGTCCAATAGTCTATTAATAGTTTTTTATTGCAATTGACAGTCCATTGTGCTCCTTAATTCCAATTAATCGAAACGCGTCGAGCTCTATTGCACCGACAATTTCTATTATTAGACGCCCACCAAGCCCTATTGTTCAGACAAATGCTAATGATACACCCCAATCTATATCAATGGTCGAAGCAATTGCTATTAATCGTTACCCACGGAACTCGGCTGTTGAATCCATAATCTAATGTCATTTGCTACCCCATTCTATTGCACACGCAAAAGTCTAGCAATTTGGCGATGACAATTATCCAGGCAATTCCATTTAATAGACAACTTTGTAAAATAATTCCAGGCAATCCAATTTAATAGACAACTTTGTAAATCAATTATCCAGGCATTTCCATTTAATAAACAACTTTGTAAATCAACTATTCGGGTAATTCCATGTAATAGACAACTTTGTGAATCAATTTTCCAGGCAAATCCATTTAATATACTGTTTTATCAATTATGCAATTCCATTTGATGGACAATTTTGTAATAACCAGGCAAATCCATTTAGGCCATTTCTTACACAGTCGGATTCCGCCAGTCGAAAACGGCCCTTTTCGACTGGACTCTTTTTCAACTGGATTATTGGTATTTCTTCCTATCGTCACTCAAGTCGATTTTATAGATTTTGTGCTCTTCCTAGAGGCGGTTGGTGTGAGGGAGTACTGCTGTATGGTACAGTAGGGGGCCCTTTATAGTGCCGGGTAATGTCCTGAGAAAAAACCGGCACTATACCGGGCACCATTACTATTCAGAATAGTCCCTCAATAGTGCCGGTGCGGCACTATTGAGGAACTATTTGATTTCATCGTGTGGCGCTCACGCTTTGCGGGGCCAACAGAGTACGAAATGGATCGAAAGTACGGAGTATGTATTAATAGTGGGCGAAGCTAAACCTCAGTCCTCGTTGCCCTTCTTCGATGTTGCAAGATAAAAAAAAGACAAAACAGAGAAAGAAACACGGCAGGAAGCGCACCGCAAAAAAAAGACAATCATGTACTGTTTCCCCGCCCTCACCACGTCGCGACAAACACTCTCTCATGTCTGCCTGGCGCACCCGCTTCGATGTTACAAGCAAAAAAAACTAAAGAACGAACAAACCAAGACAAGCACAACAGGAAGCGCACCGCAAGAGAAAACAGCCATGTACTGTACCCCTCGCCCTCACTACGTCGCAACAAACTCTCTCATGTCTGCCTGGCGAACCCGCTTCGATGTTGCAAGAAAAAAAGAAAAAAACAAACAAACCAAGACAAGCACGACAGGAAGCGCACCGCTAAAAGAACAAACAACGATGTACTGCATCCCCCGCCCTCACTACGTCGCGGCAAACTCTCTCATGTCTGTCTGGCGCACCCGCTTAGCGGAATGCGCTGCGATCATCGCCATCTTCGCTTTCGTTAGGTAGAACGCCGCGTCTCGGTTGCCACTCTCCTCTGCTGCCGCCTTCAGGACGCCGAAGTGAGACGACAGCTCATCATAAGCCGGTGGAGCACGGCGCTCGCGCCCCGTGTTCTCGTCGCCACCGCCCTCCTCCTCTTCGTCCTTCTCCTCGCCGCCGGTAGACACGTCCGTTCCAGCCAGCAGTGCCGCCATGTCGTCCACTGTGTCCCGTCGAAGAGCCTCTACCACCTCATCGTCGTCCTCGATGGTAGCCCACCCGTGAATCGCGTTCACCGCTTCCTCCGCGACCGGCTTTCCGGGTTCGATATCGAGTTCTGCCAACAGTTCGCTGATCTTGTCGTCTACGAAGCGGGATCCCTGCTGCTGCACGTCGCGCACGCTCGTGCTCAACGTGTTGACAGTTTCCGTGAGAGCCTTGAAGTCAGGCTCGGCGACGTGGAACCGGGTCTTTCCGTGTTGCTTGGTGTGTGTGTAGTGAACCGGCACTATTGCGGGGCGCCGTGGTGCCCAACCGACACTATTGAGGGCGCTGTCTGCGTCCAGAGATTTTACCGGCACTATACCGGGCACCGGCACTATAGAGGGCCCCCTACTGCAGTCGCAAATGGGTTGGCACCTCTATGCTTCGCGCGTTCTCCGCGAGCAACGCGTGCTTCGCGCTCGATGAACACTCGTCCCAGCGGGCTGGTGGCTTTGAGCTCAGCCGAAAGCCGCCAAAGCTACGTTCGTGGAGCTGTACTTAGCCGAGAGCCGCCAAAGCTACAGCAGCAGGCGTAGCCGTTGTTGGCACAATGAGATCTATACCGCGCGCTGCTGCCGTCGTATGATGATACACGCTGCTGGCGAGCGGAGCTAGGAATGCGTCATGCTGACTTGCGGCAAGAAGCAACAGCAGTGATAGCCAAGGCAGCGTCGGCGCCGTGTATGATACTGCTATGTGGTACCTGGTATGTGTGTGTGGGCGTGTGGGTGTGTATGGTGGCGGAATGAGCGATGCGATGGGTTCAAAAAACAAGTGTAAAACTTTTTCGACTGAGTTTTTCGACTGGCAGATCCAGTGGAAAAAAACAACTTTTTCGACTGGATCCCCCAGTCGGAAAACGCAGTCGAAAAAAGTTGAGCCGAAAAAGCCCTTTTTCGACTGTGCAAGAAAGCCCGATTTGGGCTTCATCGAAAACGGCCGTTTTCGACTGACATATCCGACTGTATGAGAAATGGCTGTATAAGAAATGGCCTTTAATGGATTTTTCAGTCAAAAACGGCGACTGAAGCCCAAATCGGGCTTTCTTACACAGTCGAAACAGGGCGCCTTTTTTTATTCAACTTTTTTTAACTGAGTTTTGCGCAGCAGTGGAAAGACTTGACCTTTTCGACTGGATCTGTCAGTCGAAAATTCAACAGCAATTTTTTATACTGTCGGATTTGTCAGTCGAAAACGGCCGTTTCCGACTGGACTTTTTTTCGGCTGGCTTCTTCTGGTCCTTCTCATTGTCGGTCGAGTTTTTTATACTTTTTGTGATCTTTCTAGAGGCGGTTGGTGTGAGGGAGTACTGCTGTATGGCACTCGAAAATCGGTGGGCAGCTCTGTGCTTTGCGCGTTCTTCGCGAGCAACGCGTGCTTCACGCGCGACGAACCTTCGTCCAAGCGGGTTGGTGGCGTTGGGCTTAGCCGACAGCCGCCAAAGCTACGTTCGTGGCGTTGCACTCAGCCGAGAGCCGCCAAAGCTACAGCAGGCGTAGCCGTTGTTGGCAAAATGGCATCGATAACGCGCGCTACTGCTGTCGTGCGATACACACTGCTGGCGAGCGGAGCTAGGAGTGCGCCACGCTGACTTGCTGCGAGAAGCAACAGCAGTGATAGCCAAGGCAGCGTCGGCGCTGTTGTATGATACTGCTGTGTGGTACCTGGTATGGGTGTGTGGGCGTGTGGGTGTGTGTTTTATGGTGGGATGAGCGATGCGATGGGTTCAAAAAACAGGTGTAAAACTTTTTCAACTGAGTTTTTCGACTGACAGATCTAATCGAAAAAGTCAAGTTGTCCCAGTCGGAAAACTCAGTCAAAAAAAGTTGAGTCGAAAAAGCCCTTTTTCGACTGTGTAAGAAAGCCCGATTTGGGCTTCAGTCGAAAACGGCCGTTTTCGACTGACAACTCCGACTGTATAAGAAATGGCCTAACTACCACAGTAAAAAAAATGAAAAATACACTTCAGCTGTGAGATCGGCCAAAAAAATGAAAAATACACTTCAGCTGTGAGATCGGCCAAAAATGATTTTTTGATCAAAACTACGAGGTATATATGGTGCCTTATTTGTATGTTGCCAATGCATATCGTACAATTAGGGAGCACAGAGTAAACAGTCATAATTATTGCAACAACAGGTGGGAATAGAAACAGATAAGTAACAGACAGCTATTCGCAGACTAATCCATTACGTATGGTCCAGGGTGTTTTGTATATACCCCGGAGTCCGGGGCTAGCATAACGGTCATGACAGGCCGTTTCTGCTCATGCCTTGGACAATAGACATCGCAATAGACTATTGCGTCCACAGTAGACGCCCTGATAAGTCTATCAACTGGTGGGATTACCTGGACGATTGATTCGTAATAAAGTGTTGCAAATTATATTGCATACCCCTGGTAGACAACACACATTGCAGTCCCGCCTTTTACTGCAACTTTTGTGTGCAGGCGACTCCAATACTCTATAGGATCGGGAACTTACCCACGATAGAGTATTGCGTTTTCAGCATATCGTCCGGACGTTTATGAAATGGAATTGGTTCGCACAGTAGGCTCATGTTTTGAGATTCCAATTGAAATTGTTTGAACAAATTGTTTCTTGCCTATTATAAGGAATTGTTCTGTCAATAAGTTTCTGTCCTTACCTTTGAATTGTAATTGTTCCACCTCTTTGTCTGTGGTCTGGTCTCTTAATAGGAATGGTTCGCGCAATATTTTGATGATCTGATTTTCCAATTGAAACTGTTTCAACAATTTGTTTTTGGTCTTGTCTAATAATATAAATGGTTCGGGCAATAGGTTTCTGTTCTGGCCTTCCAATTGCAATTGTTTTATCATGATGTTTCGTGTCTTATCTATTAGTGGAAATGGTTCACACATTAGGTTAATGCTGTGATCTTCCAATTGAAATTTTTGATTGTTTCAATAATTTGTTTCTGGTCTTACCTATTAATAGGAATGGTTCGGTCAAAAGGTTTCTGTCCTGACCTTTTAAATGCATCTTTGTGTTTTCATTTATTATAGACATCTGTCCTGACCTTCAGAAAAAATCGTGGCCGCTATTCGATCATTAGACAGCACCCGACATAAATGTGGCCACAATTCCGATTGATAGGCAGCACCCTAACTCTAGTGTAGCCGCAATTACACAGCACCCGGAATCAAATATGTAGCCGCGGTTCCGATTGATAAACAGCACCCGAAATCAATTGTAGCCGCAATTTTGATCAACAACACAGCACCGAAATGCCGAAATCAATTGTAGCCGCAATTCCGATTAATAAATAGCACCCGAAGCAATTCCGATTAATGAACAGCACCCGAAATCAATTGTAGCCTCAATTCCAATTAATAGACAGCACCCGACACCAATTGTAGCCGCAATTCCGATTAATAGCAGCCAAAATCAATTGTGGCCGCAATTCCGATGGATAAAGAAAGTACCCGAATCAATTGTGGCCGCAGTTCCAGTTAATAAGCAGCGGCCCAAATCAATTGTAGCCGCAATTCCATTTAATAGAGGACACATTAATCACTTGTAGCCGCAATTCCGATCAATAGGCAGCACCCAAATCAATTGTGGCCGCAATTCCAATTAATAGACAGCAGCCCAAATCAATTGTGACCGCAATTCCAATTAAAAGACACCATCCCAAACCAATTGTGGCCTCGATTCCAATTAATTGACAGCACCCCAAATCAATTGTGGCCGCAATTCCAATTGATAGACAGCACCCCAAATCAATTGTTGCCGCAATTACAATTCATAGACAGCACCCCGAATCAATTGCGGTCACAATAGACTAATTAGAAAAATGAAAATTACACTTGAGCTGTGAGATCGACCAAAAAGGAATTTTTGATCAAAACTCAGCTTTGCAAGCTGCGTGTGATACTTCGATCGCGCGTGTTACGGGGTGTGTACCCTCGTGAAGGATACAGGTCGGTGACTCCCCTGCTAATTAATGCTAGGGTCAACAGAACGAAGACGCTCAGCCTTGTTCTGCGCACGGAAACTGTATAACCCGCATTAAGGGGGACAAAACCAGACCTCGGTGGAGTTCAGTATGCACTAGACAATAATTTATAATTGCTATAGTGTAAGTTAACGTTTGGAGCGGGCTACTTGGGTCTACCGGGTTCGTACCCAAGTTCCCGTGTACTCGCTCCCTGTGCATGTGGCAGGCCAGCGGAGGTCCAGCCCAGGCCTGATACTCAGGTTGTTAGTGCTGTCGAGTCATGATGGAACATGCGGTGGACGTCGATCGCTACTGTTCCGAAGTCATCTATCTTCTGGTCTCGATGTGATGCAAAGGCACACTAACACACCTAGATTGATCGAATGAAGACCGACGAGTGAGATCTGGCGTTCTGCATCACGCACCGGCGGGTGCACACTTGATCCTAAATCTCTTCGAACGCCCATCTCACACACTACCAGGAAATACACAAGCTTAAGCGTGGATCCAAAACGCCAGACCCCTGCACTCCTACAGATGGAAGCAGCTCTAACAGGAATTGTCCAGAGTTTAATTATATTGCAGGCAGAGCAATGGAACCGTCGGGAGGACGAGAAATCGGTGAAGATGTATAATATGCGAGGTACATACGATTACCGGCGGGTAGGATGGCAGGACTACACAACAACAGCAGCAGCAATCGCCAAACTACCTCGTACCTCGAACGTACTGCTGCTGTATCATTTTTAGCAGTCCAACCAACTATATGTACCCGGACCTCTCTCCTCTCTTCTCCCCTGTACGCGAGTACTCCTATGTATGCATTGGCCACGAGACTCATGAATCACGCAGCTTGCAACGTTGAATCTAGAACGCTCAACCGTTGGAACTCAGTATCGACCGCTCAACTGGTCGAACGCACATATGATGTATTTCAAATAATATTGCAAAAATCGAGTACTGCTATCCTGCCAGCCGGCAGCCCGGGCACGGTGAAAGGACGCGCGCGAGGCCTACTCCGACACAGTCGGGGTCCGGGAGCAAGATGAGGGAGTTTCTGGCCGGGGGGTGATCCTCATCGCAAGCTAGCACGGCAAAAGCTCAAAAATACAAAATACGTCTGAGAAAAGCTGAGGAGCCTTCTTCGAGCAGCAGCTGCGGAGTTGTATGGTATGCGGAGTTCGGAGTCGTACCTTGCCGATATAGTGCCGGTATCTTCGGCTGAAGCATACCGGCAACGTGCTACTGGTACCATACCTCTGACCTGGTACGGCGGTACGGGGCTTGTGTAAGATGCAATATCTTTGTTGTGCTGCTGCATCAGCTCCATCTACGTGCTATTAATAGACGAAAATGTAAGCAATGTTTGGTTTTCATATCAATATCCCAACGTTTATTTATTCATGTCCGGAGTGTTAATTGTTTGTTTTCGCTCTCGTCGCAAGTAGAGCGACTCTTGGCTGCTGTCTATTTTATTAATCTACATGTCATAAGTCCGAAGTTAATCAATAAATGATGAAGAAGACGGTTGAGTGTTAATATTAAAACCCCTTTAGAGCCGGAAACGGTTGTCGGGGACAAAATTGCTGGGAAATAGTGTGGGATACTTTTTGGGGTAGTTAAAGGGTTAACATGTTAATTGTGGAGACTCGTTGGATAGAGGCTTTAGGCTCTCCAAGACGAGAGGCCAAGACTGAAGACCACGATGATTTTGTTGTTTTTTTTTCCTCTTGTTTGTCGTGCTTCGGTCCCGCATTTTGCGACTCGCTTTCCTGGATACATGCGTAGTCTACAGCAGTGTTGTGATCGGGAAGTAATCTGAAAACTGGAAAGGTGAAAGGTGAAAGGTAAAGGCGTATCTTACTGATTGAGACGAAACTGTAAGGCGAACACTCTTCTTCCTTCCACACTCTAACGTGACGCGAGATCTATAACAGACAAAAAAAGAAGAGCAACCCCGCTTGACTTTTTATGCCGCGCTTGACTTGTTCCCCCGCGAAGGCGAGATGAGTTTATGCTTGATCGTGTGGGTGTGACCGTTTGCCGTTTGTCACTCCTTTCGCCTTCCTTCTGCTCAGCGCGCCCAAATTGATGCTGAGATTGATACTCGCGCATCGTACACATGGTACACGTATGGTACACATGGTACATGTGTACGGTACATGTGTATGGTACGAGTACCTCAGACAACACTGTCGGATTACACCGTGCTCCCTCTGTAGTGCGTTGCCTTGCGGGCGACAATGCCCTCACAATACCCGCATATTCCGCCGATAAAATCGTCTTCGTAGTAAGGTACCGGTACTCCGTAGGTCTGTAGGTCTATCTCTATGACGAGGTCGTGACAAGCGATGTCGCCACACTTAGCGGGCCCTTCGCACTGAAGCATACCGCACTATTAATAACAAGCGACCATAACTGCTGTACCACATTACTCGTATCATCGGGCATTACGGCAATAGGGTGGTTTTAGTCTACCCCGTCTGGGCCGCCGTAATCAGTAAATAGACTTCACGTCGTTCTCAAGCCTTTTAGTACGTAATGCCCCCTGTCCCCTATTTTAAAGACGTCTTTACACATTCGAGAGGAAAACCCCTACCTACATGTGAGCAACTGAGGGAAGAGAATGCTAAATTATTTTCGAGATAGAAATGAACGTCCATGGACTGCAGCTCTTAATTGCAATCCATACGCTATTACACGCACCGTAGCCCTAACCATAACCCTAACCCCAACCGTCTAGTTGTGCACCTACTGAGTGGAAGCAGGGTGCCAACTGAGATCCATCCGATCCGGGCGGGATATGGGGGTAAAGGTGTTGACCAAATAAAATGGAGGTGTGGTCTATTGAGCACCCCCCGCTTTTACCATTTCAACCCTAGAACATAAAATCACATCAACAATAGGGTGTGGGCTGCGTAAGTTCTACAGTCCATAGGTTGGAAATAGGCGCCGTTGCCTATTTGACAGCAGTGACCTATTCGTTAGTGCTAGGGTTGGGGCCTGTAAGTAGTTGCTCTCTACCTACATTTGCTGACGAGACTTGCAATCCTAGAACACAGCAGTGCTAAATTGCAAGCCACGCATTTATCAGGGTTTTAGTGCATGAGGGTGAAACGCATTGTCGGACCAACCCCAGTAGACCACAACTCCATTTTGATCAGCCAACCCCAATCCCGCCCCACCTCATGATCCCATACACTCTAAGGGCTAGGTGAGGGCGTGGGCTTCTGGTTGGCATGGTTGAACCTGATCCCACCTCCCACCCGAGGCCGTGAGGACCTATCATATTATAGCGCGAACCGTTATTGTTATCGTTATCGTCATCGTTATCGTTATCGTGTGGCTTGCAACTGGTGCTGCAGTCCTGGGATTGCAAGTAGCTGCAGTGATTGACCGAACTCCTTTGCAACTACTATTTGCATGTGTCGATGGAAACACGTTTGGGGGGACAAACAACTTGCTGCTACAGTTGTGTTATATTACTATTATTGATATCATTAACTTTAATAGTATAGGGCGGGGTTACGAACGGGTTATGAACGGGTTGTGAACGGGTTAAGGCCGTCCGGTTTTTGGGAGGGAACACGCCACAAAATAAACGTTTTTGCTGCGGACGGCCCCTACAGACCTCGAGCCCCCCAAACGGTTGGGGTTTTAGGGTCTGCCCCCGCCAACCTTAACCCAATCCCCCAAAGCCTGGTGGTTGGGGTTGGGGTTAGGCCTGGGGTCGGGTCAGTATGGACCGAGGTGTAATATTCCGATTGTGATTCGAGTTGAACCCAAACGACCCGGCAGGAAGTTTTTTTGCCGATCGGCCCTGCAATGCAATTAGAGAGAGCCTGCTTTTGCTCCCCCCGGCATCCCAACTGGCCGTCATAGTTGGACTTTTAGCTTTCGTTGTGACCCTGTGACATGCTGCGACAATGCAAAATGGTGATGACGGTTTGGCTAGCCAACATAACCAAGCGCGCTGGTGCACGCGAGAGCTTCGACCCTTTCTGCCGTCATCGAAATCCCCTGTCGCGAACTGATATCAATGTTGCTCTGGCTCGCACATCGGCACACTTTCTCAAGAGAACGGAGCACGGTATTATGTATTGTACTCTGCACAACAAGGAAGGAATTATTGATTGACTAGTGGTACTCCCGAAATATGCCAGTTGCCGGCCGGTATGGCGGACAAAAACAAATTGGTGCTGTATCCTCTGTATTAAGTACTAAAAGAACAAAATAATAACAGGGCAGTACGACAATGCCGCCGAACGTACGCTAGTAAAGGTATCATCCTCTGTAGATTATGTAAGTTTTGCAGCACAAAAATGATAACACGGCAGCAGTAGTACGTACGGCAGTAAAGGACAAAGGAGTGCAGCAGTGGGGACGGTGGTACTCCCAAGCACCAGTGGGAGGCCGGTATTGTAGAAAAAAGAAAAGGGTTCATCTCCCACAGAACGCAAAAAGACTCCCACGTACAGAACGGCCCACCCACCCACCACGGACGACGCAGTGCACCCTCCACCCACCCACCGACCAAACCTTTACTACATACAGCAGAACAGCAGTGCAGCAGTACGTACATCAGAACAGCCGTGCAGCAGTACGCACAGCAGTATACACCTGGTACGCGGGGCGCAGTTAACTGGTCCGGTTCTTATGAAACAGGAAACAGCAAAAAAAAGACTCCCACGTACAGAACGGTCCACCCACCCACATCGGACGACGCAGTGCACCCTTCACTCACCCACCGACCAAACCTTTACTACATACAGCAGAACAGCAGCGCAGCAGTTCGTAATCAGAACAGCAGTGCAGCAGTACGTACAGCACAGCAGAACAGCAGTGCAGCAGTACGTACATCAGAACAGCCGTGCAGCAGTACGTACAGCAGTATACACCTGGTACGCGGGGCGCAGTTAGTTGGTTGGTTCTTATGAAACAGGAAACAGCAAAAAAAAAACTCCCACGTACAGAACGGCCCACCCACCCACCACGGACGACGCAGTGCACCCTCCACCCACCCACCGACCAAACCGTTACTACATACAGCAGAACAGCAGTGCAGCAGTACGTACAGCACAGCAGAACACCACCCACCATGCACCCACGAACCTACCCAGTACAGCAGTACAGCAATGCAGCAGTACCTAGAGCAATACACCTGACAGGCGAGCAGCAGCCGATTTGTTGGTTACAATGCTCTCGGGCTGGTGGTTCTCCCGAAATATGCTTGTTGCCGGCCGGTATGGCGGACAAAAACAAATAGGTGCTGTAAAAAAACAAAATAATCGTAGGGCAGCAGTACGGCAATGCAGCAGTACGTACGTACCAGTAAAGGTATCATCCTCTGTATGCAAGTATTCCAAAAAAAAAAGATAACACGGCAGCAGTACGGCAGTGCAGCAGTACGTACGGTAGTAAAGGACAGAGGAGTGCAGCAGTGGGGACGGTGGTACTCCCAAGCACCAGTGGGAGGCCGGTATTGTAGAAACAAAAAAAAAGGTTCATCCCCCACAGGACGCCAAAAGGCTCTCACGTACAGAACGGCCCACCCACCCACCACGGACGACGCAGTGTACACTCCACCCACCCACCGACCAAACCTTTACTACATACAGCAGGACAGCAGTGCAGCAGTACGTACAGCAGTACACCTGGTACGCGCGGCGCAGTTAGTTGGCTCTTGAGGACCTTGCATGAAACAGGAAACAGACGGGGGGGAATTCCTTTTTTGACGATACTCGGCCATCTCGCGGAGCGGGCGAGTCGCCGCCCACCACCCACCCACCACCCAACACCCACCCACCACCCACCATGCACCCACGAACCTACCCAGTACAGCAGTACAGCAGTACAGCAATGCAGCAATAGGACGTAGAGCACTACACCTGACAGGCGAGCAGCAGCCGATTTGTTGGTTACAATGCTCTCGGGCTGGGCAGGATTCGCCATTGTTAGGCCAAGCGAAAAGCGCTCGCGTTGCCGATTCTGCGCACTGCGAGCGGCGACGGCTGGACGCTGCTGTGATTGGTCCTGGTGTTGTTGTGCTTGCTGTTGACGCAGGCGCGCTTGTGGTGTCGTGTCCATGGCTTTGTCCACGGCTCAAGTGGCCGAAAAGCAATTCGAAAGTTCAATATAGTTGGAGTTCGAAAAAACAAAAAAGCAGGCAGCGACGAAGAAAAAGCGAGGGGGGGGCAAGCGAGTCGTCCCCGGGAGGACGATTTCCACGCTCCCCCTTCGCCGAGGTGGGGCACCGACGCCCGTTCTTCCGCCGGCATGTCGTAGTGCTGCTGTGCGGATGTGACGTGGCGGCACCGCGAGGCCGCCTGAGGCCGAGTGGAGCTCGGGAGTCGCCGCTTTTTGGGGGGGGGTGTTTTAACCAAGATATTTTTCAAAGATCCAAAACGTCACGACCATCCTTAGCGTATTATATACGGAGTAATAAGGATTTTATTAATTAATTGGGCAAATCGCGACACCAACACCATACCTCTTTTTTATGTGGTGGTCTTGCGACATTCTTCAACATTCCTCACTCGGCCCAGAGTCAGGCTAGTATCACACAGGTCAACTGCACTTTGGCATGCATGACTCGCAGGTGCACGCCAATGGTTGTTGGCGCCCGCTCTGCTCGCTACCCGGGATGTGTATGTTCTTCGCCTTAAATTGGTGCAGCAGTACACAGTTACACCCATCGGGAACGTGGATGAAAGGGTCGAAGCTCTCGTGCACACTACATCGTACCGGTATTTAATGGAGCGTGCTTCTTATTGACGTGCTTGGACCTGTTGGCTATTAACCAGTAGAGCACAGATAGAACACGAATATAGGCAATACAGCGCGCTTGAACCTCGTGGCTACGCCAAGCCGTATTCGCCTTCGTAGGTACCAGCTGGTACGGACAGGATGCAGGACCACAGCGCAACAGACAACCTCAATACGTTGTCCAAACGTGACAGCCAGCTGAGCTGCCCGGGGTCCGGGGGAGATAATGGGTGCAAATGAAAGGAGCCCCTTAATGCGATGCGGCCCTGCACCCGCATTCGTGCAGCGCAACGAAGGCCATTTCAATGTTTAACATCATCCCAAAAGTCCAGACCCAAGCCGACCCCAACCGAAACACGAAAAAACTAACCCCAACCCCTGGGGAGGCTTGAAGTCGGCAGGGGTGGTCGCGGGCTCCACCGCCCAGTGTTTCGCGTGCGCTCAAGCAAACAACTGGCGGACTGCAAGCGCAGCCTCGATTTGACCAACCAGGCTGTCGCGCTGCACGAATGCGAGGGCATAGCTGCGCTGCGTTGACGAGCTCCGTCGAATGCCCGGGTTTCCTATTATAAATAAACATAAAAGATACCTATCTTAGTTCGCCCTAGTCACTTTTTTGTCTGCGGACCTCTACCGCCTCTGACCTCCTCCCCGCGCGGTTTCTTCGCTGAGGTGTGCCCCCGCTTCGTCTGCAACGAACGGCCGGCTTCGCGGGTCCGCCCGCTCAGCACCGTAGCGCCTGCGTGAGGCCTTGACGTCGAGATCTACGACATCTCCGAAAATCGTGCCCTGTGAGCGATTTGGCGCGTAGTTTGCCGACAGGGCTCATGTCTTGGCGTGTTTTTTCCTTTTCGTCCTTGCTGATCTCTGACCCTCGTTGTTGTTGTTGTTCTCACATTAACTCGCATAATCAAGTCCGTGGTCACAGGACAGGCTCCAGTCACTCTGGAGCTGAGGGATACCCCAAGGAAAAAACACAAACAAAACAAAGGTGGTGCACGCATTGGGGGGGGTCAGCTACTCTACGGGCGCCCTCTTTGTGGGGGGCTTCGCAGGCAGCTGTGTGCTCGGAATTGTGATATAGATGGAAAGCCCGTAAAACTTATGCCACCCAGGCTTCGTAGATAGCTACTTCTACGTGCCGCATACCAAGTACCAGAGGTATCATATGTTGTGCGGAGCTATACGCTACGTAAGTACGTATTATACAACAGTAGTGGCCGGCATAAAAACCATTTTCGGAGCTACGTATGTATAATATATATATTAGCGTTGGATATCGCACCGAAAGTTTCGATATATCGTGCGATAAAAAAATAAAATTATCGAACCGAAAAACGCTTGGTATTTCGATAACGATTTCGATATTTCGATTAACGATAACGATACGATAAAACGATTAAAAGCCGAACGTCCCACAGGGGTGCAGGTAACACAGCAACAGGCTGTAGTAACGTAGGACTTCCCATGGGAAGCCCAACACCCTGCGGAATGACCCCTATATATGACATCCAATCGGGTGTTCATTGGATGTATTGTGGCATGTCCAATACAGTGTCGTATCCCATCTTACATCCCATTAGAAGTGCCGCAGGAAATCCCATACGAAGCCTCATAGGACATCAGTCCCATGTGACATCCCATCGGAAGTCCCATGGGCGTCACATCGGATCCCGCACGGCGATAATCACCCCGTGCCCACGGGATGAACGACATCCCATGGGCCATCTCATAATTCACCCCGGGCCGTTCCATTATTAATCCCATGGGACACCCTACGGGATGTATTCCCTCAATAGCACTTCTCGCTGTCAACTTTTTTGTTTTTTTAATGTTCTTTTAACAACGCACGTGCGTTGCCTCTTCTTCGTTCGTATTTCCGTTTTGTGTCACTGCTGTGGTGTGCTGTGCTGTGCTGTGCTGTACTGTCCTGTCCTGTCCTGTCCTGTCCTGTCCTGTCCTGTCCTGTCCTGTCCTGTGCTGTGCTGCGCTGCGCTGCGCTGCGTGTCGCCCTGTCCTATCCTGCCCTGTTCTGTCCTGCTGTACCCTGACCTGGCCTGGCCTGACCTGACCTGTCCTGACCTGTCCTGACCTATCCTGTCCTGACCTGTCTTGACCTGACCTGTCCTGACCTGACCTGTCGCGTCCTGTCGTGTCCTTTCGTGTCTGTTTCGTGTCCTGTCGTGTCCTGTCGTGTCTGTTTCGTGTCTGTTTCGTGTCTGTTGTGTTGTTGTGCAGCCGAGGCAGACCAGCCGGCCCCACCGCACGCCCCCAGAGCCCTCAACCGGTAGGCCTTTACGCTTGTTGGTTCACGGCAAGCTATCCGAACAGCATGTATGCTGTCTTGTGTTGTTGCATTTTGTTGTGTGTTTTTCTACGTTTTTCGTGGCTACTCTTTGACGCTCGTTGACTTGAATTGCACAGCTGACCAACAGGGCAGTTGTGTGTTGTTGCACTGTTGTTGTGTGTTTTTTCCAAGGGCTATGGGCCGAAGGCCCCATGCACGTGGGATGGGAGGGTTTCGCTCACCGCAGGCGGGAAATTTTTGGGTCCCATATTTGTGTGGGATGGGATCCCATGGTCATTTGTTGCCGCTCCCACTTTCAAAAATGGGAATGGGACCACTTGCGTTTTACTTGGGATGGGAATGGGACGGGAAGTTGGAATGTTATGCAATGATGGGACCAAATGGGAATCCACAAAAATCGAGATGGGATGGGATGGGACTGTTGTGTCATAGGGGGGATGGCGGGACGCCGCCGGGAAATGTGGGATTTAACATGGGATCCAGTATGGGACAACACCGGGAAAGGCAATCTGGGAACCTGCGCGGGAGTAGGTAGCCCTTCCCCAGCATACATACACTACGTGGACCAAAAGTGGGGCTTGCAAACAGACCAACAGAAGCACGTTCATGATCGTCTTATTGTCTTATTAATTGATCAATTGGTAGCCCAAAAAGAAAACAAAGATGTATCAACAACCAACCCCGATCGAAAAGCAAACAATAATTGCAGGGGTGTGTCATCTTGTGTTAACTCCAAGGATCAATGAACATGCCCCACCAACCCTAAACAAAGTAGACGAGAAAAAATGAATAAATGGGTGCATGAATGCATCCAATGGAAAAATGAAAAATGAACACGGACAAAAGCCTCCTGTCTAGTCTGCACTCTCCTCTTCCTACGAAACTGAAACAGGGGAAACATCCGTGGGACCGGCCGCAGCGTTCTTGGCGTTAACTGCTGCTTCTTTGTTCGACTTCCGCTCTGCCGTCAAAGCATCCAAATCTCTCAACACTTTCCCTAGCCCAGGGATAATCTTAACCATACACTTGAGGTTCTTGCCGTCCCTCGTCGCCGGCGTGAACGCTACGACATGCTTCCAAATCGAAGACGTCTGCTTCTTTCTCTTTGTCCCAGCACCGATCGGCCGTACGGTAACACCGTTTACCTTGAATGATGTATCGGGTGGCTGTGCATCGGGTGTCTGACAAAGGCTGAGAGCCGCCGTCGCCGGTAGGGTCCGACATAGAGTTGTGTGTGTGTGCCCTGCTTCCTGCGGCACAAAAACAAACATGCTAAGATTCTTTTTTTTTTTACATTCAGATTCAACCCGCGTGCGTGGGTGTTGGCCCAGTGGCCCGGGCGCTGCGGGACATTCTATTTGGAATATAATGGGGAACTGGCATATGGGAAGTCTTGCGGTCAGTGCACACTGGGACGGGAGTGGCTACTTTTACAGTGGGATTGGGACGGGAGTAGCTGTGCCGATGGTGGGATGGGAAGCAGGTGGGATGGAAGCGGTGCTATATCGGTTATGTGGGAGTAAGTGGGGCAGGAATTTTAGATGGGATGGGACTTGGTGGGATGGGAAGCGCGTATCCCACTGTGTATTTCCCATCCCATTCCCATCCCATCCCATATTAGATGGGATTCCCATCCCATTTGTTCCCATGCAAGCCCTTGGTTTTTTCAAACGTTCTACGTTTTTCGTGGCTACTCGTTGACTCGTTGACTTAACTCTCATTGACGTGACATGCACAGCTGACCAACAGGGCAGTTGCGTGGTCTCCCATATCATATGTCATACCTGGTAGATAAGAACGACCAGTATCGAGCAGTATCATTGCAATAAAACCGGTTGAATAGTGACATGCCACTACATCACTACATTCTATTGTGCCGGTGAATTCGTTCGGTCCGACTGGCCCTCTCTAGTAGTTGTAACAGGGCATATGGCATTGATGTATGGTAGCCCTATTGTCAATAATGCCGGTGCCTTGTATAATCAATGATATTAATAGCCCTATTCCCAAGTGCCGGTGTCCTGAATAGTGCCGGGGTATTGCTTCTTTTTTTTTTATCCTCCGGCGGATGGGGAAAAACAAAGCTTTAGCTCACCACACTTCCACGTATTTTAATACGCGTCGTGTGTCGATTTAACTCCGTTGCTTTCGCAGCCCAACGCTAGCTGGCGCACCCTTCGGGTCCCATTGTAGGTATAGCGTAAGCTGTCCCTATCAGTGGTCTTTCGTTACAACCCTGGCAGCGCAAGCTGCCGTTGTGTACGGATGCGTGTGTATGTCGACCCGGCGTGTCCCCTGAGGGTCAGTTTCGGTGGAGATAGCCACCCGGAATGTCATCTTTCCGGGTAGTGTGGGACTTGCGTAAGCTCACCCACTAACAAAACCCCTTATTGCTATATTGTTTTATTATTGTAGTCGCGTATCGCTTTTCGCCTTGTCCGCGTGCGAGTGAACCACATCTCTATGTGCATGATAAGACATGACATGTACTGGACATGAAAAGCCGCACGCTGCGTACTGAGCTTGTACACCACGTTATTGGCCATAGAACCGTGCGTGCACATGTATTAGTAGAAGGGTCATGAGTCATGAGGGTTGATTTAATGCATGGAACCATCGGTAAATTAAACGGACTACTTGCATCATAAAAATTATGACGCACCTGGTAAACACAACAACCCTCAGAGGCCAAATGCTGAAGTAAGAGGTAAGGGCTTCCTGATCGCTCAAATCGAAAACGGACTGTCAACCTCTTCGGGACGTAAAAGAGGTGAAACGTGAAAAAAAAATCACTTACCACTGGCCGTACAAAGCAACTCGGGCTGCTACTATTAATACTACTACCGTAGGGTATCAGAAACGTATTGCATGTGCGGTGCAAGTGTCCTGCCAAACGGCAAGGCAAGGAGTTGCACGGCACTTGAGCTGCATCATATACATCATACAACTACTTACAAACTTCGAAGGCCCTGAGAGGCCTCCATTCTGTTGGCTTTCCTCGCTTTCCCCACTAACTTCAAGACATTTCGATCTCCTCACAGGCCTTATCAGGCCTCCATTTCCCCACTAACTTCAAGATATAAACGACCAAATTAACAATGCTTTTCATGAGGATATACATATATTCCCGATGACACCCGGATTCGAACCAAGGAAAACCAGGCCCATAAGCGGACTCAGTTTATCTACTAGACCACAAAGTCACAGTGACTTCTGTGGTGTTATCCAGCGCTTTTCACCGTCTTCTTTTTTTATGAATACCCTAACTTTGAGACATGAACGGCTACATATAGTAATGCTTTTTTTATGTGGACATTTTTTTTTTCCTGTTGACACCCGGATTCGAGCAATACAGCATACTTTTTACGTTATACTTCCTGTTTGCCATTTTAATACTTGGACGGCGTTGATTAGATCGCTCGTGCCATTTTTGTTGTTGCCATATGCTATTTTTGGGCCCAAAATCGTTCTGGTGACAAAACATATGCAATTCTAGAGTCATACAATTGTATTCGTGTTTTGCACAGGGTAGGTTATGCTATGCTGTTGTCGTATTAATAGCTGCAGCTGCTACGTACGCCGTGTGGTACCGGGGACGAGATGGTTATCGCTGGTGGTGTGGGTGGTCGTGTTGAAATCGTGTTGGAATCGTCCCTTGCCACATCCTGCTTGCTGTACTACTGCTGTGCTGCGTTTTTTTTTAATTTTTTTGTACAGTACCTACGTCAGCTGTGAGGTCGATACTCATCTTTGCAAGCCGCGTGATAGATACTCTTCGTGTGAAGTGGCTCTATTGCGCTACAATCTGTACCATACTGCACAGCCTAAATAAAGTGCCTCATGAAAAAGGCTTTGAATATATTTTCATGCACGTATTTATACAAGTATGCATACACATGTTTCGAAGATTGACCCGGCTTCGCCTAACTATCGTACCGGTATGAAACCTAAGTACCGGTACTAACTACCGTATCGTATTTTATACCAGGTACTGTACCGCTGTATCATATCACACCATGCCTAACTATAATTCACCATCCATACCTGTGATACCTTCATGTACTCGATTGAGTGCAGGGCTGTTCTCCTGGCTGGGTGCGATTGGCAAGATCGACGATGCCGAGCTACACCGCATGGTTGGGATGGACCACTACGTGCTTCTGCGTCACTGTCTATTCGGGTTCAACCTCACCTTCATGTCAGTGCCGTGTACTAAAACCATATTAGCCTTGCAGCCGATTTATATACCAAGTGTAGTGCCGGGGTCCCCGGTGGTCCAATAGTAAGCAGCGCAAGTTTTGAGGTCAATGTCGCAGGTGCGAATCCCGCAAAGGGCCGGTTCCTACAAATTGGCAGGCCGGAAGTGCCAGAGCGGCGAGTTGGCGATGATCAATGCAAAACCACGACAAGTGGGAACACCGAACCCAATGCGCGATGAAATTGAACGCATGCACCGCGGGGGGGAAGGGGGCACGCCTGCGACCACGGCTTGTCCAGAAGGTCGCTGAGGGTGAAATATTGTCAAGACTAGAGCTGGGAACTAAAATCGATTATTGAAACGTACGTGGTACAAAACAAGGAGTGCCATACGATACTTGAATTTTAACGTCTGGCACGCGTACCGTGTACGCTCCTCTGTAAACGTTCGCGTCCGTACACAAATAGCGATAGCGTGGACTTTTGCATGCCTATGGTAAGACTAGCAATAGCCGTTGCATTAATATTTTGTTATTTCTGCACGAGTCTATATATAGTATTGTAAAGTTTTTTTGTTGATTGTGGAGTAGAACACGCCCCCCTCTTGTTCTGCCGCTTAAATGTTCTATGGGTATTGACATATCCCCGGAGGTTCTTGCGTTTTTTTTCTGGGCGGGTAATATCCGTTCACCGTTCACCATACCTAGGTGCTACATACAGTAGGTAGGTACCTGCCGTTAGATATCGTCACCTATGCCAATATTCTTGGTTGACTATACCATTCCGCTCCTCCACTACGAGCTATACTCGCTTCCATTCATCTCTTCTTTTACTGCTGAGATATCAATATTCCACTTTTGTCTTAAATTGTCGCTATTCCTCTCCTAGAGCTGTTTTTACCCATACGAAGACTATTCATGCCACGACTACAGCTCGAACCATTGCGTTGCTTGCTAGCCCTACATCGTGCTCTGACCCATTGCTGTATTCCTGGTGCTGCTTTCCTCGCCTCGCCACGCGCGTTGTCGATGGTTGATGAATGGTTGATTGTTACCGATGGTTGTTTCGGTTAGGTTGGGGTCGGGATATACTTGAGTTTTTTACCCTTAATGTGCTGACCCATCGTTTTTCCTTGTGCTCTTTTGCTCGCCCCGCGTGTTGCTGTTACCGACGGGTGGTGGTGGTGGTGATAGTGACGGTGATGGTGATGGTGATAATCACGAGCATCGTGACAAACGAGTCTTCTTGACACCACACTACACAACACAATCGTGCTGACCCGTCGCTTTGCCTGTTGCTGTTTTCCTCGCCCCACGTGTTGCTGTTACCGACGCGTGGTGGTGATGATCATCATCGTCATCGTCACCATCGCAAACGATATTTCTGGACACCACAACACAATACAATAAACAGTCCGAGCCTGATCGGTGTGTTCCTGATGGTGTTCGTATACCGCACTGGCGGAAACAACGAGGAGAGCTTCAACGAGATCACAATGGGCAATGTCAAGGCGGAAAGCAACAGGTGTGCCTCACATCCTATCACACCAACTTCAACATGAACGCTAACTACAACATGAGAGTCATTCTACGGTAGCCCCCCCAACATTTACTTGACGAAATCGCCGGTTTTGAAACCAGATCCCGGCCGTACCTCCTGAAATACGGTGCCCCTTTTGTCACCCAGACGTCATTGTTCGATAGTGCTTAGCAAACAAGAGAATTTTACGGAGACGTTTCTTAAATGGCACCCTTCTTTGTGCCGAGCAGCCATGAAACGTTCGTTAAGAAAATCGCTGTTTTTTGGGGAGCTCTCGTAGAATCAGTCATGGCCTTCAATATTAACATCATCTTTAATTGAACAGCATCTTCGAGAGTGTATTGTTCCCGCTTGTCAGAGAAAATTGTTGCTACGCGCTTTTGACGTAGCATACCCTTTTAATTTAATGAAAATAAAAAATAAAAACTCCTGCTGCGAGATCGAAGATTTTGTCGAAACTCATCTTTGCAGGCTGAGCTGTATGTGATACTCCGATCGCGCGTATTTCGGGTTGTGTGTCCTCATTAAGGATATAGGTCGGCGACTCCCCTTGGAACTACAGTGTAGCTATCAGGGCCAACAGGGTGGTGTTAGTTAGTCTGCGCGGAAACTATAAAACCCGTTTTTGATTATATAATAACCAACTTCAAAGCAACACTATCTTGGAGAGGGTACAGGGTACCATAACATTTAAGAGAAAATGGTCGACATCTACACACTTTTCATTATATCTAACCCTAAATCCTAACCCAATGGAAGTAAATGAAGCAATGTATCATAGGGTTGTTTACGCTTGTCTACCTTCGTCTCGCACACAGTGCGCCTCAAGCACTTTTTCGGAGAAGTGGTAAACTCTTGTGATACTGATGTTCAACACCAACGCCAAGACCGAAATTGTTGTAGAACAGAGCATTTCAGGCGGGGTGAACGACAAAAACAGATGTTGACACCTAGGGGTGTACAACAAAAAGACGAAACGATACGACCACAACCCGAAAAGGGCCAAAATTAAATAAAGGCAAACCCGGAGCACTGTGATGATTCGTCCTGTCATCACAGCGCTCCTGTATATATTTATGGTTATGCCCCATGAGCGTTGCTACAGCAATAACTTTCCTGTTCACTCGTTGACCTGACTCGACTTGACGTGACTTGACTTGACTTGACTTGACTTGACATGACATGACATGACATAACATGACATAACATGACATAACATGACTTGACTTTTTTGGTTTGCAGGCTGTGGTACTCGGTGGCGTTCTATTACATCGTCGTGCTCTGGGCTCTGCTCCTCATGTGGAGGGAGTGGGAAAACTTCGTTCCCAAGAGGTACCATGCCTATTCAGTATGACTTGATCAATGCTGTATGAATATGCTGCTAATAATATTTAATTCGTGTACATGGTGTCACGGTAGGAACAGGAGGGTTAGGATACGCCGTAGTATATACTCCGAGTAGTATTAATAGTAACAGCATTAATAGCAGTAGCTATTTTGGGTACTAGTGCCCCATCTGTTACGACTTGCAGTTGTTTGCTTTTGGTCGATGCTTGTGTTTGTATTATCGTTTCACACTTGGTATGTATGTTTCGCTGTAATTGATGTTTTCGCTGTTGCTTTTTAAGGCTGGAAGGCTTGAAGGCTCAAGTTCCTGGTGGCCCTCTCGACTGCTTGTTGTATGGACGTTCTGGATATATACCCGGACGCCCCGCTTTTGCTACAATCGTGATTTTCAAGTACAGTCAGCACGTATCCCATTTTTACCCGGCACCAAATATGCCCGAGACATCCCTTGTTGAGAGCGACTTTATACAATCCACCCTTGGTATCGTTGAACATCACAGCCAACGCAACATATCTTCTTTCACTCTAAGCCAGCAACTTATCACTTCCCTTTCTCGGAGGCTCCTTATTGTGGTTGCTTCCATTCGGGCGAAACCAATCACATAATATTTGATGTGTTATTTACGCTTGATACTTTTGTTGCTGGTTTTTAGGTTCGAGTTCCTGGCAGAAGGCGACCCCGACATGAACAAGGAAGTCGCCTTCTCGACAATGGTTGAGAACATTCCGGACACTGCTCGCTCCTCGCCCGCACTCTATGGATACTTCGACAAGCTCTTCCCTGGAAAGGTACTATACGTCAGATGTCAGATGACTGATTATTTGTTGGTTTCGCCCGCGCTCCACGGGCACTTGGCCAATTTTCCCCGAAAAGGTAATATTAATGTATTATAACACGAGACCTAGCCATTCAAATCGATTAACCCAACTCGCTTCACTGCAATCACTAATCACTCTCCACCGTTTTGGGCGCTCTTATCGCCCTACTGACATCAATAATCACTCATAATCGTTGTGTGCACTCACTCTTATCGTGTACTTGCCCTGCCAGGTAACACGATTGTTGCTGGTGGTGTTGGTCTATTGGGGTATTGGTGGTGGTGGTGTTGTTGGTGGTAGTGGTGTTTTTGGTGGTGGTGGTGCGGTTGTTGGTGTTAGCGTTGACGTTAGTGATTTTTTGATATTATAGCTGTTTTCATGGGCCGTTGGTAATGTCCGCTTTGGCTAGCCTTGTAGTAACGTGGCTTTTGTCACAGCAGCACCATCATTAATCACTACTAATAATAGTAACAGCACCACTACAAGTACCACCTTTTGCGCGCTGCTCGCGTGTGACGACGGAATGATCCAATGTAAAGGTGTCGTACGCTAGTCTGTGCATGGACGCGGTCGAGCTGGAAGATATTCTAGGCAAGAAGCAGCAGGCTTTGGAGAAGATCGAGCACGCCGTTGCCCAGGAACACCTAGACCCGCCCAAGGTAAAAACTCGACTATTGCGGTTATTGCCATCGACGACGCGTTGGTTGGTCGTTGATTGATTGATTCATGGTGGTGTATCGTTTGGCAGGAGGACATGGCGAGATCGTGGGCGTGCTATCGTGCACCGTCAAAATTGAACCGCGCATTCGCTCGGAATTCCATATTCTAGACTGCTACTATTCGTGCTGGCTTGTTATTGTCCGTTGTCGATGACGGGTTGATTATTGATCATAATCGATTGATTCAGGTGGATCGATTGATGACCGATTGTCGATGATGGATTCATTGATGATGACGCAGTGGTTAATTTGTGATGGTGATGGTGATGATGGGTCTGTTGCCAGCGGGACCCGATCGTTTGCTGAAGATTCATCATATTGATGATGATGGATTGGTTGCATACATGATGATATTTTTTTCAAGGTGTTGGTTAATGATCTATCGGTCAGCAGGAGAAAGTGGTAGATACATTGATAATGGTCGATTGATTGGAATGGTGTTGTTTTGTTGATGCACCGGTTGCTTGGTTAGTGATAAGTTATCAGTTGGCCGGAGAATGTGATATCTTGACTGACGCTGATCGATTGATTGAACTGATGATGGTTTTTTTATTGATGATTGTATCGAGTTTTAGGAGGACATGACGAAGATCGGCGGGGTGCTGTGCTGCGGCGGAACTCAGGTCAACACGGCAGTGCACTACCGCGGCGAGCTGCAGAAATTCCTCAGCGATGTGAGTACTAAAAAACTGCAGCAATGATAAGTTTGATACTTCGAAATAGTTAAGACAGCAATTGTAGTATGGCTGTCGCTGGAAACTCGGGCAGTAGGATATTTGATAGTTTAATATTTGATACCTGGTAGTTGATATTTGTAACCGCCGTGAAGTGACGTGCGTTGGCGTTCTCTGCGGACGGTTGAGACAACTCGGAGGGTTCGTTATTTGAAGGGCTTTTGACGGGTCATGATCCGGCCCTCGGGGCGGGTCAGGAGGGCTTCAGAAACTCGCGGGTTAATTCGGGTCGAGTCGTGGAGGTGTTCGAAATCAAACGGGTCGGGTTGGGTCGGGTCAGCACATTTTCAAATCTCACGGGTCGGGTCAGGTTCGAGTCACCCTGAGTTAGTTTTTGGCGCGGTGCAGCTTGGAAAGTTCCACTGCTTTAGGAGACTAATGCTTGTGCTCCGCTGGTTTTGCTGCCCCTATTGTATTGTTTGCTTTGTTTTGTGTGTTGCAGGCCGACAAAGAGCACTCCCGGATCAGCCAGGTGGCTTCTCAGGTAAGACAGGCCATACCATATTGTATAAGACCTACCTGAACGTTAGATGGAATAGAGCTTGAAAAGAAAATTGGGCAATAACTAGCCATTTCAGTGCTGTGCAGCAGTTTCTTCTATTACGCGTCCACAGTGACATTGCAGGTGGGTTTTCCCGCTGCTGTGGAAGCGTCTGAAGGCATTGTCCCTTGAACGAAGGTGAGGTCGCTGGTTCGATCCTCACCGTCTATCCTTTGAACACAGAATCAAAGGAGTCACACAACCAAAGGGATCACAGAACCGAAGGCGTATCTCTCGCCCCTACTACGCCGCGCTCCGGACCCGTATCCTTCCCCAGCAAACTAGGCTGCCTTAAATGATCAAAGAATGTTCTAGCCGTCACGTACTTTCGACTTTTCTTTTTATCTGCGGTCCCACAGAGATGCACCCATGGCAGTGTTGTCATGCTATCCTGTGCTGTGTTGCCTACCGTTGTCTGATTGCCTCTGGCTTCGAAAGGAAACCTATAGGAGGTCTGTCTCTCGTCGTGGCCGTCGTCGCTCGCGCAACAAACCAGGGATACAGAAACGTCTACTCGACGCGTCGCAGGCATTGTGGCCTGTAAGATGTAACCGAGCGCAATTTCGATCAAACGAAGCGCGTCGTTTCGATGGTCAAAACGGCCTGGTTTTCATGTATTGGAAATTATGAATTGGCGTTACTGTATGACCGACCCGTAATGCATGATTTCGTCATGCATTTTCTCGTATATCTGTGTTGGAAACTTGGAATGGCGTTGGTCTGTGGCCTGGCCAATCCCTAATGCGTGAATTGACATTCATGCATTTGCCTTTCGCGCCGTGTACCTTGAATTTGATAGATTGACCTAACACATTCGCGTTGATTGCGATCGGGTTGCTGCCTGGACCGTGGCGTCTTTCCACCGGGTTGTGGCCTTGTTTTAACGTGGTGACTTTGGCTTGATTATTTGACCTGACAGCTGGGACTCTTTCAGGTAACGTGATATTGTTGACGTGATCATTTAACCTGATAACGTATCCGGTGTGTTTGCTATCTCACAAATTAGGGTGCTGGTTCAAGCGTGGCGTCATCCACTGGCTTCGTGGCCTTCACCTCCGCGGCTACTAAGCTCGCTGCTGCTGGCCTAAGTCTCTCCGGCAAGCACAACGAAATGGTGAGTGGGCAAACATCGACATCACACGTGACATATAAGTACCATTCACCGCCGGCCCTTATCTTGTGCAATAACAGTACTACAGAGTACCTGTATTGTACTGTCGATGTTAGTCATTGACGCCGTTGTCCTGGTTGTGGTCGTGTTTTGCTGCTAAGCTTGCCGCGTACGGCCTCAGCCCCTCAGGCACGCACAACGAAATGGTGAGTCAACTCCAACATCACGCGTGATGTGCGAATACACATGACCACCCGTACTTGTCTTGTGGCATTTCAGTAGGTTCCTGGTGCTATTAATAGTATTCACAATCGTTTCCGTGGTTGTTATCGTTTTTTGCTACTATGCTGTCGCTTCTGGACTCAGTCTCTCCGGCGAGCACCAGGAAATGGTGAGTTGGCGGACATGGAGATGATAAGTCACACGTCACGCAGCTCGCAGCTCACAGCTCGCGCGGCCCTTACCACGGCACCCTCGCTGTGCTCTGCAACATCAACATGAGAGTTAAAATCGAAGCATGCTGTTTAATCAAACCCGTTCTCGCGTGTTGTCTGGTGTATGTTGTGGGATGTGAATGTTTTGTACAGGACGGCACCCTCGCTGTGCTCTGCAACATCAACATCTGAGTGAAAATCGAAGCATGCTGTTTAATCAAACCCGTTCTCGCGTGTTGTCTGGTGTATGTTGTGGGATGTGAATGTTTTGTACAGGACGCCTACAACGCTCCTTCGCCGGACGATGTCATCTGGGAAAACGTCACGGTGCCCGCCCCGCTGGTATGTATGATTTTTTTTTTTTTTTTTTTTTATCCTCCGGCGGGTGGGGAAAAATAAAGCTTTAGCTCACCACACTTCCACGTATTTTATGTATGAAGTGTAGAATATGTATGAAGTGTACGCACGAATGTTGGCACATTCGTTTGCATACATTGTTGCTACATTTTTGCAATCGTAATTCTGATGTATGATACACCGGATATACTACTACTATTAATAGTCGACCTCCTACAGGCGCACAAAACAAATATTAACATGTTCATTACATGCAGTGTTACCGCATTCGTACAACAGTACGACTTGTATTATGATTGCCTTGCACCTGGTATTGGCATATGATGTGGTACTAATGCTGGTAATAGTGGTAAAGTCCTGTACCTCTTCCAGGCGGTGTTGCATGTGTCCACTGCTGCATTGGTTCTCGTGACGACCTTGCCCAAAACCAGTTGCTGCGTGTGTTAATATGTGCGGACGTATTTCTACGAAAATTAGACTCTTTAACTGTCCCTGGTCGTGTTTAGAAAATGTGTTGATCTGTTGATCTGTGCGGACAGATGAATCTATATAAAGGTATCTTGCTTGTTTTGATAGTGTGCTGATGTGCTTTGACAGATGTCTACGAAGCTTTCTAACTGCCCCTGTCGGTGTGTTGATATGTTCTGTTTTGACAAATATCTTTAGAGAAGAAGCTCCCCAACTGTTCATGGTAATGTGCTTTGATTTGTCGATCTGTTTTGACAGACATCTATGAAGAAGATATCGAACTGTCTCTGCTAATGTATATTGATGTGTTGACCTGTTTTGACGGGAGAAGAAATGTAACTGTCTCTGTTATTGTGTGTTGACCGGGTGATGTGTGTACAGATCTCTATGAAGAGGAAGCTCGCGAACTGTCTCTGGATGGCAGGCATCCTGTTTTGGTCCATCCCAGTCATCTTCGTACAGGGTATCGCCGACCTCGATCAGCTCGCTGAACGCTTCTCCTGGTAAGCGTCGGTCCTACAGTAGCAGTAGCAGTAGTAGTACTAGTAGTAACTAGCAGTACTAGTAATGGTAACTAGTACGAGTACTACTACCAGTCGTATTATGTTACTGTGCAGAACTAGTAATACAGCAGTACCTAGTAGTTAGTGGTTTAGAAGTACTTGCCCGGGCGTGTAATTGTTCTTGAGAGGGTGCGGTCAAGATAGCGAACATGTTGACAATATACAGAAGTAGTATCGAACATGACATCATGTATAATCTAACAACGTAACATCTAACCATAGCATCTGACGACTGTAACAGCCTCTGGAGTCCCAGCACCAGTAGCTTCCTGTACGGACGTGCCGCTGGTATGCTGCCGGTTAGATAAACAAAAACATGTAAGTCTTCGTATTTGTAACAGTGAACATTTTGCAGCATACACAAGTCATATCTAACGACGTACCCTATTTTTGCTACGGTAACAGGCTCTGGACTCCCGACCGTAACAGCTTCCTGTACGGGTTAATCGCCGGTTTGCTGCCGGTTGTGGCCCTGGCTGTGCTGACCGCACTCATCCCCATCGTCATCCGGCTCGTCGCCGTCAAGTGAGATTTAATTAAACAAGACTACTCAGGGAGGAAGATAGTCTAGATCGTCGTGTATGTTTGGTTTGTGTTTCTCTTTTTCTCGTGCAGTTTCCACCACAGACAGATAGGATACACCTACAGGTTGTGTTAATGCTCTGATCTACTATAGTACAGTCGACCCCGCTTTAACGACGCACATGTTTTTTTTCAGAGCATCTTCCACGCGGGGAATCGTCTTTAATATTCCGGGGACGGTAGCTCTCCTTCCCCGGGGTCAATGGAGACGTAACCTACGTCAAAAGATTCGCCATTGCAGCAGAAATACTACCATGGCACTAAAACGCCGAAATAGTGATACACCGCTGCAGGTGGTTGCAAGTGTAGTTTTGTAGTGACAGCCGATCTCCCCTTGACCACCGAAACTCAGTACTTCCAAGTACTGTACGGTATGTACTGTACTGCGGAAAAGAGTGGTGTTGCAGAACGACGTTTTCATATGTATGACAGCTGTTCTGCTGTGGTTGCTGATGGTTCTGTTGTGTTCTATGCTGTAAATTTGCTTTCTGCAAAAATAGTCTTGTCGTGTTGTCGTCTCATTGCCTTTCACGTCGAAATCTCTCAGACATACACACGGTCAACATCTGAGAGATAACCACATGTTGTTAATGATACGACACACCTTCTTGTCAAACGCACTGTACCAAAGGGACAAAAAGAGGACCACCTGCGCCCGAAACCACACACACGAAATCATAAAGCAGAAAATATCTAAAAAGATGAACTACACCAAGAAAAAAAAACAAAACAAAAATGTACAGCACTGACACGAAGAGAGCCCGCGCTCCTTTTTAAATGTCGAGGCCAGTAGAATATGAAACAAATTTACCGAGAGAAGCAAAACAACATGAAAACGGACCAAAGACAACCCACAAACAAACACTTGCATTTGCCAAACTACGACTTCCATGCATCGCGAAGGGTGGACAGCAGCTCACCCCTCCCCTTGGCTCTGCGCTTGAGTTGAGTTTCATGAGTAAACGAATGCACGGTTAGGGCTAGGGTTAGTAGCACCGCCAGCAGACGGGAGGAATCTCTCCATACCCGCACGCAGTAGCGTCAGCAACAGCAGACCGCTCTCTGTGCAGCTCTGCAGATGGACCACAGCAGTGAGTTTGAAGGCCCCGTACGATAGAAGGGCTACCCCCCATATGTTATTTGTATATCTGTGGGGCACCTTGCATCACGAAGAATTGTCGTCTTTATAGCGGGGAGTTAGTTGACTTAAGATGCAGAACACTTAAACAATGTGGCCGCCCGGATCTTGGAGGGTAATTGTTTACGCTTTCTTCTTGGCCGAGGGCTATGTGGTGGTCCACAGATCGGAATAATCAATAAGTTTCCAAAAGCGGCGCAGCCGCGTTTCTCGCCCATTTCTGGCTCGTTTTTTTTTCTTGGGTCCGGGTTCGTTTTTATTTTTTTTGGGTCCGGGTTGGGGTTAGGGTTAGGGTTAGGATTAAGGCTAGGGTGTGGGTTGGGTCTACGCTTACTTCTATCCGACCAGGACGTGCTTTCTGCTCGCAAACGCGAACAGCCCACCACCCGAACGATCCGGGCGGCCAACTTGTTAGGTGAGCTCTTGAGATGAGCGTCTTTACAGCGGGGACGACTGTATTATATAGAGGGTGTAATGTATGTAGGCTAAAAAACTACAAAGTCGTGTATGCTAGTGATGGTACCAGTACGTATTAGTAGTATTAAATAGCCGGTGTTACTTCAGCACGCTCACTTTGGCGGAGGCAACTAATTTTTCTTTGTTTTGTTTTGAAAACCTTTTTTGCCTTATTACCGGGTATGACTCATAGGAACGCATGTGTTTCCCGTTTGCAACATGCCAAAGTCCTGCAAGTTCAGTTCAAGCCAACAAGCCAACAAGACTTGAACCATAACCTCGAAGGGAAACCCTGTGATGAACTGCGTACATACATATTAGCTATCCGAACTGAAAAACAGGTACAGCAGTGTAGGGTAATTATTCAAACTGGTGATTATTTTGTGACGCTGCTGCGTTGTGGTCGATTCATGTCTTGAATATAGTACGTACGAATCATAAATTTCGCCCACCCCTATGTATGTTACATACTGTACGAAGAGGGGGAGTAATGTAATTAATTAATACGGTATATACCTGGTATACGTGTACATTGTAGGGGGGGCGAGGGGGTACTCAGCTTGTGCATGGCCGTGGTCGTATGACCATAGACCCTCGCATCCCTACTATGCCGGGACGCCGCACGTCGGGTTTTCACCAACCGCAGACATTGCTTTCACCAAACGCGAATCGCCGTGAGGTGTTCGGCGAGTCGCATGAAGGGTGAACTGCATCCTTCCGAGAACCGCTCGTAAAACGGACTTCGACATCTTGTGTCTACTTTCTTGCTTATGGATGACAACGCCAATGAGTTACTTTGTATATTGTAGGGGGGTTGGAAAATAATAGTTTTTGCAGAAAAGGGGCGGGATAGACGACTTGGACTGTAGAGCATGATATGATTAATACATTTGGTATACTATAACGGCTAGCTATACTGTACGCACTCTTAACTGTTAACAGCAGTGCCCATCGTGACTATCTGTGGCTATTTATTGGATTGTCGCCGTTCAGTGACTGCACCATAATATTAGCAATATTGGTGTTAGCATGTTGCTATTAGTGGTACCATACAAAACACGCGAGACAACACCCCCCCGTGTGACCTTCCAAGCTGGTTTGCTCTGTAACGCGGATAGCGCATGTTTTGCATGATGTGTATGATTTGTATGATTGTACATTTTTTATAATACTGGGTGTGGGCAAGTACACTGCATAAAGAATGAAGCCGACGTCGGCCAGCGCGTTATTTGCGTACTTTCAAGTATTGTATTTTTGGAATGTTTTGTAGAGATCCATCGATAGAGCTGGTTAAGTAGTCCCGGCTCCCCGCTGTAGTATCTGTGAAATCGCTTGTCCCAGACGGAAACCACCAGTAGTGTCACCATGAGGTGTAGTTCCGGTAAACGCTACAGCAGTGCCAGTGTTTCTGGCTCAAAGATACCATATACTATCCTCCCGGCACTATACAGGCACTATAGAGGGACTATACAGGGAGCACTAATACACCGCAAATTGTCTATGATTTGTATGATTTGTATGGTGATGTGTGTGAACAGGTTCATCCGCATGAAGAACGAAGCCGACGTGGACCTGTACGTTTTCAAGTGGCACTTCGGATTCCGGGTGAGTGCCAGAGTTTACCGTGCACTTTCAATACTGTACTGTACATATCATACATTGTGACGTTTTTGTCCCAGTACCGTGCCGGAATTACCCTGTACCGTGTATACCAGAAATGCGGGTCGCATATGTGTGACACCATGCACTGTACAGGTAGATAGTACCTTGTACTTCTAGTACTTTGTATGTTTCTCCTTCGAAAGGTTGTTTTATTACTCATGCATCTCATGCAGGGGGCAACGGAAGACACGTGTGACCTCCACTTGTCCAGAAGGTCGCTGAGGGTAAAATGCCTCCTACTGACATGCATACGAGTTGAGCTGGAAAGTAAAAGTGATTACTTTAAAACAACCGAAATGACATCATTTGCGCTAATGATTGTGGTTGATTGGTTGGGACGGGGCACGGTTATTTCTCCACAGGTGGCTAACCTGTGGCTTATCATCATCGGAGGCTCCCTCATCAACAAGCTGGATGCATTCGTCAATAAGCCGTCTTCCATCGTCGACCTCTTGGGCTCTTCCGTACCCGCAAAGGCTCAGGTAAATGCCATACCAGGTTTCTTATTTTTCGGCTGTACATAGTAACACAGTATGGGTCCCCCAATAAGGCGGTCTGAGTAAGGCCATCGCTGGGCGCGACTGGGGAGTTGCATTCATAACCTAAAGCGAATAAGGCGGCTTCGCCCCTGTATAACGGTCGTACAATACAGCTCTGGCACACCGCCGCCTTCCTGCCCCCCCCCACCCACTGTGTTCCGTGGATAATGTGCTTTAATTCAAGACCATAGCAAGGGCAGGGAAGGGGCTATTTCCTGTATAACGGTCGTACAATACAGCTCTGGCACACCGCCGCCTTCCTGTCCCCCCCCACCCACTGTGTTCCGTGGATAATGTGCTTTAATTCAAGACCATAGCAGGGGCAGGGAAGGGGCTATTTCGCCCGCTTCCCCGGCGTGCATACGCCCCCCTCGAACCTGGCATGAAATGCAAAAGAAGAGGGGGGATAATTGTTCCCCCGCGACCATGCCCACTATTAACTACGGTATCCGCAAGGGGTACATTTTAGGGGTACAGAGCTAAGGTAAGCCTCTTTGCGGCAATAACATTTTGTTGTCGTCAGGGCTCGTGAACCTACTTTTATAATACGATGAATACTATTAATAGCATCGTCGCAATGTCATTATTGTTTTGTAATATCGTTGCTATCGTTGCAATATCATTGCGATATATATATATATTATGTTCACCTAGGCCATGGGATTGATGACAACAAAAGTGTCAAGGTGTCATTTTTATCAAAAGCGATTTTGAGGTAGTGTAGAGCTTAGCTACTATCATTGAGCTCCCCAAGTAACCATAAAGCCTGAGAAACCCGAGAAGCCTGATAAGAAGCCTGAGAAAGAAGACGGTGCATTTTTACCGTGGCATGATTGAGAATTGATAATTGGTAATTGATGATGGATGATTGACGATTGACGCTATCACATTTTATGCATCCTTGCTCGATTCCAAGTGATACGGTATGCGGCATGGTGTATTGCAGCCTGTAGTTGAAAGGGTTGGTACTACAGTCTACATTGCTACTACTGTACTGTAGTTGTTTGATGATCATTTCAGTTTCTCCCATGGGCATGCTTTATTTTGTTCAGTTATACCTAATAGTGTCGTAAGTGTTTATATGGCCGGTTCTCCCGTCCCTTCCCGTTGTCTTGTATGTCGTGATTGACGTGATGGCGGTTTTTGAGCTGTTTCGTGCAATCTTCCCATTGTCCGCGGGCTTTATGTTGGTCTAAACTCGTGCTGCAGTGTCTTTGTGTGTCTGTGTTGTGTTACCGACTCCCATTACAGTCTATCATCATAGTAGCTGCAAGGTGGTGCTTGCCCGGTTTGTTGCTTGTGGATACTATTGTATACTACATACTACTGCATACTGCTGCCTTTATTGCTTCTTCAGTTTTAAGATGTACATTGTTTCATGTTATCGTACCTGATGCCGCTTGCATTTCATAGAAACGCCCTTGTTCCCCCTTACGCTTGCGACAGACATGTCACATAGGCAGACATGGGCAGTACACCATATCCAGAAGGACAACGTTGTATTATTTGTATGTCCTCTATTGACCCTACTCGTACCGTACTGTGCATATTTATATATTTTTATTGTCGTTTTTGCCGGTCATCTCATCCCTGGCCGTGCTCGTTTTGGTTGTATCTGCTCTTTCGTGCTCGCTATCTCAGTTCTTCATGGGCATTCTGCTGGTCTCTCTTCTCGCTGGGCTAGCCATGGACTTGAGCAGGGTCGTCCCCGTCATCATCGGCTTCATCATGGGGGCGGTGAACAAACAGTACAGTATCACATCGTATCATGCCATGTCATATCATATCGTATCATTCCAGATCGTATCACATCGTTATATACGTGTTATATATGTAAATCATATTTTTATAGAGCACGCAACATAAGTTGGGTATCGTTATCGATATCGATAAAGCTGTAAATAGTTTAGCAGGGTCCCCGTCATCATCGGCTCCATGATGGAAGTGGTGAGCAAACAATATCACATCACATCATGGCGTAGGTATCATAACCTGTAATATGATACTTCGTATCATACCAGGTGAAATATTGCAAGGTTCGCCTCCAGAAGTACTTGTCTTGAACTTCCAAGGGTGTCTGGACAGACAACACAGGCGGACATGCGCGCAAGAGCCCGCCAAACACGTCCCAAGCCTGCCCAACAGGTCCCACCCGCTAAGCATAATCTAGATTGCGCAGATCGTACATTCCTGGTAGAAATCAGGGATCTAGCTGCCGCATATATACGTGATCAAGTATTATAGGGATATGATCTAGTGCTGTTATTAAAAGTCTGGTCTGTCCCATGTGTTGCAATGCTATCATATCACTTGTCATAAATACCCGTGTTGCACCTGACGTTGCTGCCCTCGGTGCCATGTGGTGTGGTGTGGTATGGTGTGGTGTGGTGCAGATGAGCGACGACCGCGGGAAGTCTGACCGAGAGCTGAGGAACGCCTACGCTCCTCCTTCCTTGAACTGGGGCGTATTTTACCCTCCACTGTGAGTCTATAAAACATGAAAATAACATTAAACTTAGTTATTTAGTTTACAACATTAGCCCACCTTCCTTAAACTGGAGCGGCTTTTACCCTCTCCATGCCCAACACACTATGAGTATTTTCAACATAATGACACCGATTATGACATGCTATGCGAACTCAAGTGTCTCGTGGTCTAACGCTATGCCAGTGCTATGCGCCGGTTAGACCCCTCCTATTGATAGTGAATGGTACCTTGTCTATACCTGGTATACATTTAGAACGTCGTGTCTAGTAAGCCATGTTTAATACATGCCTGGTAAGTCTCTAATTAATAAAGGTAATACAGTAGTCCTATTAATAATACCTGGTACGTTGTCTGTACCACATCGACTCTAATACATTGTATCTAATACGGATTACATTGCTATTATTATTGGTGTGTCGCGCTTGTACACGTGTGGTTCAATGGCAGGCTGTTCGTGCTTCTGGTGGTGTACTGCTACGCGGCGATTGCACCCCTCCTGCTTCCCGTCGCATGCCTTCTCTACCGCGGCTCGTACTGGGTTTACAAGAACAATTCCCTCTACGTATACGTGCAGACGGCGGAGAGCGGCGGAGCGGTGAGAGATCACTTACTGTTTGTATATAAAAAATACTGTTGTTTTTTCGAAAAAAGTTTTGCTATATACGTGCGTTGTTACGAATATGATGGTGCAAAACTATTTTGGTTTTAGTGGAAATGCTTATCAAAGCTTTTTCTGTGTTGTTTGAATCCCTTTCTCTACGTATACGTGCAGACGGCTTGGTGGGGAGGAGCGGCGAGCAAAGTTTTTTGTCTACAATGAGTACAATCGTTAGTTGGATCTCTCCATGTACAGATTTTTTTTGTTGTGTTTCGTCGGTTACAGGCAATGTACTTGTGGTTCTCGTTCAGCATTATTGCCCCCCAATACTGGTATGGTCTCGTCTCAACGTGTCTTGCCTTATCTTGATCTAGTCTTGTTGTGGCCTCTACCTGGTAGTATGATACGGTATGGTGTCTTTCTGCTTTCCTCTTTCCTTGTATTATTTGTGTGAGGCTGCTTGCTTGAGGGGCTTTACGCCTCTGCCAAAACCGATTTTGGAGCAAGAAAAAAAGTGTTACCTGAGGCCACTGTTTATAGTACCCCGATCTAGGCCATAGATCTTGATCTATACAAGATTCGTCTACAGTAAGATATGTGTACACTGCATGTGGAGACGAATGTTGGTTCTGATAATTTCCAAGATCGGAAAATCCACCAAAAAGGGGTATTTCGTCCCGATCTCAGCGCTGAGATCGGGACGAGGATCTCAGGCTGAGGTCGGGACAAGGTATTTCCTCTCCAGATGTTGTCTCGAGGCTAGGCCGCAAATTTGCGCCCGCGCGCACACACGCACAGAACAGTAGTAATTCGCGAAGGTGCGGCAGCCCCCTGGGCCATTTGCCGAGCAGCTGCCGCTTGACCCTCGCGCACCTCGATCGCCATGGTCTGTAGCGTGTTGCGCCGCTGCGGGGCGTTTGTGTGTGTTTCGGCTTTTCGAAATCGTACAACCACCCCTCTGAAAATGCCAACGAATATATTGAACATTGCTGCCAGCTTCTGCATCTAGACGCGTTTTCACCATACACACTGTTTGGAAATCCTACGTCAGCTTCTTGATCTTTAGGTGGCGAAACGAATGTCTGGAACATCTGTGACCTGGATCGGGGTACCATAAACATTGGCCTGATGGACATTTCCATGGCCGAGATGTACAAGGATTTTTTCTTTTTTTTTTAATCTGAAATTCCGACGATTTGGGTTACGATTAATGGGTTAAGGAGCCCCATAATTCAGAAAAAGTTTGTTGTATTGGTATCATACAGTACCTCTATCGTAGCATTCGCCTATTGTCGTACCTTATTGATATTATGTCACGGCGTCTTTTCCTCTGCCGGTTGTTTGTTGTGTGGGCGATAGGCGATGAACACACTTGTTGTTCTTCTTGAGCATTCCCCTAGTGGTTTTATGTGATGTCTCTTCTCGCTGCTTCTTGTTTTGTCGAACCTTGTCTTATGGTATCTTATCGTGTCTTATCGTATTGTCTGTTATCATGTAGGCGATGTACCTGTTGTTCGCGTTCAGCATGGCCTGTCTCTACGTGGGAGAGGTGGTCTTCGTGGCTTACATGGGCATAAAAAAAGGAGTTGACCAGGGAGTCGTCGCCCTCGTGTTGATCTTCATCACCTTACTCTGGCACTGGACGGTGAGTAGTATTGTTATATTATTAATAAAAGCCTACTGGTACCATAGTGCAAAACCTGTCATAGTAGCTTATTAATAGGTAGCCTAGGTATCAGGCTAGTAAAGTAGCCTTCTTCAAGGTATTAAAACAGTTACCGGCAATGCAGTGTTGATGGATTACATCGGTATCAAAGTAGACCAGGGTGTTGCCGTCATGCTGATCTTCATCACCGAACTCTGCCACTGGTCTGCAAATACTGTTATTATTTACAGTAAGAGTCTTGTATTGTAGCATATTAACAGCCACGGCACCAGCCTAGACTAGAATATCATAAATACAATGTAACTACTGTACCCTATTTTCATGGTAGTAGCCTATATTATTAATAGTAGGCACAGCAATACTGGTTAAAGTAGCCTACACTCTCATACTAATACTTATTGAAGTGTCGAAGGTCATACAAGTGGGCATGCGTACATACGTGTGCGCTGTATGCAGATGACATGTCAGTACAGCAATTGTATCTCAGCAGCACCGAAACGAATACTACTTCGTTGTCGTGAGCTGGGCAGACAAGCAGGCATCAAATCAAGCCCAGGGCTTCCAAACCATGAAGCTTACAGTGTGAGGAGGCATTCAGGTGTTTTTTTTCGCAAAAGTTGCGTGTTGATGATTTAGGAAAAAATCGCAATTGGACAAATTCAATAATTGGCAATGTGGCGTAATGCCGTTTTGAACTGAGGTGAATAGTGAAGGTAGATGCAACATTTTGGTGGAAGGAAGTGTGCTTGCTTAAAATTAAAACATTGTGATTAGGGCCCAGATTAGCGAAGAGCACGGAAAATCGTAATTCATTTTTTTTTTGTTTTAATTTCATGAAAAATACACCAAAAATTCAACTCTGCTTCGTATCAAGGAACGGCGTAGTGTGTTCTAGAATTGAAAAATAAAACGCAAAAGGGTCAACGAACACCCGTGGGCAACGACCGAGGCGAGCGATGGCTCGCGTCCTCCCCGGGGCGCCGCGGTTAGCGGCAGTTTTTGCCGGGGGCGGCTAGGAGGGTATGGCTCTAGGCGTCTTTTGGATGGGCTGGCGCCGCCCCGTCGCCCCACACGGGCAGCAGCGACGTGGATAAAGCGGTCGACCTTCTGAGCGAAGTCGTCGTGATGTAGTTGGTCGCGTCACTTTCGAGATGCAGGGCGACGAAAAACTGGGTTTACGGCGGTTTCGATTGTTTTCGAAACGTCGCAGGCGGTCTAGGCTGTGCTAAGAGCCTTCGGAGGCCGCGCTGCGGCTGCTCCGGTGGTTCTATCTCTCGCAATGGTGGCTTCTCGCCTCTCAATCAGCCGACGACATGGTACCAATTCGCGTGGCCGGCTTCGGTTACATAGAACATGCCATGCGTAGGTGCATCAACTCCCCGAATTGAATTTCGATTTTCGACTAAATTCGACCAAATAAGTATTTTTACTTTGTTTGATTGATTTTTCGCAATAATTCTGAGAATGCCTCCTCGATGATTCATTTTGTGACCAATCAAGTGCAAACTCAATTCAATTCTTGAAAAACGATCGAATTTTCATTTGGCAAGTTCCTCGTTAATTCGCGCCCTTAACGTTTCCAGAAGTTGGTGGAACCGTGCGTAATTTGATCATTTAATTTTTGAACAGCTTCGGATACACGTAAATGTCGCTGTTTCATTTTGTTTTCAGGTGAACAAGAAGTTCGTGGACATCTCTAAGAAGCAGTGCCTCCAGGCAGCTGTGGCCGCGGACAGCAAAATCCTCAAGGCGGTGGCTGGTGAACAAGGCCCGTCGAGCACCGCTGACCACCCCTTCGAGGGCAAGGCTTACGTACAGGTCAGGGAACTGTCGACCATATCATGGCAACTTGCACGGTAATAGATAGCACCCTTCCTGTCCCGATGTACTTCAATTTAGTTCAAGTGCATCCAAGACCAATGAAAATCGTATGACCTGTGCCTAATCGTCATGTCGCTTGAAGGTGCAGGCTAGATATTGATAAAGTGTTTGTACTAATAGTAGCGAAGTTGGTTGCAAATCGACGAGCAAATCGACGAACAGTGGGCATACCATCATAGCGGTACCGTAGATCCTACAGTCTATATATACAAAACAGTACTTAGTCACTACCATGTTGGTGGTGGTCAGAACAAAACCTACGGTAGGCTAGGATGGCTGTTAGGCTAGCATACCGTTGATCGTACCCCATGTTCTTGTCTTATTTGGTGTTAATCGTAAAATCTATGGCAGGTCGAGGGCAAGGCTTTCGTGTAGGCTTGGTTGTCTGTTGTTTTGCTTTGCTTCTCATCTCGTGTTCTTATTGCTTTGCGTTGTGCCTTGCCTTGCGTTGCCTTGCTTCATCATTTTGTTTTGCTTTGCTTTGCCTTGCTGGTCATGGTAGTTTTTTCTCTTTGATTTGCGTGTTTGTCATGCTTTTTCCTTATCGTCTTGGCCTGTCGTGTTTTTTTTTCTTTTCCTATGCTTGCAGAGCTCCCTCAAGAAGAGCGAATGGGAGACGAAGCCTGAGGGCTACCGTGACCCGGCCAACACCTCCAAAATATCCGTACCCCGAGCACGCCTACACAAGGTGGAACAGGCCATCGAGGGCGTCGTCTAAGACTAAAAGGAAATGGGAGAGGAAGCGGAACACACGAGACGAAACGAGAGCAAGCCGCTTTTGGGCAAAAAAAATGGGGAGAAAACAAAATTTGGAACGAACAACTTTTGGCACGATCACATGGCTTCTAAATGATGCTCCGCGAGTATGATGCGATGCTTTTGGGGTGTTTTTCGATACTCTTAGGAGTACAAGAGGCGAATAAGAAAGGGTTGGAGCATGCTACTTCTCGCGCTATGGCTCATAGTGCTCTGTGCGTATGATGCTCTCATGAGTATATTCTATAATCCGGTGCTCCGCGAGTATCGTAGATCCGATGCTCTACGAGAGCATGCTACTCACGAGGCTAGAGTGACGATGAGACAAACCTACCGTAGCCTTGCCTATCTCTAGGCCTCCCTCCCCCCCTCCCTCCCGCCTTCTGCCGCTGTAACTCCGGCGAGGAAGGGAGGATGGGGGAGGAGAATTAGGAGACTCGTTCCTTTGATGTCGGTCGCGTGAGGCGAAGTTGATGTTGCTTGCCTATGATTGCGCGTTGTTGCGTTATACCTTTCGCGTGTCAACGCATACCTTATGTATGCCGACGTATACATTATATGTATGCCGAAGTGTACGTACCGTATGTACACCCAAGTATACCTTTTGTAGGCCGAAGCATACCTTATTTATAGCTCTATGGGGGAAAGAAACAGCTATTAATAGGGACAGTAGGGGATCGAATGGTTTTTCTCGTGAAAAGGCGGTGTTGACCAGGGCCGGGAGGGGGGTCAGTTGCTGAAAGTGATGAGCTGGCTCTCGGTTGTTATTTTGCCGGTTGTTCGAAGCGTAGTTGCTCCTTTGTGAGTGTTTCGTATCGAATATCGTGGGTAGCAAACAGCGATTCATACGAGCGGTAATGAGGATCGACTGGTACTGGTATGTTTTTCGTATCTGATATCGCAATTCAACGGATCGGTTGGTACGTTTCTCGTTCCTGGTATCGTAGCTCATGGGCAACAGCTCCAGTAGTAAGTAGGAGCAGTAGTGGGGATCTCACCGGTTGACATGTTTCTTGTCTCCAGCTATTAACAGGGGCGGTAGTGAAGATCGATCGATACGTTTTTCGTATTTCGTGTCGTGTCTCGCGCCTTTTTTTTCTTGTCAGTCACGGAAAAAACACCACGTGCGAATGGAGAGAAGAGGGAAAGAAAACAAGCGCGTTTGGGCGTCCGTCGACGTGTTAAAGTAACGCTTTCAGTTGTTTTAAGCATGCATGTGGCGATTTCGAAACATTTACATTTTGTAGTGAGTATTTTATTCATATTAATAGTGTGCCGGACAAAGTTGGAAAACGAGCGGAGACTGCAGGGAACGATGTGCGGATGCAATCCATTGCGTTGCGATTACGATTGAAAGTCTGGTATAAGTGCTAATGTTTTCAAGACGCTGCTGTACAGACTTGTATACGATGTAGCTTGTCCATCACTTGGGGTTCAGAGTAAATCCGCGCTTTCTATTTTTTTTTTCTCTCTTTTGTTTTATTTTGTTTGTTTGGGAAGTAAGTCGCTTGGAAGGGTGAAGTTTGGAGTTTTTGTTTTGTTTTTCCATCTCAGAGCACGTTCTTGATGAACATATCAACATACGAGGGTCGGTGCCGGTCGGTGATGTTTGTGTACCATGGCGTCGCGCTTCGCCGCTTACTTGCCGGAATCGCACAAAGGGGGGGGGGGGTGTGACTTGACATACGAGTAGCCTTTTGTTGTTGTAGCCGGAATCCCTCAAGGGGGGGGGGGTTGATGGAGCTTTTTGGTGTAGCCTTTTTTTTTCTGGCAGCCGTACAATCATTATATCAGGTTCGCATATAGCAGGGTATAGCAGGGTAGCAAATGCGACTTGCCCTGTTGTATTTGTCATGTCCCTCTTGTCATGTCGCGCTACTTAGCTCCGGTAGAAGCGGTAAAAGCGGTAAAAGCGGTGTGGCATGACCGTGTTGCCTGACAATGGTTGTTAACGTGCTCCCTATGACTTCCTATGAGTTATGTGCTTCCAATGGTTGGCATGGGACCATTTGGTAACGTGCTGCTAATAATGGTTACTGTACTGCCGATGGGTGATGTGCTTCTAACAAGTGTTGTACTTCCAATTGTTGTTGTGCTTACGATGGTACTTCCAATCGTCCGTTGGTGCTCTTGCACCGCTCGTTATGATTCAGATGATTGTTGTTCCAGTAGGCGGCGTTCTGCCCACGGTCGTGATGCTGAAACATGGCTGATGGTTGATGTCATTCCGGTGGTTGTGCCTTCAATGGTGGGTTTGATTCCGGTGGTTGTGCCTTCAATGGTTGGTTTGCTGCCGGTTGTTGTTGTTCTGCAATTGACTGGTATGCTTCCAATGGTCGTTGTGATTCCAATGGTTGTGGCGTGATTCCAATCAGGTGGTGTGCTTCCAATGTTTTTCGTTCTTGCCACGATCGAGCTCCCAGCGCATCCCTGCCTCCTTTTGTTTGTTGTTTTCGTCGTCGGGCGCCTCATCCTTCTTGTGTCTTAATGTTACAACACTTGAAAACTGCACGTAAGCGTCCGAGCGTTGGTACGCGCTGCTGCCGTGCACACAAGATTGGTGACGCGTGACGTGTGCTGGCGCGTTGATCGCTAGCGAAGGATTTTGGTTTCTTGTCTCGTAGCTTGAGTATTTTATACAGTTATACAGAGTAGTGGGAAATAGAACTACTAAGCAGTAGGCACCTCGAGAAAGAAGGGAAGGCGGCTACTTGAGGCTATACGGTGCTTACTGCGTGCCATGCTTTTATATAGTTCAACTGAAATGTGAAATTGTTGGTTGATCGATAGTAGTTGCTCCTTCCATGAAGGAGGGAAATAATAAATGGATCCCGGTTAGATAGACCCACGGGTCGTGGTATATATTTCGTTTTGTGGTTCGTAGCATTATTAGCTGTCGACGCGTGTTCTTCTGGGTGGCTATTGTTGGTTGATGTTCTGCTGTTTGAGCACTGGAAAAGGAAGATTCGTCGATTTGTCGACGTATTTCGTGCAATCAATCCAGCAGCAAAGAGAGCCAACAGAGCTCAAAAGACGAAAAAAAGCAGACGGAAGGATTTTATGATTATTAGTTTATTCGTCTGTCTCCTCGTTTCTTGTTCATTTGAAGGAAGAGACCGCCTTTGTTTGCTTGGTTCGTCATGAGCGTGATGCTTGGATACTATGCAGTGTGTATAATAATGTGGTCCCGCCTACTCAATTAACGAACAAGAAGAACGCCTCCAGTTGCTTTTTTGGTAGACACTTGATGCGGGTGCACATTATGTACCTGGCGTACAGTCCTGGTATGTTTTGATATTTTATAACTAATTTTCAAGGACGTCAGCCGTGAGTCTGACGAATTTCATTTGGCAGCTCCGTTTTTTTATTGTTCTTGTTTCAATTCATCACGACGTCTGCCTCTTTTTTTTCAGCTGTTTTTTTTCTTGCCCGTCCCAACTATTATTATTTTTATCTTCGCACTTTTTCTTTCTTTCTCACTCCCTAGACGCAACTCAGATCCAGGGCCACACAACACAACAAGCTCTTCTGCCCCCCTCCCCACTACGAGCCACACCTCCCACATCACGAAAAGCTTCCTGGACGTCGGAACATCGTGCACGAGGAAAAATAGCTCGCTGACATTCCAACAACAGCTCACGCAGGCTCCACACTCCCATGAGAAAAAACCGAATGGACTTGACCTGTTTCATGAACTCGTTGACCCTGATCGCCTTGGGCGACACCAACACAACCAACCGTTGTGCCCCTGAACATCTATCTCCTCCGGCCGGTCCTCCGGGTCACTCAAATACCAAGCCGTTGGGTCTCCTGTCAAATACCCCGCCGCCTTGAAACTAGAAAACTCTCCCTCGGCCACTCCTTCATCACTGAACCGGTACCAGAAGCCCTTCCGTTCGAACACAACCGTTCTCCCTTGGCAGCGAAGCAGGTACAGCAGATACAAAACCAAACACCGTTTTCCCGATTCCAGGTGTGCCTGTCGCCACAATGTTCCGCAAAGCACCACTGCTAGCACCGTCCAAGATAATCTCGGATATTTCCTTGTAACAAGGACGGATAAACAGCTTGGATCCGAGCATCGGATCACCCAGGAAGAACGTGTCGTTCACTAGCTCCAGGGCGTTGTTGGTTACCACGGCTTCGGTGAGTGTGGCCGCAAAACCCGTGACATTGTTGTCGGCTGCAACGGGCGCAGGATCAAAGCGGACGACGGCGGAATAGGAAGGCGTCAGACACCGTGGATGAGCAACACCATTCTACCGGCGAAGCCGATTGCAGCAATTGCACAAAGGGAGCAATAACAAAACGACGGGCAGTGCATCAAGCAAATAGCATAATTGGCCCTGCTTCGCCAAAGGCACGAGATATAGTCTAGACTAGACTATATATATGATTAAAAAAAAAAAGGTCATGTTGCGTCAACAAACGAATGATGAGCATGAAAGATAGCAGCGTATCCGAGGTCCGAACGCATGCCATGGTGAAATAGTGAAATAGGCCAAACCCACCATCAAGCAAGTTCGGTAAGGTTGAAAACCCATGAAACTCAAACGGAGAGAGCATCTGCGACACGTGCATGAAAAAGGACGAGGACACTGCTGTTGTATCGCGTCTTGTGCACAATTGTCAACCAGAAGTAAGTGCACCTTACACCCTACTCTAAGCGTATGGCATGAGGCACGAGCGAATAATATCATGCACCCGATTTTGTGAGGCGCTTCTTCTGGGCATTTGGGTCTACATGTATGTGTGGGTAGGAGTAGGCGCCTGACCTGGATTGGCTGCTCAAGTCTCGCCGCGAAATTCGTTTCGCCACTTTGGTCGAGACAAATTTCGCCAAACTTGCGCCAAATCCCGCGATTCTCGACAAACGTTGAATTTGCATTTTTTTTACGCAACTGTTCTCTCCCGCGTGCAATAAAGAGCGTACATGACATGGAGAAAAATGTGTGTTACCAACCAGGTTTAATTCACAAACACCATACTTGTACGAGTATCATAAATGGAACACATAGACTTAATTACTTAGTTCTCGACCCCCTCGGAGGTCTCGCTCGGCATATCCTCCCCTGTTGATTGTCCTCATGAACATGACGGTTATGATCCATCTTATATCATGGAGTTCCGTATGTTGGTAAGGGATTCATGTATATATAAGGTGTGAGTGGACTGTTTGGCCGGATGTTTCCCGGCATGATTTGCCATGAGCAGTCACTCGTAGTTTTGCTCCATATGAGACCGAGTCAGGCTCGACGGCTGGATAATACAAGAGTTCTGTGTCACCGTCTGGAGTCATCATCACGCCTTCCCGCGCCAGCTACGTGTCCACCTTCTTTAGAGATATATCAACACACTAGTGATTTAGCCGGTTGATTTCTATTGGTAAGCGAAGCCAAGGCCAGCCTATAGAGGTGGGGAAGAGCCATGTCAGGTCCGGGGGATTCTGGCATTACTGCTGTAGATTATTTAAGAGAGGATATAAAACGGCTCAAGATCCAGATAACGTTACAAAAGCGTGAAAGAGAGGTCGGATTCGCTGAGGCAGCCCTGCGAGCGTCATATGCTGAAGAGGTGTATGGCCTGACTTCGTTTTGGTCCTGGCTGTTGGTAAATCGGTAGCTTCTGGGGAAAAGGTATTATATTATTGAGACTTCCGTCTGGAGAGACATGCTGGAAAGTGGAGTGGGTCATGTGGGCCAACTCTCCACAGCCCACTAACAACCGCTCGTAGTCGAATACCTAAACCTCCTCGCATAGTGCCTACTCGTACATACCCGTGGGACTACTCGTGGGTGATACCACGAGACGATCCCTGTAACTTACCTCCGTGACACAACGTATGTAACTGTAACTTATTGCTAGGCTGTTCGTTGAGACAAGCTATATCGTGTGAGCAACACTACAGGAATGTTCCTACTCGCCAATGTGTCCAATGAACACGAAGGGGGCGAGCATGGTAGGCGCGTTGCTCCGATCTCCCAACGTCTTCTCGGTGGAATGCACACTCGGAATACCACGTCACACGCCGACACTACAACAACCAAACAATCCGCACGATCCTATTGGCCAAGTGTCTGACGTACTCCAACGTACTACATACCAACATACCGACAGAGACACCTTCGTCCCTTATATTAACCCGACACACTACAAAGAGTATTCTCGGAACATCCTGCTCAACAACAATGAGTGACAGCAGTTCTCATATTCAAACTGTCCAATCAGATTCTCCTATCACAGCAGCCGATACACTGCCGCTACCACGAACACCCTCCCTAGGGGCTGTTGTATCAACCAGACCAAGTACTTATCAAGAAAAACAAAATCAAAAACAATTCAGACTTCTACTTCCTAGAGCCCAGCGCAAAGTCATTTCTGCGAGCGCAATCGCACCTGAGCTGTCCTACAGAACCTCTATCTTACGAGGCTTCACACGGGATCTCAGAAACAGGAGCACTCTGTTCACGAACAGAGAGCCTCCTTCATACCATCCACCATCGCAAGGTACTCTGCCTCAGAAGTCGACTGCGAAACGCATTTCTATGTCCTAGAAATCCAAATCAAAACAACAAATATCTCAGCTACAAAAACAATCATCGATCCTGAAACTGATCTACGGTCAGTAGCCTAATCTCGCAACGTCGGTACCTACGAACTACAAACAATACCAGCGTACCTGCTATGTCTACCAAACTGTCTGTTCAAACTATGTCAACCGAACAACCTTCAAAACAAAATTAAATGCGCCATTTCCAGACGATTATGCAGGATCTTCCGGGTTGCTTTCTAGTGCCTCTTCGTTGGCTCGTTGGGTGCCTGCCACAGTTCGCACAGCGTTCAAGGTATCAGTTCTCGTCTCGCTGGCGATCCATGCTGGCTCCACACCACCTCTCGGCCACCACCTCTTCGAACGGCACATTTTCTGCCTCGCCACCCTTCAACAAGGACCTGTATCGCTGGCAAGGGAAGGAGGGATAGGGCTGATGCGACAAACAATTAACGTCTCGAGAAAAACTCCTCACGTAGTATCTCGCCCGAGAAATCTCAATCGTGCCAGCCCCGCGGTCACCTAAATTATTCGCAACCAATAAAGAACTTGACCTCACCCAAATTCTTCGTAGAAACAGATTCGTCTGCTGCTGCCATAAACACTTCAGCCAGACTAATCGTTTCTGCATACAGAATGTCATCCACATGAATCACATCCATCCCCACTACCGTCTCCCTTCACGAAACGCAGGACACAGGGGTCTGAAATACACTGCTCGAAACACCAGTCTAGATGCTTGCCTTCGTCCGTACAAACTCTTGTGTTCAAACGAACAACTTTTCCTGACACCAAACCACAGCCAGGAGGCAACTCCATCAACACTTCGTGATCCAATTCCGACCGAGGAAATGCTTGCTCAATCCGAGTGAAGTAATTCCACATTGTACTTGCTCGCCAACGCCACTACCAATCTATGAGATACAGCATTTGCGGTAGGCAAGAAAGTCTCAAGACAGTCCACACCGTACTTCCGCTTGTAGTTCTTCACTACAAGCCTAGCCTTGGCTTTCACTATCTTTCCTTTTTCGTCTGCTTTCCATTCGAAAACCCTTTCAGCATCAATCACATTTACAGCCTATCGGGACGTTTACTGCCAACGTGAGCGTTCTTGCTCTCATCAAGCCTTCAACCTCTGCAGACCTGGCTCCTTCCCAAATCTTGGCGTACAACGCTAGGCTACATGATAGCTACCAGGCTCTGACCCAACATCTTAATTCAGTAACTATGGCAATTCCATTTCTACCTACTGCTACAAGGGCATACACTATGTCTTATGCGAAGATGGATCCAAAATTGAATACGAGTGCAGACGCGATCTACTCCTTGACTGCACAGGTTTCGCACGCGAGTTCTATCACCTCACACTTCACCATTCTCGCGAGTAACAGTACTGCAGTCAGCAAGCTCAGCGACAAACCGCGGAATACGATCGGCAAAAGGGGACGCCTCTGCCTCCATCTGTCTTCCCGACCCAATCAACTCGTCACCATTATGCCCTCCCGGCTCAATCGACTCTACCTCATCATTCCCTCCCGGATCCCCCGTCTCTACCACCTCCTCCTCTATCTTTTGCCCTCCCTACTCCTGCCCATCAGTCTCAGGCGCTGCAGAAGACACACAAAAGGGGGCGACTCAATCAGAGAAAATATTCACGGGCGAAAGCGATTCACAACGGAAGATGGAACACAAGAGGAATGACCTACTACACTGCCCGCATCAACCGAGACAACATCATTAACTCCCGCACCAGAAAGTACGACAGCACGTTTCAAAAGTGTGTGGGCAACTGCTCTTCCAACAGGCGACCATACCTCGTTTTCTACATCGTCGCTACTATCCGTCACTATCCTCCCCTCCCTTCTCTGCGACCCTATCGGCAGACAAGATTGCAGTGGAGGGAGCTGTGACGGCAACACCTCCCATGGCAACAGCAGTTTGGACGGTCGCTGTCACCTGCAGGGCGTTGGCTTCAAAAACAAAACGGATACGGCCCGTCAGGACGAGGTTCTCCATACCACATTTCATACGGTGATTTAGCCTCAGGGTTAGCGGAGCACGCAGTGTGATTCATGGCTTCGCAAGCCCAGTGCATTGCCTCAGCCCAGAGTATATCAGTCTTATGTAATCGCACATATTCAAAAAGAACTTTAGCCTGGATACGAGCCGCCACCGCGGCCTCCTATATCAATCCCAACCCACGCTATGCAACACTACTATATTGCGGACTATAAGCCAGTGTGAACTCTTGTTTGATCAAAAGCTCGTGGCACACAGATGCAAATCCCTTCCGAAAAACTTCCCTCCATCGTCAGATCTAACAATCTCAACCTATGACGGGACACCATCAGCACGCACACTGCAAGAAAACTCCGAACAGCACTCCCTGCGTCTGATTTATTTTTCAAGAAATACATCCATGCATACCTTGTGAAATCATTCTCCACAAACATGGGGTAGCGCTGTACCCCCTACGGACACAATGTCCTTCCTCCCTCCCAGGTCAACAAAAACAAATCTCTCTGCCCAACTTTTATCTTATCAATCTACGTTTAGCATCAAGCGAATGAGCATAAATGTTGTTAACTCGTTCACATCCATCGTGGTTTCCTGCTTGCAGTATTAAATCAGTCAACACCGAACAAATAGAGTCTTCTCCTAGACGATACGCGTTCAGCATGCCATGAACGTTTGGAAATATCACTTTGTCCTTCAAACGCAGTCATCACCACATCAGGACCATCAACACACATTCCATGACCTGGCACACATCTAAATCGGGGATGATTGTTGTATCCTAAGTTGGGGGAATACAACACTTTCTTTCACTCTACTACGGATTATTCGTTGTCAGCAGTCACAAACACGAACAACACGAATACCAACTTCAGGTTGCAGCGAAAATGCTACCACACCATTCATGCTACAAGTCGCACAGGATGGCACCTAAAAATGATACCATGCATGTTCGACTATTAGAGTTGTTCAAACTGGTTTGAGAGAAAAACACTACACTCTCTGCTGATGCACCTTACCCACACTGGGTCATTTCTCTTACCAGGGGGTCAGTTGGAAAACAATGTCAGTCATCGGAATATCAGCCTCAGAAACAAGCGTCTCATACAGATTTTGTGTCGGGCACTCATCAGAAAATTCAAATTCTGTCACCACAAGGGATACGATACTTCAGTGCCGTACAGTACCGTTGAATTCAGGAGCTTTGGAAACTTTGAAAAGGACCCCCACCCAACCTCTCGCCGAATTATATATGTCAGCCCCAGGAATCCATGTATTTCCACTGGCGACGTTTTCCCACCTCCTACTACTCAACTGAGAAGAGGTGTGAGGAACTGAGGACTGACTATCTACAGCCCTACCTACAGTCCCGTGGACCGAATCGAAGTTTACTGCAGTAACAACGAACGATCAGCATACAATGCTACGCGGGGTTCAAGCTTAAGTCTACAAGACTACTACTCCCAACCATCGTGCTGGACACGCCAAGGCCTTGGGCATCGCCGCCCGTTCCTCCGACGGCCCTGCCGGCGGCACCCGATTGGTGCGCGCCAGCCTGTGGTCCCGCGTCTCTGAGTGCAACGCTCCGAACCTGCGAGGAACAATCCTCATAAAATACACGGGGGTTCAAGTCTGGGTCTACAACACCCCACTTCAAACCCTCATGCCGGACACGCCAAAGCCTTGGGCATCGCCGCCCGTTCTTCCAACGGTCCTGCTGGTGGCACCCGAGTGGTACACACCAGCCTTTGGTGCAACACCTACATACACAACCAGGGGACTCCATTCCTTTCTCTCCTTCTTCTTTTGTGTCTCAACAACAACCAACGCGAACAAACCCTGTTGGTGTGAAAGCTGGGGTGAGCAATACAGATACTGCGTCTCTAGGGAACTCATGAAACACATTCTCTCACCAACAACCTGCAGTTCACCCTGATGGTGGGCCGCAGGGGTCGCGTTATCCCCGTCAGCCATGACGAAGAGAGGTCGGGTGATCAAGCCGCCTCCGACATCCATCCGACAGCCCGTCGACACAGTCCAGGGGGACGAAACAGCAGTCGACTGATGACTCGCTTAAGCGTGTTGGTAAATCGGTAGCTTCTGGGGAAAAGGTTTTATATTATTGAGACTTCCGTCTGGAGAGACATGCTGGAAAGTGGAGTGGGTCATGTGGGCCAACTCTCCACAGCCCAGTACTTTCATTTTCTACTATCTCCTTTAAATTTGATTCGTTCGAACTCGTTTTTCAACTCCTTCTGAACATTTTTTCAAGGGCAATAACCAAAAACGGGTACGATATACCCGGTCACTTTTTTCTCAAAAACGGGTACACTCTAAAATCAAGTGAAAAGCACACCCCACCAGCCACGCGATTGCCCATCGATGAACCTATCGTTTTTTGGCCTGCTGACGCTATACATGATGAGGTGTACTCGTACAAGGTATAAGTCTATTGTGTACCTGGTAGTTGGTAATTGAATGCATAATTTTTTTTGTTGTCTTAATCACACTCATTCGTACTCGTCGTGCTACGATATGTACCACGTTTACGAATATTCTCGTCAAACATGTACTAAATTAAAGGTATTATTCATAACAACATCAAAACAGAGTATAATCATGGATCATACATAGCAGTACACTAACAAGAGCGACGGCGGGCGAGCGAACGAGCGAGCGGTAATGAAATACGTACGTGTTGTTCTGATGTACTACTTTTCTTCTATTTTCTTTTTCTACATGTGTATGTAGTGTATTTGATCTTTCACGGGCCCCTGCTTTTTCCCCCACGCAAATTACCCCCGTACTGCTGATCAAAACGTAACACCCCGGTAACAAAAGCACACAGCACAGCTGAGCACAACAGGGCAGCTTGCTCTGCACAAGCAGCTCTTCTTGGCATTATCAAATCGCTGTTTGCACCAAATCATGGGCCTCCTTCTTTCTGTTCCCTTTACATGTTTTTTGTTGCATTCTTCCTTGCTTGCGCGAGTGTAGCGGGTGGCGTCAGCCGCCCGCGGAGCGGAGCCCTTGTATCTAATAATGTACCACACAGCTTGAAAAATTGAGTTTCAGCCATTTAATCGGTCGTACTACTAGCAAACGACATGTTCCTCCTCGGGCGATTCTACGCTTAGATAGCTCTTCATCCGTTCTTGTTACAAGGAATTATCCGAGATTATCTTGAGCGGTGCTAGCAGCGGTGTACTTTACGGAATATTGTGGTCACAGGCACGCCCGGAATCGGCAAATCTTTGCTCGGTTTTTTTCTTCTGTTACAGTACCTGCTTCGCTGCCAAGGGAAAAGTGTTGTTGTGTTTGAACGGAAGGGCTCCAGGACTCCTGGTATCGGTTCAGTGACGAAGGAGTGGCCGAAGGACGCTTCGCCACTTTTCAAGAAGCTGGTTATCTCGCTGACCCAGACAGTTGATACTTGATTGAGTGATCTCCGAAGAACAGACCGGCCTGACGAGATGTTCGCTGGTATGACGGTTGTGTTGGTGTCGCCCAAGGCGATCAGGGTGAACGAGTTCCTGAAACAAGCCAAATCCGAACGGTTTCATTCCGGTGTTGAGCCTGGATGAGCTGTTGGGATGTCGGCGATTTGTTTTTCCTGATGTGCCAAGTACCGACGTCGAGAGAGCTTTTTTGATGATGTAGGAGGTGTGGCTAGATAGAGCAGTCTTTGATATGAAGCAGCAAGAAGAAGCTCTGAAACGGAAAATGATGTCAGCGGCAAGGAAAGTAAATTTGGATCTGCTACGAGACCTGATCAGAAACCCTCTTTCGACACCGAAGGCATTGGTGACGCGCTCTTTCATGTCATACAGCCGGTCGCCCCGGTGACGTATCAGGTTGTTAGTATCCTCGAGCCTGGTATAGGTCAGTTTCGTGAGTTCGAATCCCCCCGAGTGCATACTCGTATAAATTCGTGGGGACTTTTTCTTGTGCACAAACTGACTTACTTGCGGAAAGCGCGAGAGCGTGAGTTAGCAACACTCGATGAAAAATCGACGAGCAGTCACTTGAGTGGGATTGCTGAACCCTTATGCGCGATAAAAAATTGAAGGCAAGAACCGGGGGGGAGAAGGGACGACACCTGTGACCACGGCTTGTCTAGAAGAAGCTGGAAAGTAGATGTGTGTGAAAAATATTTATATATACAAGGGCTCCGCTCCGCGGGCGGCTGACGCCGCCCGCTACGCTCGCGCAAGGCAAGGAAGAATACAACTGAAAACATGTAAAGGGGGCAGAAAGAAGAGGCCCACGATTTGGTGCGAACAGCGATTTGGTAATGCCAAGAGCTGCTTGTGCAAATTGCCTTGTTGATGTGCTCAGCTGTGCTGTGTGCTTTTGTTACCGGTGTTACGTTCTGATCGGCAGTACGGGGGTACTTTGCGTGGGGGAAAAAACAGGGGGCCGTGCAAGATCGAATACATACATACATACAATGTAGAAAAAGAAAAAAGAAGAAAAGTAGTACCTGGTACACATCAACAACTAACACGTATTTATACCCGGTACTGCTCTATGTTCGAAAGAAAGGACGCAGCGTAGCACGACACAGCACCGCAGCAAAGAAGGGCACACGCCACCGCACCGCACGGCTCCGCACGGCGCGACGCTGCGCTGCTGGGCTGTGTATACAGCCAGACTGATCTGAGCTGGGCGCGCATTGTGATCCAACAGCGTAGTATGTACCTGATGGTATTTACAAACCTACCTGGTGTAGTAGTACCGGTATGTACTAAAAGCCTCGAGGTCTTCTCGTAGGTTCGAATCCCGGTGTCATCGGGGAAAAAAATGATCCCCATCAAAAATATAGTAGATATCAATGTGACTTTGTTGTGGTCTTGTAGTAGTAGACGGACTGTCCGCTTAATAATATAATAATAAGCCTGGTTTTCTTTGGTTGAATCCAGAGGTCATATGGAAAAAAAATGATGCTCATAAAAAAATTGATATATACATTTTGTAAAAAATGGTAGTACAGTACTGGTAGATACACCACTGCTGCTGTGACATATTGTGGTCTAGTACATACAGACTGTCCGCTTATAAATTAAATCCTGGTGGCCTTCGCTGGTTCAAATCCGGGTGTCATCGAAAAAAAAAATGATCCTCATGAAAAATCGATACATATTTGTCAAAAAAAATTAGATAGCAATGTGACTTTGTGGTCTATCTAGTAGATAGACTGTCTGATTGTAAGCCTGGTTTTCGTTGGTTGAATCCAGGCGTCATCGAGGAAAAAATATATCCTCTTCAGAGAATCGATATACAACTATATACCTAGACCTCGCCCCCTTCGGACGTCTCGCTCGGCATATCCTCCCCCCTCTCAGCCCTTCTCAGCCCGTAATTGCCGAAAATAAAATTAGTTGCTGGGGAAAAGAACCGTCCCGAAGTTCCTTGCCTTCCTTGCTTTCCCTAGTCTCATTCTTACTTACTTTTTAGCTCTCATTCTCTGATCTTTACTGCTTGCTCTCTGATATTTTTATTTTGCTTTTTCAGCAACTTCTTTTTTGTACTTTTATTTGAAGTTGGCCAATTGCTGGCTGTTGAGAGGGAATTGCCGTTGACGGCTGCAAACAATTTGAATTTGAAATTTGCCGGATCGGCAATAACAATTTGAAGTTGAAATTTGCGAAGCGGACCAAGGCTAGTGCGGGAGGAGGCTCCGCCAACAGTGGGGGTGGTGGAGGTTCAGGATCAGGCGTGTGGAAGCTGGTCGGGCAAGAACGGGACTCAGCTTCTTCTGGCAATCCTGATTGGCCGTGCCCGAGCAAGGGTTGTGACGGCTTCCTCATCGCACGAAATAGGAGAAACAGGAGTTCCCAGTACGCTGTCTGCGACACCTGCAGGAGTGACGAGCCTTCCACGTGCCAAGCTTTTCATAACCTTAACAAGAAGCACTGGGGAAGCGGCGCAAACCCTCGTGTGTGTGACTGGTGTGACGCGGACACCTGTGATTCACCTTCGATCGGCGTCCCTAACGAAGGAGCTGAGAGCTTGACGAAACGTGAGTTACATTTCTGTTGTTGTGCTGTGATTTCTTTTTCATGCGTACAAACACACTTTTGCATGTACGAGTATGATACGTGTACGGGGCAGTCCCGTCATCGCGGTGTAAGCGGGAATTGTACAAGTACTCAGGTCTACGAGTAGACCTTTGCAGTGACGCTGTGTGATGCGATTTCTTTTTCATACGTACAGCCAAACACACTTACTTCATGTATGTACGACTACGAGTACGGGGCAGTCCCGTCATCGGGGTAAGCGGGGGTTGAACAAGTGGTTCATGCAGTGACGCTTTGTGCTGTGATATAAACACACGTTTTGGATGTACGACTACGACTACGTGGTATCTATACAATGTAAGACGCAATGAAAACGGGCAAGTCTCATCACGGGGGTCAGCCAGGGTTGTAAAAATGGTCCATGCAGTAATAAATAACACAGCAGCATGATACCTCAGCACCAGTCGCAGTACACACTGGAGGTTGATATATAGCAGTAAACAGAAGCTGAAGTTAACCTGGGTGATGCTGGAGAGCAGTCCCGTGATTGGGGTTAGCGAGTTGTTCATGTAGTGACGCGGTGTACTACTACTGTTACTCATTTTTCATACAACCACATGAACTCTTTGTATTAACGAGTACAAGTAGGGTGCGCAACCTCTTCAGGAATCGCAGTACACGTCGGTCGTAATAGTGTTGATAGCAGCAGTAATAGAGTAGTACCCAACAATATATATAGCAGGTACTGTCTCTTACCCTTCGTTGTCGGTATTCCGCCGGTAGGCCTTATATAGCAGTATACCGGGGCTTACGCTTACCAGTTGCGACTGTGAATCCCGTTCGTTCCTGTCCCAGTGGTGGTTTCATAGGTGTTAGCAACGTTGTGGTACCAGGCAGGGCTTTGCCCATAAACGACCGCTTTCATTACAACAGCAGTGTTAAATTGTACGACTTCCTTTCCAACTTTGGAAATCGACGACAGCTAAGTGGCCTTACTATTTTGAACATTCACTGAACGCAAGGTATTCCCATCCGTTGTTGTCGTTTGCAGAATCCCTGCGAAGCAGCCGCCGAGGGCCGCCAAGTCGGCGAGGACATAAACACGAAGTGCACCGGCGACATCAAGGTCGGTGACCTCCTGAAGAAGGCAGGCGACCACTTGCTCGATATACATCCCGCATTCCATTCCCACGGTGCCACGAGGGCGTTCGACATCGAGGTACATCCTACTCTTATCTTGCGTCCTGTGTGTCACGAGTCGAGACATCCATGTCTCTTGCTCAAGACTAGGGGATGGCGTGCGGATATAGTCTATGAAGTGCGGCTCTTTTTCCAAGTACCAAGAGCAAGTACAACAATACCACAACAATTACTAACAGCGTAAGGAGCTCCAATAATTTGGATGGTTACGACGTCTGCTGGAGAGAAGTACGAATACTTTTTTACACATACTTATGTTATAAGGCTTAGTTTGGGTAAGCTATTGGTTAACCTGTGCAAGTGGTCAAAGGGACTAAAAGTACCCCACTAATACCTTAACAAATGGCGTCGTCGACAGACCATGGGTTTTTGGGTCGTGGGTTCGATCCCCACATCCACCATAATAAACTTTTTCAGATTTTCCCATGGCGAACTTGAAAAATACTCTCCCCGGCTTACCCAGGAAATGAAACGGCTTGGATAAATGACAGGTCCGCCGGTATATACGGCCGACCTTCTATCCCGCCGTTTAAGGGGGGGAGAGTGTTATAAGGCTTAGTTTGGGTAAGCTATTGGTTAACCTGTGCAAGTGGTCAAACGGACTAATACCCCACTAATTCCTTGACACTTATCGACGTTCTCCCGCCCTGCTTCAACGTTTGTGGACAGATCCACAAGACCATCGACAAAAAACAAGAGTGCAAGGTGCTGGGTACCTCCGCTGAGGAGGAAGAGTCCAAGCAAGCCTGCATGCTCCTTCGGAAGCAATGTTGACAGCACGTTCTTTATAGAACGTTAAGTTGTGGTTTATTATACCAGCATCGTTTTTTGAGAACTATGCCTAAATGCGTGCTCTTCGTCTTTCAGGAATACAAATGTACTTCACATGTTTGCGGTGTGTGCGTTCAAGTTCCTGCTTCCAGCATGTTTTTTTTGGCACTGCGCTCCTTTACATCTTAAGTTGTAGTTTTCCTGTCTCTATCCTTGACAAGCGCGTGCCTGGTGTTTATGCACTGCGATAATTTATTGTTGATGATCGACTTAGAGAGAGAGCTATTGAAGTGTACAGGACCTACATAGGCGCTACCTGAGAGGTGGAAGGATATGCCAAGGAAGTCCTCCGACTTGCCCATCATGGATTGGGCGAATGGATGATAATAACAAACTCATAATCATAATCGTCTCTATCCTGTACCGTTGTACTATATATGGACCTCTTGGCATTTTCAAGTCGCCAGTTGCGCCATTTGTGCTTCTTTTCCGCCTTTCTACTGAATGTCTATTCCTCCTTCCGCAAGCGTAGCGGGCGGCGCCCAGCCGCCCGCGAGCGAAGCCCTTGTATATATTATAAAAAATGAATATACACTCCTGGACCAGCTGTGAGATCGAAGATTTCGTCGAAACTCATCTTTGCAAGCTGTGTGTGATACTCCGATCGCGCGCATTACGAGTTGTGTGTCCTCGTTAAGGATATAGGTCGGCGACTCCCCTTGCAACTACAGTGTAGCTATCAGGGTCAACAGGTTGATTTTAGTCAGTCTGTGCGCAGAAACTATAAAACCCGTTTCTGAGGGGGACAAAATCTGACAGCTGTGGAGGGAAATGTATCCTTTTATCAAGTGAATCTTGTAAGTCGAATAACCGGTGAGGGGGGGGGGGGGAGTTTTGAAGGACGTGGGGGCCTGGTTTTGATCAAAAGCGAGCGGGTTTGGAGGGGGGGGGGGGGGGGGGGGAGGGGGGGCAATTTGTGCATGTAAGCTATAAATCCTTTCAAGGGGATAAATCTGACGGTTTTGGCACCAGTTTATTGTTGGGGGGGGGGGTTGGGGCGGGGGGGGGGGGCGGGGGGGGCAGCTCAATATGTGCGTGGAAACTATACATTATTTTGAGGGGATAAATGTGACGGTTTTGGAAATAATGCATCAGTTTATCATGTATATCCTGGGGTAAGTCGTACAATCAGTGAGTAAAGAGAGGGTGGAGTATTCGAGGGGGTGGGGTTGGGATGGGTTGGGGGGGGGGGGGGGGGGGGGGGGGGGGAGGACGGGCTTTAGGTGAGGGGTTTGTTACACGTGTGGTGCTAGGTCTAGGCGATGGTGCGGGTGATGGGGAAGAAGGGGGCGTTCGAGGCGGGGGGGGAGGGGGGAACAGCGGCATGGGTGGCTCTCGAAAGATAATGAGGTGATATCCTGTGCGTGAAGTGTTTATTAATCTGGCGGATTTCGATATTTGGTGGGGCGTTTGAGTAAGGGAGAGCGAGAGGGGGGGGGGGGGGGGGGAGATTTTTTAGGAGGTTTAGGTCACAAATAATATTCAAATACACTTCGGCTGTGAGATCAAAGATATGTAGCGGCTTGTTATACGCGTGGTGCTAGGTCTAGGCAATCGTGCGGGTGGTTGGAAAAGAGGGGGCGTTGGAGGAGGGGGGGGGGGGGGGGGGGGGGAATAATTGAAAACTACGTCATGGATGGTCAGAAAGATAATGACGTGATATCAACTGCGTATAGGTGTTCATTACTCAGGCCGGTTTCGATTGTGAGTGGGGCGTTTGGACAAACTAGGCGGAAGGGGGGGGAAATCGGGGGACGGGGGGGGGGGGCGGGGGGGCCGGGGGGGAGGGTTGGGGTTTTTCATGAACAAGAGGGGTCAGGGGAGGGGGAGGGGAGGGGGGGGGGGGGGGGGGGCGGGACATTTCAATATGTGCGCGGAAACTATAAATCCTCAAAGGGGACAAACCTGACGATTGAAGCAATAAGACATCCCTTAATATCATCTGGCTTGTAATGTTTACTATTCTAGAAGGTTTGATGTTAGATGCAGCATGCAACCCAGTGTTTAAGTGTAGTAAATAACGTGTTAAATCTTCATAATTTGTTGTTGTATGATACATGGATCGAAAGCTAGAATATTTTATAGAATATTTGTAGTTACCATTATTTTCTGACATCGCTAATTATAAGAAAAAGATACGTATTGTCAAATACAACAGGCGAGGTGATGTGGTCATGCACTGTTTGTCACCATCATCATACAGTTACCATTATTTTCTGACATCGCTAATTATACGTAAGAGATACGTATTGCCAAATACAGCATGCGAGGTGAGGTATGTGGCCATGTACTGTCTCCGCCATTGAGCATTAGAGGGAGGGATGCGAATAGTCAGTTTTTAACGAACGCTTGGTATACATGCGCTCAATTACGTTACCTCGTTAGTCATACTTGGTATACACGCGCTCAATTACGTTACCTCGTTAGTCATACTTCGCTTGGCATAGGTTGGGAGGCGATCATGCAGACGGTATGTACGAAATACCCTACGTAATGGGTTGGTAAGGTTGTTTACCGCAATTTTAACACATCTGCCTGTGCTTCCTTTTCCAAATTATTTTTGTCTCAAATAAATGTACGATTTCACGCCTATGATTTTACCTTGTCGATGTGGGGCTCTGCGGTCGTCAATTTTAAGTCAGAGATACATCCTACAAATACATCAGGCGAGGTGGGTATGTGATGTCATATATATGCGATGTCATCACTATTGATCGCGAGGGTGATTTTACTTCGTTAGGCATATGGTACTGTGTTTCGTAGAGGTCGTCTCAGGAGGGTATGCGATGGTTCGGCAGTGTGGTTTATCGCAATTTTATCAGGTCTGCCTGTGCTTCCTTTTCAACTTATTATTATTATAAAAATTAAAATACACTCCAGCTGTGAGATCGAAGATTTCGTCGAAACTCATTCTTGCAAGCTGTGTGTGATACTCCGATCGCGCGCATTACGAGTTGTGTGTCCTCATTAAGGATATAGGTCGGCGACTCCCCTTACAGCTACAGTGTAGCTATCAGGGTCAACAGGATGATTTTAGTCAGTCTGTGCGCGGAAACTATAAAACCCGTTTCTGAGGGGGACAAAATCTGACAGCTGTGAAGGGAAAGGGGGGGCCTGGTTTTGATCAAAAGCGAGCGGGTTTGGAGGGGGGCGGGGGGGGGGGGGGGGGGGGAAGGGGCAATTTGTGCATGTACGCTATAAATCCTTTCGAGGGGATAAATCTGACGGTTTTGGCACCAGTATATTATTGGGGGCGGGGGGGGGGGGGGGGCAGCTCGATATGTGCCTGGAAACTATACAATATTTGCGAGGATTATTATTGTCCCAAATGTACGATTTCACGTCCATGATTTTACCGTGCCGCTGTGGGGCTCTGAGGTCGCCAATTCTAAGACAGAGATACATCTTACAAATACAGCAGTTGAGGTGGGCATGCAACGTCATATATATGCGATGTCACTACTATTGAACGCGAGGGCGACTTTACTTCGTCAGGCATATGCTACTGCGTTTCGTAAAGGTTGTCTCACGTGGACATGCGATGTCACCACTATTGAACGCGAGGGTGACTTTACTTCGTTAGGCACATTCTACTGAGTTTGGTATGGTAGAGGTTGTCAGGCAATCATGTAAGCGGATGGAGGCACGAAATACCCTGCGTAATAGGTTGGTCGTGTGGTTTACCGCAGTGTTAACATCCCTGTCTGTACTTACTTTTTACATTATTATAGACTATAGTGTACGCTTATACGTCCTGTTTTCTCCCCACTGTCGTCGAAGATGTTGTAGTCCTGTAGATGTCGCGTCCATGTCTGGTGCTCTTGTTAGTGGTGTTCATGAAAACATGCCCTAACATGTAGTAGATGATCGCTGAGTGGTGTTCCTTTCCTTTACATCAAGCCAGGTAGTACATGCCAACGCAACCGCTTGCTTGAAAAACGACAAAGAAATTCCTCACACACCTGACACAGAGAAGACGCGCCCGAAGATTGTTTCAGTATACCGACGGTCAGGAACAGGTTATCGAGCAGCGCACTTGATTTTTACTACCGCTCCTCACTCCACCTAAGACACTACGGGCATGCGTTGGATCCAGTTCGCTGATGCCCAAAACCAATTTCAAAGGAGGTGATGTGGTGGGCGAATGCTCTAATGATTTGCGCTGCTGCGATTACCCTGTCTCTCGTTCTGTTTGTTCTTGCGTTCTTGATGCACCTATCATTTGGCAACGAGCAGATGTGACGCATTTTTAGGTTTGTGTAAAGACTTTATGTGGACTATGTGATGTTTCTGACTCGTAGGGACCTCAATTTGGAACCCAGGGTATATGGGTTCCATCTTTTGACTGGTGTTCGTATGCGGACGTATATATGGTTTTAGTGTGTCGTGTGTCCGCGTGGTTTTTGTTTCACGTATGTTTGGTTGATATTCTAGACTTGGTTATCGTATTGTTTTAAAGTGGTGCTTTCCGCGTTTTTGATGCTACACGTATATGTTTTGGTCTATGTTCTAGACTTTGTTATCGTGTTGTTTCGGAGTGGTATTTTCGAATACATATTATTTTGTAACCGCGTAGTTTTTGCTACACGTGTACGATTTGGTTGATGTTCTAGGTTTCGTTATCGTATTGTATCAGGGTGGTGTTTTCGAATACATATTATTTTGTTTTGTTTGTTTTGCAACCACGTACTTTTTGTTTGATGTTCTAGACTTCATTATCGTATTGTATCAGAATCGTGTTTTCGAGTATATTGGTGCACAGTGGTTGGGGGGGGGGGGAAGGGGGGGAGGGGGGGAGGGGGGGAAGGGGGGGCTGTTGTATATATCTGCAAAACGTATTTTTGTACGCCGAAAAAACTGCTTCGGGGGGCTAAAAACGAAGTTGCGAGGGACGTTTGGGAATTTCAACGTTCCCCCCTTGCGGCTTTTGTCAAGTATGGTTAAATGCATATTTATCCCTGAAGATAGACATGCAATAACCAGCCTTGACAACTATGGGTTGTAGTGGTATCATAATACACTTATAATACCGTTACTCTTCATAGTTTGACTATGTGTGTATTAATTAGTTTGCTACACGGTGTGGGTTGAATCGAAATACGGAGTGAGGCTAGGGTTTAAGAAAAAGGGGGGGGGGGGGGGATTTGACAAAAAAGCGTTTGTATGTATAGGTAGTCTGCTTATTGAGTATCCCGTCATGTTGGTGGGTGACATGTGATGAGTTGTGGGAGGTTTTGGGATGTTTCGGCGACTCCACTTGCAACTACAGTGTAGCTATCCGGGTCAACAGGGTGATGTTAGTCAGTCTGTGGACGGAAACTATGAAACTCGTGGAAGGTAATGCATCAGTTTATCAAGTGAAGTCTGTAAGTCCAATATCTGGTGAGGGAAGGGTGTGTGTAGGGGGGGGGGGGGGGCGGGGGAAGGGGGTGAATTGCAGCAGCGGGATCTCCAGCACGTGGAAGTGTTCAATACTCTGGCGGATTTCGATGTGGGTCGTTTGAAGGAAAGTGAGGGAGAAGCAAAAAAGGAAGAAAAAAAAAAAAACGACTAGCACTTGCATTCAGGCGTGATTTGGACTCAGTAACGTTCGTTGTTTCCGTGGACATACCATGTTTTGGCATGATTTTTGGCGTTGTTTATTTCCTGAAATATTTCGGTTCTAGGTAGCGTGTTTGATATGTACGTCATGAATGTATGTTTTGCGTTGGTATAGTTGAGAAACTTGGTTATAATTTACATTCCTCAATCGACGTCGTCGAGAAGACAAATTAATCCATACATAACAATATTATTTGTGATAACGTTTTTGTAATCCTCAGATGTTTAATAAAGACGTTGTAACCAAACGAACGTAGGTTGAACACTTCCATGCTTATATACACCCTCTTTTCAACCCACAAATACCCAGTACTCGACATGCACAGTCCATACTCACTTCCACACTCATATGTACCCGCTTCCCAATCCACACACATCCAAATGTAGACGCCTCTTCCGAATAACTCGAATCAACATGCCCGCACACATTGTTTATTCAGGTACGACGTTGCATTTAGCTCTCAGACTCTAATGTCTACGGCTATGCTTACGTGACTACGTTTCCACTTATCCACGAAAATACCCTCCCCCCCCCCCCCCTTCCCCCTCTCCATTACTCTTATATCGATCTATTCCCCTAAACGGTGGTTGTATATTATACGTATAAAAATTGAAAAACGTCAGCTGTGAGTACGGCCGATTGAATGGTTAAAACTCAAAGCGAGAAATCAAAGAAAAGCTGGACCAATTGTAAATGTTCAGAATGAAAAACGAGTTCGAACGAATCAAATTTAAAGTGAGATGGTAGAAAATGAACGAGGAAACAACTGAAAAACGAAAAAAATACAATAATTGTCATAACTGGCCCACAGCTTCAGCTTGCTCCTACCTGTTGCCTTGTCAAACAATGTGCGGTGTGCCCTTGTTGGGCGGATTATTACAAAAAAGCTCGCATGGACGTCTATTAAAATGCAAGTAAGTTCAATTCCCTCGCATGGACGTCCATTAAAACGCATTTTCAACTCCCGAAAAAGCAAAGTTGAAGTTCAACTCCCAAAAAAACAGAACTGGGAGAAAATGAGTTGAAAAAAAAAAAAAAAGTAAAAAAAAAGTTCAGAACAACATGAAAAACGAGTTCGAACAAATAAAAAAAAAGAGATAGTATACAATGAACGAAGAAAAAACTGAAAAACGAAAAAAATGCAATAATTGACGAAATGGAAGAACCAATAAAGTGTGGAAGAAAGCAAACAAAGCTGGAGCGGTGAAGTAATGTTGCCAAGAGGTGCTTGTTGTGCCGAGCTAATTGCCCTACGCTAGTGGCTTGTTGATGTCACGTTCTGAACGGCAGTAGTACGTGTGATGAGAACACGGCACGTACATAATAAATGGTACCTGGTACCTGTATCATACCTGGTACCACCGCTTGCTGTATATTCAAAAAAACGCACAGCGCCGCACGACACAACACCGCAAAACGAAGGGCAAGACACGGCACCGCACCATGCCGCGCTGCACTGCTGAGCTCGTATATATAGCCGGGCTGACCTGAGCTGGGGGTGCGTTGTGATCCAACAACGTAGTATGTACAAACTTATTCATAGTACCGGTACGTTGGATGATACTGCGAATAAATGTTACTGGCATGTACGAACTAATAAAAGTACCGCAAAGCACGCAGCACGGCAAAGTAGCAAAGCACGTCAAAGCACAGCGCTGCGCTCTGCTAAACTAGAGCTGCTGGGCATCGCAGGGCACTCCACGGCGCTGCGTTGCTGCGAGCTATAGCTGCGGTGGGGTGCTGGGCGGTGCGGAGCTGATGAGCCAAGCCCAGATCTCAGCTGACGAAACTCGGAGATGCCAGGGAAGCACCAACCGAGCGCTTTCAGCACGAAGATATTTGTAATTTCCCCAGCAACTAATTTTCCTAAGGAACTTTGGGACGGTTCTTTTCCCCAGCAGCTAATTTTCTTTTCGGCAATTACGGGCTGAGAAGGGCTGAGAGGGGGGAGGATATGCCGAGCGAGACCTCCGAGGGGGTCGAGAAATAAGTAATCAAGTCTATATCTGTACAAGGGCTCCGCATGGGCGCCGGCATTCGCCGGCGCCCATGCTTCGGGTAGGGCAGGGCAGCACTTCGATAAGTTAAGGTGTAGCTGTCCGATTTGGCATTCATTGAACTTTGAAGTATTGCCAAGAGTTTAATACGAACATGGGATTATGAAGGTCATACTTTGACAGAAGAAAAACGTAATATTATACAACGAAGAAGGCAAGGATAGATATTAGGCGAAACACCGTTAAATGCGCCGTCAAGTAAAAGTTGGCGTCTATCAAACAAAAATACCGAAAAGAGTATTGAGAACCTGCGTCGCCTCTAGGCGAAACGAAAGAGGCCTTGGCATTAATGAAGAGACTGCACTGCTGTCCCCGTGACAATGGAGGTTCGAAGTCGACAGGATGCAAGGTAGGTTTGCATTAAACGTCGACATGGGGCCATGTCAGCCGGCGAGGTTTTGGAAGAAGATAGCTTTGTTTGTTACGTGAAGGCTGTCGCATTGATTGGTCTGCGTCTTCGCGGGCGAGGAGGAAAACGAAGAAGAGGAGAGCGATCTCTCGTTGCGGCGGCGTTGTCTAAGATAGGTTCGGGGGTGGCTTTGCTCGTACGGGAGGTTGGCGTAGCGCTTCTTCTCTGTTTTTTCTCGGGAAGGCGGGATATGTGTGTCTGCTGTCTTTGCTTCGCGGTTGATTTCACGGTGTCGAAATCGGACGCGTCCCCTCAATACATAATATCCGAAGCGTCTCTACCATGACGACTGCTGACAGTGCCGTGCGTATTTCCTAAAGACTAACATATTATTTATTGGTAGTAATAATAATATAGTCTACCTTTGCAACATTTTGTTTATTTATTATCCTCGCACCACTCTCGCGCTCCCTCCCAGTAGTAACTCAGATCCGTTGTCACATAGCGGGCCCTCCTCCTACCTCCCCACTTCGGCACGTGCCTTCATTTTTACCGCGAGGAGAATCCAGCATTTTCTTCCCTCGTCGACTCGCGTCGAATTGTACCTACCCACGCTGCTTGGCGCTCTCAGCACTTGATCCCTTTTTTTTTTCGCATTTTTGCAAATAAAGTCAAATAAATAATAAATCTCATTGTGGTGGGTGTCGAACTCAAGGACAACCAAACGTTAGTAGTATTCGAGGGTAAAACCACTAGACCACCGGGGCGGCCGGCTGACAATTGATTAAAACAAAACAGGATCTATGCATAGAGATTACATTCCCCCATATTTGTATGATATTACGATGGTTGACGCCGCGTTACGTACCCAGAGAGGTGTTGTCTATAGTGTCAGTCAACACTATTATTTACTGATGGAGCCTGTGTCCTGTGACCACGGACTTGATTATTATGCGAGTTAATGTGAGAACAACAACAACAACAGCTACTGCTGCTCTTGAAGCTCGGAATTTGAAAACAGCGTACCAGGTATATATCGTTGACTACTACTACTGTAGTTTTGATTGCTGCTGTGTCATTGATTAGTACGCCCCGCGTTGACCGCCCCCCGAAGGCAGCGCTCGAACGAAGCTATTCGGCCGAGAACTCCAGTTCCGCGAATCGCATACTTGGGCCGAGACAAAAAAAACTCCTGACCAAATCCCTGAAACCAAAGAATGATGTTATATATAGTCTATAGACTGTATGTATGTTAAGGACGTCAGCCATAAGTCCGACGAATTGTATGTGCCTGGTTGTGCAGGAAAAATAAGAATCTCTCGGAAAAAGAAGCCGTTTCAACTGAAGTTAAAAGTTAGCATAGATAGTACACTATAGTAATAGTAGTAGAGTGTACCAGTAAAATACTAACGACTTGATTTTGACAAGAAGTAAGAACATTTCAGCCTGGACAGCATGCAGCATGTATGTATGTGTGCATGTATGTGTGTATTAAAAATTATTATTATTTTTGCCCTCCGACAATATTATAAAAAATGAAAATACACTATATAGCGTAGATACCGTTCCGATGAAAATCGAATATCCTTCCATGAAGCAGCTGTATGAAGTCGAATGATCGCACCATAATGCAGTGGTATCTTCCGCCAACCATTTGCCCATTTCCTTTCCCCACATCGTCTCCTTTTATCTACTATTTCCTTTCCCTATATGTTTTTTAGCCGAGAGTCTACCTTAATCCTCGTCTACATTGCCACCCCTGGCCAGTGGCCGTAGTCCTCCCGATTCTTCCTCTTTTCCCCTCGCGGCCTAACGATCCCTCAGAGATAGCCTATATCGATGAACTCTGCGCGAAATCGCGACCTGAGTGGTCACGGAGATGATTTGGAATAGTCGCTCCTTGCACACGCCTTTCCGCGCTAGGGACGATGCGTCCGTCCCTCCAACGATGCTTGCCGCCACTTGATCTATCAGGTCGCTGCCTTCTTTACCGACGCGCTCAAAGCTTTCCACCGCGCGGGCGGCGAGTTTGTAGCTGCGTTCGTCGAAGGACACTTGTCCCGGACGAGCGTAGTGGTTGCGCTTGCGCGCCTCGGAAGTGGAAGACGCTGATCCGTTTCGATCCGCGCTTCTTGCCCGCATGTGGACCCCTGCTTGTGGGTCCGCATACGTGACGTCGAGGAGTATCGACGTGTCGCGGTACTCCGATGCCGTAGCATCTCTTAGTCCACCTGCCTCAATCACGATGTCCATTCGCAAATCCCTGTCTGCGTGGAACGGGGCTCCGCTTTCCTCCTGGTGGCGGATGGACATGCGCTTGAGGGTGAGGGAGAGCGCGTGCAGTAGGGGTTGGTGCTGGTTCGTTTGCGCGCCCGATCGGTGACACAATCGTGCATGCCGCGTATTAACCTCCGCTTCACCGCAGCATGGGCACCTCGCCGCCAGGAATTCCTCTATTCCCAGAAATCTCTTCCCCGCAGTCACGAACTCTGATGCAGGGATGGTTCTAGCTGAGTCTACAGGCCTCGCCCTTAGGAAGGCGGTAGCCCCTGATCCCGGTTGACTCCGTTGCCGGGCCTTGGCCAAGTCTCGTGTCTCCTTTTCACCTTGAGATTCGCTTGTGTCTCGCTGGGGCCTCGTCTCGGGGAGCTGGTCCAGCGAAGAGACGTACCTCTCATAATGCACTCGGTGTACCAGTTTACCCAGTCTATGCTGCGCTTTGCCGGATCTGATACTTTCGGCGTCGTGTGCAGGCAACACGTCTGCAACTGATTGCCCTGAGGCTACTTGCTCTCTTGCTCTAAAGGCTCTGTCCCGCCAGCTTTCCGGCACGATGTTCGCCATGGCCTCCTCTGAAACCCCATGCACATCGCGCAGGTCCATGACGCTGTTCCAGACGCGCCGAACGAGGTCAGAATCGGGCAGCTCCCTCCGGACTTTGTTCCCTATTGCGCCGGACAGATCAGCCAGCACCTCTGGCACCGTCGCCACCGAGCTCCGGACGGATGCTGACATTCTCCGGGCTTCAGCCGACGACAGCCCAAACCCTCCGGCCCCCGTGGACAGGCTCGCCTGCGCCTGTTGATGGGGTTGCAGGGTCAACATGTTTGTCGGGCCCCCGTCCGCGAAGAACGACGATTCTTCTGCTGCCCCCGGGCGATCGAGCAATCTCTCCAGCATCCACAAGGCGTTGCCATCTGCTTTTTTGCATGCAGCCAGCGATATGTCTGGGTCCATCACCCGTTCAAGGTAGGAGGTCCGTTGAAGCATAGAGCCGGTAGCAATCAGGTTGGCTGATTGCTTGTCCGGCATGCGCGACAACATGCGCGCGAGTTGCTCCGCTCCCCCGTTTCGGACTATCTCCATTGCGCTCTCCCTCGCGTACTCATATGTGCCAATGGGCACCCCCACCACCTTAACCGCACCACGTTCGGCGATGCTGACGCCAATGGCTTCAAGAAGGTCAATTTGTTCCGGCATACGTACGTGCCCCTTTGGGGGCAGGGCAACCATTTTTCTCGGGTTGATCGCAATTCCGATGTTGGACAGCTCACGTTTCTAACGCATTTCGGACCCCGAGGGTCCACCTCGTTAGGCGGTCCTCTCACGTCGAGTCGAGGCCCGCCAAGAACTCTAGGACATGAGGTAGGATGTAGATCCTTCGATTCGGGAGTCGGAGTACAGTATCCTGCGGGCGGATGCCGTACGCGGCGAAGATATCACGGCAGTGACTGGCTGCCGCTCTCCATTCCCTCGATCGGGGAAAGTCAAGGTAGGCGCCTTGGGGTAGGCCAAGAGCATCGCCGAACAGGGAGCGCAACAGGAATGAGGAGGTTGGCTACTTCCATGAGTCCTCACCATCTCCTCAAAAGTATCATGGGAACCAATCGTGACGTATCTAGCTGGGTCCAACCGGGGGCCATCCTCCTCTAAGAGTTCTGCGAACTGCAGGGCTCCCGCTACTGCCGGCCACCTTCCCCCCGGGCGTCGCCTTCGAAGGTCCTCAGCCAGCTCAGCCGGATGAAGAGGCCGATTTCTTGCCGGCCATTCCGAGCGACAAGCAACGCATGATTGTGGGTCTGCATGCCCACTCGCGGGGCGTTCCGGACGGTCTAGCATGCAGCGGGCATGTACTTGCTCTCCGTGGGGACACGGAATAAGTGCCCATAAAGAGTCCACCGCCGAATCCTCAGTAGGCTTCTTTAGTGCCCGCCCGCAGTAGGCGCAGGGAGATGCACTCCTGCTTCCCGCGGCATGACGCCTCTATGCTGCACTCCTAGCATCGCTTCCTTGCTCAGTTGGTCCCGTGTGTAAAGGGTCGTTTTCCAGCGTCCGGTCCGTTCTCTTCGGTGTCGCTGCCATCGCTGTTGAAAGGGAAGGAAGCGCATCACCCGCTTCCAACGCGCTTCGGACCCCGAGGGTCCACCTCGTTAGTCGCTCTTCGCATTCGGCGTCCAGGCCTACTAGATATTGTTGGAGGTTAGGTGCGATGTAGATTCTTTGATTTTGGAGTCGGAGTAAGAAATCCTGCGGTTGGATGGCGTACGCAGCGAATAGCGTACGTGAATAATAGATGATTGTCGCACCATCGTGCGGGGCTGGGTCGACCCGCGGGAGAAATCGGTTATCGTCCCCGGTTCGTCAGGATTTCTGAAACGGGCACAGGACTATATATCCTCCCATGGTGGCGTTGCCGTTATGTCCGGCCGGGCCCCAGCCAATCAGCGGTATGCGAATATGGTTGGGTTTCCACGTCATGCGGAGTGGTTTTGACACGGGAGGTTATCGTTATTGTTCCCGCGTTTTTGGAGCTGTAGATATTCGGGGGATTCATGAATCGGGAATGGGACCCTATCTTCCCCGTGTGCGACGGAAATGCCCCCCATTGATGGGCCTCTATCCGCCTAGGACGGCGCTGTGGAGCTCGAACCAATGACCGTTTAACCAACGGGACTGGGGCTTTCTCACCGTGCAGGGTGGTGTCGACCCGAGAAAGTTCCGTTTGTTTCCCCGGTTGATGGAAGTTTTAGAGATGTGGAACGACCTCTGCACCGGGGATGGGACCCTATATCCTCCCGAGGTGGAGCTGGCTCAACATGCGAACTATGGCCAATCAGAAAATCGGCCGGTGGGGTTGGGAATCCCAAACCGTGCGGGGAGGTATCATGTGTGGATGGAGTCCGATCCCCTATCGTGCCCGAGTGACGCCTACTTTGTGTATGAATCCTGTCAAATGAGCGATCAGACAAAACAGACATGTTTTTATCTTCGTCAAAAAATACTCGAGTCTGAAATACTTAGGCCATTTCTCATACAGTCGGGTTTGTCAGTCGAAAACGGCCGTTTTCGACTGAAGCCCAAATCGGGCTTTCTTACACACACAGTCGAAAAAGGGCTTTTTCGACTCAACTTTTGTACTGAGTTCCGACTGGGGGATCCAGTCGAAAAACTTGACCTTTTCGACTGGATCTGTCAGTCGAATAACTCAGTCGAAAAAGTTTTACACCTGTTTTTTGAACCCATCGGAGTACTCATTTCACCACAGAACACACACCCACACGCCCACACACCCATACCAGGTACCATGTGACACAGCAGTATCATTCAACAGCTCCGACGCTGCCTTGGCTATCACTGCTGTTGCTTCTCGCCGCAAGTCAGCGTGGCGCACTCCTAGCTCCGCTCGCCAGCAGCGTGTATCACACGACAGCAGTAGCGCGCGTTATCGATGCCATTTTGCCAACAGCAGCTACGCTTGCTGTAGCTTTGGCGCCTCTCAGCTGAGTGCAACGCCACGAACGTAGTTTTGGCGGCTTTCGGCTAAGCCCAACGCTACTGGGCTACCAACCCGCTTGGACGAAGCTTCGTCGCGCGTGAAGCACGCGTTGCTCGCGAAGAACGCGTTACCCGCGAAGAACGCGCGAAGCACAGAGCTGCCAACCGATTTTTGAGTGCCATACAGCAGTACTCCCTCACACCAACCGCCTCTAGGAAGAGCACAAAAACTATAAAATCGACTCAACTGCCGATAATAAGAAGAAGGACCAGAAGAATCCAGTCGAAAAAAAGTCCAGTCGAAAAGGGCTGTTGTTGACAGGCGGAATCCAACTGTATAAGAAACAGCCTTACTTAGCTGTCAAAATCGTAAGCGCTGTAGTCGCGTACTGTATCTACAAGAAGTGAGCGACCAACACAGCCAGCAACAAGCAGCAGCATTGCAATAAGAACTTCGAGGAGTTGAATGACGAAGGCAATCATACCACCGTGTTTCGCGCCTGGAACAACGTCAGCACGTTTTTCCACGATCAGACAACACACAGACAGTCGATCTCGGAGGCTCGGATCAGGATGATACTAATATAGCATGCATTGTATATTTCAGAAGCTGGCTCAGTGCGCGTCTCTCAGTGGCTACGAAGAGAACACGAAGCGGACATGGTCAGTGACCTTACTGGCCCCGGATGCTTGATTGAGTTAAAATATCATATGAAACGCACTCGACACGTTTCGTCACCAGACTAAAGGGTCATTGGGCGTGTGCTCGGATTTATCCGATCGAAATCTAATGAATGAAGCTCGGAATCGGATTCACTTAAAAAACGGTAGCTATTAACAGTAGTACAGTTTTATGATTGTTAGCCTTTATCGAACTCTTGGCATTATGTTTGAGTAGACTCGCCGCAAAGCAGTGACAGTTACGTGTCGGTTCGGAGTGTGGTTTCTTAGGCTATTCGTTCATGTCCTTGGATCTGTGTGTGCTGTGACGAGCCGCGAGGCTCTCACTCCTTTTCCTGTTCCTCCTGTTAACTTTCCCTCGCGGGTGTGTGACAACCGATAATACACGAACTTAAAAGAGAAGCAATTCGGCAGCCCAGCGGGGTGAGTCGACGCTAACCGGCGCGGTCGGAACTAAACATTCTAGAATTGTTGGTACCAAAGTGAGACCATGGCTATTTCTGTGGAAGATCAACTCGCCGAGCTGAGAGCGCAGCTGGCGGAGGAGAGGGAGTCACGCGCGGCGGCCGAGAGGGCAGCCGCGGAACGCGCTGACGCACAACGCGTTCAGCACGAGCAGACCATGAAGATGCTGGCCCAGATGATGGCCCAGCAAGGTGTAGAAGACAAGACAAGTCCGGATGGGGAGGCGCACGAGGCGTCTGCTGCGAGTGGCGAGGTAGAAGATCCTGCGTCACCAACATCCCGAGTGGGCCCTGTCAACCCTTCTGTGCCCATGGAGGTTGGTCCACGAGAGGATCAATCAATAGGGAGTGCCCAAAGCGGGTTGGACGGAGACTACGGTCTCCAAGGTGAGCCCGCTGTGACACACGGGAGCCGAAGATCTTTTCGAGCTCCCATGAAGATGAATCCACCGCAGCCACGAGACAGAAAGCAGTTTCACATTTTTCAGCAGAAAGTGCATACGTATGCGAAGTTCCAGGACTTCGACAGTGTTCTGTACGCCGAGTCTCATCTCGACGTCAGCGACCAACTCAAATCGAATAGCGATTTCCTCCGGGAAGGAGTGCCCGAACTAGTTTATGAACGACATCTTAGAGCCTGGTTCTTTCTGTCCCAGGCATTCCACCTAACAATAGATGTCGGGCGTTTCCAACGGAGCAAGTCCCCCGGAAAATGTTGGGAAGAAACTGTGAAGTACTATTGCCCCAAGAGCACCGGGGATCAAATCTCTCTGCGGAAGACGCTCAGTGATTTTAAAGTCGAAAAGGGAGTTGACCCGATCCCGAGATTGTACAATCTCGAGGAACACGTGATGAAAATGCACACTGCGGGTATTGATGTTGATGAACAAACCACCCTCTGCACGTTTGTTGCTGGTCTGCCTGTGTCGGAGTACGACTTCGAGATACGGCAGCTGAGTCGAAGACTGTCCTTCGACCGGGATGAGGTGATACATACCATCGAATCCCAATACAAGCTTCTGCGCTGTCGGAGGCAGAAGAACTCCGCAGCCCATGCGCTCGTTGTTGACGGGCGTGGTGGGGGCGGGGGACGCGGACACCCTGGCGGGAAGCGCGGGGGCCGCGGAGGCGGCCGAGGAGGCAAGCACGCCGAGAAGAAGAAGTCCGGCGACGGAAACGGCGCTGAGGACAACAAGCCTGCGGCAAAGGGACCGCAGTGCTACAAGTGTGGGCTTCGAGGCCACTTCGCCCGCGACTGCACCACACAGCTCTGCAAGCGGTGCAACGGTCGGGGGCACGACGAGGATAAGTGTCCTTCGTCTACCGACATGCACGCCAACATGGTGATAGAGCTACCTGAACCGCCGGAGTCGGACTCAGATTCAGGATCGACGACTTCGAGTTGCGTCGCGTCTGGGTTTATGGCGGTGGAGCTGGATCATGCAGGGTGTGGGTACCAACCAGGCAAGTGTGATGATGGTGGTCCAATCAATGGTGTAGGGGAACTGGCTCTGCAGGCCGGGGTTAAATCGGAACGTTGGCACTTTGATACTGGAGCCTCGGGCATCTTTACCCGTAGCTCCGAGAAAATGACTAACTTCCGACCATGCAACAAGCAACTTAGCGTTGCTGGTGGCGGTAAACTGCTTCGCATGAAAGGTCTAGGCGACCTTACCCTCGAATTCCCTTCGGGCGATGGCCAACCTGCCATGCGCATGGAGTTCAAAGAAGTAGGGTTCTCACCTGAGCTTGATTTCAACCTCATTTCGGTGTCGAAGGCCGTCAAACATCGGTACAAGTTTAGTATCGATGACCCCGGACTCACCATCCACCAAAAAGATACTGGTCAAGAGATCCTATTGCCCCCTTACGGGGACATGTACGTCGGACATGGCCGTAGGGTGGATGGCAACGAGATAGCCAGCGCAGTTCTTACACCCGGGCGTATGCCCACCACCGATGTGGATATTAACCACTATCATCGCACTACCTCCCACACCCACCCCCGTTTGTTGAGGAAATCGGCGGAGCAGCAAGGCGTCAAGCTGAAACCTGGGGTGAAGCTGCGTCCGTGCGTGGGATGTTCAGCAGCGAAAGGGTACAGCGCACCGGTGCCCAAGTCCACAAACTCTCGTTCAGATAAGAAAAACGGGAGAGTTTTCGTTGATTCGACGGGGAAGAAGCCTGTCGCTTCGATCGGTGGAAGCCTGTATGGTATCATTTTTCGCGACGATGCCACACGAATGTCGCGGGAATACTTCATGAAATCAAAGTCTGAAGCCCCGGCAAGGCTACTTCAGTACATCGCTGATACTAGCCAGGATGGTCTGATAGGAATCATCCGTTCTGATGACGCGCCAGAACTGATGTACGGAGAGTTTGCAGAGATCTGCAACAAAAACGGAATCAAGCGCGAGTTTACGTCAGCGAACACACCGCAGTTGAATGGTGTAGCAGAACGTGGGCTAGCACTTATCGAGAAGTTAGCCAAGACGTCGATGATCCAGGCAAAATCGTCTTTCGTCGGCCAAGATTTGCCGTCGACGGAGCGGCTGTGGGCTGAAGCTCATCATTTTGCCTGCGACAATCTCAATCGCACTGCTACGACCTCAAATAAAGACATGAAATCTCCCTACGAGATGTGGCACGGCAAACCACCGTCGCCGACGTTGGTGCAGTGGCTCCAACCATGTTTCTTCAAGACGAAGAGAAAACACAAGTGCGACCCGCAAGCGGAACCGGGATTTTATCTCGGGCCCGCAGACAACCATCGGAGGGGAACATGTCGTATCCTGTCGAAAGCAACTAACCAAATTCACCTCACCCGTGATGCCACCTGGCATCATGTCCCGACCCCTGCCCCCTTGCCAGCCTATCAGCAGGCACCCCCTACACCCGTTGAAGGGAGGGGGCATGACGACGAGACCGCCGTCGGGGGCAGGGAGGGCACACCACTTCAAGGTGGTGGGGGGGATGATGACGCTTCGGACAGCGATGACGACCTCTCAGTGGAGTGGGAAGACGAGACACACGATGCCAAGAATGTCAACGTCGCCGCCGGCAGAGCACCGGAGACGACCGAGCCGACAGGAACTCCGTTCCAGGGGACCACCCCCTCCGCGGCAGTGTCTCATGGAGGTTCGTTCGGGGACGATGGTGGTACCACCCCGAGCAGCAGCAACCAGCGCAGAAGCCGAAGTCGCAGAGGCGGCAGCAGCAGCAGCAGCAGCAGCAGCAGCAGCAACACCAACACCAACAACAGCAGCCGTGGCAGCGGACATGGCGACGGTGGCAGCGCCGACGGTGGCGGTGGAGGCACTGCCGGTGACTCCGCCGGTGACATCAATCTTGCCGGCTATGCACCGCTCCCCCCCGAACTGCCCAAAGGTGAAGCGGGACGGCTGCAGAGCTGGGGTAGGCACGGTGACCTGATCACATCGTCGAGACTGAGATCCGTGCGCAACCGCCTCCAAGAGGTACCCAAAGAACCGAATACGGGAGGCAATACGGCCCTGCTGGTCTACATGAAGGCGCTGGTGACGGACTTCATCAACGGCGAACTGGAGGCTGAAGAGATGCAAAAAGCAGAAGAGTTCATCAACGGCCACGCATGCGATGATCTCCTGGACTCGCTGGCAACGAGTGCGACTGGTTTCGACGACCACGAGTCAGCATCTAACGTCTTCTCGCTAATGCACGACACCGCGATCGACGAGCCCGAGATCGCCCTGGTCACCATGGAATCAGGGAAGTCCGAGTCTGAAATAGAAATGCCGTCTGGTCCCTTGTCAGAAGCTGAAGTACCTCCGATCTCCGTAGCTGGCGTGTACAAATCTAAATACAAAGACGCGTACCTTTGGGCTATGGGCAAGGAAATGGATGGTATTGTGAAGAATGGGACATTTACTGTTTTACCTGGCCTTCCGGAGGGGGAGAAAGCAGTAGATGGTAGGTGGGTGTTATCACTGAAGTCCGACGAAAACGGATACATTACTACACCCAAAGCGAGGCTGGTAGCAAAAAGGTTTATGCAACGGGAAGGCGAGAACTATCTCCAGACATACGCACCTACACCCGCCACTACTAGTGTCAAGATTGTGCTAGTGTGGGGGAACCACAAAGGGTACACAACGTCTCATTTCGATGTCAAACAGGCGTTTACCCAAGCACCGCTAGACTATAAGGTCATTATGAAGCTCCCTGGGGGTTGCGGTGACCTGTCTGGCAAATACGTAGAGCTCAAGAAGGCGTTGTACGGCCTAAAACAGAGCGGTGCCTTGTGGAACAATTTGCTGGTTACGAAACTAGCGAAACATGGCGTGGAACAGTGCAAAGACGACCCTTGCGTTTTTCGGAAGATTGTGAAGGGTGAGGTAATACTGGTTCTGGCAGTCTATGTGGACGACATGGCTGTAGCCGGTCCTAGGGATGAGGTTGACAAGCTGCTTGTAACGCTCAACGAGGACTTCACGACGGTTGACCTGGGAGAACTAACCTTCTTCACGGGGTGTGCGGTTATCCAAGACGTAAAAGATGGGATAACTAAAATCAACCAGCGGACATTCATCGAAACATTGGCTAGACGTTTTGATGTGACAACGACTGCCCGATACCCCGCCACTGCCGGTGCTGACCTAGGACCGAGGAAGGAAGGGGAACCAAGTGGAAATTGGCCTCACAAGGAGGCCATCGGATCATTGCTATGGCTGGTCGTCTGGTCAAGAATGGAGATCGCGAATGCGACGCGTGTTGTAGCTCGCCACGCGAACAACCCTACCGAGAGACACTGGACAGCGGCGCTACAGATTATTCGATACTTGCTCGGTACCAAGGACCTGAGCCTCACGTTCGAAAGGGAACCTGAGTCTGACTTTGAATTGTCGGTGTACAAGGATTCGAACTTTGCCGAGAAGGATGACGACAGGCGTTCCGTATCGGGGGTAGCTGTATGCCTAGGTTACTCCCTGATTACCGGATTCAGTTCGACTCACAAGACCACGTCGCTTTCGACCGCCGAGGCAGAGTACCGTGCGCTCGGTGATGGAGTGAAGGAGGGTCTATTCGCGAAATCGGTAGCTTCGTTCGTAGCACCATCGCTTGTAGAGAAGACAATTATGGTATATGTAGATAACGAAGGGGCAATCAACCTTGCGATCAACCCATTCAGCTCTGCAAGAACCAAGCACCTTGATGTGAGGTTTCATTTCGTTCGCGAGCTGGTATCGTCTGGTACGATCACGGTTGAACATGTTCCGACAGCGGAACAACGGGCAGATCTTTTCACGAAGGCGCTCGTAGGCCCTATCTTCAGGGAGCACAGGGACTACCTGATGAACTCTTACATTTGATTCTGTTCTGGGTCACAAGTAATTTGCTCAATTTATTTGGTTTAGTGCCGGGTGATTATTATGAATAAGTCATGCGGAGAGAGACAATGCTATCTCGCATTTACTGTCGCGGCCTTAGCGTGCCTATGGCAGGAGTAGGCGATCTCTGGTATTCTTGTCTTCGCCTTAATTCTCATCTTGGAGGCGCGGCTATTGTGGTCATGTTTGATTGGCACAATGGTTTTTATTTTTGGTATTTTTGCAAGGGGTTTTGATCCGTGGGGCGGGTTTCCCCTTGTACATTGCTTTGCAATAGACATACGTCAAGACATGTCTATGATAGGTTCGTCACGGTATTGTGTCGAGCCGGGAGGGTGTTTGAGTAGACTCGCCGCAAAGCAGTGACAGTTACGTGTCGGTTCGGAGTATGGTTTCTTAGGCTATTCGTTCATGTCCTTGGATCTGTGTGTGCTGTGACGAGCCGCGAGGCTCTCACTCCTTTTCCTGTTCCTCCTGTTAACTTTCCCTCGCGGGTGTGTGACAACCGATAATACACGAACTTAAAAGAGAAGCCATTCGGCAGCCCAGCGGGGTGAGTCGACGCTAACCGGCGCGGTCGGAACTAAACACATTACCTTACATACTGTACGCGCAGACTATGATTGTGTGTGGTGACTTTTTTTACTTTATTTACCAAGTATTGAATCGAACAATTCGAAGTGCTGCCCTGCCCGGCACCCATGCGGAGCCCTTGTAACAATATACTCTAATACTCGTATATCATACCAGTAGCGTGCGGAGGGGTTGCCCTGAACGACATTGAGGGACGGCAGGTCCTATACTGGCCTGGAGTTGGAACAAACACTTACCATTATAGTGGACAAAAAATAGGACACCTCCCAACCAAAAACCACCCATAAAACTATATACCTAGACCTCGCCCCCCTCGGACGTCTCGCTCGGCATATCCTCCCCCCTCTCAGCCCTTCTCAGCCCGTAATTGCCGAAAAGAAAATTAGTTGCTGGGGAAAAGAACCGTCCCGAAGTTCCTTGCCTTCCTTGCTTTCCCTAGTCTCATTCTTACTTAGCTCTCATTCTCTCATCTTTAGAAAGTCCCATGCTTACTTAGCTCTCATTCTCTCATCTTTACTGCTTGCTCTGATATTTTTATTTTGCTTTTTCAGCAACTTCTTTTTTGTACTTTTACTTTTGAAGTTGGCCAATTGCTGGCTGTTGGGAGGGAATTGCCGTTGACGGCTGCAAACAATTTGAATTTGAAATTTGCCGGATCGGCAATAACAATTTGAAGTTGAAATTTGCGAAGCGGACCAAGGCTAGTGCGGGAGGAGGCTCCGCCAACAGTGGGGGTGGTGGAGGTTCAGGATCAGGCGTGTGGAAGTTGGTCGGGCAAGAACGGGACTCAGCTTCTTCTGGCAATCCTGATTGGCCGTGCCCGAGCAAGGGTTGTGACGGCTTCCTCATCGCACGAAATAGGAAAAACAGGAGTTCCCAGTACGCTGTCTGCGACACCTGCAGGAGTGACGAGCCTTCCACGTGCCAAGTTTTCATGTAACCTTAACAAGAAGCACTGGGGAAGCGGCGACAACCCTCGTGTGTGTGACTGGTGTGACGCGGACACCTGTGATTTACCTTCGATCGGCGTCCCTAACGAAGGAGCTGAGAGCTTGACGAAACGTGAGTTTCATTTCTTCGTGTTGTTGGAATTTGATGTTTGCTGTCAGCTACTATACTACTGATGATGTTGAGAGTTGTGTGCTGCAAGTTGTGCGCAATAGACTACCAGTATGTGGTTTTGGGTGTTGGTGAACTCAAGCGAATCCTGTTTCCAATAATGATGCACATTGAGATTTACATTGTTTGACCTTGTGTGCCTGTCTGCAACGTCTGCTGTAGCATGTGTGTGCTACACCAGCGTGGTCGAACTACCACACGGTGTGGAAGCTGTGCTTGAGGACGCGTAGCCTGAACAAACTCAAGTTCGCCTTGGTGGTCACGGAGGGCAGTCCCGTCGTCGGGGTAAGCATGTTGTACTAGTTGTCTACGCAGTTGTGTGCTGTGATTTCTTTTTCATGCGTACAAACACACTTTTGCATGTACGAGTACGTGTACGGGGCAGTCCCGTCATCGGGGTATAAGCGGGAATTGTACAAGTACTCAGGTCTACGAGTAGACCTATGCAGTGACGCTGTGTGATGCGATTTCTTTTTCATACGTACAGCCAAACACACTTAATGTATGTACGACTACGAGTACGGGGCAGTCCCGTCATCGGGGTAAGCGGGGGTTGGACAAGTGGTCCATGCAGTGACGCTTTGTGCTGTGATATAAACACACGTTTTGGATGTAAGACTACGACTACGTGGTATCTATACATGTAAGACGCAATGAAAACGGGCAAGTCTCATCACGGGGGTCAGCCAGGGTTGTAAAAATGGTCCATGCAGTGATGAATAACACAGCAGCATGATACCTTAGCACCAGTCGCAGTACACACTGGAGGTTGATATATAGCAGTAAACAGAAGCTGAAGTTAACCTGGGTGATGCTGGAGAGCAGTCCCGTGATTGGGGTTAGCGAGTTGTTCATGTAGTGACGCGGTGTACTACTACTGTTACTCATTTTTCATACAACCACATGAACTCTTTGTATTAACGAGTACAAGTAGGGTGCGCAACCTCTTCAGGAATCGCAGTGCACGTCGGTCGTAGTAGTGTTGATAGCAGCAGTAATAGAGTAGTACCGAACAATATATACAGCAGGTACTGTCTCTTACCCTTCGTTGTCGGTATTCCGCCGGTAGGCCTTATATAGCAGTATACCGGGGCTTACGCTTACCAGTTGCGACTGTGAATCCCGTTCGGTATTATTCCACCGGTAGGCCTTATATAGCAGTATACCGGGGCTTACGCTTACCAGTTGCGACTGTGAATCCCGTTCGTTCCTGTCCCAGTGGTGGTTTCATAGGTGTTAGCAACGTTGTGGTACCAGGCAGGGCTTTGCCCATAAACGACCGCTTTCATTACAACAGCAGTGTTAAATTGTACGACTTCCTTTCAAACTTTGGAAACCGACGATAGCTAAGTGGCCTTACTATTTTGAACATTCACTGAACGCAAGGTATTCCCATCCGTTGTTGTCGTTTGCAGAAGCCCTGCGAAGCAGCCGCCGAGGGCCGCCAAGTCGGCGAGGACATAAACACGAAGTGCACCGGCGGCATCAAGGTCGGTGACCTCCCGAAGAAGGCAGGCGACCACATGCTCGATATACATCCCGCATTCCATTCCCACGGTGCCACGAGGGCGTTCGACATCGAGGTACGTTCTACTCTTATCTTGCGTCCTATGTGTCACGAGTCGAAACATCCATGTCTCTTGCTCAAGACTAGGGGATGGCGTGCGGATATAGTCTATGAAGTGCGGCTCTTTTTCCGAGTACCAAGAGCAAGTACAACAATACCACAACAATTACTAACAACGAAAGGAGCTCCAATAATTTGGATGGTTACGACGTCTGCTGGAGAGAAGTACGAATACTTTTTTACACCCCCCCCCCCCCCCCCCCCCCCCCCCCGCCCCCAATAATATACTGGTGCCAAAACCGTCAGATTTATCCCCTCGAAAGGATTTATAGCTTACATGCACAAATTGCCCCTTCCCCCCCCCCCCCCCCCCCCCCGCCCCCCTCCAAACCCGCTCGCTTTTGATCAAAACCAGGCCCCCCTTTCCCTTCACAGCTGTCAGATTTTGTCCCCCTCAGAAACGGGTTTTATAGTTTCCGCGCACAGACTGACTAAAATCATCCTGTTGACCCTGATAGCTACACTGTAGCTGTAAGGGGAGTCGCCGACCTATATCCTTAATGAGGACACACAACCCGTAATGCGCGCGATCGGAGTATCACACACAGCTTGCAAAGATGAGTTTCGACGAAATCTTCGATCTCACAGCTGGAGTGTATTTTAATTTTTATAATACTTATCGACGTCCTCCCGCCATGCTTCAACGTTTGTGGACAGATCCACAAGATCATCGACAAAAAACAAGAGTGCAAGGTGCTGGGTACCTCCGCTGAGGAGGAAGAGTCCAAGCAAGCCTGCATGCTCCTTCGGAAGCAATGTTGACAGCACGTTCTTTATAGAACGTTAAGTTGTGGTTTATTATACCAGCATCGTTTTTAAGAACTATGCCTAAGTGCGTGCTCTTCGTCTTTCAGGAATACAAATGTACTTCACATGTTTGCGGTGTGTGCGTTCAAGTTCCTGCTTCCAGCATGTTTTTTTTGGCACTGCGCTCCTTTACATATTAAGTTGTAGTTTTCCTGTCTCTATCCTTGACAAGCGCGTGCCTGGTGTTTATGCACTGCGATAATTTATTATTGATGATCGACTTAGAGAGAGCTATTAATAAGTGTACAGGTGCTACCTGAGAGGTGGAAGGTTATGCAAAGCAAGTCCTCCGACGTGTCCATCATGGACTGGGCGAATGGATGATAATAACAAACTCATGATCATAATCGTCTCTATCCTGTACCGTTGTACTATATATGGACCTCTTGGCATTTTCAAGTCGCCAGTTGCGCCATTTGTGCTTCTTTTCCGCCTTCCTACTGAATGTCCATTACTCCTTCCGCAAGCGTAGCGGGCGGCGCCCAGCCGCCCGCGAGCGAAGCCCTTGTATAGTATATTACGAGTACCAACAACGCAGCTTCCAAAGATGAGTATTGACCTGAAATTCGTCAAACTCACGGCTGACGTCCTTGAAAACTAGTTGTAAAAAAACAGAGCCCCACATCCGCACGGCAAAAATCAAAGGCGTAAAATCGTATATGTGAGACAATAATAATGTGAAAAGGAGATAAAGAGAGGTATGCTAAAATTGCGGTAAACCGCACTACCAACTTATTACGTAAGGTATTCCGTACATATCGCCTGCATGATCGCCTCCCAACCTATGCCAAGCGAAGTATGATTAACGAAGTAACGTAATTGAGCGCGTGTACACTGAGCGTTCCTTTCAAAACAATAACGATTCGCATCTCTCCCTGTCGTTCTCAATGGCGGTGACATTGCATGACCATCACCTCGCCTGTTGTATTTGGCAATATGCATCTTATAATTAGCGATGTCAGGAAATAATGGTATCTACATGATTGTACCTATCGATTGAAATATTCTATCTTTCGATCCATGTACAATAACAAATTATGAAGCTTTTAACACGTTGTTTACTACAACTAAGAACTGGGTTGCATACTACATGTAACATCAAACCTTCTAGAAAAATAAACATTACCAGGCGGGTGATTTAAAGGGGTGTCTTCTTGCTGCAACCGTCAGATTCGTCCCCTTCAAGGGTTTATAGTTTCTGCGCACATATTGAAATGCTCGCCCCCCCCCCCCCCCCCCCCCCCCCCCCGATCCCTCTTGTTCAAACGCACCACCTGAAATCAAAATCTGCCAGAGTAGTAAACACTACCAGCCAGCTGATATCATCTCATTATCCATCTAGCCATCCATGCCGTAGCTCCAACTCATCTTCCCCCCCCCACCTTTGTTCCCCGCCCAGTTCGTTCAAACGCCCCACTTACAATCGAAATCGGCCAGAGTAATAAACATTAATAAGCCATTGATATCACGTCATTATCATTCTAGCCATCCATAACGTAGCTTTCATTCATCCCCCCTCCCCCCCTCCAACGCCCCCTCCTTCCCCACACCCCGCACGATCGCCTAGACCCAGCACCGCGCGTATAGTAGGCCCCTACATACATGATTAATACGCGCGATCGGAAGATCACACACAATGTTGCGAACATCAGTGTCGACCAAATCCTTGATTTTAATATTATATGTGACCTAAACCTCTCGAAAACCCTTCCCCCCCCCCCCCCCCCCCCCCCGCCATTTTTTTTTTTTTTTTTTTCTTTTGTTTCCTCTTGCATAAACGCCCCACCAACTATCGAAATCCGCCAGAGTAACAAACACTTCCATGCCCTGGATATCGCCTCGTTATCGTTTCAGAGCCACCCATGCCGCTGCTGAAATTCCCACCCACCCCCATCCCCAACGCCCCCTCCTTCACCCACCACCCGCACCATCGCCTAGACCTAGCACCACGCGTATAGCCAACCCCTACATCTATGCGACCTAAAGCCCCCCCCCCCCGCCCCCGGCCCCCCCCGCCACATTCCTCCCCCTCCCCCACAAGAACTATTTGTAGTTTCCACGCGCAAATAGACCTGCCCCACCCGTCCCCTTCCCCCCCTTCCCCCCCTCCCGCCCCCCCTTTTGATCAAAATCAGGCCCCCACGTCCTTAAAAACTCCGCCCTCCCCTCACCGGATATTCGACTTACAGGATTCACTTGATAAACTGATGCATTTCCTTCCACAGCTGTCAGATTTTGTCCCCCTCAGAAACGGGTTTTATAGTTTCCGCGCACAGACTGACTAACATCACCCTGTTGACCCTGATAGCTACACTGTAGTTGCAAGGGGAGTCGCCGACCTATATCCTTAATAAGGACACACAACCCGTAATACGCGCGATCGGAGTATCACACACAGCTTGCAAAGATGAGTTTCGACAAAATATTCGATCTCACAGCTGGAGTGTATTTTAATTTTTATTATAAAATAAAATAACGTGTTTAGACCAATTCTTCAAAATAACGATATCAAAAGAACGCGGAAACAATGAACGGATCTAGGATGAAAAATACCACGGAAAACAAATATTGGAAGGTAAGCATGTAACATGGAAAGGCCGGGGAGTTGTATCGATATTTATCGCAGCAGTGACGCGGTGACATTTAGCGTCACTGCGGATGAGTTCCACGATATCACCACAGCCGCTACGGGTACTAACCACAAACGGCACTACAGCCTTAGCATGGTATTCTGGCCTTGCAGTGTTAATACTATACTACTACTACTACTACTACTACTACTACTACCACCACTACAACTACTACAACTACTACTACCAATAATACTAGTACTACTACACTACTCTACTGCTGGTGCTGCTATGCTGCACTCTACTACTAACCCTAATTGCTATTACTCGGAGATTACGATACCACTTTAAATACTATGAAAACTATTAATAGTGGTGTTGTGTAAAGTGCGACTGCTACGGCACGGATGAGGCGGGTGGCAACGGGCGAGAGAGGGTCGCTGGGTGGGGGGAGGGGAGACGGGGGGGGGGAAGGGGAAACGAATGTACATATATAGTCTATGCGTGCAAGTATACATTTTCAAAACAGGGGACTAACGGCGCGGCGGAGGGAAGGGGTGGCGAGTTAAGGTAATGAGTCTCGGAAGGACGGGACGAGCAGGATAGAGTTCATAATCAACACGCTGCGCCAAGTTCCGGTATTGTAAAAGGGGGCGCGTGGTGGGGACGGAGTCAGGGAGAATAAACAAGCAAACACAGAGACAAACAAGGGAGGGGGCGAGTTAAGGAGGGTAGGCCGGAACGGTAGGCGGGAGCACAACGCGGGAAGTAGGGGGTCTGACCAACCACAGGTGTGGTAAATGGGGGGAGAGGGGGTGAGCAACGGGGGTGGTCTAACAGACCGTTGAACTCAGGTGAGAAAGGAGGGGGGAAAGGAGGAAAAGGCGTCGGTGCGGCAAAAAAAGAGAAAAAAAAGGCAGGGTACGTGGGAGAGGGGAATTCATCAACCGGGCCGCGCATAGGGAGGCGGGCGGAGAGCGCTCCAGGGAGGTAGAAGGGTACGGAAAGGGGCAACAAAGGGATCCAGCCGGGAAGTGCGCGGTGGGATCGTGCACGGAACGCGGGGGGGGAGCGCATGGCGGGGCCGTGCGCAGAGTGCGTAGTACGGGGGGTGCGCACTCCGACGAAGGGAGGAGGGTGCTGCAATGGGGCTGCACATGGAACGAGCCGGAAATGCACGGCGGGGCCGTGCACGGAAGGACGTGGGCAAGTGCATGCGGGGCCGCGCATGGGGGGCGCTGTACATGGAGCGCCCATTCGGAGGGAGGGGGACATCTGCGGTGACGGGACTAAACATGAACCGAGTGGTAGCGTCAGTGGCAGGGCAGTGACCTGAACGGGGGAGGCAAGTGCTCCTAGGGGGGAGCGAGAATGAAGGGAAACACGCCAAAAGGGTTCGCGAACGGGGGGGCGGGGACGAATTGTACGGGCAAAGGGCCGCACATGACCAGGAAGGGGAAGCCAGTGGTAACGGCGCCGAAGGGATGCGGGGAAAAAGGACCGACGGGGAGGGGTATAGCAGGAGAGCGGAAAGGTGAGGAGACGAAGGATGGGAGAGGCAGCAGGGAATGATACTTCTTTCAGAACGGCAAGATATGTCCTTGCATGGAGAAGGGGGAGGATTTCAACTTCGAACACGGGGGCGAAAAGGGAGGAAAAGACGAGCGGGGGGATGGGGGAAGGGGCAAGACGCGAACAGCTCCGGGGGGGGAGAGGGGGGAAGAAGAAAAACATGAAGGACGAATGAGGGCACGGGCCCTGCCGGAGCTCAGGGCCAGCCACGGAAAAGCGGGGACCGGTATACGAGTGCATGCACAGCGAGGGTCACCGTACGGGCGGGAAAGGCTGGGAGTCTATCGCCCTACCAAATAACTCACCATGGTAGGGTGCACACGGCTGGTGGCAATGCGACTTCTCGGGGGGGGGGGGGGGGGGGGGGGGGGGGGGGGGGGGGGGGGGGGGGGGGGGGGGGGGGGGGAGGGAGCCAAGGGCGTGCATTGAGGCGGGAAGAAACGCGGGAGGGGTGGCCAAAGACCGTAGCACAAGTCGCTTGTTCCAGGCGAAGAGGTTTGTTCTATTGCATCCACGTTATCCCCCGGGTGACTAAGAGAAGATCGGAAAAATGTAGATAACCCCATACCTGCTGCCTCCACAACCAACCTTCTGAATTAGAGGGCGCACGGCAAACATATAGCAAAATAAATGCCGCGCGGCTAAACTTCCCCCGCTCGCAACACACGGCGAGGGTGCCTACGGCTGTACTTCCGCCATACGGCTTTAAGCTGCTGCTGTAAACCCCTCTGTCCGCTGTATACGGTGTGGGGGTGTCCTAGGTTACGCTATCACCATGGACGTAAGCTGCTGCTACTCTGCCTACGGTCATGCTCCACCGTAGGGCTTTAGCTACTACTGCTGTAGTACATAGCCTACAGCAGCAGTGGCTTCTCCCGGAAAACGACGTCTCCACAAAAACATCATCTCCGGTTCCGAAGACAACTCGCCTATCAAGCTGCCCCCCCTCTTCCATCATCGAAGAATTCCGACGATGGCAGTACAGCATCTCTCCCTGCCATACCAACAACGCCTCTCTTCTTCTCCCCACCGGACTCCTCCTTGCGCCTTGCTGCTCGTCTCCGCTGATCTCGAAAAAGGTTGGCTCCACAAACATGGCCCTTCCTTCCCCACCAAGCTTCGATGAAAGCACGGCCCTGTTCCAATACTGCTGACCCGTAGACCCCTCATGAGGCTACGTAGACCGAATTGGCTCGCTCTAGAGTGTTCGTTAGTTAGCTCCAAGCGGGGTAGGTTCCAAGTCATTGTATTATGTCTCCTAACCACAGACAGGATAGCGAGCAGAGAACTCATCCGTGAGACCTCGGAGAAGAGGACTCGTGCATAAGACCTCCGAGAAGAGTGAGCTGCCGAGCGAGAGCTCACAGCAATCTACCATCAAGAACACCAACCAGGTGCTACTAGGTACCCAATAACAGTCCAGAAGCCCGAACCGGCACGAAACTGATACGTAACTGTCATACTGAAAATCCCAAATCAACACGCTGCTCGTAGCTCACAGACAAGGGTACCCTCAGTATCCGGTACGCACAAAAACAAAAACAAGCGAAGACTCCAAGAAAGCAAAAGGCTCCAATACGAGATCCTACAGCCTTGTTGTTTAACAACTCGTACCTCAGGGCATGTGGTCATGACCCTACATAGCCTATCTTCTAACTTCAGCAATAACTCGTATCTTAGATATCTTGCTACCGGTTCCAAGAGGGATACCAAAGGCTGTCCCTCTCAACGTGTACGAGTACGTACTACATGTACCAGATATCAGGATAAGATTAGCCTGTAAACTGCTGTGCATAATGTATCCAAGATATTACTGCTGAGACTTGTGCTTGCTACGTACTGCATCGATAAACGACAACTACCAGACTGAAAACTGTCTGTCGTACTAGCAACTTGCAATGTATACCAGATGACTTTATTAAGTGTTATCAAGTAACGATATGATGGTTACTGACAAGCATCATCTCTAACAACTACTACTAGAAGATCAAATATATCCCTACAAGAGGGGCTTTGCCTGTGGCCTGGAAGGGTGTTGGTTAGATCCATTGCGGGGCAGATTTCAAGTCATTATATTACGTGTCCCACACACAGGGTGGAGTCAAGTCGAGAAGAGAACTCATGCGTGAGGCCTCCGAGAAGAATGAGCTCCAGAGCGAGAGCTCACAGCAGTCTACTGTTAAATTAAAGGTGGGGGACACAGAGTGCCCCCTGCAGGTCTGCCAATTGAGCAGGTCCTCGGAGAGTACTCACTTTCGTTCCTTCATAGAGATGTAGCTTTATTCGTTTCCACCAGAGCCCGGGATAGCTGCTGAGATCGGAGGCACGTGCCTCCGATCTACTTCGTAACTTTCCCGAATATAAAACGCCAACCTTATCATACGAAACCCATCCAAATGATCTCAAATTCGGATACCTACAGGCCTTTCGAGGCCGTATCTTAACACTAGCCCACCCTGATGAGTCGCATATGCAGAAATATGGGAGATTCGGGGAAACTCCGGTTCTACGAACTAGACCATGAGTCGAAAATGCGGCTCCTCAAAACCCACTCCCACACCTCTAACCGTCTGGCTATGGAGCCAGGAACACGCGACAACATCAAGAACGCCACCCAGTTATTACTAGGTACCCAATAATAGTCCAATAGACCGAAACTGATAAGTGACTGTCACACTGAAAATACCAAACCAACATCCTCCCGGCTTCTTCACAAGACGGTGACGAATCAACAATTGATTCCATCACCTAAAAAAACAAAAATGGCAAGAGGAAACTCATCCTCATGAGCGAAAACCTCTTCCATTTTCTTCCTGTCTATTTCCCGCCTATCCACAGGACCACAACAGTTCTCCCTACTATACACAACCTCCTTATTTGCGTTTTGTTTCGTCTTTCCAATTCCTCTATGCAGTGCACTAACACCTACCTTCACATGTGCCTGTGCGCAAAACCACTCCCGGCAAAACCCACAATTTTTAATGGCATATGTTTCAAATACATGTAGCACCTCAACCTCTTGGAACCGACCATTACCCTCCCCTTCTCTTAGTCACGTCCTTTTTGCGCAACTATTATGGAGGGCGGGGCCGCCGGCCGATCCTTGTCAACGAATACATTAGCAAATACAACTACTGGCATTCCAAGAATATTACTATTGATTGGGTATTGGGTATGTATGATGGTTTAGTCATAAGTTGGGGAACCCCGTCTGCCTGCTTTTCTTGCCACAACAGGCTGGCTGCGTCCATCGTCATTATTAATCTGGAGAGTATTTTTTCGGCCTAAGGCCTACAACCATGAACAGTGTACCAGGTACTACTCTAGATTTTATGTTGGATGCAGGCTACGATGGGGGTATACTATCATTAGTACCAACTTTTAAGTAAAACGTTTCTAATTGGCGGGGGGGCACCTCAACTGCTACTAGTCAGGTAATGATTACACTACTCAATACCCAATACCAATATTATTGGAACCTCATTCGCTGTTTACAATAATGTTTATCAAACACATGTAGACCATGAGTTTTTAATCGGGTTGCCCTTCCATTTTTTCCACGGATGCACACTATTTGACTTTTTGGCGGAGGTCCGTGGCAATGACCGCGGAACTTACGTGAACTTCCGTGGGTGTTGCCACGGGCTACCGTGGAAATCGACGGGTTTCCAAGGCAAGTGACACGGCTCATGGCACTTCCACGGCAAATGCCACGGTTGTGGCCACACGGCACTCGCCGCGGTTCTGTCCGTGGCAAACTCCGTCGTGCCAACCATGGCAACCCACGGAAGTCCGCGGCATTTGCAACTGCATTTTCCTCGGAAACTGCCGTGGCAATTTTCATGGCAATTTCTACGGCCATCCGCGGCCATGGCCACGGCAAAGCGGCAATCACCACGGAGATTCGCGGCAATTTCCACGGCATTTTCCGCGGACGTCCAACCGCAGCAATTTCCACGGCCATCCGCGGCCATCCTCCGATAGTGATACATATTATTGGACATTTCCTACCGTTTTACCCCGTTGATGTCATCAAGAGGAACGTCGACCGGTATTTCGTATGGGTTAGGGTTAGGATTTAGTTCCATAGTTTTGAAAACACCATAATGTAAGACGTGTCCTCGGGCATGGCCGTTGGTCTTGCCGTGGGTGTTTCCGTGGACCTACCCGTGCATGTCCGCGGATGTTTCCGTGGACAAGTCCGTGGGTGTTTCCGTGGACACGTCCGTGGTTGCTTCCGTGGGTGACCACAGCTTTGCCGTGAGATTGTCGTGGACCTTGCCGTGGAGACTGCCGTGGAAATTGCCATGGCTAGTGCCATGGGCCTCCACGGTGTTGAGATACTTGCCGCGGCATTCCGTGGAAGCACGTGGAATGTCCGTGGAATGTCCGTGGAAGGTCCGCGGTAGCCCGTGGAGTGCCGCCAGTTGTCCGTAGAACGCCATGGACATGACCATGGAATGCCGTGGAGATCCGTGGACACTGCCACGGTGCTCGTCCAAAAAGACAACGTACATCCCCATTTTTTTCTCAAGTCAGAGCTCCTCAAATGAAGACCCTCATAAAATATCTGGGAACCCCTACCGTAGCATGTGTCGTTGGTGAATCATTCCCTAAAAAAACCTAAATGGGCCTCCCACACCGCGGACTGCTACTCCGGCAATTTATTGCTTCTTTCTCACGACCAAGGTCGGTACTCAGCTGTACATGAAAACATACCCTCGCAGGACTCCGATGGCGCACCGGGGGTGTAACAACTGCAGTCAAACATTTGTTCTCTAATGCAGATTAAGCTCAACGACTATCGCTGCTTTCTTGGTTGACACAAAGGTGTTAGGGTTAATGATTTTATTACACGTATTTCGAAGTACCCAGACTCGCGTCATAGATATAAAATGTCCTGGTCATTACGCTCAAAAGCGGTTTTCTGGAGCGTGTAATCCCGCTTCACGCAACGAGGCGCACCAGGAAGAGGGGCAACCAAATTCAAAGTCACATCGAACACCTATACTATACTTTTACTTTTCACCGATTTTGACGCTTGACCAATAAATGTTCCATGTACGGTTTTGATGCGTCACCAAATCTTTTTCATCTATATACGAGTCTCAAGCCGCAGTAGGCCGGGAGAACTGAGCTCAGAGACTACATATGCGCATCATCCACATGTCGCGCAGAAATCATCAGTCACTGCAACGCCCCTCAACGTCGTCACGTGGCAGAGTGGCCGACCATTGCGAGAAAAACACCCTAGGGGCAACAAAACCACGGAGGATGCAGCCGAGGTTGCGTCCTGACACGCACTATATCGGCATACTATCACCGTGCAGGACCTCGGACCACACCTGACACCACATCTGACCAACTGTTGCAGCTGCAACGACCTACAAGTAAACAAATAAGTTCTCCCTAAAAAATCCTTGCAACTTTTGTAGCAGCTGCATCCTTGCTCTGTGTGCGCCCCACATTTTCACTATCCCTACAGGAACTGTAACCGGAGCGACCTACAAAACAAAGGGGCTCTCCCTCTCGAAGTGTTTGTAGCGGCCACACTTTGATATATAGTCGGCATGCAGGCACAGCGGCAGCTGCGGCACTTTTACTGTTCTTGGCGTTGCTGGCCGCGATGATGATGGTCTAGCGCACAGTACGGTGATGATGAGGCCCCGCACGCCCATGATGTGCACCCACGGTGAATTTTCATCCTATACAACAATGCTCATACACGCACAGCAGCAGCTATTTCCATCCTACACTACACCGTCTGTACATGCGCAGCTTTACCATTACTGTTATTGGCGTGGTTGCCCATGATGATGTTGTTGATCACGAAAACGGCGCACGGTACGGCCATGATGAGGCCCTGCACCCCCACGAGGTGTTCTGCCATGTATAAGACGCCGATGACCACGACGGGGTGCAGCTTCAGCTTCGACGCGTAGATCTGACAAAAGTCAAACCGGGACATAGGTAATGCGAGGACAAAAACAGGCAACAGGCATTCATGAATATAGTCACTACCGTCGAAAAAAACGACGGGTACACAGCTTTAATACAACACCAAATGCCAGCAACAGTACCGAAATAAAACGACGGACGCACAATACTAGCACCAACCAAATTATAATCCAAGGAAGGTTTAGGCTACGCGACGTAGATGAAAAAAAGCATCTTGTTTAATCTTGGATCTCGGAGCTGTGATGTCCACGTACATTATAGAAGAGTTATAGACGAGTTATAGAAGAGCGTGTTAAAGAGCACCTCCCATATGGCAACATTTGTGGAGCGTGAAAGACACGCCAAAACAAGAAAGCATCGACAAGTTGAGGTTCACAAGCCTTATTAAGCTCGCCCTCGACATGAAGGGGTTGCTACGCCGTTAACAAGTACCAGGCAGTATACCCGGAATGTCGTAAGACCAGTCAACCTGACGATGGTGAAATATCGCGTTTTTAGCACACGTCTCAGAGTCCGTTCCGTAGATGTCGTCGTGGCGGCTCGCCCCAAACGCAGGACGTGCCGGCAAAAAGCTTGCTGCCTGTGGCTCCGGGTCACTTTCAATCTTGCACGTCGGCCAGGCTAACCTGACCCCAACGCGACCTTAACACTTCCCTATGGGGGGCTCGAGGTCGGCGGGGGCAGTCGTGCGGCTTCGCATCGTGTTTTGCTGGCGTAATTTTAGTTCATCCGGGCGGCCTTAAGGCCAGTCTTCACCAATCAGACCAACGACCGGCAGAAAGTTGTGCGCTTGCCGGTCCTGCATTTAGGTTGAGTCCGCCGTGGTGGGTGCTCTATAACACTTCTTATGCTAGGCATACGGACATCTTGGTCCAGGGCTCCAATGGTGAGCAGGTTGAGTCACAGCCTAAAATAATGGCGCTCTTACAATAACGCTCCACTTTCAATCACGCCTCGTTGTCAAAAACACGGCATCACGTCAAACTAAATGCTCTACATAGCTACATGTACCTAGTACATACCAAGCGCCATGGAGGGCAGCCACTACAACACGCACGGAGTACATTGTATCGGCGCATGACAACGCTGCAATTAAGGTACGCAAATAAGGTACCTGGTACGCAATCAAGGTATTCAATTACAAAGCTACACCCCTCACATCTCCTGATATTTCAAGGATCGCGAGAAGGAAAGGCGAAAAGACGACGAGATGCAACATAGGAGTCGAGGGACGTCCTGTTCAGGGTGTCTTGACTTATTTCGACCTTGTTGGAACGGTTAAATTGGAACGAGGCTGTTCGCATTCGCTCGTTCCATTCCAACCTGTTTGTGTCCGGTGTGAAACTGGTGAATTCTGGGCAAGCGACCCAAACAGATAATCGCGCAACTGATTTCTGCGGCGGGACCGTGCAGGTCGACTCTAGAACAGAGGTACCGTCACGTGGGCAGCGACTGCTTTTGACACAGAGAACAGTTTTACACGCAAATATGTCTCAAGGCACGCCTTACAGACGACGGTACTGGTCATGCAAGTGGCACCGTCGCGACAAGTGTAGAAGTAGTGATACTTGCCCTCGTGGCTCGACGAAGGCCACTGAAAGTTGTACGATCATCGGTGCCACATTTTTGCCAGAAAATATATCGCCATAGCCTCGTTCGCAACCTAGTCGTTTGCCTCGTGAGTCTTCTGGTCAGGCAATGGCAGTATTGCGTGGCTCCTGCCGCGGGCGAGCCCTACGGCGTCCACATACGCTCCACCCCGTGAGTCCTAAGTCATCCCATGTGCACCCATACCCTCGCGTGCCTCAAGCCTATGAAGAACCACTCCCAGCACCAATCAGTTGCTGTAAATCTCGTTCCAAGTGCGCCGTTCGGTTTTGTTGCACAAAAAAAACTACTTCAGGACATATTCTTCCCAAAATTAAGGTCAGGGTGGAAACGCTAGGAATTTAACCGATTTGATGACCAACAAACAGCAACCAAAATTACTTTTCGTTCCAGGCTCCAAGCGTTCCAATGCAAAATGGGGGGACTTAAGACACCCCGTCAGCACATTAGCAGCTGCAGCGGCGAACGGCCCCTGCAACACTTGCAGAAGACCGCAAGTTAAGCCTAAACACAAGTGGCGTAATACACTAGGTCGCGGCAACTATTGAGGCAATGTGTACATGCGATGGTACATGCGAGGCATACCCCCGACAGCACTGATACCTGTGGGTTGAGGAAGTAGGCTTCAACAGCGTGCACCCCGAAGACCATGAGGAGGATCTGAAGAACCTGCGTAGGACAAGGAGGGGTACAAGGAGTGGCAGCACCAAATTGACGGGAAATCAATAAACTGCCATGAAGAATTGTAGACGCTACCCGAGCAACAGCCATAGCTCCATGGCACCACAAGAAGACTGCAGTGGCGCACCGTAGCAGCGGTCGTTGGGGGGGGGGAGGTGTACTCAGTATGTGCATGGCCATAGTCGTATGACCATAGACCCTCGCATCCCTACTATGCTGGGGCGGTGCACGTCGGGTTTTCACCAACCAGGCAGAAATTGTTTGGGCCAAGCGCGAAGCGCCGTGAGGTGTTCGGCGAGTCGCACGAAGGGTGAACTGCATTCTTTCAACAACCGCTCGTAAGACGGACTTCGGCACCTTGTACCTACTTTTTTGCTTATGGATGACAGCGACCAATTAATTACTTTGTTTTCTGCTGTGGCCACTCCAGAGGCAGCAATTGGTATTACTATGTAACTGCCTCGTGGGCGCCTTACCATATTAACACTACGTGATGTGATCATCCCCCTTGTGCGGAGTTAGGGTTCTCCACCCCGCACAATATGATCCAACTCGATAACCATCACGGTGACCGCCAAAGAAAAAAAAAACGGCATCCTGGTTGTCTTGCTCACGCAGTGATTGGCATGCTTTACAGCGCCGCTGCCAACCAATGGCAACCTCAATACACATATAATGTTTTACAGCGTCAGTGCCAACCGAGGCCAACTATTATATGTATAGAGGGAGAACGTGGGAGGTGACAAAAACATAGCAATCACGCGTAGTAGCTGTTTTCGTTTTGGACCGTATAAAACAGAAAAAACATGACCGAAAGCTGTTGCGGGGTGGCCAGATCTCGAAGAAAGAACGTAACGCAAAGACATGAAAGACCGAGAGTAAAACTCAAATAACAGGATACAACAGAAATAGTATCGTGAGCGCTGACCCAGCTGTACAATTTACATCGTACAAAGTACGGGGCCACTGCAGCCATAAACCCCTGCCGAAAGGACAGCGTTGCTGCCGAGAAATGCCTATATATAGTTCCCGGAGAGTGATGTTGGCGTCAGCGACGAAACGGCAACCACCGTACACGACGTGAGTGATCGAAGGCCGACCCCCTTTGGCGAATAGCAAGCTGTAGAACATAAACAACACTAATCCCACCAGGACACCGCTTCAACAAGTACATCATGCGTACTATGCTACGGCAATCTTCCAAAGGCAATATCCGTGCGAGCTGCAGACCTAAATATTCAAATTATATTTGAATAATTTGATAGGGTCAATCACGGCAGGACATGTACCTTGCTCATGCCATAGTCGGCCAGAGCAGCGACCGCCATTGGAAGCGTGGAAATGAAGACGCCGACCACGGGCACAAAGCTGCACAAGAAGACGATAAAGGACAAAACCAGCGGGCCGCTTACGCCAAGCGCGATGAGACCTGCCATCCAAAATAAGCATCACCGGAACAAGAAACAGGACTATCATAGCATATAATTCAACACAACGTGATGAAACCTGCCACAAAGGGGAGCATCAGCAGAACACGAAACAACATTATCGTCCCGCATGATTAAACACAAGACGACGATAAAGGATAGCACAAGGGGGCCGCTAACGCCAAGCCCACTGAGACCTGCCACACCACGCAGAGTCACATGCATCAACGGAGCACGATTGAGGATTCTCATTATTATAATTATATAATTATATAATCATGATGAAAGAGGACTATCACGTATCACGTATGCTACGGTAGGAGTGTGCACTTAAATTTTGTAAGGTGGCTTGAGGAGCTCTATATCATGATTCCCAAGAACTGGCCTCGAGAAAAAATGGAAGTGCAGCGTGAGCGACACCCCCTTGGCCCATCATAATAGGTACAGAACGCATAAATAAGGCAACACAAAACTTGATTATCCACGATGTCGGGGAGCTAGCTAGTGACTAGTGTAGTGACAATGACAAGTGTAGAGACAATGACTAGTGACTAGTGTAGTGATTAGCGTCGTGAGTATTACTAGCTAATCAACCCCGTCAGTCAGGAATATGTTATTAAAACAGATAAACAGATGGTACCAGGAACCCTAATATAGCACGCGTCGTACCTCGGCCGCCGTACCCCAAGGATATTGGATATTGGATATTGGAGACTGCTCCGTTAGACACAAAGCGTTTTGGCCAAATCGTGCTACCAGGTATGTACTGCTATCATATCGTGTGTATTAGATACCGCACCTGCAGTCGTGAGGAGGGTGTTGATGGCTGCTATCGTGAACTGCACCTCGAAGCTCTGCCCAACCAGCTTCGCGAACGTACTCACCTGTACCACCGAGGGTGCGACAGACAAAAAAGAAAATGAACCACGCTTCCACGAATAAAGGCCAGAATGAAGAACAAACCAGAGATATTCCAATTCTGTACGATGTAAAACCTCAAACAGGTTGATGAGCTGGAAGGGTAAAACTGATGAGGAATGTATCATATCAGTTTTTATGGGGGGTCGCGTACTATTAGTTTAGCAAAAGAGGGACACGATACAAGTAAATACACGTTTGCACATATTTTTATTATTGTATCGCCGAGGGTGCGAGAGAAAAAGAGGAAATCACACCACAGTCCTAGAAGGTCAAACTCAAAAACGAAAACTCGAGGGTGGTGCTGGAAGATATTTGTGATGCAGCTGTAGTTGCTCCGCGGAGACGACTCGGTCCTGTACTACTGTGGAGAAATATGTATCGTGCTTGCCGTTGAGACTCGTGGGTCCCCTCGGTCTTGCCTTCTTCAGTCGCGGCCTTCCCGACCACGTGCCGCACGCCCAGCCTCCGTTCGATCGTCACAACCTTGTCTTCTTCCGTGCCTCCCTTCCCGATTGCATGCCGAAGCGCTGCATCTGGAATCCGGGTCAGCACCTACCTTCAGAAGATCGATAATCTTGTGAGAGATCTGCCACTCTGTCCCTAGACATAATCAGCGTTTGTACATTAATATGTAAGCAAAACGGTGCTTACATATTTCGGGACAGAGTGGTACAGGTTGCATGACGTGGAGCCCGAACAAGCCTGACTATGACAGGCTACGGCGGGTTCACCACTCCATGCTTCTCTGATGCCTCGGGCGGCGAAAACGGAAGCGCGACGACCACATCCTATCGTACGCCGACGCAGTTGCCAAGACAGCTTCCGAGAGTATAGAGGCGATAGTGCGCAAACGGGGGATATTGTTTGCGGGATTCCTAGCACGTATGGGGGAGGAGCGTCTGCCACAGAGGGTGATGTTTGGGGAGCTTGTTGAGGGGGGGGGGGGGGGGGGGGGGGAAGGGGGGAGGGGGGGGGGGAAGGGGAGAGGGGGGGGGGGGAAGGGGGGAGGGGGGGGGGGGAGGGTGGAGGGGGGGGGGGGGAAAGGGGGGAGGGGGAGGGGAAGGGGGGAGGGGGAGGGAAGGGGGGAGGGGGGGGAGGAAGGGGGGAGGAGGGGGGGGAATGGGGGAGGGTGGGGGGGGAGGGGGGAGAGGGGGGGGAAGGGGGCAGGGGGGGGGGGAAGGGGGGAGGGGGGGCATCCTGCCCAAGAGACTGAAGTCTGGGTCTGGCCATGATCGTCTTGAAATTTGTGGGCCTTCCAATGGCCGTCACAAGTTAGCGTAAGGCCGCCCTGGTTTCTTCGCCTTGTTGCGTTCTCTCCCCAGTGCCATTGATGCACTTGATACCCTCTATGGGCCCAATGCCGTCTTTAGTCAGTTCCTAGGGTCTGCTAGTATGACGTTTTACCTCTTCCCCTTTCCTTGCTTCCTCTTCCTGTCTTGTCTTTTCTTGCTTTTCTTATCTTTTCTTTTTTTTCCTTCCCTTTTTCGCTTTTTTTTTCTGTTATTTCCTTTCCTTTCCTTTCTCTTCTTATATTTTCTTTGTTTTTTTCTTCTGATTGACTTGCGTCTGACGTGCGTATGCGTAGTGATAGATATACTACGTGTAATATATACGTGGTAGTCTTTCTTGTGTGGCAAGCGGTATAGCCGGTTTTTCCAGGCGCGAGTAGTGAGACCTGTGCACCAGTATGGACGTGGCACATCGTAGGCTGGTTCCAGATTTCACTTTTGATATGTTTCTGGCGGAGGCATGAATTGCGTCAGCTGTGATATATGCGTGTACCACCTTTGGTTTGTTCGCGTTTTTTCCCTGGGGTATTACTCAGCTCCAGAGTGACTGGAGCCTGTCCTGTGACCCCGGACTTGATTATGCGAGTAAATGTGAGAACAACAAGAGCAAAACCCCTCAATGTGCGGGTCAGTTTTGAACCACAAAAAGATTCACGGAAGGACACGAGTCAACTTCGCGTCAACTACAAAATCAAATATTCACGGACGACACGTCTTCTTTTGTCGTCGCGAACTTCGATATCTCTTCTCTTCGATGTGTATCTCGGTCTTGCAAATACGATCGCTTTCTCCCGACTACCTCCCTTGGCGGGTCGTGTTTAGCCTCCTGCACCCCCTCCGCCTTGCCTCATCGGGACACGAGTACAGTACTACAGAGCAAGCACAACAGTCTTTGTACAGTTCAATACAACAAAAACTCGGCATAATAATACCAGCAAGATACCAGGTATAAATTAACCCGCGAACAATTTTTTTTAGGGTGGAACTTTTAAATGATATCTACTAGATCACTATTACTGTCTCCATACTCCCGATGTATACCAAAACCCGCCACTACAGTGAAAAATAAAATAAAATAATAATACTAATAATAATATAAGACTACCCCCAGGTAGAGAAAACTTACTCACGCACTTAACCACAAGGACCATCAACCCAAGCCATCCATCCGCAAACCATCCACCACACATATGGTAGGGCAATATAGTGGCAACTACAGAAATAAATCAATATAAAATCCTTCGTTGGTGTCAGGGATTTGGTCAGGAGTTATTTGTTGTCTCGGCGGAAGTATGCGATTCGCGGAACTGGAATTCTCGGTCGAATATAGCTTCGTTCGAGCGCCGCCTTCGGGGGGCGGCTACAATGCCCCTCGCCCTGCCGTGTCCGTTCCGCATATCGACGTGAACGCGGACGGATGCCGAGCGAGACAAGCGAGAAGTTGCAAAAATACCGCATGTCGAGGAGGAAATTCGGAAATTTTGGTTGAATCTTAACGGCTGCAACGCCTGGATGATTTACAAAATTGGCATCATTTCCAAACGGTACTTGATAATGTTTGGAATTTTGCGGTGGCATGTGTAACTTATTATTGTTTGGTCACAGGTTGTGCACCAGGTGTTTAATTGCACGCGCCTGGATGATTTACAAAATTGGCGTCATTTACAAATGGTACTTACTTGATTATGTTTAAAAAAAATAGGTACTTGATAATGTTTGGAATTTTGCGGTGGCATGTGCAACTTATTATTGTTTGGTCACAGATTGTGCACCAGGCACTCGAGACGAGACGAAGCAAGGTTATTTGCCCCGTACCGTCCGAGACCCAGAGCAGCGTAGGGCACCAGCTATTGGCGTCATTTACAAACGGTACTTACTTGATTATGTTTAAAAAAAATAGGTACTTGATAATGTTTGGAATTTTGCGGTGGCATGTGCAACTTATTATTGTTTGGTCACAGATTGTGCACCAGGCACTCGAGACGAGACGAAGCAAGGTTATTTGCCCCGTACCGTCCGAGACCCAGAGCAGCGTAGGGCACCAGCTGCCAGGGGTGTGAGACGAGGCATGCACGGCATGGGCTAGAAAACGTTGCCTGCAACAACTGCCCGCCACAGTATAAACGCGCGGAAGCCGCCATGGGTCATGATTTGAGTTTTGCTTTATGTGGTTACTGCTGTTGGGGCAGCTTGAACGAACGCAGGCAAGGGGGTTGACATAACAAAGGAATGACTGACTGCTGTGCTCCAGCTAGCTACTGCTGTGTAGTGTCCTCATCAACTGAAACCAAGCAACAGACACACATATTCCCCGGGCTCGAGAGCAGGGGCGCCGGTCTGTCAAAAGGGCTAATCCAGCCGTCGCGGTGATTCGTTATTCATGGTGCCGCGCTGTAGGCTTCATACGTGCAGCGGTTGGTTGCGTGTGTGCTGCTGACCTGTCATGTGCTGTGTGTGTGCTGGCTATGTGGCTGTAGGTGTGGCTGCAAGACGACACATGATACGTCCAGAAGAACGCGTGTTAATTATACCAGTAGTAGTAGATCGCTCTAATAATTCGCCTTTTTATTGGGTTTGGAGCTGTTGGAGTGTTTATCATTTTGAGCGTGCTTGGTCTGCAGATGATACAGATAGGCTCCAAACCGTTCCTTTGCGCGACCTTACGCAAAAACATTCAGCAGGAGGAGTTACTGTATGAGGAATGTGTAAAACTTCGTCGGGTGAATACGCACGTGAAAAATTACATCTGCTACAGTCTGAGTGCCCTCATCAACTGAAACCAAGCAACAGACAGACACACATCTTGCCCGGGCTCGAGAGCAGGGGCGCCGGTCTGTCCACGGGCTAATCCAGCCGTCGCGGTCGTTCGTTATTGGTGGTGCCGCGCTGTAGGCTTCATACGTGCAGCGGTTGGTTGCGTGTGTGCTGTTGGGCTGTCATGTGCTGTGTGCGTGCTGGCCATGTGGCTGCAGATGTGGCTGCAAGACGACACATGATACGTCCACAAGAACGCGTGTTATACCAGTAGTAGATCGCTCTAATAATTCGCCTTTTTATATTATCGCGTTTGGTGCTGTTGGAGTGTTCATCATCTTGAGCGTGCTTGGTCTGCAGACACAGATAGGCTCGAACCGTTCCTTTGCGCGACGTTACGCGAAAACATTCTGCAGGAGGAGTTACTGTATTAAGAATGTGTAGAACTTCGTCGGGTGAATACGCACATGAAAATATTACATCTGCTACAGTGTGATAAGATATTGGTACAACAACGACCGTCAATCTACAAAAATAAATACCAGGTAAACAAATAAGGCGTGAGCGATGGCGTGCTTTTCGTAGACGAATGTGCATACTACGACATCTGCGAAAGGTTTCCTACGGCCAGCAACGAAAGCGGGAATACAACTTTATTACGAAGCAAAATCAGACGGACACCCTTCACAAACAAATAAAAAATCCCTAGAAAACGTACATGACGCAAATGACCAGCCGAATTGCGACCGCGCAAATAATTGCGATCTTAAGAGTTAGTAAAGTTCGACCCAATAGGCCAAGACAGACACACATCTTGCCCGGGCTTGAGAGCAGGGGCGCCGGTCTGTCAAAGGGCTAACCCAGCCGTCTCGGTCATTTGTTATTCATGGTGCCGCGCTGTAGGCTTCATACGTGCAGCGGTTGGTTGCGTGTGTGCTGTTGGGCTGTCATGTGCTGTGTGCCTGCTGGCCATGTGGCTGCAGGTATGGCTGCAAGACAACAGATGATAAGTCCAGAAGAACGCGTGTTATACCAGTAGTAGTTCGCTCTAATAATTCGTCTTTTTATATCATTGCGTTTGGTGCTATTGAGTGGAGTGCCCTCATCAACTGAACCCAAGCAACAGACAGACACACATCTTGCCCGGGCTCGAGAGCAGGGGCGCCGGTCTGTCAAAGGGCTAATCCAGCCGTCGCGGTCGTTCGTTATTGGTGGTGCCGCGCAGTAGGCTTCATACGTGCAGCGGTTGGTTGCGTGTGTGCTGTTGGGCTGTCATGTGCTGTGTGCGTGCTGGCCGTGTGGCTGAAGGTGTGGCTGCAAGACGACGCATACATGATACGTCCAGAAGAACGCGTGCTATACCAGTATTAATAGTAGATCGCTCTAGTAATTCGTCTTTTTATATTATCGCGTTTGGTGCTGTTGGAGGGTTCATCATTTTGAGCGTGCTTGGTCTGCAATAGGCTCAAACCTGATCTGTCATACGGATTAAGTTGTTTTGGGGCCTACCTTCCACAGAGTCGGCGGCTGTTAGCGATAGTGGTACGATTTCATACCGGTCTAGCATTACTTTTCTATATCCCTTTTAGGGCTCCTGTCTAAGTGAGTTCTTCGTACATTGTGCAAGTAAGCCCGGAGGATCCATCGTGTATCTCACGCCGAGTCGGAGAGCTGTTTTGTGACTATGGTACGATCAAATACTGATCTTTCATACGGATCAAGTTGTTTTGCTGCCTAATTCCAGAGTCGGGGGCCGTTCGTGATAGTGGTACGATTTCATATCGGTCTAGGATTATTTTGTTTGTCTTGGCTGAGGCTTGATTATCCCCCTTTTTCCGTTCAGCTTGCCATTTCTCTGGTGTAAGTTCTCTGCGTCGAAAGTACCAATTGGATCGAGGGCATTTCTATATCCCCTTTATTGGATCGAGGGCATTCTATGTCCCCTTTAGCGCCCCTCTCTTAGTCTGCATAATTCGTTTTTAAGTTTTGTACATCTTCACCAGTGTAAGTGCCGCGTACATTGAAGTCGCTAATTGAGGGCATGCTGTGTCGTCTTTTTTAGTTATTTTCTGTGAGTGAGTTCTTCGTATATTTTGGAAACAAGCATGGTAAGTTCTTCGTCTACTGTGGTAGTAAACACCGAGGGGTTTTCCAAGGCACAATCAGCGGCGCCTTCCTTTTTCTCCTTCGCAAATTAAACATTTTCAACCATTCATTCCGTCCGATACCATTTTTATTGATGACATCTCCTCTTTCCTTCCGCCTCGAAGCCTCAAAGCGAAGCAGGTTCTCAAATTCTCCTTTCGCATTTCTGGCCTACTTTTACTTGGCGGCGGTTTTAATAACAGTGTTTCGTCTTTGCTTGCTTCCTTCGTTTATATGTTTTCTTTCCATCAAAGTAAACCTTCAGAACCTCATGTTCGCATTTAAGTCTTGGCATTACTTTAAGCTTCAATTTCTTTATTACTACAACTTATTTCGTCGAGTGCTACCCTTCTTCACCCAAAGAATGGGCGCCATGGAATGTCAAATTATGATATTTAGAACCTCATATTCGTATTAAACTCTCGGCATTACTTCAAACTTCCAATAAGGTCGAATCGAACAGCTACAACTTTTTCCCCTTTTCCTCGTCCGAGTGCCGCCCTGCCCTACCCGAAGCATGGGCGCCGGCGAATGCCGGCGAATGCCGGCGCCCATGCGGAGCCCATGTAAATTTATAAAATAGATATGACGTTAGATTACTTTAAAATTCCCCACCTATTAATAAAGTAAAAATACGAACACCAACCATTGCAGTGGAGAAAAACAATTGTTTATAAAGTAATAGGACCCCTCCCATTACAAATTTTACCCACAGAGCATAGTACAAGTACCAACAAGCAGCTTCAAAATATGAGTACTGACCCGAAATTCGTCGAGCTCACACTTGACGTCCTGAAGATATATGTCTTTATAAAATGTTAGAGTGACAGCGTATCAATTTGGAATCGTGGGTTCGTGTCCCACAGAGTTTTTCTTGTTTTTTTTTGGGGGGGAGGGGGGGAAGGTGGAGTAGCCGACTTTTATTCTCGAATGCTGTATTAAGAGTAACACATAAGATAACTAATAATATTCTGTATTCGTACTCCTCCCGATATTAAAGCGGGGGGAAGAAGAAACAAAATAAACCGCCTGCCATACATATGATAGAGCAGTATAGTGGAAACTACAGTAATAAGTTTATAAAATAGATATGATGCTAGATCTAGCTCAAAACTCCTCACCTAAAGTAAAAATACCAACACTTACCATTGTAGTGGACAAAAAATAGGACCCCTCCCAATAAAAACTCACCCATATAGTACATTACAAGTACCAACAACGCAGCTTGCAAAGATGAGTACGTATTGACCTGAAATTCGTCGAACTCACGGCTGACGTCCTTAAAATATTTTTATAAAAAAAAGATACCATGTACCAGTACAACAGTGAACAACAGTACTGAGCACTAGGAGTACCACTGCGGTAAATCATTAAAGTCCTCTCTGAAACGAGCCCGAGAGGAATGAAATATAGACGCGAGGTACATACATACGTTGTACATAGACTACCGTTGTAACGGTATCCAAGAACTCGTGAGGGTATACGATAGGCAATAGGCCCAATGGGCTCCGCTGGACATACATGTGGAGGGTCACCAGGCTTCGAATTTTTCGCCACACGCCAAGGGTCTTTCTTCTGGCGCCCTGCCATTTAAACCTTTCGACTACTATAATCCTTGCCGAATCGTTTGCTCGGCACGAAAAGTGCTTTCGCGGTACCAAAACTGAATCCACCTCGACTGTTGGTGCATTTCCGAGACTTGAGACTGAGAAACGAGGGTGCGAGCTGAGCATCAACGCTTTCCAGCATTTCTTTGTCCTGCAACACTTGGCATTGCCTTGATTCTTAACGTACACCTATGCGTCAGGTGATATATTGAAACACGAGCAAGCGCCATCACGTTGCATCTCACACCTTATCATCCTGAGAACCGGGACTATTCAGAGAACACCAAAAACGAGCGACTGATTGACATTTTTCCGAGACCGACTGAGAAAGCGAACTGAATTTCAATACTCACCATTTTTTCCTTCTTCCGGCAACACTTGGCATTGCCCTGATTGTATTGTATGACGTTGTTATGTGTCATATATCGAAACAGGAGCGAGAGACATCACGTTGTCGTACATAATAAGGATGGTATGAAATAAAATATTGTGCATATTTTCCTATCCGAAACCAGGGTGCCGGCGAATGCCGAATCTCTCGACTACTATCATCCTTGCTGAACCGCTCGCTCGGCACTGAGTTCTTTCGCGGTACCAAAACCGAGCCCACCTCGGCTGTTGGTGCATTTCTGAGACTTGAGACTGAGAAAAGAGGGTGCGAACTGAGAATCAACCCTTTTCAGCATTTAATTTGTCCTGCAGCAACACTTGGCATTGCCTTGATTCTTAACGTACGCACCTATGTGTCAGATGAGATATCGAAACACGAGCGAGCGCCATCACATCGCATCTCACACCTCCTCATCATTATCCTGAGAACTGGGACTAATCAGAGAACACCCAAAGCGAGCGATTGATTGATGTTTTTCTGAGACCGACTGAGAAAGCGAACTGAATTGCAACACTTACCATTTTTTCCTTCTTCCGGCAACACTTGGCATTGCCTTGATTGTAATATGTGTTGTTATGTGTCAGATATCGGAACACGAGCGAGCGACATCACATTGTCGTACATAATAGGGATGGTATTAAATCAAATATGTAAAATAACAGGACCCCTCCCATTAAGTGAAAAAACTCACCCACATGGTGTACTACAAGAACCAACAACGCAGCTTGCAAAGGTGAGCATCTACCCTAAATTCGTCGAACTCGCAGCTGGCGTCGTTAGAATAATTTATAAAATACAAGGGCTCCGCATGGGTGCCGGCATACGTCGGCACCCATGCTTCGGGTAGGGCAGGGCAGCACTTCGAATTGTTCGATTCAATGCTTGGTAGAGTAAAAAAAGTCACCACACACAATCATAGTCTGCGCGTACAATATGTAAGGTAATGCCAAGAGTTCGATATAGACTCAACAATCATAACAATGTACTACAATTAAAAGCTACTCTTTTTCAAGAGAATCCGATTCCGAGCTTCATTAATCAGATTTCGATCGGATAAATCCGAGCACACGCCGACTGACCCTTTAGTCTGGCGACGAAACGTGTCGAGTGTGTTTCTTATGATCGTCTTACTCAATCGAGCATCCGGGGCCAGTAAGGTGACTGACCATTTCCGCTGCGTGTGATTAGAGAAGTTGTACATGGACCAATTGCATAATACAACAGCAGTCAGTCCAACCGAGTCGATCGGTGCAACTTGATTGGGTATCGTATTACTCCAGCAGCAGTAATACACTTCACTTCTCTTCTTTTTCCCATCCCACTTAGTGTGATTCTCGCACTACTCTCGCCCTCCCAGTAGTTTAACTTTGATCCGGGGTCATATAGCGGGCTCCCCTCCCCCATCCCCACCACGGTACCTGCCGTAATTTTTTATCGCGAGAAGAATTCAGTGTTCACTTCCCTCGTCGGTTCGCGTCGATTTGCACCTACCCACACTGCTAGGCGATTTCAGCAGTTAGTTTATCCTTTTTTTTCCCCATTTATTTCAAATAAACAACGCCAACAAAGCTCACAACGGTGGTTATTTAACTCAAGGACAAACGCTAGTATCAATAGTAGTAGTATTCGAGTGTAGCCCCACTAGACCACCGGGGCGACCCGCTCTATATCACTCACTGCCTCGATGGCGTATCAGGTTATATCTACGCGCCTGCTATGGACTTCGAATCCCCCCTGAGTGCTTATTCGTATAAGTTGTCGTCTTGTGCACTAATTGACTCGCGGATAGCGCGGGAGCGTGAATTAGCAACACTCGATGAAAAATCGACGATCAGTGGGTGCTGAACCCTATGCGCCAAAACAAAATGAAGGCAATAACCGTGGGGGGGGAAGGGAAGGACGACACCTGTGACCACGGCTTGTATGTCCAGAAGCTGGAAAGTAGAAGTGTGCCAAAAAAACAAACAAAATCACTAAAAGAGATGATCGATCAGCAATCGGCAGCAATAAGGAGCACGTCAACTACGGAGCAACACAAAGTTATTTGTCAGTTACGTACCAACACACAACCGATTGCACTTAACCGGCAAACGACCACAGCAACGGAGTCAGGGACCACAGCAACAACAAAGCACGCCATCCCACTGTCTACTTACCACCACCTTCGAGTGGCGCAGCTCAACAACAGGAGGAACTTGTATAATACAACCCTCGAGGCCCCGGGGACGCAGCCACTCGCAATGCTGCTTGCTGTGTGGCTTTTCCCGGCGCAGTAATCGTAATCACTACTACCCCCTCCTCGTTTTGTTTTGCGTGCACTTCAGGAAGTAGTTGATCATTTTTTTTCCATTCGTTTCTGCAAATAAATGAAGCCAACAAAGCTGACAACGATGGTTATTCAACTCAAGGACCAACGCTAGTATCACTAGTAGTAGTATTCGAGTGTAGCCCCACTAGACTACCGGGGCGACCGGCTCTATATCACTCACAGCCCCGGTGGCGTATCAGGGTATATCCTCGAGCCTGGTACAGGTATAGATCAGCTTCGTGACTTCGAATCCCCCCGAGTGCGTACTCGTATTATTATTTGTCGTTTTGTTGTGCACTTATTGACTTGCGGATAGCGCGAGAGATTGAGTTAGCAGCACTCGATGAAAAATCGACGATCAGTGTAACTGGTATTATAGCACGCGCCCAAGCCCTGCAGACGTCAAGCCAAACAAACGCTTGAGAGAATACCACCGCAAAATTCAAAAGCTTAGCAACTACCTACCGTTTGGAAATTATGCCAATTTTGGAAATTATCCGGACGCTGAAGACGTTAAGATACAACAGAATTCGCAAGATTACCTCCTCAAAATACAATATTTTGCAACTTCTCCCTTGTCTCGCTCAGCATCCATCCGCGTTCACGTCGAGGTGCCCAACGGATAAGGAAGGGCGAGGGGCGTTGGATCCGCCCCCCGAAGACTTTTGCGCATTGGAACCGCCCCCCGAAGACTTTTACGTGTTTCATTCGTTCAAGCCCTGCATACGTCAAGCAAAACAAACAAACGCTCAAGCCCTGCAGACGTCAAGCAAAACAAACAAACGCTCAAGCCCTGCAGAAGTCAAGCAAAACTAACGCTCAAGAGTATGCCACCGCAAAATTCAAAACAATTCAATAGCGACTAACTACCGTTTGGAAATTATGCCAATTTTGTAAATCATCCAGGCGCTGCAGACATCAAGATGCAACCAAAATATCCAGAATTCCTCCTCGACATTTGATGTTTTTGCAACTTCTCGCTTGTCTCGCTCGGTATCCGCCCGCGTTTACGTCGAGGTGCGGGACGGACACGGCAGGGCGAGGGGCGTTTGAATCGCCCCCCGAAGCCGGCGCTCGAACGAAGCCATTTGACCGAGAATTCCAGTTCCGCAAATCGCATACTGAGGCCGAGACAAAAAAAAAACTCCTCCCCGAATTCCTGAAAAAAAGAATGATCTTATATATATATTCATGCAAGTTTTCCTATCCGATTCATGGGTGCCGACATGGCACCCATGCTTCAGATAGGAAAATATACATCAGCGTCAAAGATGTGTTATATACAGTACAGATAGAGGAGCACCATACGTATGGCGGATGAGGAGAACGGCGTGACGTTCGCTCATGATGGAGATCTGTATTCAACAATCAAGGCAATGCCAAGTGTTCCAGTATGAAGGAGGTTGATAAAGTGCAGTAAACTTGAGCGGCTACCGGGGTAAGGTGTGAGAGGTTGCAGAGACCTGACTGAAAAGAAAGGATAAAACAAAAATAGGAAGAATAGCTATCATTCCTCTAGATTCTCGAATCTTCGAACGAATTGACCCGTAAACAGCCAATGAATTGACCTGCACCGTTAAAAGCACTACCGAAGGGTGTGGTTCCATATCTCGAATACCCGTATATCTAGCTGTACGAATGATATACCTTGCGAACGAATTAAACCTTGAACCTTCCAAACGTGCTTGAATCTTCTTCAACATAAAAATATATAGAATACTTCATTTTTTGAGGGGATAGGAATTTGGTCAGGTTTTTTTTCGTCTCGGCTTCAGGTATAGGATTCTTGGAACTGGAATTTATCGGTCAAATCGCTTCGTTCGAGCGCCGTATTTGGGGGGAGGCTCCAACGCCCCTCGCCCTGCCTTATCCGTTCTGCACCTCAACGTGAACGTGGATAGACGCTGAGCGAGAAACGCGAGAAGCGCGTTTTTTTTTGTATTTTGGGCGGAACGCGCCCGAGCTATTCTTGGATCTTGGCATGTGTAGAGCTTGAACGAATACATCAAAGGAAAACATTTCCAAATTGGCATCTAAATTTCTTCCCGACGACGCTTTTCTCATGGCCGCCTCGAAGCGCTTGCCCTAACGTAGCTACTACTGCTGTGTGTCGTTGCCTTTCGGCTCTGTGGGTATAGTGCTATATGACCAACGAAGGATGTGTCGTGAGTACAATTCTCACCGACATCATATTTGGTATTCAGGAGCGTGCGCGCTGGAGACGTTATGAATGGTTATTATACTTGTTGGTGTTCTCCTGAGTACAACAAACTGTAGTACGTGGAGAGCGGATAGCCCCGGAGACCTCTCTTACGAAGTCGGTGATAATTAATTAACGAACTCTGAAACATATTTGCTTGGCGTTTTAGCATAACCCACTGAGTAACTGAGTCACGCACTGTGTAACTAAGTCACGTGCCAGTGGGTAGTGCTATGTGTCGTAAGTTCGATTCTCACCGACTTCATCTTTGTCTTCTTCAAGCGTGCGCGCTGACAACATTATGAATGGTTATTTTGGCAGTTTGCTCCTGACTACTACTACTACTGCTGCTGTAGTAGTCAGTGGCGAGGGGAGAGTCCCGGAGATTCCTGTTGAAAAGTCGGTGAAAATCAGTTTACGAACTCGACAACATATGTAGCACTACCCACTGTGAGCTACTGAGTCAAATGATTTAAAAGCTCAGTGGGCAGTGCTACAGGATTTCTCGGTCAAATCACGTTGTTCGAGGGGCGCCGTCCAGCGCCCCTCGCCCTTGCTTATCCATCCCCTACCTGGTCTTGAACGCGTACTACGTACGGGCGTAAGAAATACATCCGAGAATCGGCGACGATTCTCGATTTGGATTCCTGGGCAATTTTTTTTTCCCGAGAACGGGTCAACGCGTGGCGTACTAATCGATGACACAGCAGCAATCTATAATAGTAGTAGTAGGTATCTTCTTGACAACATGTGTGCGCGAGCAATCCATGATACAGCAGTAAATAATCTGTAATAATACTAGTCGACAATATATACCTGGTGCGCTGTTTTCCAATTCCGAGCTTCAAGAGCAGCTGCTGTTGTTCATTAACTCGCATAATCAAGTCCGTGGTCACTCAGAGATACACATTGTGATTTTTCAACCATTTCACCCCAGTGACGTCATTAGGGGGCACTCATCAGTAAATAATGTTGACTGAAACCACGGGCGACATCTCTCTGGGTAACGCGGCGTCAACCATCGTAATATCAATACAATTTCGGGGGAATGTAATCACTGTGTAAAAAGATCCTGCTTTGCTTTATTCAATTGTCAACCGGTCGCCGTGGTGGTCTAGTGGTTATCCTCGAATACTACCAACGTTTGCCCTTGAGTTCCATTCCCACCATGATCAGAGATTTGACTATAAATGCAAAAATGCATAAAGAAGAAAAGGGATCAACTGCTGAGAGCGCCTAGCAGCGTGGGTATAGGTAAAATTCGACGCGAGTCGACGAGGGAAGAAAATGCTGACTTCTTGCAATAAAAATGAAGGCACGTGCCGAAGTGGGGAAGGGGGAGGAGGGCCCGCTATGTGACTCCGGATCTGAGTTACTAGTGGGAGGGAGCGCGAGAGTAGTGCGACGATAATAAATGGGATCAAGGAAAAAAAAATGTTGCATATATATATTACTACCACACACAGCACCCCTATCCTTTTCCGGGATTTTTTACTTTTATTTGTCCATTCTTCTGTGGGCAAAATTATCGACAGATTGCTTATTTTTGGTGTAGTAGTACATCCTGAAAGAAGATACTAGAGTGTCTGCGCCTATTTTTTTCTGAAGTTGGATTTTCAGTCGGAAATGAAAAAATACTAAACATCGACCTTCCGCTATGCGCATAGGCCGAAATGAAAAAATACTACCACTAGACAATACTCGTCTCTTAAGTAGAAAATACACAGTACGGCACTGTCAGCAGTCTTCATGGTAGAGACACTCCGGATATTATTTATTGAGGGGACCCGTCCGATTTCGAACACGTGAAAGCACGCGCGAAGCAAAGACAGCAGATACACATAATATCCCGCCGTCATTAGTGAAAACAGAAAAGAAGCGCGACGCCAACCTCCCGTACGAGCAAAGCTGCCCCCGCATCTATCTTAGACAATGCCGCCGCAACGAGAGATCGCTCTGCTCTTCTTTGTTTTCCTCCTTGCCCGTGACCACGCAGAGAATGCGACAGCCTTCAGGTAACAAAGCTTTTCTTCCAAAACCTCGCCGGCTAAAATGGCTCCATGTCGACGCTTGATGCAATCCGACTTTGCATCCTGTCGACTTCGAACCCCCAATGCCACTGGGGCAGCAGTGCAATTTCTTCATCGATGCCAAGTCCTTTTTCGTTTCGCCTAGAGGCAAAGCAGGTTCTCAATACTCTTTTCGGTATTTTTGTTTGATACACGCCAACTTTTACTTGACGGCGCATTTAACAACAGTGTGTTTCTCGCCTACCCTTGCCTTCTTTGTTGTATAAGCCGTTTTCCTTCAGTCAAATTATGACCTTCAGAATCTCATGTTGGTGTTAAAATTCTTGGCATTACTGATGAATGTCAAATCGGACAGTTACAACTTAAATTGTCGAAGTACTGCCCTGCCCTACCCGAGGCATGGGATGCCGGCGCCCATGCGGAGCCCTTGTATGAAGCTATCATTCATCTACATTCCTGCATCTTCGAACGAATCGACCCGTAAACAGCGAACGAATCGACCCGCAGAGTTAACAGTCTTGCAAGATCCTCCTCGCCAGACAGTCTAGAGGCTCCCGAATCTTCGAACGATTTGACCCGTATAAGCAGTCCCACAAGATTCTCCTGGCCACACATAGGCTCGACGAACAAAACCAAAATATGTAAACAACACTCAATATCTCCTCCAGCATCGAGCAGAATCCAGGCGTCTCCGCAATATCCACCGAAACGAGCTCAGTTCGGAACGACCTGGCACAATCCGCAAAATCTAAAATTTACCGTCAGTAGAAGCGACCTGGCATGATGACCCGTCCAATAGCAGGGTTTTTATTTAACCCAGATCTTGAAATCAGATCGTGACCCTTCAATCTTCCAACCGTAAAATAGAGGGGTTTTGTCCATACCAATGATCACCTTCTGAACGAATTGGCCCTTGAATCTTGCAAACGAATTGGTACGTGCAATCGAAGGGGTTGGTTCTGGTTGATATCACAAAAGTGTTTCCAGCAGCCAGTGTAGGACCGAGTCGTCTCCGCGAAGCAACTACCGCACCATAAATATCTTCCTGAGCAACCTCAATGTCTTGCCATCTCCGCAAGATCCGCCCAGTTCGGGGTCCACGCGCTCGGTGGCGGCGCGCGACCCGAGCGTGCGCGCGGCGGGAATAGGCGGAGCGGAGGCTGAGGAACGCCAGCCACGAAAAGAGCAGGCGAGGAAGCGACCTCGAGGGGGCCGAACGGATTCCGAGCGGAATTCGGTCTGAAGCGAAGACAATCTCACGTATCTACGCTCGCACGGGGCAGTTCGCCGATTATCCTATACATAGTATATACTACTGTATAATAGTATATAGTACTTGCGAAAAAAATGACCCCAAAATTGTTACCAGCTACCCCTGTTGAAGCACGCGTTAGTCACCAACACGAACACCCCACCTGAGGGGAGATCGTCTTGTACGCGAAGGCAAGCCGGCTGGTCTTCAGAGCCTTCATGCCCCGGGTAAGGTTGGGCAAGTCCCATATCACCATAAAGCTGAACAGAAGCGAAACCATCGCCTGAAACACATCACGCACGCACGACGAGCACACGGAGCGATTGTGCGATCAGCCATATGAGCATAAAGCTAAACAGAAGCGAGACCGTCGCCTGCACGGAAGGAACCCTGAACCAGTAGAAAACATCATGAGAAGCGAGAGCGGATGCGCGATGAGACCTCGCCCCAAGAGCAGCAAGCAGCGTGAGTACGAGGTAGAAGCCGGAGTATAGCGGAATCAGAGCGCTATAATATTAATAGCAACACTTCAAGGGTGTGCTTAGTATGGTGTATACTTTGGAGTGACCGGGTATCAAACAAGCTCATGTTAGTCATACTCGGGTAACTACCAGGGTGCCTCCAGAGCACGCGCTTTACCTCTTGCAACACTATTAATATACCTGGTATTTAACATGCAACTACAATAAAACAACGACAGTCTACTACAGTCTTACTTTACGCCGCCGCCGATCGTTCAATGTAAGCATTAGATTGGAGTCAAGGACGGTGTTTCCCGGCAGCTTTCGCAGCTCACGCTAAGTAAGCTGTATTAAGCCACGAAATGGTTGAAGAGCGCGAGCATTTCCTACACTGTTAATAGCGACACTAGCGACACCGGTAAACACTCAAGAGGGCACCGGCTAATTCCGTGACAAATGAATTTGCAGTTGCTTCGTTTTTCTCTCTGCTTCACAGTCTGTCACCGCAAATTTGTATCCCTAGGATATATGATCAGGACGGACACTAGGTGTGCTGATGTCGTTAGGCAAAAACAAACGGTTTAATGTGAAGAGAACACGCACACAGTTTGAAATGACAGCGCGCCATGTTCAATTAACCGTTTATCAATAACGGAACAAACCCGCCCACCGCAGACATGCTGGGCTCATCACCCCAGGAAACGCGTTGCTTGGTCTATTCCTTCACCATGCACATATTTGTGATAATGGCACACCAGTCAGCGGCGACGTGGCCTTCGTGCCCGGCAGCCCTAGAGAGCACTTAGACCATGCGACTACCTCTTTACCGAAAAATCCAGCCGTACTAGATGTACTAAGCAATCGTTCCATGGGCTCATACACTGACCTTGTACAGCACTTTGGTCAGGCCTGCAACCACCGCCCTACACATGTTTAGCCCCCCCTTGAAGTATCGGCCCAAGGAGAACTGTAGCAGCTTGGCGAAGCGAGCGTGTCGTACGTCTCCCCACGCCGCTGTGTCCTTCAGCTTAGACGCGATTAAGTTGAGGTAGTCGTCGGGGTACCTGAAAATATTTGCAACGTTCTCGGTGTCTACAATAGGCCGGAAACAGACATAATCAAACATGGACAACCAGAACGCCAGGACCAACCGGATTAAAAACAGGGAACTCTCAACAAAAAAAAACGTTACCAAAAATCAAAATGCTAAGCCAGTACTTTTCCCCACGCCGTCTTCTCCTTGCGCTTAGACGCCAATAGGTTGACGTAGTCGTCGGGGTACCTGTGAAAATACGCAGTGCAGTGCGGTGTTGGAAGTCACTGTCAAAACCACGATCCAGCCTATAGCCCGAACCCTACCCTATCCCTAACCGCTCCTGTGATCAACAAATGACACATATCCGAGCTCGATAGTCCTCCCATGCCAGTGGCCATGGCAACTGCAGCCCTGAACCATACAAATGATGTGGAAAGTTCTACTAGTACGAATTTGATCAATTCTACCTCAGGGTATGCACCTTGCTCATCCCGACGGTCACGACACGCCCGGACAGCCATAACAAAGCAAAAAACACTCCAAACAATTCCAGTCAATAACAGCCAAATAGTTAATGCCTGGTCCTGGTAATCGTTAGCCCTACAGCCTTAAGCATTATCCTGCACGAATTCCATGTAGATTGTCTTCAAAAACAAGAGAGTGCCCTTACAAAGGGGGTTACAAAGGGGATACAGCGATGTGATGACTCCTACCAAGTACAACTGTCAAAAATCGATGCAAGATGTTAACCCTTGTCACATGCATATCTTGCCGCCCTACGCACTCGAATAAGAGGAACTCATGCGCCACGGAAAATAAATAAGAGGTACAAGCATGAGTGCAAGGCTAATCCACACGGCACAACTTACAAAGCTCGGCCCGCCTGACATCACTGCTAATTGCGGCCGAATACTGTGTTGCTGTTGTGATCACCAGGGCACATTCTGGCACCATCCCCGGGTATCATAGATGGATACATGTGGGTTTTGCATGGGGTGTAACGGATTTGCTGGTGCTGCTTTACACATATTGCTGGTTCTGCCGTATTCAGATTTCTGGTGCTGCTCGATACAGATTGCTGGTGCCGCGTTTTACAGATTGCTGGTGGGTGCTGCTGTATGCAGATTCCTGGTGCCGCTTTATACAGATTGCTGGTGGGTGCTGCTTTAAGCAGATTGCTGGTGAGTGCTGCTTTAAGCAGATTGCTGGTGGGTGCTGCTTTAAGCAGATTGCTGATGCTGCTTCAGATCATCGCACACAGCGAGCACTTCCACAACTCCGCCCCATCTACCTATGACACCCACCTACGAAAAACAACCCATGACATGCCGCCATGACACCCAGCTGTCAAACCCGAGGGTGGAACCAGCATGTGCCCTGCCGACCACAGCTCGCAACTTTAGCTGATTCGTTCACACGCTAGTCAATGAAGCACTTTTGAAACTTTACAGCCAACTCAGTCAAACTTCGAACCCCACCGAACTGATCCATCCATTGCCGCCAAAGATGTCAGGAGACGGCAGTTTTAGGCGGCGTCAAGCACACCATTAGGAGCCCCCACACCAAAAATAGTACTCCGTATATTAAGTCTAGACCACCATCCGTCACCCGCCTAATATCGCACCAAAACTAGATTCTTGAGCCTAGACCGCCATTCGTCACCGGTCTAAACTGCTCACAATCAAACCAGTGTATCAAGTCTAGAACGCCATCCTTGACATGCCGAAAGCGCTCACACCAAAACCAGTATACTAAGTCTAGACCACAATCCGTCGTAGGGCCACACTGTCCACACTAAAACTAGTATACGAAGTCACAGACCTCAACGCCTTTACAACTGGAAACCTTTTTGGGGACAAATTTACTTGAATTTAATATAGGGAGATATTTGGGGGCTCTAAACGGTTAACTGCCGTCTCCTGATATCTTCACACCCCGGACGGGTCAGCTCACCGTAGCTCGAGCTAGCTCTTTTCGACGGTAGCTCACCGGTGAGCTACGGGAGCTACATAAGCTGCATTTGTTTTCCCGGCTTGAGCTAGAGAAGGTAGCTCATCTGCACATGTTTTGGAAGGGTGAGCTATAGCCGATAGCTCATCCACACATGTTTGCCCAGGATGAGCTATACGAGCTACATGAGGTAGCTCATTTGGCCCTGGATGAGCTATAGGAGCTACACGATCCGCACATGTTTTCAATGCTTGAGCTTTAGGCGATAGCTCATCTGCACATGTTTTTAAAGGGTGAGCTATAGTCGATAGCTCATCTGCGCATGTTTTCGACGCTTGAGCTATAGACGATAGCTCATCTGCACACGTTTTCGACGCTTGAGCTATAGACGATAGCTCATCTGCACGCGTTTTGAGGTGGTGAGCTATAAGAACTACATAAGCTAGCTCATGAGCTGCTACTAACCACAGGTACGAGCACATACACACCACACCATGACAACGCAAACATCCATACAATTTTTGTGTACGAGATCGGAGCCTTTTCTGTTCTTAATATGACATATAGATAAACAGAGTACCGGTGGATTTGTTTTTTCGGCACAACCATAACCACCAACCAAGCCCATGCACCACCTGACCAAGTACAACTCAACTCAACTCAATCGAGGCACCTGCCACCCACAAACATGAGCTCGCACGCATACACATACAACACCACACAACACGCCTGGCATGACCTGCTCTCGTTTTGGGCCAACGAGGGGCAGCCGATCTACTCGAACATGGCCCGCGTGGCTCGCGTACTGCTCTCTGTGTCGGCTTCTTCTGCCGTCCTGGAGAGGGACTTCAGCACGGCCGGGCGTCTCATTACGGGTTCCCGGAGCAGCCTATCCGCGGCTTACGCGGAGATGGCCATGTTCCTCACCGGAAACATCGAACACATTCTCATTGAAGTGCCGGCTCTCTCAACTGAGCAGGCGTTTCTCCAACCCGAAGGCGGAGGTGGCCGCCTTTTCTGCGGGCGAGGCGGGGTCTGCGGGCGAAGCGGGCGTGGACGCCCACTGCGATGAGTACGCAGGGGAGGCGGGGTCTGCGGGCGAAGAGGGCGTTAACGCCGGCTGCGGCGACTCCGCAGGGGAAGGCTCCGACTAGAAACCTTGGGCATGAATGGGGGGCAGCGGTAGATCTTCTGTGCTGTTGTGTATCTGCTTGTTCGTCTCGTTTTTTCTTTTTGGGGGGCGATGCAGTTGATTCCTTTCTTTCTGCCTCTTGCATTACCTTGTGGTAGGCTACGCGAAGCCGTGTTGGAGGGATGGGGATGCTCGGATTTCAAATGCTGCTGCTGTGTGTCAATATGGCCGCAATGACTACTGCTGCTGTTGTTATGCGTTCAATGAAGTTCATGCTAACGCTGTGATATGCGTAGGAAGTACGGTCTTACTATAAATATATCAGGTACCAGGGGGGCTTCGCCGCGGCGGGCTGTCGCCCGCCTGCGGCTCCGCGCATCCCCGTAATGGCACAACTAGGTACGATGCTAGGAAAGCGGAGGTAGCACAATACGGGCGATTGTGATGCCAAGGGGTGTAGCTTAAAGAGTGAAGGAGTGCGAGCACGGGCGTGAAAAAAAAAGCGGACATGTTAAAGGCGACTTGATTCTTGTGTGGGGGGTGTGACATTTACTTGAATTTGTACGGGGGGTCTAAAATGACTGATTTTTGCATAGTGGGTTGGCAATGGATCGGTTTTTGTATAGTGGGTCTGGAAATGACTCGGTTTTTGTTAGAGGGGTCTGAAATGACTTGAAATTATATGGGGGGTCTAAAATGACTTGATTTTTGTATGGTGGGTTTGAAATGTCTTGAAATTGTTTCGGGGGTCTAAACTGACTTGGTTTTTGTATTGTGGTTCTGAAACGACTTGAAATTGTATGGGGGGTCTGAATTGACTTGAAATTTTATGGTGGGTCTGAAATGACTTGGTATTCTTCATGGGGGTCTGAAATGTCTTGATTTTTGTTTGGGGGATCTGAAGTGACTTGGCTTTTGTATAGTGGGCTGGAAATGACTTGAAATTGTATAGTGAGTCTGAAATGACTTGGTTCTTGTATGGTGGGTCTGAATTGACTTGAATTTGTATTGGGACGTAAAAATAACTCCATTTTTGTGTAGGGGGTCTAAAATCGGGCGGCGTCAGCCGCAAACACCTTGTACTCGTACTTGTACGTATTCCATTTGCATTTACAGCAGTACCGCAAGTGTATTGAAAACAATACTACCGGTGTACTATGTGCTCGTACGAATGCTACGGACGGCAACAACACATATCAGTATATACCACATCATACTATGCGACGTGTACGGACGTACATACCACAGATAACATTGATACGGGTACCTACTTACTGCTGTGATGTACTGCTGCGGTGCTGGTGCGCCTCGCAATGAAATGTCTCGACATGCTCCTGAGGAAAACATGCAGTAATCCGTTTGTGGATCGCAAGCTACAAAGCATTTAGCATACGATATGATACTAACAGAAACAACACACCGAACAGCAGTATCATACCGCTGAATTCCACGCGTGTATGAATGCTAAACAGAGATCGTCATATATGATACAAGCGGACGGGGCCGCCTCAACGGCGGCCCCGTCATCCAGTAGAGGCGCCCCGGTCTGAGGGCGAGGATGGGAGATATGTGAAAGTAGAGGTGGTTGTTGTTACATATTGAGCTGTATCGGGGGATACCAAGAGGGTGAGGCTGTGGTGGTTTATGGTCACGTACAGGGGACTGTGAGATGCCACCTTGCGATGCGACGTCCGATCGAATCTAGCGTTGGCGGAGATTCACCTATGTTTCTCCGCCTCAGAGGATCTGTCAGGGACTGTGAGGTGCTACCTTGCGATGGTGAAAACGAACACTACTTGAGGCAGATGTAACTTGCTTGTAGACCGACTTTTCGCGGGTCTGAACACCGTGCCGTGATGGAAAAACTTTGTAGAGCACGCCCAGCCTTTTCAAGGCCTTTCAACTTGTAAGGGCGCGTAGAGGTGAAGGGTTCCTGTATTGTACTGTTTTCAGAGTAGGCTAAGTTGCGCCGCTTCGCTCTGGTCAGCCGCGTTCTGCTCTCTCGTTAGCGCTCAGCCTAAAACGTCATCCTAGGTACCCATACTCTGTTACTGCTTGCTGTGGTACTCGTAGAACTCGTATATGTACGTGTATGTCAGCCAAGTATCAGCCGTAAAAGGAACCGGTATATAAATCCGGGTTTGTCGTCTACATGAAAAAACGGAATCTTGAATAATGCGTTCTGCGTGTATCATAGAAACAAAAAACATGTGACTAAGAGGGCATGGAATCCTGGAAAAATCGAAGCCCCGTGAGAGATGAGTTGGGCACGGCCGAGCCCGCCCTTGGCAGAGTAGGCAGAGCAGGGGTCTGCGAGCACGATGAAGGAGTTGCGTGCCGTCGGGTGGACCTTGTCGCCAGTTATCGCGAAAAGGGCAAAAAACTACGTCTAAGAAATGCTGAAGAGCTCTCACAGGCAAGCACCAACAATATCGTACATGTATTTATTAATACCAGCTACAGCAGCATACCAAGTATATATTTTTTTTACGTTGAAAGGGAGTGCGATACTGTCGCACGTACCGACGTTAAGTTTCGCCTGGATGGTGAGCTGTATAACCTACATTCGCACTCGTCCCGGAGGCCAGGTTTGTTAATCTACACATCTAAGCATCTGCATGTTTTGCCCTGAAAGAGCTACAATGAGCTACGTACATGAGCTAGCTCATGGGGTGAGCCATAGAGGATAGCTCATCTGCACACGTTTTGAACGCTTGAGCTTTAGACGATAGCTCACCTGCACATGTTTAGCCGGCTTGAGCTATAGACGATAGCTCACCTGCACATGTTTAGCCGGCTTGAGCTATAGACGATAGCTCACCTGCACATATTTTCAAAGCTTGAGCTGTACAGGATAGCTCATCCGCAAATATTTCACCAAGATGAGCTATGCGAGTTACATGAGCTCGCTCAGTTGTCCCGGAATGAGCTATATAAGCTACATGATCTGCACATGTTTCCCCGGCTTGAGCTATAGGCGATAGCTTATCTGCACATGTTTTGGGAGGGTGAGTTATCATCGATAGCTCATCCGCACATGCTTGCCCGGGATGAGCTATACGAGCTACATGAGCTAGCTCATTTGGCCCTGGATGAGCTATAGGAGCTACGTTATCCGCATATGTTGTCAACGCTTGAGCTATAGGCGATAGCTCATCTGCACATGTTTTGAGCGCGTGAGCTATACACGATGGATGAGCTAGCTCATGAGCTGTCCGGGGTGTGGATATCTTCGACTGCGGCACTCTTGCTCTCGTCACACAAATGGCCACGACAGGATTCACTCGGCACAGCAAACACTCGCTCGGCGAATGAGCGCGTTCCTCAATGGTAACGTGCCATACTTCGGGTGGGTCGCGATCTGCCTCATAGAGATCCTACAGGTCACGATTTGCCTCGTTCAGATATTACAGATTACGATCTGCCTGCTGTAGATCTTACAGATCACAGTCTGCCATCGGTAGATCTTACCGATCAGTGAATTGCGAAACATGTACAGATCATGCATATTCTACAGATCATCACGTGGAGATGTGTATATATCGCACAGGTCGTACCAGATCAGAGTGCAATGTGCTTACGAACCCGGGCACACGCATGGCAACATGGCCAAACCCTGCAGACTGCTATCGCGGAAACATGTACAGATGACGTACATACACGAAAAAGTACCTGTGCGATCTGTAAAAATGATCCGACCGATTCACAGCCTTTAGAACGCCATTGCTATCTGTAAAATGATCTGACCTGGTCACGCCATGTAGATCGATATTTCGCGGACATATGAACAGACAACTCAAATCCTGTACATCAGCCCTGTGGAAACGTGTACAGATGACGCAGATCAGCGAAAAATACCTGTGCGATCTGAAAAATGATCTGATCTGTCCCACCCTGTAGAACGTTATTGCGGAAACATGTAGCGGCGATTTAAATCCTGTACGGTACATCAGCCGTATAAATGTGTACAGATGACGCAGGTCCCCGAAAACCAAGTGTACACTAAGCATAAAGGTCGGTTGTCAATCGGTTTGAAACAACGACCTGACAAAACATCTGTGTGATCTACAAAACAAAAATGATCTGCTCTGTCCGGCATGTGTAACTCCTCTTAACAGCTCTTAACCTTTTTAGCACCGCAGTCCCGACATGGGGACAAAACACTTGGAGTTAGAATGTGATCATTTTAGGAGTTGGAAAGGGTTAACCGCTCTTACCCCGCGAAAATCCTGCCTTGGTCTCCGGTGACAGACAGCAGAAACGGCTCCAGCCGTGACATGGCCTCTTCTCCGAAGTTGCTCCTCATCTAAAAATGTAGCATGCGCAGTGGGATTCGGCTTTGTGCACAACGCAATCGTCAAGGGCAGCAGCAGGAGCGATACGATGTTTTCAGCCACATTGCTGATTTTCGGCCTTCGGATTAATCTGAAGTATACCTAGGAAGTATCTAACAAAATCAGTCGAATGAGCCTATTTACACCTGTGGGTTTAAACTATAGCGTTCGTGGTGGTGTCCTAAGCATTTCTTCTCCAAAGGGCACTTAACGGGGCAAAACATAACGAATCCTGTTACCTACAGCGAACCCACAGAAGCGGAAGACGTAGTTTGAAAGCTACCTGTCAGGCCTATTGAATTGGCGTGCGATAGACCAGTGAGGTATGTTCTTGCGCTCGCCGCAATCCTCAACGACAGCAGCAGCGATAGCGAGGGGACCAACCTGTTTAAGGCCAAAAAGCACCAAGCCAAACGTGAATGCTGCACGCGGAAAAACGCAACCTTCCGTAAGCAGAAAAATGTGCATTCCCACGTACTGCACCTACCCATGTACTGTAGTTATCCGTGTACTCGACGTACCCACGAGGCGATGATGGCGTAGGGGTTGTCCTGCTCACTGAGTTTGGTGATCAGGGCCTGAGACTCCACCTGAAAATCAACCAAAAAAGAGGCAAAACAGTCGAAAACATGTAAATATCGGCTCTCCAAGCCCTGAAAACAATTCACAACCTATTCATTACCCTTTGGGTGAGCAGCAAGAACCACGGATTGCAGAACGTCACCGCCTAAAGTATTTGGGTGGGCAGCAGTCATCGCGGATTGCAGCGTACACGAGTAAGCAGCCAGGACATAGCGATATCGCCTTCCCGAATCCCGGAAATAATGAAGATGTAAACCACAGCGACTGGAGCAGGCATGGTGTCTCGAAAGATGCAAACCACTTTTTCGTGTTGGACAGTCCTCCAACGCGCCCCGTCAATTCCCGCGGCTTCCAAAGAGCTGCATATACAACAGCATCGAAATAAGCGTTGGGGTTTCCTTCGAAATTGTGACACTACTTCCCCCTCACTGACACCTTTAGCTTGTCCGGTCAGGCTTGGGGATAAACACCGATGTACCAGGAGACGTCGACAAGAGGCCTATCGACAACCTGCGGTGAACCCTACCATGCACCACTTTGGCGATAGCGATTTTTTGGCTTCGTCAAAAAGCAGCGATTGTGGCAAGTCAGCAAGCTCGAATTATAGCAGGCTGCGTTTTAACGTAAGTTTGAGCATCGATAAATATGACATATAAAAGGTCCGACCCTGGAGCGCTATGGTAGACTTAGTCTGCTATGTTCATATCACACTGACGTGCTTGCGATGACGTATGATATATGCGCTGGAAACGCTGCATGAACTCCATCAGTACCAAACATATCAGGAGACGATATTTTTGGGCGCCGTCAGATACCGACCGGATTAGGAGGTCCTACACTAAAACTGACATATTTCGTCCATACCGCCTTCCGTCACAGGCCTAGACCGCTGTCGCCGTCTCCATACAGCTTCCGTCGCTACTGCTGTACGTTGAAGTACTCACCACGAGCCTCATCACGGTGACCACCGAGAAAGACGTCGTTGCAGCGATTAGCAGCAGGATGTACACCGCGGCGAGGGCAACATTACATAGCGAACACTAATCTACCCTATATAACTGTGTTGCTATGATACCTGTATCCTATTCAATAGCCATGGCACGTGTGTCGCAACAATGCTGCATATGATAGCTCCGGTCATTGCTGCATGCTGAAGCGCTCACCGTAAGCCTCGGTACGATGACCACAGAGAGAGACGTGATTGCTGTCAGTAGCAGCAGGATATACACCGCGGCGTAGGCTGGTCGAGGAAGTTTCTTCGGCAATCTTCGCCACCCCATGCGTTCGCCCATTCTGCCGTAGCAACCCCCCCCACCACCACGAAATCAAAACGCATCACACGCGCGCAGCAGACGAGATCATCACGCTCATGCCGGTCGAGGGTTGGAAGACGTAACGCATATCACGGTATTTTCTCGAGCGATTACTACAGCCTTGACTGACGAGTCTAAGCGAAAGCGCGAGAGGGGTTCTAAGCGAGAGCGCCACGGTATTTTTTTAGCACAATTTCGTCGTCTAACACAGCTCAGTGCGAACGTATCAGGTACATGGTTCATAAAGGTGGGAATTCATTAAATGAACAATACCAATATAATAATTGAGGAAGTCAACGCGGGGCGCGCAAGTGAGGGAAGCACACGAAAGCATGGGGTCCCCACTTGACGAGCTCTATAACTCGACCAGCAATCGTCTTTCAGAGCAGATTCGAAAAAAAAACATGTTTCCTATACACAACCCCATGAGCTAGGCATCTAACGAATACTGTTGCACAGTGCAGTTCACATCGGTAATCAAGATTTTGGAAAGCTTCTCACGTAAGAGGTCTGTCAGTAATAAATGGTTAAGCTAAAATGTGTCACCCCGGCCGCACGTATATACCACGAGCTGAAAGCAAAAGAAATGCGTGGGTTTACCTCCTCAAGGCCCTGTTCCCTTTCTCCATGCTGAGTTCGATGACGCTATTACCCATGTACGACAGCACAAACGTCCCCAGCATCACGCCGTAGAAAAACCTCAGTCGGGAGAGCACCAGCGCAAACATCAACCAAGCACCCAGCTGCGCGCGACACCACAACGAGAACGGCGATAAGCACAAGGATACGATACGAACTCCGCATATACATATAATCTCGCTTTTACTCTCCTGCTTCTGGACAAAAGCTGCGGTTGCAGCTGGCGTTTCTTGCCCCTTCCCCTGTAAATACCTTCCTTCTTATCGCGCAGAGGAAACAAGCATCCCCACTGCTCGTCGGTTTCCGTCTAATTTGTATCCAAGCACCCAGCAACATGCGGTAATACAGCGAAGACAGCGACAAGCACAATGCTACTGGATTGATCAAACACCATCCAAACACCCAGCTGCACACGGCATCACGGCGGGCACACCAATAAGCGCAACGGATACATGCTACGGTATTGGGTGCATCCAATTTTTCTGAGGCTCATCCCTCCCTTGGCCGGAAGCTCTATAGCTCACCCAAAGTTAGAATTAGATAAACTAATAAATTGAAATCCGACATAAAACCCGATGGGCTAGATATCGAACGAATCCTTTATTTAATACCTAGCAGTAAAATACCTGTCGGATGGATGGAAAGATCCAAGGTCGTGTTCTGTAGGGTACGCACAAACCATACCCGGGGTATTCACCCCGGGTATTACCCTACAAAGAACTTCTGTAAGTTCTGTAGGACATTCATACCCGTACCCGGAACTTCTGGAAGTTCTGTTCGCCAGTGCCATAAATACCCGGGGTACGGGTATATCATTTTTATAACTTATGTGAGTTCTGTACGCCCGTGCCACAATACCTGAACTTCTGTGAGTTCTGTAACACTTCCGTACCGTACCCGGGACTTCTGTAAGTTCTGTAAGATCCCCATACCCTAACCCGGAATTTCTATGACTTCTGTCAGACTGTGGCACTATACCCGGGGTCGGGTATACCTTTGTTACAATATCCGGGGAACCCACACGCATTAATTCAGGTTAAATAACCCAAGCAGTGTACTGTGCATTTTATTATGATGCCATATATCTTGTCAGTGACACCAACCGAACACCGAAAGTACAGCTGTATGTAGCAGTACGTATCGAATATTATGATAAGTGATGATAGCAGCACCTACTACTACTGTAGGTCCTGTTAATGTTTCTTTCGTTTCTAACCCGTGGGCACGTATTATATTAACGAAGAATACTTTTGAATCGAAAACATTCATTTTTTCCTTGATCGAATCGAATTCGATTCGATTCGATTCGATTTGGTTAAAACATACGAATTTGGCTCCTGTCGGGAAACCACGTGTTGCGTATTGTCAATGTTTTTTTTCCGATCGGAAAAATACATAGATCTGCCGTGGCGACGATGCAGCTACCATCGACGTCTTGAACTATCCTCTGTGTTGTCGCGGCACTTGGCTTTTATCGAGTTTGTGGAACAATATGGGCTTGCGACCACCATTATTTACTTCGAAGCGCCACAGCCGGGGTACTCTATGGTATGATCTGTTACAGCGCTGTATAGCAGTGAGCGCGGCTGTTGCCCGGTCGCCACTCATTGAGGTTCACGATTTATCGCCTCTCTCGGTGGTGGTTTTGTCGATAATTCATAATTCCCTTAAAGCTACAACAGATTGCCCCGGGGACTTGGGCCCAGTGAGAACATGCCATGCAAGATGGATTAAATCCTCCATCCACTTCAAATCGAATTCCCCCCCGAGGGGATGTGAATTTACCCGGGTGTTACCAGTACCCGGAACTTGTGTAACTTCTGTAGGACATTCATACCAGTACCCGGAACTTCTGTACGTTCTGTACGCCCGTGTCACAATACCCGGAACTTCTAGAAGTTCTGGAAGACTTTCATACCCGTACCCGAACTTGAGTTAGCTCTGTAGGACATTCATATCCGTACCCGGAACTGCTGTGAGTTCTGTACACCCCGTGCCACAATACCCGGGGTACGGGTACAGCACCTTTTGTACCCGCCCGGAACTTCTGTGAGTTATGTACGCCCGCGCCACAATACCCGGAACTTCTGGAAGTCCAGTCACACGTTCGTACCCGTATCCGAAACTTATGGACGTTCTGTAAGACTCCCATACCCATGCCCGGAATCCACAATCCCTACAAAGCATATCCTTGGAAAGATCTTAGGAAATACCTTAGGGCCGGGTAGTTTGTTAGTTGAGGAGTCGATCCCATCTGCGAAAGAGAAACGGTTGGGCTCACAAGTGATACAAGTTATGTACTTGTAGTACTCCTATCGTAGCATGGGCCAAGGCTACCAAGAGAGAGAGAGAGAGAGAAATATTTCGCCCCAGCAACAACAATGCGGTCCCAGCAAAAAGCCAAACATGAGCCGAAGCTGGTAGATCTGCATGGCGCTGGTGGCGACAGCGCTGGAGAGGAGCAGTTGTTACAGAGGCAGCAGCTGCCCCAGTCGCCCAATCTACAGGAAGAGCAGTCGTCAGAGGATTGCTACGCCTGCAACGACGAAGAATTGCCGCCGAAACAGCCGTCATCACCGCCGCCGACACCGCCGCCGCTGCCACCGTCCCCATCACAGCCGCCGCCATGGTCACCGCCGCTGTCATTGCCACCGTCGCCGCCGCTGCCGTCGCCCCTGCCGTCGCCGCCGCTGTTTTTACCGCTGGTACCGCCGCATCTGCAAGCCGGCGGTACAGCCAGGCCTGTGCCTGAATCTGTGGCTACTTTATATTGTACTACAAGATAAGAGAAAAGGTGAGATGGAATTACTTGGCCGGCAGGTGCCGGGGGAGAGGTTGAGGAGATTGCGAGCGCGATGGAACACGCGTATGAATACTGGAACGAGGTTGAGATAGCGGTGGTGGACACTGGTGGAAGGGTCTGCACCATCGATTGGGGGTCGGAGCATGGACGAATGAAGAGGAGATGCCCAAAGCGAGCGCGAGTGAAGGAGAAAGGAACAACCGGCCATCAGCGAGGGTTTTAGGCCCGCACCATGCACGTTTTTATTTTGTTGTTTTTTGCTTCTGATGTTTTTCGTTTTGGCTTGTTTCATGTTGATTTGAGAATGACGAACCACCCCCCAAGATTGAGATTGATTGAGAGTCAAGCATGACTGAAGCGATCTGTAGTAGACGTACTGCAGGACTAACGTGTCTGATTCCGTGTTGTGGCTGCCTCGCAGAGCGACCGGACAGGGCACAATAAGTCGGAGTTGAGTTTTATACGTGGAAGTGAAATGCTGAAAGAATGCACACACAGCAGTACATGTTGTATCATATCATATCATCGGTTCACCAGAGTACAGCAATACGACAAATGCGTGAATCAATTAATTGCAAAAATTAGGGTAGAGGGTTGTGGTACGGTCTCGCGTATATGCCGAGCGATGCTAAACATGCAAGCATGTCTCTTGAAGACTATGCATGATCAGCAGTACAGGAGTGAACAACCTGTGTTGCTATTAGTGCCCTTTGAATTGGATAGTGCTTGGTTTATGATGCTGCTGACTCACTGCTGAGACATGGTGCTGCATGATGTGCCCACGAGTAAATTGCAGGTTGTCGGCGTTCATTGAATGGTCGTATGCTGCCGATAATGCTGTACCTGGTACGTTATTTGCTCCATCATTTTTGATCTTTGTATTTGCATGCAAAGCATTTTTGTACTTGCGTCGGCACTCTTGAGAGTAATTCTGTCCCGTCAAGGAATTTTGGACAACAGTAGTTTTAATATGGGTATAAGTGCTTGACAGCTGTCCGTTAAGGGGCAAGAGTGCAGTCAACTGATGTATCCGGTATGTCTTTGACGAGTGACGTTCCCCATATGTAGCGTAGAAACAGCATGCAGTACAGTACATCCCGTGCTGCCCGCGCGTCTGTTGGCAGTTATCGATACAAGAGGATACTAATACGAGTGATATATACGTGAGCACGAACTACGTTGGGTTGCCTACCTGATACGTGATAAACCCTCGTACTATACTTGTATGCCTTGCGGATCGTTGGAAAGTGGAGTACCCCCCAGCGTGTAGCATTGCGATTCTACTGCTGCTGCTGTTACAGGTATTCATGAAGGTGTCACGGGTATGAGTAGAGGGCTCTTGGTGAGCGATTTGAAGGCAGGGCAATTGAGAGGGTTTCTTGGTGCAATGAGTGGTATCATACAGCATGTTACCTGTCCTATTATAAACAACAGCAGCAGAGGCGTTTGACAACTTGAATATTGGATGCTTCACGAGCTGAAGAAAGAATGCATGAAAAGAGAAGTACAACCTATGCCGACTCAATCGCTCGATTGCACGCGATCTATCCCCTGCTTGTATGGAGTCAATCTTGCGGCAGAGCGGCTGATTCACCAAGCTTGACGGAAAATAGGCTAGAGTTCCCGAGCTGCAGCGACGCCATGAGACCGGAAGAAGGCAGCCGCGGCGGGGGGGGGATGCACCAGAAGTAGTGTTTGGGACATTGGAAATGAAATGGGTATGATGCTGGGTGATTGTGATTTTGTTGTTTGACCTTTGATTGCGAGCTTGGTTGAGGCTCGTTTGATCGTTTTTCTTGTTTTTGTTGTAGGATGAGGCTTGCTCATTGTTGGTGCGGCAAATCTCGACCAATAGCAAACCACCCGAGATTGAACAGGCCACGACCGGCGCAGCGGCGCGTCTGGTCTAGTTTGAGTATTCGTGACTTGAGTAGTGTCCCGCTGCCGCGTTGGTTATACGTTGTCTGATCGCGTGGACTTACCCCATGCTTACGTGAAGTATGTGTATCACCCATGTTATGCATACTAGTCAGGAATAACGACGTACTATGGTTTGATTTCGCGAGTCAAGTATTATGTCGGTTTGAGTCGGTACCGCCGTATTGGACAATGCTATTTTAATCTGGCAGACACCATTAAGATGGCGATGTTCTTGGGTATGTGTGGAATTTTATTATTCCGGGGTTTGGTACGACGTACATTACGGTTTTCGAGGATAACGAGGGGGCGAAGAACCTGGCACAAAACCCAGTGTGCATGCCGAACTCGAAGCACATTGATGCGCGACCCCTTTTTGCGGGAGCTTATTTTTTCGGGGAGCTATTATATTACTCGACATTGAGTTTTTGCGCAGTGCGCATCCCGCCGCTACGTGTGCTACACATTTCGTCGTGCACCGAGAAGGGGGGGTGCTTTTCGTCGTGCAGTGTGCAGAGTACGAGTAGATCGAGTTCCTGCGGTTGTTTGCGCTTTCTTATAATAGTACGGAGTTTCGTTTTTCCTGGTTCAGCTAGGCCCCGTACTGCTTACTAGTATCTCGAGGAAATCGGGAATAATCGGAGTTTATTTGAGTCGATTTTCGGGGATTGTGCCGTTTTTACCTGACCATTTTTGAGAATAAAATTGTCGTTTTCACCTGGCAATGATTTTCGAGAGTAGTTGATGTTTGCAGCATGAGACTGTTGTTACTTGATTTGACACTTCGAGGATTTATTGATTGAGGATTGGTTTTGAGTTGCTGTTTGGTTTTCTGAGTTTCATATGAGTTAAATACGATATCACGATGTATTATCAACCCTGCGATTATGTCGTGCCTTGTCATGCACAAAGCAGGGGGGTATTAGAATGTTCGTCGTGTATAATGAGAAGGGGGGATGTTGATTGTCCTCATGAACACGACGGTTATGATCCATCGTATATCAGGGAGTTCCATACGTTAGTGAGGGATTCATGTATAAGGTGTAAGGGGACTATTTGGCCGGACGTTTTTTCGGCATGATTTACCATGAGCTGTCACTCGTAGGTTTGCTCCATATGAGACCGAGTCAGGTTCATTGTTCCGGAGGTTCGATAATGTAAATGAGCTTTGCATGAAGATCTGGGCGTCTTGCTTGTCTCACGTCCGTCCATATAAGACCTGTCAACGCTGAGAGGTGCCATCTAACAATCAGAACTCGACATGTGATGTCCGACCTTCCATTCCTTCCCGGAAAGGGGTTAACCCTCCTGAAAGTTGAGAAAGAAACAACGACCAACAACATTACTACTACTAATGAAGATTTAACGCTTACAGCATCGGCCGTTCGAAGAAACGCGGGCTGTTTGTCTAGTATGGGGTGATACATTTCGTGTCCGAACTGCACTAATGCACCAGGCAAGGTTGCACTGCATCGTTCTACTCGTACTGCTGCGCGCTCACGGAAACGGTGGATAATATCTCACTCGTCATGTCTTTGATCGCTATATTCGGATCCGAGAAGGGTGAACCTAAACTATTACCACTATACCTGGTATAGTCTAACCATGGCAAACTTCGTTTCGTACAGTACAGCTCGAAGCAGCACCAAAGAACGAATGGCATCCTATAGTAACCATGCGAAAGTTCGCTTCTTTCAGTACAGCTCGAGGCAGCACCAAATGGCACCCGACAGTAGTCTAACAATTTGACAGCTCATTTCTGTCAGTTCAGCCTGAAGAAACACGAAATAAAACCTTACAAAAATCACGTCGAAGCTCGTTTCGAACAGTACAGCTCGAAGCAACATCAAATAACATCAGACAGTTATCTAACCACGTCGAAGATATTTTGTACAGGAAAGCTTGAAGCAGCACCAAATAGCATCCTACAGTAATCGTGTCAAAAGTTTTTTCTACAGCAAAACTCGCAGCAACACCAAATAACAACCCACAGTAATTCTAGCAAGGTTCGTTTCACACAGTAAAGCTCGAAGCAGCACCACATAACACCCTACAGTAACCACGCCAACGTTATTTTCGTACCTGCTACAATAACCATGTCAAATTTATGTATTTGGTACAGTCAAGCTCGGCGCAGCACCTTCTTCGTGTCGTCAGCGGTCATCATCTCCAAGAAGCGGTCTAGACTACTCGAGCCACCGGCATAGCTAGAACCGCCTCCTTCCGACATAAACGCCGAGCCGACGGCGGGAGCGTGGCCATCTTGGTCCACCCGAAGTCCTGTATTGGCCTCGTCCCTACCCAGGTCGAAGTTCGCATTCGCCGTGGCTCTGGTAGCCAAACTTGGCCAGTCTATAGACATTGATCACACGGTGTATATAACGACATGCGAAGTGCATCCGTACGTAGAGCAGTGGTTATTGGATATGTATGGTGTTGCATGTGTTGCGAGCGCATCGATAAGTACAAGTTATCGAACATGGGTGGTACGGTACGGTACATAACGCCAATCCAATGTTAGTAGCAGTGGTTATTGGACATGTATACTATGATACGGTATACATGACGCTCACTGCAGGGCATCCACAAGTCGCAGTTAAATGCTGTGGCTCTGGTAGTCTCTGGGCACGTACGACACAGTGTATACATGGTCATGTGCAGCGAGCGCATCTCCATAAGCAGTTGCAATTAAACATGGCACGGTGTGTATCCCACAAAATACAGCGCATCCATAAATACATTGCTGTTGACTGTGACACGGTGTATATACCACAATGTAAAGCGCATCCATTACTAGTATTGCTGTAGTGGTTACTACGGGCGAACGCGTTGTTTCTAGTTTATACGGCACCGAAAAAAAGGGATCCTCTTCAAGATTGCACAAGTCATATTTTACTACTAATAATCAAGCAGTTGATTTCGACCACGGAGCAACATGGCACATCCACTGAACATCCACCACTCCACGACTCCCTAGCGACTGCTGCAGTATTACTAGTTAGATGTTTGGATGTGTACGGTACGCGGTGCGTGCTAGGTACACAACACCATGAACACCGCATCCATACGTAGTGGTTATTGGACATGCATGGTACGGTGCACATTACGCAATCTGCCGCGCAGCCATAAGTACTTGTTGTTTGGACATGTATGACACCGCGCACAGAACGCCATGTGCAAGGCATCCATTATTACATAATTACAGTAGTGGTTAGACATCAATGACAAGGTGCACACAAGAGCAAGTCAAATCAACGCATCCAACATTAGTGGTTGTTGGACATGCATGGTACGGTGCACATAAGGCCATGTACAGCACATTCATAAGTACATATATATAAAATCGTTCTTTGGTTTCAGGGATTCGGTCAGGACTTTTTTTTCGTCTCGGCCCAAGTATGCGATTCGCGGAACTGGAATTCTCGGTCAAATAGCTTCGTTCCAGCGCTGGCTTCGGGGGCCGGCTCCAACGCCCCTCGCCCTGCCGTGTCCGTTCCGCACATCGACGTGAACGCGGACGGATGCCGAGCGAGACGAGCGAGAAGTTGCAAAAATACCGCATGTCGAGGAGGAATTCCGGAGATTTTGGTTGTATCTTAGATTTTGGTTGTATCTTAATGTCTGCAGCGCCTGGATGATTCACAAAATTGGCATCATTTCCAAACGGTAGTTGCTCATGTTTTGAATTTTGCGGTGGCATATACAACTTATTATGTGCTCACAGATTGTGAGACAGAGTAAACCAAACAATCGCAATTAATCAAGGTATGAAGCAAGTAAAATGCTAGCGTACCGGGTACGAGAACACAACAAAACAGACCAGAGATCATAACAAAAATAGAAAATAAACACAACGAACGCATTGGTCGCTTTTAAAAGTCGCAGTACGAGAAGCAATGTTTTGTCAGTCTTTTCCGTCGCCGCCCCAAAGAATCGTTCCGTATATATTGGTCCACGATCAACGATCCATCTTTCAGGACCGCATAAAAATATCCCACACAAATTCCATTTACATTTATCCCCACAAACGAAACCTGGATGCACTTCTGAAGGCAGGTGCGATTATCAAGGTATTGGTGTTTCGAACGCTTTGTTGTGTGGCTGCAAGAATTGCGCTGGCTACTGACTATTGCTGTTGTTGCTGGTCAATCCGTTCAGCACCTCGACGTGAACGCGGATGGATGCTGAGCGAGACAAGCGAGAAGCGCGCAGGAAAACGTATTTTGAACGGTACTCTCCAGCTATTCTTGGGATCTTGATGTATAAAGCGGTTGATAAAATAAAAGTTGGCAAGACAGTATTTCCAAACTGGCGTCATATTTTGTCCTAAAACTAAAAATATTTACTGTAAAAAAAAAAAAACACGGTATTGCGGTAGGTATCATAGTGCATTTATTTATTAAATTTCGGTATAGGTACACGTACATACATACATGGATATAGACGTGGCAAGCGGACGCATGACTAAAACGAGGAGGAGGTAGTAGTGGTTACGATTACTGCCCCAGAAAAATCCACACAGCAGCATTGCGAGTGGCTGCGTCCCCGGGGCCTCGAGGGTGGTATTATACAAGCTCGGACAAATCGACATGGTTCGTACTCTCGTGCAAGCAATATACTTCGAAGTAGGCACGTACGAGTAAGAACACACACAGCGATGCTCTATTACACACAATATGCTTTTTGTTTATGACATATTTTATGGCATGGAGCGAGGGTGTACATTACATTTTCGACACAAAAAATAAGGCGAAAAATAATTGTTCCTCCTGTTGTTAAGCTGCGCCACGCGAAGGTCGTAGTAAAAGTCAACAGTATCCACGGAAGAAACCAGTGAGTGGCATGCATTCGTCCCGAATCGCATCGTACGCGTTCGGTGTTTTTTTTCCCCGAGAAGACTCTTTGGACGATGGCGTGCTTTGTTGTTGCTGCGGTCCCTGAATCCGTTGATGTAATCGTTTGCCGGCCAAGTGCAAGCAGTTGTGTTGGTACGTAGCTGACAAATAAGTTTGTGTTGCTTCGTACTTGACGTGCTCCTTGCTGCTGATTGCTGATTGATTATCTCTGCTACCAGTAGCGTTTTTTTTTTTTGGCACACTTCTACTTTTCAGCTTCTGGACATACAAGCCGTGATCACAGGTGTCGTCCCTTTCCCCCCCTTCCGGTTATTGCCTCCACTTTTTTTTTGCGCATATGTGGTCCAGCACCCACTGATCGTCGATTTTTCATCGAGTGTTGCCAACTCACGCTCTCGCGCTTTCCGCAAGTCAATTAGTGCACAGAAAAAGCCCCACGAAAATTTATACGATTACGAACTCGAACTCACGAAATTGACCTATACCAGGCTCGAGGATAACCTGATACGCCACCGGGGCAGTGAGTGATATAGAGCCGATCGCCCCGGTGGTCTAGTGGGGTTACACTGTTAATACTATAAATAGCGTTGGTCCTTGAGCTAAATAACCACCGCCTTGTAAGTTGTGAGCTTTGTTGACTTTATTTATTTGCAGAAATAAACGAGAAGAAAAGGATCAACTAACTGCTGAAATCGAAAAGGATCAACTAACTGCTGAAATCGCCAAGCAGCGTGGGTTGGTACAATTCGACGCGAATCGTCGAGGAAAGCAAATGCTAAATTCTTCTCGCGATAAACATTAGGGCATCTACCGTAGTGGGGATGGGGGAGGGGAGTCCGCTATATGACCCCGAGTCTGAGTTATACTACTGGGAGGGCGAGATTAGGGCGAGCATCACAATAAATGGGATGGGAAAAAAAAAGAAGTGAAGTGTATTACTGCTGCTGTAATAATACGACACGCAAGCAAGTTGCACCAATCGACTCGATCTGGACCGACTGCTGTATATTATGCAATTGGTCCATGTACAACTTCTCTAATCACAGGCCAGTATGAGATGATAGTCATTGAACTTGTTGAACTTCTTAGTGAGTGGTGGTTTCCTCTATCCACGAACCCCGGCCGAGCCGATCAATCGAAAGTCGGGTTACACTGTGCGGGGTGGTATCGAGGCAGGGGGTCAAAAGAAATGTCCGCGTACCGCGGGGTTGAGGTATCCTTATTATATAATACGCTAAGGTGGTCGTGACGCTTTTTTGGATCTTTGAAATATCTTGGTTATAACACCCCCCCCCAAAAAAGCGGCGACTCCCGAGCTCCACTCGACCTCAGGCGGCCTCGCGGTGCTGCCACGTCACATCCGCACAGCAGCACTACGACATGCCGGCGGAAGAACGGGCGTCGGTGCCCCACCTCGGCGAAGGGGGAGCGTGGAAATCGCCCTCCCGGGGACGACTTGCCTGCCCCCCCCCGCTTTTTCTTCGTCGCTGCCTGCTTTTTTTTTTTTTCGAACTCCAACAATATTGAACTTTCGAATTGCTTTTTGGCCACTTGAGCCATGGACAAAGCCATGGACACGAGACCACAAGCGCGCCTGCGTCAACAGCAAGCACAACAACACCAGGACCAATCACAGCAGCGTCCAGCCGTCGCCGCTCGCCGTGCGCAGAATCGGCAACGCGAGCGCTTTTCGCTTGGCCTAACAATGGCGAATCCCGCCCAGCCCGAGAGCATTGTAACCAACAAATCGGCTGCTGCTCGCCTGTCAGGTGTATTGCTCTACGTACTATTGCTGCATTGCTGTACTGCTGTACTGGGTAGGTTCGTGGGTGCATGGTGGGTGGTGGGTGGGTGTTGGGTGGGTGGGTGGTGGACGGCGACTCGCCCGCTCCGCGAGATGGCCGAGTATCGTCAAAAAAAGAAATTCCCTCCCGTCTGTTTCCTGTTTCCTACAAGGTCCTCAAGAACCAACTAACTGCGCCGCGCGTACCAGGTGTACTGCTGTACGTACTGCTGCACTGCTGTCCTGCTGTATGTAGTAAAGGTTTGGTCGGTGGGTGGGTGGAGGGTGCACTGCGTCGTCCGTGGTGGGTGGGTGGGCCCTTCTGTACGTGGGAGTTTTTTTTTTGCTGTTTCCTGTTTCATAAGAACCAACCAACTAACTGCGCCCCGCGTACCAGGTGTATACTGCTGTACGTACTGCTGCACGGCTGTTCTGATGTACGTACTGCTGCACTGCTGTTCTGCTGTGCTGTACGTACTGCTGCACTGCTGTTCTGATGTACGAACTGCTGCGCTGCTGTCCTGCTGTATGTAGTAAAGGTTTGGTCGGTGGGTGAGTGGAGGGTGCACTGCGTCGTCCGATGTGGGTGGGTGGACCGTTCTGTACGTGGGAGTTTTTTTTTTGCTGTTTCCTGTTTCATAAGAACCAACCAGCTAACTGCGCCCCGCGTACCAGGTGTATACTGCTGTGCGTACTGCTGCACGGCTGTTCTGATGTACGTACTGCTGCACTGCTGTTCTGCTGTGTGTAGCAAAGGTTTGATCGGTGGGTAAGTGGAGGGTGCACTGCGTCGTCCGTGGTGGGTGGGTGGGCCGTTCTGTACGTGGGAGTCTTTTTGCGTCCTGTGGGAGATTAACCCTTTTTTTTTTCCTACAATACCGGCCTCCCACTGGTGCTTGGGAGTACCACCGTCCCCACTGTTGCACTCCTTTGTCCTTTACTACCGTACGTACTACTGCTGCCGTGTTGTCATTTTTGTGTTGCAAAACTTACATAATCTACAGAGGATGGTACCTTTACTACTGTACGTACGGCGGCATTGTCGTACTGCCCTGTTATTATTTTGTTCTTTTAGTACTTAATACAGAGGATACAGCACCAATTTGTTTTTGTCCGCCATACCGGCCGGCAACTGGCATATTTCGGGAGTACCACTAGTACGAATAAAAGTCAGCAGTAGCGCGAGTTGCCCCATCTTTTTCTAGTTGAAAATTCCTTGAAGGGTTTCTGAACCGGGGTTGGACCCTGTTCTGTGGTGCTGGCGTCGAATACAAACCTCAGCTAGCTAAGGCTTCCACACCGTGCGGTGTGGTGTCGACCCGGGAGAAGTCGGTTTTCGTCCCCGGTTTGTTGGCGTTCATGGGGTATGGAAGGATTTCTGGAAGGGTGATGGGGCCCTATCCTCATCGGGTGCGTCGAAACGCCCCCCGCCCGTTTGCTGGTCTATCTCCTCACCGGGTGTCCCTGGCTCTACGAGCTGCACAGCCACTCAACGATAAGCCAATGTGAATAACGGATTATTGTCGCACCATCGTGCGGGGCTGAGTTGACCCGCGGGATAGATCAGATATCGTCCCCGTATGAAACGGGGACAGGACTCTATATCCTCCCATGGTGGCGTTGCCCTTATGTCCGGCCGGGCCCCAGCCAATCAGCGGTGAGCGAATATCGTTGGAGTTCCACGTCGTGCGGAGTGGTGTCGACACGGGAGGTCATCGTTATTGTTCCCGCGTTTTTGGAGCTGTAGAGATTCGGGGGATTCATGAATCGGGGAGGGGACCCCATTTTCCCCGTGTGCGACGGAAGTGCCCCCCATTGATGGGCCTCTATCCGCCTAGGACGGCGCTGTGGAACTCGAACCAATCACGGTTTAGCCAACGGGATTGGGGTTTTCTCACCGTGCAGGGTGGTGTCGACCCGAGAAAGCTCCGATTGCTTCCCCGGTTGATGGAAGTTTTAGAGATGTGGAACGACCTCTGGACCGGGGATGGGACCCTATATCCTCCCGCGGTGGAGCTGGCTCAACATGCGAACCATGGCCAATGAGAAAGTCAGTCGGCCGGTGGGGTTGGGATTTCCACACCGTGCGGGGAGGTATCATGTGTGGATGGATTCCAATCCCGACATGTAACCCTATCGTGCCCGGGAGACGCCTACTTTGTGTATGAATCCTGTCCAATGCGCGATCAGACAAACTGACATATTTTTATTTTCGTCTGATACAACTCGAGTCTGAAATACTTAGCTGACAAAATCGTAAGCGCTGTAGTCGCGTACTGTATCTACAAGAAGTGAGCGATCTACACAGCTAGCAACAAGCAGCAGCATCGCAATAGCATTCGAGGAGTTGAATGACGAAGGCAGTCGTACCACCGTGTTTCGCGCCTGGAACAACGTCAGAACATTCCTCCACGATCAGACAACACACAGACAGTCGATCTGGGAGGCTCGGATCAAGATGATACTATTACATCATGCATTGTATACTTAAGAAGCTGGCTCCGTGCGCGTCTCTCAGTGGCTACGAAGAGGACACGCAGCGGACATGGTCAGTCACCTTACTGGCCCCGGATGCTTGACTAAGCTAAAATATCATAAGACACGCACTCAACACGTTTCGTCGGCAGACTAAAGGGTCAGTCGGCGTGTGGTCGGATTTATCCGATCGAAATCTGATGAATGAAGCTCGGAATCGGATTCATTAAAAAAACGGTAGCTATTAATAGTAGTACATTGTTCTGATAATTAGTCTCTATCGAACTCTTGGCATTACCTTACATACTGTACGTGCAGACTATAATTGTGTGTCGTGACTTTTTTACTCTACCAAGTATTGAATCGAACAATTCGAAGTGCTGCCCTGCCCTACCCGAAGCAATGCGGAGCCCTTGTATTTTACACAATTATTTCATTAATAGCGACGTCAGCTGTGAGTTCGACGAATTTATAGTCGATTATCATCTTTGCAACCTGCGTTGTTGGTACTTGTAGTATAATATGTGAGTGAATTTTACACTTAATCTCGAAGTGGTCTTGTTATTTCGTTTTTTAATTTTTGTACATGCAGCATTTACTATATTTTGTTTTTCTTTACTATAGACTAATGGGTGGTTATGGCATTTTTGCTCTGGATGGCGAATTTTGAGCTAAATCCAACACAGGTATCTATTTTGTAAATTACTGTAGTTTCCACTATACTGCTCTAGCATATGTATGGCGGATGGTTTGTGGGTGGATGGCGTGGTCAGGGTTGTTGGTACTTGGGGTTCAATACGTCGGTAAGTTTTCTCTACCTGAGAATGGTCTTATCATTTTGTTTATTGTTTCATGTTTTTCTCTTATATATCGGACATGCATGATACGGTGCACACAAGGCCATGTACAGCGCATTTATACGTATTGTACAAGGGCTCTGCTCCGCGGGCGGCTGGCGCCGCCCGCTACGCTCGCGCAAGGCAAGGAAGAATGCAACTAAAAACATGCAAAGGGGGCAGAAAGAAGAGGCCCATGATTTGGTGCGAACAGCGATTTGATAATGCCAAGAGCTGCTTAGAGCAAATTGCCCTGTTGCGCTCAGCTGTGCTGTGTGCTTCTGTTACCGGTGTTACGTTCTGATCGGCAGTACGGGGGTAATTTGCGTGGTGGGGGGAAAAACAGGGGGCCGTGAAAGATCAAATACATGTAGAAAAAGAAAAAAGAAGAAAACTAGTGTACAACAACACGTATTATACCCGGTACTGCTCTATGTTCGAAAGAAAGCACACAGCGCAGCACGACACAGCACCGCAGCGAAGGCACGGCACCGCACCGCACGGCTCCGCACGGCGCTACGCTGCGCTGCTGGGCTGTATATAGCCGGACTGATCTGAGCTGGGCGTGCATTATTGTGATCCAACAGCGTGGTACCTGATGGTATGTACAAACCTGGTGTAGTAGTACGGGTATGTACTATAAGCCTCAAGGTCTTCTCGTTGGTTCGAATTCCGGTGTCATCGGGAAAAAAAAATGATCCTCATGAGAAATCAATATTTACTTATTTGTAAAAAAAAAAAAAGATAGCAATGCGACTTTGTGGTCTATAGTAGATAGACTGTCCGCTTAGAAGCCTGGTTTTCGTTGGTGAATCCAGGTGTCATCGGGGGAAAAAACGATCCTCTTGAAAAAATCGATATGTATGTTGCACAAAAATTGAAAAAGAGCAATGTCCGAAATCGGGTACACCCGATCGACCGATAGCCGTTATCGGGTACCCCTTGAACACACAGTTCCACAACGACTCAGGACGACATCTCATTGGTCGAAACCACACCGCACCCAAACCCAGCCGCATGTCCATCGAGTGCACCCGATTATGGCTGAACAAGTCCTCGGAATGTACCCGACTCGCATACAAGCCACCCGATTATGGCCGGACTACACGGCCACCAGCCCACACGCACACATGCACGCGCAGCGGGCGCGAGCTCGCGCCACGTCACGAGGCGGGGCATTGTTTGTGTTTTTGTCTCGTAGCTCTTTTTCCGAAGCTCTTTTTTGTGGCTTGTGAGACCCCGCTCCGCTCACGCCGGCGCGCCCAACCACAGCCATAGCAGTAGTGATGTGCGACAACGGCCACCAGCGACAGCCGAGTACACACAAAATTGGCAACACAACGCAACATGTGCACGAATATACATGATACTCCACACATCACATGAAGCACTGCTGTGTACAGGACTGCTGGATATCGGCCATTGCAAAACTAATTCCCATGTAAGAGAGGTACAATCACGACCCACAGAGCTTTTTTTCCTGAAAACGGCGTCCCTGCGGGGCACCTGTTAGCGAGACCTAGGAAATCATTGGACTCAAATCATTTGATCAAATGATTTCTCGGGGTGTGATGTGACAGGTGGCGGCAATACATTTCTCGGGCCCGCCACGCCACGAACATATCTCCCTGTGCCATTTGGAAAGGAGCATCTGAATCCTTAGCCCTTCTCGAGCCGTGTCCGTGCCCAGGTAGTCTGTGATCTATGTCTAAACCGTCTGCATAGATGCGCTTCTGTGCCTTGTGTGTGGGGGTGCTAACTGCGACTTCATGGTCCACAAAAAAGAGCTTCGGAAAAAGAGCTACGAGACGAAAGAACAAACAATGCCCCGCCTCGTGACGTGGCGCGAGCTCGCGCCCGCTGCGCGTGCGTGTGTGCGTGTGGGCTGGTGGTTGTGTAGTCCGGCCATAATCGGGTGGCTAGTATGCGAGTCGGGTACACTTCGAGGACTTGTTCAGCCATAATCGGGTGCACCCGATGGACATGCGGCTGGGTTCGGGTGCGATGTGGTTTCGACTAATGAGATGTCGTCCTGAGTCGTTGTGTGACTGTGTGTTCAAGGGGTACCCGATAACGGCTATCGGTCGATCAAGTGTACCCGATTTCGGACATTGCTCATTGAAAAACGTCAGCTGTGAGTACGACCGATTGAATGGTTGAAACTCAACTTTGAAAGCTGCGTGGTACATCCATGTTTCGCTAATATACAGTAGTAGTAGTTGCACATATAAAAATAGTACTGGTAGATACCACTGCGGTTGTGACATTGTGGTCTAGTAGATAGAGTGTTCGTTTATATTCCTGCCCTTCGCTGGTTCGAATCCGGGTGTCATCGAAAAAAAAAATATCCCCATGAAAAATCGATACTTGGTATTTATTTATCAGTCTTATTTGTAAAAATAAAATACCAGTAGACATCAATGTGACGTTGTGGTCTATTAATAGTATATAGACTGTCCGCTTATAAGCTTGGTCTTCGGTGGTTCGAATCTGGGTGTCATCGGAAAAAAAAAGTGATCCCAATAAAAAATCGATATATATGTGAGACGGTAGTCCCTTCGCAGGTTTTCTCTTCCTCTGATGGAGGTGTGGAGACACACCGAGGTGGGTTATGTACGCAACCGCACGCTCGAGGGTCAACAAAGAGGAAACACCTCAGAGTCTGCCTCGAGGAGCCAGGATGATCTTGAAGGATTATAGTGATAATGAGGCGGTACCATCTAGGGAATAGGGACTGGTATCCACATCACCCTCCCCTTTTTTTCAGACGTGCAAACGTGCGCGTCTTATAAGAGGTGTCGAATGCAGACTTGCGATATCAACAGTTTCAGCGTGGTGACTTAGTGTTGGTTCATCAACCGCCTAATACCCAAGATGACCCCAACCACAAATTTCTAAGTCCTTGGCGCGGTCCGTACCAAGCAGGTTTTCTCTTTCTCTGATGGAGGTGTGGAGACACATCGAGGTGGGTTATGTGCGCAACCGCACGCTCGAGGGTCAACAAAGAGGAAACACCTCAGAGTCTGCCTCGAGGAGCCAGGATGATCGTTGTCCGCGTCAGCAACAGGAAGCTGATGAAAAGCACTCTGGACGTCGGCTACTGTGATGAACTTGGCTCCACCCACAGAGTCGAGATGAGTTTCGATGTTGGGCATGGCCAAATTTTACGGACGAGATGACGATTAAGGGTGTTACGGTAGTCAACACAGAACCGTGGTGACCCATCAGCTTTGCTGACAATAGTAACAGGACTACCCCAAGCACTTGTGCGTTCCTCTATTATTCCCTGCTTCAGTAACTTGTCGACTTGGTCATCGATTTGTTTTTAAAGGCGGGGTGAGGTACGGTACGGCGCACGATCAACCGGACGAGTGCCTAGGTTGTAACGGAAATGTAGCTTCGGCTATTTCCCGCGCGCAACAGTCGACCATGACATGGCACTGACTGTGCCAGCGACTGCTGCTAGGAACGCAGCACTGCGCTGGGCCCTATCGACTGCCTGCTGCATTGACTTACAGTACTGGTCGACTGACAAAAAGTATATCCGGTCGCCCCGGTGGCGTATCAGGTTATCTTCGAGCTTGGTATAGGTCAGTTTCGTGAGTTCGAGCCCCGCCGAGTGCATACTCGTATAAATTCGTTGGGACTTTTTCTTGTGCACAAATTGACTTGCGGAAAGCGCGAGAGCGTGAGTTAGCAACACTCGATGAAAAATCGACGAGCAGTGGAACTGCTGAATCCTATGCGCGATAAAAATTGAAGGCAAGAACCGGGGGGGAGAAGGGACGACACCTGTGACCACGGCTTGTTCAGCAGCTGAAAAGTGAAAGTGTGAGAAAAAAAAGAAGGAAAAAAAAAAAAAAGTTCCAAAATTTCCGGGCGTAACCCACGCTCAACAATTCCGATCTGCAAAGCTTCTACAGGCTGTACATGTTTTTGAACTTGACGGTTCAAATTGTTAAAACTATCTCGGAGACGGTTTGCATATGACGTGACTGACTCATTTGGACCCTGAGTCAGAGTGACTATCTGCTCTACTGAGCGTGCCAGAGCGTCTGCTGACAAGTACGACGCTTCGAAAGCAGTTTTCATTTCCGACCACGAGATCGGTTTTGCGCTGCTTTCGGTATCTGACAGTTGCCGATCTCCATCAGCACTACGTCTCCACGGAACCTGATCTTCTACCAGCTGGGTATAAAACTGGATAGCCTCGTCCTTCAACACGTGGGCATGCGACCATACATAAGATAGTGCGGTGTCCCCTGGAGTGTACTATCATGAAACCAGTAGAGCGACCATTTCAACGAGTTGCTATCGATCTCGTGGAATACAAAATAGTTTCACAAGGTTGCAAATATGTTTTGTCAGTGATCGACCATCTGACACGTTTTGTTATCCAACTTTCAGATAACAGGTTTACTGCTAAGCCTAAGCTTGTGCGAGCCGTCACCTGGCCAAGATTCTTCTGAAGAAGAGCAGAGGCGACGCCGTTATGGTCGCCACCGTAGGCGGTATGAGTTGGATACCAAAGTCGATAATGGGCAATCGCACTGCGGACAACTCCACAACACTCTTTCATCGTTGACTGAAGAAGGACTTACAAGCAATATTGCTGACCTGTTTTCTACGTTGACGGGTAGAGTACAACTAGCTCCGTCTGAATCAAGCAGCCTAAAAATAGTCAGTTCAGTCCCGTCTGTGTCATCTGTTAACACGAGGATGACAATGTCTGACTATGCAGCAAACACTCGGTCCACAAGGGTACGTGCTATCGTTAGGGTAGCCCATCTTGTGGTACATTGCAACAGATAGAGGCTAACCTAGGTTGCGACGGCAACACATCAGAAAGAGACGTCTTTTCTTGGGTTGTGTCCTCTTGTATATCGCCAAATTCCCCACTGCAGTGTGGCACAAACGTGATGGTCTCGTTGGTTCTGCTGACGACGCCAATTTTGAAACGGTAGTCCCTTCGCAGGTTTTCTCTTCCTCTGATGGAGGTGTGGAGACACCGAGGTGGGTTATGTGCGCAACCGCACGCTCGAGGGTCAACAAAGAGGAAACACCTCAGAGTTTGCTTCGAGGAGCCAGGATGATCTTGAAGGATTATAGAGATAATGAGGCGGTACAATCTAGGGAATAGGGACTGGGATCCACATCGCGATATCATGGGAATGCCTCAGGCGGACACACCTGAATCAGCATTACAGTACACTCACAAAATGGTCGAGAATTTGCAGTTTGCATACGAGTTAGCAAGGCAAAATCTTAGTGAACGTGCTGATGCTCAAGCACTTCATCGTCGACTTGTTTTTGAAGGCGGGGTGAGGTACGGTACGGCGCACGATCAACCGGACGAGTGCCTGGTTGTAACGGGAATGTAGCTTCGGCTATTTTACAACAGCCTAATTCATCCGCTGACAACTGCACCGATCGAAAAGAGCGGGTAAAGCTTCATTTATAAAACCCCGCACGTCTGTCCCGCTTGCCATATGGCAGACGGGACAGACCCCCCTGGTCACGGGGATGGTCATACGGACCTAAACACCCTTCCCCCACGTCTGGAGGGAGGTGGCCTTCCCTCACGTCCTGAGGAAGGCAATTTGAATCAAGACCAGGAGGAGGAAGAGGTAGAAGAAGAAACCTACTTCAGCCCCCGCGAGCCGTCACCTGGCCAAGATTCTTCTGAAGAAGAGCAGAGGCGACACCGTTATGGTCGCCACCGTAGTCGTCGTGGGCGTCACCGCCGCCGGTCGTTCTCCCCCGTAGGGAAAGGAGCAGCTGGTGAAGTCTCCTTTCCTCACTCACCACATGGTCAGTAGTTCCCCACAACAGCAGTCGCTCGTTAGCGAAAGTAACATTGCCAAGTTGAACGAACTGCTTGATAGGTCGTTGACTGAAGAAGGACTTACAAGCAATATTGCTGACCTGTTGTCTACGTTGACGGGTAGAGTACAACTAGCTCCGTCTGAATCAAGCAGCCTAAAAATAGGCAGTTCAGTCCCGTCTGTGTCATCTGTTAACATGAGGATGACTATGTCTGACTTCGGTGCTATCTCCCAGTTTTCAGGAAACAAAAACGACAAAAATAGCATCCTTAATGTTATGTCGCAGTACGAAGCATTCGTTACCGCGTCGTTAAAGTCACGTCCCGGCGTCACCGAGGACATGATTGATGACCTCCTCATAACATACTTCATCTTCGTGTTGAAGGACGAGGCTATCCAATTTTATACCCAGCTGGTAGGAGGTCAGGTTCCGTGGAGACGTAGTGCTGATGGAGATCGGCAACTGTCAGATACCGAAAGCAGCGCAAAACCGATCTCGTGGTCGGAAATGAAAACTGCTTTTGAAGCGTCGTACCTGTCAGCAGACGCTCTGGCACGCTCAGTAGAGCAGATAGTCACTCTGACTCAGGGTCCAAATGAGTCAGTCACGTCATATGCAAACCGTCTCCGAGATAGTTTTAACAATTTGAACCGTCAAGTTCAAAAACATGTACCAGGTACAGCCTGTAGAAGCTTTGCAGATCGGAATTGTTGAGCGTGGGTTACGCCCAGAAATTTTGGAACTACAACGCATTGGCCAGTACTGTAAGTCAATGCAGCAGGCAGTCGATAGGGCCCAGCGCAGTGCTGCGTTCCTAGCAGCAGTCGCTGGCACAGTCAGTGCCATGTCATGGTCGACTGTTGCGCGCGGCGACGCGGGAGTTGTTGGTGTTTGCGGATCAGGAGGGAGGTCCTGATTGCTCGCAAAATATGAGCGAATAAATTCAATGCAGTGGGGAATTTGGCGACGGTGATACCAGCCATCGCTATTTGGACCTTCCCCACGAAAACGGACTCGGAACTGAACATTAAACGGGGATGGTCGACCTCTCGAACGCTTGTGATCAACAATCCTTTCTACTGTTCTTGGGCCAATGCAAATTGGGGAGGTTTCCTTACCTAAATTTGGCAGTGGTAATTTTGTTGCCAAACACATTTCATTGATTTTACTGAAGTCAGGACCTGCGACCGGCGGGTCCTGCCGACGACGCCAATTGTGAGACGGTAGTCCCTTCGCAGGTTTTCTCTTCCTCTGATGGAGGTGTGGAGACACACCGAGGTGGGTTATGTGCGCAACCGCACGCTCGAGGGTCAACAAAGAGGAAACACCTCAGAGTCTGCCTTTGAGGAGCCAGGGTGATCTTGAAGGATTATAGAGATAATGAGGCGGTACCATTTAGGGAATAGGGACTGGTATCCACATATATTTGTAAAAATAAAATAGATATCAATGTGACGTTGTGGTCTAGTAGATAGACTGTCCGCTTATAATCTTGCTCTTCGATGGTTCGAATCTGGGTGTCACCGGAAAAAAAAAGTAATTCCCACGAAAAATCGATACATAAATTGTAACAAAAATAGACCAGGTGGAGCACGAAATTAAAGAAAAGCTGGACCGTTCCGCAAGTAATAAGCTGACCCGTCCGACCTCGGAGATGCCAGGGAAGAACCAACCGAGCGCTTTCAGCACAAAGATATTCGTAAGTAAGTCTATATTGGACATGTGTGGTACGGTTTAGACGACACAATGTGCAGCGCATCCATAAGTAGAGGCCATTTATGATATGGTGCACATAACGCCAATCGATTGATAGTGGTTCTAGGGCACGCATGGTAAGGTGTACAAAACGCCATGCGCAGCGCGTCCACAAGGAGTGGTTACTGGTATTAAGTACAAGGGCTCCGCGTCGCGGGCGGCTGACGCCGCCCGCTACGCTCGCGCAAGGAAGATTTCAACTAAATATGAAGGGGGCAGAAAGAGGAGGCCCATGAATTAGTGCAACTAACGATTTGATATTGCCAAGAGGTGCTTGTGAGGAGCTGATTGCCCTGTCTGTGCTGTGCTGTATGTTGGCAATGCCACGTTCTGGTCGGCAGTACAGTAGTACGGGCGTAATTGGCGAAGAAAAAAACGCGAAGAGGACCGAGATGGAGGACAAAATCAACGACGAAAGCAAAAAGACCGGAACACACACGTACTGGTCTCTGTTTGTTCTAAAGAAAGACAGAGCTCCGCTCCGCGGGCGGCTGACGTCGCCCGCTACGCTCGTGCAAGGAAGAATGCCACTGAAACATGTAAAGGGGGCAGGAAGAGGCCCGTGATTATTTGGTGCGAACAGCGAAGTGATAATGCCAAGAGGTGCTTGTGCAGAGCTAATTTCCCTGCGCTGTGCTGGGTGCTTGTTGATGTCACGTTCTAAACGGCAGTACGTGTGATATTAGCGGGGGGGGGGGGGGGGGGATGGGACTGAGAGAGAGCAATCAACTGAAGAAAGCGAAAGGACGAGAACGCAACACGCACATAATGGTACCTGGTACCTGTAACATGTCAGGTACCTAGTACTATTACTGTATGTTCATAAGAACGCACAGCGCCGCACGACACAACACCGCAAAACGAATGGCAGGGCACGGCACCGCACTATGCCACGCTGCACTGCTGAGCTATATATACCCGGGCTGACCTGGGCTGGGGGTGCATCGTTTGTAATCCAACAACATAATACGTACAAACTTATTAATAGTACCGGTACGTGGTATGATACTTCGAATGCCACTGGCATGTACAAACTAGTAAAAGTACCGCAAAGCACGCAGCCTGGCGAAGCACGGCAAAGCGCGGCACCGCACGGCGCTGCGCTCTGCTGAGCTAGCGCTGCGGTACGCTGCTGAGCTGAGCTGCAGGGCACGGGAGGGCATCGCAGGGCACGGCACTGCACGGCGCTGCGCTGCTGAGCTAAAGCACTGCGGTGGGGTGCTGGGCGGAGCTGAGCTGAGATGATGAGCCAGACCGAGATCTCAGCTAATGTTTTACCTAGCTCAAAATTCCCCACCTAAAGTATAAATACCAACACTTACCATTATAGTGGACAAAAAATAGAACACCTCCGAATAAAAACTCACCAATATAGAGTATTACGAGTACCAACAACGCAGCTTGCAAAGATGAGTAATGAACTGAAATTCGTCGAACTCACGGCTGACGTCCTTGAAAATTAGTTATAAAATATGGTGAAACTTCGTGCACGTACAAAACAAATGGTGGAAATCGAAGAAAAGCTAAAGCTGGACCGTTCCGCAAGTAATGCAAAGGCGGTAAATTAGTGGCAAATGGTAGGAAGTTCAACTTACTACACAAAAAGGAAGAAAAAATCGCGAAAAAGTTCAAATCGTGTTAGCAGAAAAACCAATTCAGCAGGAAGCAGCTGAAAAGTCAAGAAACAACTGGCAAAACGAGCAGAAACAAAAATAATAAGGCGGAGCAACAAATCAAGGAAAAGCTGGCCCGTCCCGCAAGTAATGGGCGGAGGCGGTGTCGAAGTGGGACCCCCGGAGATGCCAGGGATGCACCAACCGAGCACTTTCAGCGAAAAGATCCAAGTAAGTCTACAATGTATTACGTATTATACCGCACACGATGATGCCAAGGCAACGCACGCCGCAAACCACCCGTGACCACAAAAAGGTAACATAGGAGGGATTTAATTATGAGGTGTGCGTGCGAGCGAGTGCGGCTGGCTTTGCACATCGTCGTCCAATTTGGTCGCGCGGGAAACTTTGACGGGTCATGTTCGTATCTATTAATACCTACCTGGTATTTGTCTTGACCGACCTTGTCTCCCATGAAACGACCACAGTCATGTCGGTTCGTGCGGTGCGACAAAACATTGCAATCTAGTGGATTGAGGAGGAACAATGCGAACTATTTTGACAGATTTTCACCGAAAAACGTCGAACTACAATGGAACATCCAATAGCGTGCTCCTTCGTGTTTCACTTTCGCCTGTCAACCATTGGCTGGCCACACTATTATTAATACGGTACCAGACACGGTACTAAGCGCGGTACACTGGGGTGAAGGAGGGGCAGTATGACAAGACCGCCACGCACAACAGTATACTGCTGTGGATAGTAGACCCTTTCCGATCTGTCGGTGAAAGCCGCGAGGTCTGTACAGCTCTTGGACTATCTTCGACAAAAAAAGACCAAGCATACTTGACGTTTACGCTCTAGCCATAAAAATGTTATATCGTGACCCCGAACGCCGCCCCGCCAACAAGGAACACGTCAAAAAAGTACAGTAACCCCTCGAAAGCATCCGCGACCTTGCTCGTTCTTTCTGTGAGTAGCTGAAGCTGCTACTCGAAAAAATACCGGGCTGTTTTCGGCACCTATGACTCCCTCATCAACGAACAAGCGGGTGCACATGCTCCCAACAAGTTGGAAGAGCCGGAGAGACGCACTATGCCAAAACACCCCCCATCTCCCAAACAGCTCGGCCTGGAAAAGCCGGAGAGACGCACCATGCCAAAACACCCCCCATCTCCCAAACAGCTCGGCCTTGCGCTCTACTCTCGCCGCATCCCGCATAGTTTACCTTTCGGCTGTTTGCGAACAAATGTTCAACAGCTAAACACTGAATTTCACTGTTGTAGATCTAAACCCGTATACAGGCTAACACAAAAACAAGAAAAAACATCCATGTACCTGGTATATAGACCATACGAGTACTTCTACAACTCTATCCGTCAACGATATTATGGGCAACTCAGAGTCGATTCAAAGTTGCACGAGAAGCTTAGAAAGTCGGTGAGTCCGTCATTTTTTCAGTCATTTCATCTTGCTTTTTCTTACCCTTGAAACTCCAGCATCGAGGCCTCCGGGGAGTTCCTGTCCAGCGAACCACCCCCCAACGGCGGGTATTAGACGATTCCGCTCGCGATTGTAGATTAACCCCTATCCATTCAGCCATCCTGTCCTCATCTCCGTGTGCGTGCGGAGCCTTGCCATGCAGCCTTCAGTCAAGCGGCAAGCAAACGCCATCTTGTTGACTCGCTTTAAACAAGGTACAGTTGTACAACAGTAGTTTACCACAGTATTAATGTTAGGCACTGTCTGAAATGATGTGCCACCGGCCCTCTCATGGGAAAGAGCATCACAAGGCACATAGCCGAAACATTACGGAGGTTACACCAAAGTTAGTGTAAGACCCACCCTTCGTCAAATAAGAAAACCTAGCCTAGAACCAGTACCAGGTATGGTACGGTATCTCGGTTTCTTATCAAATGGCCGGTATAGAGTACCAGGCATAGAGCGGAATCATACGAGTATAGAGCGAGGTCCACAGCACACAGGCGACGCGAACCTGAAAGCATCATGCATTCCACACGACGACGATGGTGGTTGTTGTGACACTGCTGCTGTGGCACAATGCAGCGGGGAACGGCCCATCGGCTTGTGCTGAACGTTGTACATCCTGCCCAAAACTCCAAACTGCATCGACGTTGCTTCATTGCCCGCGACTCGTGAGTTAGCAACGCCGCAACAGTAGCAGTTTTCACCATGACGTGGAGTGCTTTAGAGTATTACTAGTAGAATTAATATCTTCTGTACAGGGGGTACCGGTCCATAATAAGAGAAAACGGCTTGCTACTTGCTACGCCTTACGACGCCTTGTACTAATTACGTACCTGGTACTTGGTATATGATACCTAATCTGAAACAAGAGCGGTGTGGAGATAAGGGGGTGTCCTAACTCCCCCCAAATGACATTATAATGCTTGGAACCTGGAACGACAAGTAATTTTTCTTGTGTTGATTGGTTATCAAATCGAATAGATCCCTAGCGTTCCCAACCTGACCGTAAATTTGGAAGAGGAAGAACATGACCCAGAGTAGTTAATCTTGTGCAGCAAAACCAAACGGCCCACTTGGAACGAGAGTTTCGGCAGATGATTTGCGGTGAAAGTGGTTCTTCATAGGCTTGAGGCCCACAAGGGTATGTGTGCGCATGGGTTGACTTGGGACTCATAGGGTGGAGCGTGTGTGCACGCCATAGGGCTCGCCCGCGGCAGGAGCCACGCGATACCGCCATGGCCTGACCAGGAGGCGCACGAGGCAAAACACTAGATTGCAAACGAGGCTCTGGCGATATATATTGTGGCAAAAGTGTGGCACCGATGTTCGTAGAAGTTTCAGTAGCCTTCGTCGCGCCACGAGGGCAATATCACAACTTCTAGATCTGTCCCCATGGTGCCACTTGGGTGGTTAGCACCGTCTTCTGTGAGGCTTACCTTGAGATATATTCGACTGTAAAGCTTTATCTGTGTCAGGAGCAACGTGACGGTACCCCTGCCCTACTCGTAGAGTCGAGCTGCATGGTCTCGCCGCAGAAGCCAGTTGCGCTATTATCTGTTCGGGTCGCTTGCCCAGAATTCACCAGTTAGCACCGTCTTCTGTGGGGTTTGCCTTGAGACATATCTGCGTGTGAAGCTGTTCTGTGTCAGGAGCAATCGTTGCCCACGTGACGGTACCTCTGTCCTACTCGTAGAGTCGAGCTGTACGGTCCCCCCGCAGAAGTCAGTTGCGCTATTATCTGTTCGGGTCGTTCGACCAGAATTCACCAGTTTCACATCGGACACTGGACACGAACAGGTTGGAATGGAATGAGCGAATACGAATAACCTCGTTCCATTCCAATCGTTCCACCAAGCAAAGTTGAAATAAATTAAGACTTTAAGACACACCCTAAAAGCGGTGACACTTGCCTATTCCGAGGGGCTCTTCAATCCCACTACCCCACTGCTGCTTGCATACCTCGTATCATACTTGGTATATGTACCGTAGACCAGGCATTTAATTGCACGTACGTGCAAGATTTTCAGATTTGCATGTAATTTCAATACTGTCTTTGCCGACCTCGAGAGCAGACCTCGAGCCTCTCAAAGGGTGGGTTGGGGTTAGGGTTGGGGTTAGGGTTGGGGTTAGGGTTAGGGTCAGGTGTGGGGTTGGGGTGGTCTGGGCACCGCAACGGTCGTTTTGTGCGGACCTGCACATAAGGAGCCGCCATAGATAAATTGCTATTGAAGTTACGTGCAAATCTAAAAAAGCTTGCACGTACGTGCAACTTCGCGGGGGCTGATGTACCGTACCTGGACCGTGCAGTACGCCTACGTACCGTATATGACAGTGTATAACACCCCCCCTGGGATTACCTTGCACGAACGTGCAACTTCGCGGGGGCTGATGTACCGTACCTGGACTATGCAGTACGTCTACGTACCGTATATGACAAGTGTATAACACCCCCCCTGAGATTACCTTGCACATGCGTGCAACTTTGCGGGGGCTGATGTACCGTACCTGGACCATGCAGTACGCCTATGTACCGTATCTGACGGTGTATAACACCCCCCCTAACTTCGCGGGGGCTGATGTACCGTACCTGGACCATGCAGTACGCCTATGTACCGTATATGACAGTGTATAACACCCCCCCTGGAATTGGACCATGCAGTACGCCTTTGCACCGTAAATGACTGTGTATAACCCCCCCTGGGATTGCACCGACAAAGTAGTTTGTAACACCCCCCCTGGGATGAAATGCTGAGCCGGTTTCCTCCGAAACCAGGGCAGCACGAACAACAACGGCGGTGGCGGCTTTGGGAAAATGTCGTGCAGATCTTTCCATAGACTTGTCGCTCGGCGTTTAGACTCTATCGGTCGCCGAGACATCGGCATACGAAACTCGTCCGAGGCGGTGTGCTTATTACACCGTCATACACGGTAAGCACTCGTACGACTACTCGTATCATATACCATGTAGCTATGGGCTTAAATGTAAGTATCGTATGGTGTACCAGGTAGATACAAGTATCAGTATTCATAACCAAATGGCACTTATATTTAAGCTCAGTACATAGTGGTGTACCTGGCATATACCAGTAGCAAACATGACAGGAGGGACATATTCACCTCTAGGGAGACAACTGATAGCCTGGGCCGACACGGAAACACTTCGTAGCTTTTCGTGTGGAAAACTCAGTCCTATAAGTACACCCTTCAGAGCGCATGTTTCCCCTTGCACGACATCGACATGTGTGCTGTGCTGACATCTTGGACTAGACGTACTTGTACGCTTTCGGGGGAGAGACAACTGATAGCCTGGGCCGACACGAAAACATTTCGTAGCTTTTCGTGTGGAAAACACAGTCCCATAGTACACCCGTGAGAGCGCATGTTTCCCCTTGCACGACATCGACATGTGTGCTGTGCTGACATCTTTGACTAGACGTACTTGTACGCTTTCGAAACCGCAGAATAATACGTACACACCTAGGTCCTGGTAAATTTAAAGAGCAGCAGTAGTAGTAGTCCTCCTGCACAAGGTACAGGCTCGTGCACTTAATGTCGAGTATTCAATGAGGTCATTGGAAATGCTATCTTGCGCGTGCAACCAGCAGCAACCGATACTTTTGTCGACAGCGTTGGAATGCACCATACCTCGAGGTGCTCTTGTACAGCTTCGATCCTCGCGATGGGCCATGGAAGAAGGGGTCGAAGCCGACGATTGCATCGCCATTTCTGCCCGTTGCACGAGTAGTCAAGCCTTGGGACGTTGCAAAACTAGGCTGCTGCAAAGCCGGAAGACAGATCAATGCCGATGCAGAGCTCAGCAGCGACACCGTGCCAACCAGGCAGGGTATGATTGCTTCCCGGTGGAGGTGGTTTGATGGCGCCATGGCGCTGCACTTCGCGTGTCTCGTCGTTGTATCTAGGCAGAAAATTCAAATTCAATGTTCCCGCTCTTGGTGTTGCAGGCACGGATCCTATACACTACAGCTGTACATAAGAACACTTTCGTCCAAGCCAAGGCATTAAAATGATCGCGCAAAGCGCGAGAAGAGTTGGAGGCGTTTTGGAACATGGTAAGCCTGGGTAAGACGGGTAAGACATCATGAAAGAAATCGCACTTGCCTCCCTCTCATAGGAACGGGGCTCACACAACGCTCGTGCGGAGAAATGATAACTTTGTAATGCTAATACTAAAGTTAGTGTGGGGCACGTCATTTTCAAAAAAATACCCGTGGTACGAAATTCAGCCTTAAAAAAAAACAAACCTCGGTTTCTTATCAGAAGACCGGCGGCACAATACTGCTGTATTTACTCTAAAAGTGGTACAGGACAGGACGTAAGAATGGCAAGCTGATGCTTCAAGCAAGACAAGAAATCCGGGAGCTCAAGTTAGTCCAGATGACACCCTCTCCTCGAATAAGAAACCCGCAGCCCCATCCAGGATTCCTGTTTCTCGGTATCAAATAGGTACCTGATACTCGTACAAGTAGGTGTGTAGTGCAGATAGATTATTCTAGGGAAATTGACAAAATCGGGTACACCCGGGTGGTTTCTGAACAAAATCGGGTACCTTTTTTTCCGCGACGGGGCGCGCTTACGTAAGCCTGCAAAACGCCTCCAAATCGCCTTCTGGCGCCTGAACTCACTGCGCCTTGTGTACGCGCAGCACCCCAAACCGTTTTTTCGGCGTTCGAACCCCCTGTACTGCGAACACATTCATTCTGTACTGCAAACACCTACTACTGCGAACACGTACTCAATAACGCGAACATAGACTTACTTAATTTTGTCTTTCTCAGGGATTGCCCATCCCTGGCCTCTCAGAGCTCCAACTTCGATATTACTTGTTGCGGAACCTTTCCAGCTTTTCTTTGCTTTCCAGCTTCGTTCGAAATACGAAACGCCATTAGTACGTACCGGTACTACAACACCAGGTTTGTACATACCATCAGATGCTATACGCTGTTGGATCACATGCACGCCCAGCTCAGATCAGTCCGGCTATATATAGCCCAGCAGCGCAGCGTAGCGCCGTGCGGAGCCGTGCGGAGCCGTGCAGTGCGGTGCCGTGCCCTTCGTTGTGGTGCTGTGTCGCTGCGCTGTGTGCTTTCTTTCGAAAATAGAGCAGTAAGTACCGGGTATAATGCGTGTTGTGTACGGAGTACTACTTTTCCTCTTTTTTCTTCTACATGTCACATTGTATTTGATCTTTCACGGCCCCCTGTTTTTTCCCCCACGCAAATTACCCCCATACTGCCGATCAGACACCGGCAACAAAAGCACACAGCACAGCTGAGCACAACAGGGCAATTTGCTCTGCACAAGCAGCTCTTGGCATTATCAAATCGCTGTTCGCACCAAATCATGGGTCTCTTCTTTCTGCCCCCTTTACATATGTTTTTAGTTGCATTCTTCCTTGCCTTGCGCGAGCGTGGCGGGCGGCGTCAGCCGCCCGCGGAGCGGAGCCCTTGTATATTATAAAAATTAAAATACACTCCAGCTGTGAGATCGAAGATTTCGTCGAAACTCATCTTTGCAAGCTGTGTGTGATACTCCGATCGCGCGCATTACGAGTTGTGTGTCCTCATTAAGGATATAGGTCGGCGACTCCCCTTACAGCTACAGTGTAGCTATCAGGGTCAACAGGATGATTTTAGTCAGTCTGTGCGCGGAAACTATAAAACCCGTTTCTGAGGGGGACAAAATCTGACAGCTGTGAAGGGAAAGGGGGGGCCTGGTTTTGATCAAAAGCGAGCGGGTTTGGAGGGGGGCGGGGGGGGGGGGGGGGGGGGAAGGGGCAATTTGTGCATTTAAGCTATAAATCCTTTCGAGGGGATAAATCTGACGGTTTTGGCACCAGTATATTATTGGGGGCGGGGGGGGGGGGGGGGGGGGGGGGGGGGGCAGCTCGATATGTGCTGCCTGGAAACTATACATTATTTCGAGGGGATAAATGTGACATTTTTTATATATACCGTGATGCTAACACATACTACTACTGTACTGCGAGCACATACTGTGCTGCGAACACGTACTGGACTGCTAACACATACTGCGAACGCTTACACACACGCAACAGCTGTACTACGAAGTACAAGTAGTTTTGTTGAGTTATACGAAGTACTTCGAAGCACCCCACCGCAATACATGCTCCGGGGAAGGGAGGATACATACGTCCCTTATTTTTTCGGAAAAACACGAAGTTCTCCGAAAACAGGCACCCTCAGGCTCGTCTGACGCGTGTTGTTGTGAGGACCAAATCACCAACCGTGGACCGTCTCTACATATACGAGTTGGTTAGTTGTGGGGACGGGGGAACTCTATGCTGTAGTTGAGTGGACACCCGCGGCCATGTGAGTTTAGTTTGCACATTTGACCTTTTCACTTGTGCGCCTTCTTCCGTATCATGCGTTTGTAGGCGGGAAAGCGTAGTATTTCCCTGACGAATTTTGATTTCACTTGGTTTTTCGGATCTTCCTAGGGCTCCAGCACCTTTGTGTGACCACGGGCTCTAGATTTTTGACAAGAAGAGTTAATGTGAGAAAACAACAAACAACAATATGGTCTTGTCTTTTCGTCCTAGGGCCGGATCTTGGTTGGGTGTCGCCGGATCTTGGTTGGGTGTCCGCGCTCACCGCCATGCCACCATTCTTCGCAGTGCGGTTGCATCGGGGCTGGATCTTTGTGGGCCGGGAAGTTAGCAGTGCTGCTGTGGTCGCATGACAGTCGCCAAGTTGCTAGCTGTGTGCGGGATCTTCCACAGCTGGGTTGCGGGGAGATAGATGTCGTCCGTTTCCTTGTCTCCGCGGATGTTGCAAGTGAACAAAAACGGGTGCAGTATGGCCGAAATCGGGTAGTTGATAAAATCGAAGCACAGGGCGGGGTATACCCGGTGTGTTCCTGAACAAAATCGGGTTGTCCGTCGAGAGCACTTTTTGGGGGCCGTCATTGGCGCCGTTTTGAGGGTTCGAACGCCGAAAAAACGGTTTGGGGTGCTGCGCGTACACAAGGCGCAGTGAGTTCAGGCGCCAGAAGGCGATTTGGAGGCGTTTTGCAGGCGTACGTAAGCGCGCCCCGTCGCGGAAAAAAAGGTACCCGATTTTGTTCAGAAACCACCCGGGTGTACCCGATTTTGTCGATTTCCCATTATTCTAGGTACAACGCTGTTCGTACAGCAGTAGCGGTAGTAGTAGTAGAAATGAAATGTTTTTAATGGGAAAAAAAGGAAGAAACCGGGATAATTCTGGCCGAGGCTGAATTTCTCATTTGAAAAAGGGTGAGTTCTACACACTATCTTCAGCACAGCGCCTCTCAATTGTCTTCCTTTCCTGGTAAGGTATCAGCCTTGCTTTCCTTTAGTCTATCCCTGTTCGTTTTTCTTAAATCTATGTCGTGTACTACTACAAGCAATAGTAGTAGTAGTGGTAGTAGTAGTAGTAGTAGTAGTAGTAGTAGTAGTAGTAGTAGTAGTAGTAGTTGTAGTAGTGCTGTATCACATAATAATAATGTAGACTATATGTGCAACGGCAATCTTCGGGCCGCGTCTCCTCTGTATCAGGTGTGTGCGGAATTTTATTTGTCGATTTCAAGCAAGCAGTTGCGTTGACATATACTACCTGGCTTGATGTAAAGGAAAGGAACACCACTCAGCGATCATCTACTACACGCTAGCTAGGGGATGTTTTCATGAGCACCACTAACAAGAGCACCAGACATGGACGCGACATCGACAGGACCACACCATCTTCGACGACAGTGGGGAGAAAACAGGGCGTATAATCGTACACTAGATAATAGCAATGTGAAAAATAAGTACAGACAGTTATAGTTATGTTAACACTGCGCGGTAGACCACACACACACTACCAACCTATTACGCAGGGTATTTCGTGCCTCCGGCCGTTTGCATGATCGCCTGACAACCTCTACCAAACGAAGTAGCATATGCCTAACAAAGTAAAGTCACCCTCGCGTTCAATAGTGGTGACATCGCATACCCACTTCACCTCGCTTGGTGTATTTATAAGATGTATCTCTGTCTTGGATTTGGCGACCTCAGAGCCCCACATCGGCACGGGCAAAAATCATAGGCGTAAAATCGTATACGTGAGACAATAATGTGAAAAGGAGATACAGAGAGGTATGCTAAAATTGCTACCAACTTATTACAGTAAGGTAACCCGTACATACCGTCTGCATGATCGCCTCCCAACCTATGCCAAGCGAAGTATGACTAACGAAGTAACGTAATTAAGCGCATGAACACTACTAAGCGTTCCTTTCAAAACAATAACGATTCGCATCTCCCCCTGTCGTTCTCAATGGCGGTGACATTGCATGACCATCACCTCGCCTGTTGTATTCGGCAACATGCATCTCTTTCTTATAATTAGCGATGTCAGAAAATAATGGAATCTACATGATTGCACCTACCGATTGAAATATTTTATCTTTCGGTCCATGTACAATAACAAATTATGAAGCTTTTAACACGTTGTTTACTACACCTAAGAACTGGGTTGCATACTACATACATGTAACATCAAACCTTCTAGAAAAATAAACATTACCAGGCGGGTGATATGAAGGGGTGTCTTCTTGCTGCAACCGTCAGATTCGTCCCCTTCAAGGGTTTATAGTTTACGCGCACATATTGAAATGCTCGCCCCCCCCCCCCCCCCCCCCCCCCCAGATCCCTCTTGTTTAAACGCACCACCTGAAATCACAATCTGCCAGAGTAGTAAACACTACCAGTCAGCTGATATCATCTCATTATCCATCTAGCCATCCATGCCGTAGCTCCAACTCATCTCCCCCCCCCCCCTTTGTTCCCCGCCCAGTTCGTTCAAACGCCCCACTTACAATCGAAATCGGCCAGAGTAATAAACACTAATAAGCCATTGATATCACGTCATTATCTTTCTAGCCATCCATGACGCAGCTTTCATTCATCCCCCCCCCCCCCCCCTCCAACGCCCCCTCCTTCCCCACACCCCGCACGATCGCCTAGACCCAGCACCGCGCGTATAGTAGGCCCCTACATATATGCTTAATACGCGCGATCGGAGGATCACACACAATGTTGCGAACATCAGTGTCGACCAAATCCTTGATTTTATTATTATATGTGACCTAACCTCTTGAAAACCCTCCCCCCCCCCCCCCCCCCCCCCCGGCTTTTTTTTTTTCTTTTTTTTTCTCCCTCGCTTCCTCTTGCTTAAACGCCCCACCTACTACCGAAATCCGCCAGAGTAATAAACACTTCCACGCCCTGGATATCGCCTCGTTATCGTTTCAGAGCCTTCCATGCCGCTGCTGCAATTCCCACCCACCCCCGTCCCCAACGCCCCCTCCTTCCCCACCACCCGCACCATCTCCTAGACCTAGCACCACGCGTATAGCAAACCCCTACATCTATGCGACCTAAAGCCCTCCCCCCTCGCCCCCGCCCCCCCCCGCCACATTCCCCCCCCTCCCCCACAAGAAATATTTATAGTTTCCACGCACAAATTGACCTGCCCCACCCGTCCCCTCCCCCCCCTCCCCCCCCTCCCGCCCCCTTTTGATAAAAATCAAGCCCCCACGTCCTTAAAAACTCCGCCCTCCCCTCACCGGATATTCGACTTACAGTATCCACTTGATAAACTGATGCATTTCCTTCCACATCTATCAGATTTTGTCCCCCTCAGAAACGGGTTTTATAGTTTCCGCGCACAGACTGCCTAACATCACCTGTTGACCCTGATAGCTACACTATTGTAGTTGCAAGGGGAATCGCCGACCTATATCCTGAATGAGGACACACAACCCGTAATACGCGCGGTCGGAGTACCACACACAGCTTGCAAAGATGAGTTTCGACAAAATATTCGATCTCACAGCTGAAGTGTATTTTAATTTTTATAATATGTACAACGGCAAGCATCACCAACCAGCCGCAAAGAAGTGATTTTGTCATGCGTTCGTGATACAAATGTTGTCGTTGCTATACAACGCGTTTCTATTGCATTGAACTCCTTGGTGTGTATCGAATGAATGAAGTAGGGCTTTCGGTGACGATATTCGACTGGGAAGCGATGCGAGTGGTTCCGCCAAAATAGACGACACGAACACCACAAAAAACAGGACCCATGTATAACTCCAGTTCAACCAAAAGATTGTCGATGCTTTTGAAAAATCTTCCTTCTTCCAATATAGACACTGTTGCGAGGTGTATGTCTTTGCACTGAACCGTTCTCGCCGCCCGGTGACATCCAGCACCCCGATCATGCCCGGCGAAGGATGATAAATAACAAGGGGTGGGGAATGACTTCGAGTAGGTACCAGGTAACCCCCCCCCCCCTTTCTTCTTTCCCTCTCCCCAGGGATGGCAAAAAGGAAAACATGGGAATGGAAAAACGAAACAAAAATGCGTCACAACTTTGTCGACAACGGTGGTAGTATCGCTGTTGACCCTCCCCCCCCGAGATGAAACAGACAATCAATCCCAGGGCCACACAAAACGAAACGGCCGGCTCTCAAACGAAGCAAAAACATATCAAACTCGTACGGTCTTTATTCTCTGTGAATTAACGAAAGGCAAACTGGACCCGACACTGCAGACGCTAACCTACCACACCAAGATGGGCCGGAGTATCAAGCGACGATCAGGAGCGTAACCCTACTGTGCACTTTTCACATCCACACCACGACCACCACCGCTTTCCGTCTGATCTAGCTTCCCAGGTCTGCAGGCATCGGGCCGGTGCTTTTCTGGCGACACATTGCATTGGGGCCGCCCCTCCCTCCCACGCGGGGCAGGGTGAGCCTCCTGGTACACGCCTTCTTGTCGACTGTGGCCGCGGTAAAAGACAATCTGAGGGCCCCAGAGGCCTTCTTGGGCGTCGGTTGGCGGCGCCAAACTACCCAGCCTCATCCCCGCCGCCGCCATAATCCAATATCTCTGCGCAGGTGACGCCGACACGCCTGCACCTGCCGCTGCGCCCCCCCTTTACTGCCGCCACGAACGCCAACAATACCTGCCCCATACCAACTCCGCGAAACAGCAGGGGAAACAGCGCTACCGACAACACCCGCAATCATCGCGCCCCCGTCAGCTTCCCGCAACCTAGCAATGCAGCATGCCGTTGACTAGTAGAGATCATCGTATTCTTAACATTGGCGTGCCCTTTGATTTCATCAAATAGTCATCCTGAAGTTGTTGGGAGGTCGACAAGATCAACCGGCCCCTCACCCCGAGCATCAGGCCCCCACAATCTCCGAAAAAGTTCGCTTCTTTCACCAGTGTCTGCCACGCCAAGAAGAGCAGAGACACACCCAGGAAACATCGGGCTATCCGGTGACCAGCCGGCCGTGTCGCTTTAGATAATATCAAACTCAAACTGTTCGTTGCACGCTCCAATTTACTGCGGCAGTCCGCGGTTCTTCGCAGCCATCCCAATATTCCAGCGATAATTGAACTTCAGCAGAATCGAGTGGGCCAGCGCAAGAGAAGCGCAATAGTAGCCTGCGGAGGTAACGATGAAAACCCTTTAAAAAAGGACAAACAGTAACAGCAGGCGGAAAACATATTGAACAGGCGTACGTCAGGTCCATCATAACACGAATCACCTGGTTGACCACCAAGCTAAGGAAAAAACTCAACATGTTACAAACACTGCAACAAACGGAACCGTGAGGTATACTTGACGGCAAATACTATGAGCATCGGGTTATGCCGTGAGGCCAATGTTATGGGTGGAAATGGTTGCTGTACCTGCTAGTGAAAGAAAAGTCACGCAAAACACACACCAAGCCCCTGTACTGCTGGTACCTCTGACACAGCGATGAGTGGTGATCCCCGCTTTACTTTTCCCTGTTGCGTAGTACAGTGGCACGCCATCAGGTTTGCTTAGACAACAAGCTTCGATGTGCTTGCGGGGCAGCTTCACGACCTCCAGTGCTTTCGGGCGCAGGAGATTTTATCCCGATTTCGCATAAATCACGTTGCAGAACCGATCAACCACTGAACCAAAGCGAGTCAACAATCGTGTCCGCTCGGGCACCAACCGCCGACAATTCCGCAAGAAACACGTCAGTTCATCTCTATATACTCTGCCACCTATTCCGATGCCATTTTTTGCGCTTGAAGAGCACTTTCTGCCTGCGGTTGGAAGCGAGATCGGCAGGAGCGCAATGGTCACGACATATGACCCAGTACAGGCATTGTTTTCGACGACAGCTACAGTCTCTGTTAAATGTGGCTTATATCAACCAATAAACCTACAGTCTAGTGTGGTACTCGGCGCATTACGGGATGTACGGTAGCCCAGGAATGATACTTAGAAAGTCTGTTGGCTATAGCAAACGGGACATTGCGGGGTATCCGCCATAGTGATAATTGTTACATTGTGGCCAGTTGGTGGACAGTGTATTAGTGGTTTGGGGAGGTACGGTGGATTATGGCTCGTGGGCGAGCGTGGTGGAGAGCAGCTTGTGCCCCCCTCTATCTCACTCTTCTCTACACCCACCTCTCCCCGTCTTCTCTCCGTTTTCGATTGGGTACTGCTGTAATGTTCAAGACATAAACACCATCTTCTTTTATCTCGGGCATACTGCAGAGGGCAGTACTTTGTCTAAGAACACAACTCGGGACTGTTGTTGCTACTCCGTCTCCTGAACATCACTGTCATTAAATACGTTAACGAAAAGTTCGAACTTGACGGTGGTTGATCTGAGATGGGGGACCACGACACCATAGAAGATTTGAAGGAGCAGCGCGCTTCGCAGACGAGGAAGGCTCTTCGAGGAAAGGCTATCGGCGATCGAAGCGAGTCGGGAGAACACTGTTGAACTGCAAGCGGCACGCACCGGTGGAGACCAGCTCTCACAAGGTGTTGAAGGTGCTGGGACTAATAAGCAGGCAGGGTTTGTTTCTAGTAGTAGATTCAGAGTCGCCACCGATAGTCTGCTGCAAACTATTGGTGATGATGTAGATATTTCAGGGGGAAGCAGTCTATCCATTGGACCTAGGGAGACCAATAGCATCAAATCGGCTGTTCCCAAATTCAACGGTAGTGGTGTGGATTACCCCCTGTGGAAGCGACGTTTTGAAGGCGTTGCAATCACTAGCGGTTGCATGCAAGCCTTTACGACTGTGACTGATATGATGGTAGGTGATCCATATGTGACGTCCCGTTTTTTACTAGACCAAGGATTTACTGAAATTAGCGTGAAAAGGTCCCGATTAGCTTGGACTTGCATAACGGAGAGTATTACCGACCGCGAGTTGTTGAGCAGGGTGTTCGACACTAATTCTCCTAATGTAGCTTGGCGTATGCTCAATGACTGGTTCTTGCCGAGAACACTGGTTGAGAAGTCTAAGTGGAAACGACAGTTCAACGATCTGGTCATGGAGAAGAAGGAAGAACGGATGAGATTTTTCGCGCGTATAGACAAGATTGTCGGCGTTTCGGGATCCCTGGGGGTGCACTTACTTACAGAGGATGTGAACCTCAAAATCGTAGAAGTTCTCACTGACGACTACGAGTTCGAGCAGCGTACCATATTGTACAGAGATAACATCACCCGGGCCGAGATAGAGGCTATAGTCAGGCAAAGACATACAATCAAGTCAAGAGGTGCGAGCACCAAAGTTCGAAATGTAGGACAAGCCCTAATTGCGAACAAGCCTGGCCGCTGAAATCGTAAGCAGGAAGGTAGTGGGAAGGGTGGCCGAGCTGGTACGGGTGTTTCCGATGATGCTGTTGCAGCCAAGAACAACAACAGCAGCAGTACGAAGGTCGGGAAGTACGACGACATGCGAAACAAGTCTCACCGATGCTTAGAGCCAGGCCATCGGTGGTTCAACTGCACCGCGCACGTCATCCCTGCCGCGAAGAAGTCGCAAAACGGCTCTGGTGAGATTATAGGGTGTTTGGCGATTGGTATGCTTGGTGAGAGAGATGCGGTAAGAGAGCGCAAGCAGGGTACGGACGGTACAGAGAAATGGATAGCTGATAGTGGAGCGACCTTTCACATGGCTAGATCAGCTGACTTACTCCGTGACGTGCAGCCTTCCGAGGACAAGGTTAGGATTGGCAATGACACCCTGGTAGACTTTGAGGGTTACGGGTCGCTGACTGTAGTTTTCCCTAACAAGGCAGAAGGTATCACTGTAAGGCTAGACAAAGTGGCATACGTACCTAGCTTGGCTTTCAACCTTTTTTCTTTAATGGCTGCACACACACGAGAAGTAGGTTTCGACGACAAGGACATGAGCGTGACCCTAGCGGATGGGCGTCTTAAGTTTTGGAGTGATGGATCTGGATACCGTAATTATGGTAGAAGGGTTGATCCCGATGACGACTACCTCTCCTTTCCCCGGTTGGTTCCCGAACCCATCGAGAACGTCGTGCAACCTGCTCACCCCATTTCCTCGGAGTTTCCTATTGAAGCCCCCGGTATTGCTAAGTCGTGTGAGACTGAATGGCGCGGTAGTTCGACCTTCTTGCACGAGAACCCCATGCAACCTGCCCATACTATTCCCCTGGCGTGCCCTGTGATAGCCCCCGACAGCGCTAACTTGCATGATACTACTGTATGGTAGACATCAGCGTCTTCCACTGCGTACACGGCCATGCAAACGCGTTTTTTTTGAGAGAGACAGCAAAATCCCTAGGAGTAGAGCTACTCGGTGTGTTAAGACCGTGCACTTGGTGTTCCATGGCCAAGGGGTATCGTAAGCCGATCGCTAACAGTACGAAATCACGCGCCACAAAGAAGCTAGGAAGGGTTTTCGTGGATCTCAGTGGCCCTAAGAGTATTCCTTGGTTGCTTGGTAAGAAATACGTCATGATAGTGAAGGATGACTTTACCCGGTACGCATGGGTATACTTTCTCGAGCGTAAGTCCGATGCTGTTGACGCCTTCAGGAATTTTTGGCTGACGTGCGTGGGGATGGTGTGCCGTCGGAAGTGGAGAGAGTAAGGTCTGACAATGGGGGAGAGTTCTGTGGGGGGGAGTTCGGGGACGTGTGCAGGCAATATTGCGTAAAACATGAATTCACCCACGCAAAGAGTCCGGATCTAAACGGCGCTGCCGAGAGAGCTCTGGGTATCATCCAGAACGCGGAACTTGCCGCGCGCATCGAAGCCCCCATCCTCTTCCCTCACGTCGAATTGCCACCGTCGGAGACCCTCTGGGCCGAGGCAGTACACTGGGCGTGCAAAACCTTGAACCGCACCGCGACCACGTCCAACCCGGGCAGCAAGTCGCCGTACGAGATGTGGCATGGTAAGGCAGCACCCGCATCACCGCACCCGTTTCTTCGTCCGGGATATTGCCGCTGGAACCGTCCGTCGAAGTCGTTCCCCAGGTGCGAGAGCAGCTTTTACCTTGGGCCGGGCATCGATCACCCTCGTGACTCATTGCGGATGCTGACGCGGGCGAACAAGGTGGTGGAAACGAGAGACGTCACCTGGGAGGCACCACCGGTCATGGAGGTGCCGCCGGTGCAACTGCAGCAACTGGCATCGCCGGAGCTGGGAGGGATGTCAGAATAGGGAGGGGCATCGGAGCTGGGAGAAATGGCTGAGCCGGGAGGGCTACATGATTTCGATTCTGGCCCAGCGACTCGATTGCCGATGCTGGGGAGGGGAATCCCCCATCAACCTCGAGTGGCTTTTCCGGCGGGGAGTGTGGGCAATGGTGGTCAAGTTGAGCGGGGTTCTGTTGACGGTGTTAATCTGCCGGCCCCCGACGCTACAACTGCCACGTCAGGTGATTATTTGTCGTTGGTAAGCGGTGAATCGTCTGTCGACGGGGAAATCCCGAATGAGGCGTCATCATCGGACGATAATGGTCCTATTACTATAATGGCGCGGACTGCGGCGCGCCAACTTGAATCGCGCCTGGTTGGACCTGGAGATGAACAGCAGCTGCGCCGGACTAGAGCGCAGACGCGAGCGCTCAATCAAGACGCGTCACCCTTGGTGAGTACAGACCCATCAGAGGCAGATACTCAACAGGCCAAGCTTGTCATTGCACCGGAGCTTCCAGTGGTGGTCATGCTCGACTGTGGGGGGGGAGGCAGCATCCTTGCATCAGAAGGCTTGCTGACGGTCAGGGGAGCAGTAGACCAGGACTGGAGAGCACTGGAATGCATCAGAGCAAACGGACTGGACAAAGGTGCGAAGCTTCTTAGGGTGACAACAGAGTCGCCGGAATGCCTAGCCATGTTGAGAGAGGTGAAACCAGACGTAGTGGTCGGTGACGCCTGCAGGAGGTTTGAAGGGATACGAGAGAAGGAGGGAATATCCGGAGCAAGTAGCCTAACCCAAGCTGCCATCGCTTCAGACGCACGAGTTTTCATACTCGAATGTTTGGGCAACCTTCTGCGAACGACGGTATGGAACGAGGAGATTCTCCCCGCTTCGGAACGAGAGTCATACATCGTGGACAAAGTGGAGATACTAGCGAGCCAAGTAGGGATTCCGTGGAGGGGGAAACGGACATTCGTGGTAGGAATCAAGGGAGGCCTTGCCACAAAAAGGAAGTTAGCCGTTTGGAAGCGGAGGTTGGAGAAGGTAAAGCAGCCAGTTCAGGAATTAGGGGAATTTCTGGGACGAAGAGGCGCATACTTCTTGAAAAGAGGTAACGGAGAGCGAGCGATTTACTCGTTCAACGAACCCATCATCTCTTTGAACCGTGCTCACATAATGAAGGAAAAGCCAACCGAAGGGTATATCGCACACCCAGCGGATGCGGCACGCCTTGAAGAAGCCGAAGAGTTGCACTTCAACGACTACGCCAAAATCACCACAGGGCAAGAGCACTACGTGATCCCGCAAACGGTTAGCCAAAGCGCAGCGGCAAACGTCATCGCAGATTTCACGTCTCCTTCAATGCTACGAGCAGTATTAGTTGAACTAGCTGTTCAAGGCTTACTGGGAAAACCGGTACCAGAGGTAGCGGAATTAGAAGGGTTGGCCTGCATGGTGTTTGAAGATTACCTCGCAGCATCGAAAGCCTTTGAGGTGACAAGAGCGGTCACGAGATCGCAGGCAAAGGCCACTTCCCAGGAACCGGAGGTTGTCTGGGAGGCAGAACCGCCGTTACCTGAGGAGGAGGAGATGGAGAATGCAAAGGCGCAGACGGTCACTACTACTGAACTACCAGTGGAAGTTGATCGCCCACGCAAACGCAGGGGTCAGAGAGAGCCCATCCCGAGACCGAAACGGCAACGTGATCCGTTGGAAGAATCACCAAAGGACACCAGCAGCCGTTCAAGCGGATCAGGGAAAGAGGCCAAGGGATCCCAGCGGTCAGAGCCATCCATGTTGGAAAGGGTGACAGCTATTCTCCAGGATTTGCCACAGCTGATGCAGAGGCAGTGCGAAGATATGGTGTACTTGGCAAGATTCGGAAAGAACTCCAGGAAGCGGGAAACCGAGGATCAGGAGGTGGCGAATATGTGATGGATGATAACGGCCTCTTGTGGATGGCACCTCGGGGAAAGATCCCACGACTTGCAGGTCCCCGATCTCTCGTTCCAGGGATTATGGCGCTGGCGCACAGCACCTATGGGCATCTGGGGACGGCACGAACTACAGCCTTGATTAGTCATCGGTACTGCTGGCCCACCCTCATTAGGGACGTTAGAGACTACGTCCTCTCGTGTGGGTGCAGACGACGCAAACGGTCGGCGAGTCAACGGGTTGCCATGCTACCGTCGAGGTTTCTACGATCCGGAGAAGTACTCGAAGTCGACATCCAGGACATGGGGGTGAAGTCGGACGCAGGCAACAAAGTTCTACTGGTAGCAGTTGACAAAGCCAGCAAGTTCTTGTTCGCCTTTCCACTCCCTACGAAAGAAGCAATCGGAGTAGCGAGGAAACTGCTCGAAGTGATGCTTACTTTTGGGCTACCGCTGTATGTTCGCAGTGATCCGGGATCCGAGTTCACGGCAGAGGTGATGCAACACTTATGTAAGTGGTTAAACGTGACCATCGCCTATGGGCCTGCCGATCATCCACGTGCACAGTGGACGGTGGAGAGATTGGGGGGGTGGCTACACGAAGCACTAGGAGAACTGTGCAAGACCTGGCCTCGCAGATGGGACGAATACGTACAACCGGCACTGTGGATCCATCGTACCACGCCGGACCTGCGCCTGCCGGGAAAGCCAACTCCCTTCCGTCTGTTCTTCGGTCGTGATGCACGCACGCAACTTGATGCTACGCACCCTGAGATAGATGGTGGTGATTTCAGAGGCGGGATGCACAGTTACGTGGCCGACAAACGTCAAGCGTACAAGGAGGTACGGGATGTACGGATGGCTCTATCGAAAAGACATGAAGACAGGCAAAAAAGTCGTGAAAGTCGGAATGCTGAAATCGGTCGGACCTCGGTAGGCACCCGTGTTGTTGTCGGAGATAAGGTGCTGGTGAAGGAGGCGGAGTCTGTGATGGTAAGGGAAGGGATACATCATAAACTAGCCCACGAGCACTGGACCGGACCTTGGGAGGTGACTGAAGTTGTCTTACCAGGACTCAGCTACATCGTCACGATGAATGGGCGAGGGATTCGCCGACGACGGGCGTCAGCATCGAATATCAAGATGTTCCACTTACGTCCGGACGACCTCCGTCACGACTTCGAAAACGAATTTGCTCACCTGGCATGGGGAGTTGACTTCGGACTGGCGGAGCCGTCGACTGTAGCGTCGCCTATGTATACCCTAATAGACAGAAAGGCTGTGATGGGTCAAGGCAACGCTTGGAAGTGGCGATACAAGGGACGATTCGTGGATGGCACAGAGTCGCAGTGGCTGTCCGAAGAGGAGGCACGAGACAGCTTCACCCCTTTACAGCTGGAAACGTATCACGGAGCGGAGTGCCGGGCGAGACCAACTTCCACGCTAACGCGGAAGGAAAGAGATGGGATCGACCGCGAACAAGCGCTGAAAGAACACCCCGTGGGGACCGTAATCTGGAGGGAATTCGCGGACGCTGAAGGAAACAAGAAGCGTCACCTTTCAAAAGTCTTCGACTACAAGTCACCGTACTGGCGGGTTCGGTACGCAGACGGAGATTGGGAGGAGCTCAACGCAAGTGAAATCCTGAAAGGTAGGAGGACCGGAAAGTCGCAATCCGGTTCCCCGTAAACGTGGAACGTAAAGTGGAGACGGATGGAGAAAGGGAGAAGACGCTGGCCAAAGATCGACCAGCGAGGAGGATCAAGGCCTCGGCCTACCCGAGTTAATGGGAAAAGCCGGGAAGTGGTGGATAAGAGGCTTTCAGCTGGTGCGCTTGATGAGAAATACTAGCAAGTCCAGCAGTACCGATCTGGGACCTAATGCGAAAAATGCGCGAGGCCCAGGGTCCCTACCCCCTGAGAGACGCCTATCCATGAAAATGTTAGACGCCACTCATTCGAGCCTTAGGGTAATCGAAACACGATTAAGTGTGGGAAAAGGCCCTCACTCTTACTCCAGTGTATCCGTAGCCCGGTTAGCACGGTATTCCTGAGCCGTGCTGGGGGGGTGTTGCGGCGGATTGACATGACGTCACGTGAAATCCCGTGGCGGAATGCTTCCTAGGTCTGTATAACGCCAATCAGTCTAGAAAGCGTGCTGCTCACGGCCTCAGTCCAAAAACACACAAAACCAAACGAGGGAAAAAGGAACGTGAACTTGATCTGAAACGAGTGTGAGTGACTGCGAACCGAGCTTGAGTACAGCTATCGTTACCGTGAGGCATTGTTGGAGGTTTCGTCCGGAGATCTGTTATATTGTACGAGCGCTTGGAAGAGGACTGCGTGGTACGAGACTGGTGTTTGCAGGCAGCTGTTGCAACAAGCAGACGGGAGGGATCAGCCTGAAGGTAGACACGGAGGAAACGAACTTGAAGCGGTGAGAGAGTTGGGACAAGGGATTGGAGACTTGGGTACGTGTGACTAAAATAGCTCTTTATCCGTTCGTTACAATACCTTTTTCTGTGTTTCTGTAACTCGTGCGTGCGTGTGCGTGCGTGTGCGTGCGTGTGCGTGCGTGTGCGTGCGTGTGCGTGCGTGTGCGTGCGTGTGCGTGCGTGCTGTCGTGTCGTTATGCTTTCGCTGTGTGGTGTCGTCATGCTGATACTGTATCGTGTGGTCATGTTGTCTGTCGTATTCTCATGGCACCGTTTTTTGCACTCTTTTTTTCAGTAAATAAATGTAAGGACTGTACGACATTGCAAATAACTACGAAAACGGTCCTTATTTTTTCGGTCGATCGATCGAGCAGTTTTTGTTCGATATTTGCACAGCAGTACATTTTCGGTAGGTCAACGCTGCGGCGTGCTGCTGTAAGACAAGCGTGCATGGTCGTGCGTGTATTCCTAGCCGAGAGACTACAGTATGTCGTGTCGTTATGCTGTCGTCGTGTCGTTTCGTCATGCTGACTGTCGTGTGTTCATGGCTGCCTGTCCCATCGTTTGGTGTGGTGCTGTTTAGTTTGGGCGTGGGGAAATAATTTTTCTCCTCGACTTTTTGTACTCTTTTTTCCAGTAAATGTAAGGATCGTATGACATGGGAAATCAGTACGAAAACGGTCCGTATATTTTCGGTCGATCGATGGTGAAGTTTTTGTTCGATTTTCGCACAGCAGTAGGTCCATAGATCGTGAATTTTGCGGCGTGCTTCTGTAACACATGCGTGCATGGCCGTGCGTGTATACCTAGCCGAGAGACTATGTCGTGTCATTGTTATATCGCTGTGTCGTTTCTTCATGCTGACTGCCATGTGTTCATGGCTGCCTGTCGCATCGTTTCGTGTGGTGCTGTTTTGTTTGGGAGTAGTGTGGTCCCAACGATTTCTTCTCATATATCTTCTGCTGTTTTTTTTCTGATGTTTTCCCGGATGTGCTTCGCAGGTAAATTCTCTCCACCGGAAAGGCTCTTTACGCGAACTTCCACCTCCACGAGACTGACTGTGTCACCAAGACCGAAGACGACACACCGGTCAACGCCAGGAAGCCCTCCTCCACCGACGTGAGTTGGGATTCTCTCCCTGTAGTATTATCCAGTATCATCGTTTATTGTCTTTCTGATTTGTTTATGATATTTTTTTTCGATATTTGTCCTAATTTTTCATTATTTTATTAATTCCGATATTGTTTCTGATATTTTTTTCCGATTTTTGTCCAATAATTTCCTGATAATGTTTTCAATCTTTTTCCCAGCAAATGCCCTATCGTACAAAAGTCCCATCTTACTACAAGCCCAGCCCAGCCCAGCACAGCTTTTTAACAATCAAAGCACACGTAGCGCGACAAGCATATTTCCGATATTATTGCCGATAGTTGGCTAATGTTTTTCCGAAACTGTTCATCAATTTTTCTGAGATGTGTCCCATAATTTCCCGATATTTTTTTCGATATTGTTTTCAGTAAATTTACCGTCATCGTACGAAAGTCCCGTATTACCACAAGCATCGCGCAGCACAGCCCTCTAAACAGCAATCAAAGCACACGACACGTAGGGGGTGCTGCTCGACAAGCGCATGCCGATGTTAGTTGGCTTTCGCTTAGTATAATCGTCGAACGTAGGGGGTGCTGCTCGACAAGCGCATGTCGATGTTAGTTGGCTTTCGCTTAGTATACTCGTCGAATATTTCCCCGATATTTGTTTCGATATTTGTCCGGTATTTTTCCGATAATTGTTTCCGATGTTTTTCCCGATCTGGCCGATACTTTTTCCGATATTGTTCCTGATATTTTTTCCGGTATTTGGCCAATAATTCGCCGATATTGTTTTCGATATTGTTTCAGCAAATTCCCTATTGTAGGGAATACCCGCTTCACCCAAACCTCCCGTTCGACTCAAGCATAGCACAGCACACCGCTATCCGCACACAAACAATCATCTCGTAGATTTTTTTTCCGATAACTTTCCGATATTGTTTTGTTTGTCAATAATTTGGTTGTATTAATTTGTTTTTCCCCGATATAACATCAATGCACACGTTATTTCTCTGATAGAACATCAATGCCCACGTTGTAGGTGCTGCGCGACAACGACTTTCCCTGCTCAAATCACACACAAAACACGCAACTTTTAAAGCAACAGCAGTAGCAGCAACAACAGCATGTTGTTTTCGTTTGTATGATATTTGTGGATATTTTACAATTAATTATTGCGCAAGTACATTTCAGCCTGATTTCTAAAACTCGCTTCGCCTCCGCTGCCCTCTCTTCTCTATTATTGTTGCCACGCGTTACAGATTGGCAAAAGGTGTCAGAATTGCCTCCTTGCCTCAGTGACGAGGACAAGGCCTTCATCTCCGAAGGCGACCACCTCGTGGCTTCGTGCATCAAGCCGTGGCACGTCGGTTGTGCCCTGAAGCGCCGCCGCCAAATGGTGGAGGAGATCACGACGGAAGCCGACGTGCGTGCGACGGCAAACAGCGCCCAGAGATCTCGCAACATCGCCGCTAGCCGGAACTCCACCCCTGCCAAGCGTGCCGGCGAGAGCCTTGCCAGGGGCGAACAACTGGACCTTTCTTAGGCTCACCACATTGAGCATTGAAGTTGAAGTTAGAACATTGAGCGTTGCGCAAGCGAGCACGCGAAAAGCAAGCGAGTACGCGAGAAGTATATCTCTACAGATAATAGAAATAAATTGCCAAGCAAACGAGTGACTCTTTATGGAACGCGTTGTTAAAGAAGGTTTAGTGCAAGAGACATATCCCCACAGATAACAAAAAGGCATAGAAAGGAACTTCCGTAAGCCAGACTAGGGAACGCGTGGTTAACGGTTTAATACAAGAGAAAATACAAGAAGAGAGGCTTCTACGTAATGAACAGGGCTCCATCGTCACCACCATCGCGTGTTTCACGTTCTCATCGTCTTGGGGTCCTTCCATGTGGAGATCTTTCTGTCGTCTTGCCCGATCCACACAGTGTTCGGTACTTGAACTTGAACAACCCACTCAATACCAAGTGCAAGCTTTGCAATGCCCTGGAATGGAAAGAAGAAAACAAAAACTGTTGCAGCAAAGGCAAGTATGTTGTGCTCCCACTCCTTTCTCTTCCTTAAGATATTAAGGATGTGTTTGGCACGCCTAGGTTTCTGAAACGCCAACGCTCTTATAATGGCACATTTGGGATGACAGCCCTTGGAGCATCACCTTCGCCCACTTGGACACAACCCTCATACCCTAGCATGCTCAAGCTCCACGGCAAACCGTATCACCGTGTAATGGATAGTTTCCGTGAATCATACGGAGGCACCGTAGCTAACAACCAAGCAAGAATGTACATCTATGACAATGAACTTCAAACAAACGCCAAAAGCCTGAACCTAGATGCAGATACTCTCACAAACTTGAGTAATCGTATCGAACAAGACAACAAGTGGGTCAAACAATACCGTAGCATTCGAAGGGTGCGCCAGCTAGCGTTGGGCTGCGAAAGCAACTGAGTTAAATCGACACACGACGCGTATGAAAATACGCGGAAGTGTGGTGAGCTAAATATTTATTTTTCCCCATCCGCCGGAGGATAAAAAAAAAAAAAAAAAAAATACCGTAGCCTTCTCCTTGAAATCGACCAGAGCGAACAGCCCAACCTGTGCATATCATTCGAGGAGACGGCTCGTGTTACACCAACCGCTCGCACTGAAATTGCAGCTTTATTATACAAGACAATGCCCGCACACCTGCCCAAAGGCGTCTACACATTTCCGCGCAGCAGTCCAACTGACGAATGTGGCCAGCCTCGGTTCGTGCCTATCTGGTCCGTTTTATACGAATCTATACAATTCCCACTTTTGCACTATTTTGGCGAACCAGGTTGGAGCCCAGGGTGGTATGGTGACGACAGGAAATCACGCACACTCTCAACCACTACTGGGAAACCAGTTCAGATTTTTCAATATTGTCGTCAACGACTCCTGTGCGAGCCCGCTTTCCAAATTCTGTCGACGCTTGCTCAAGAACATGCCTGTGACTCCTATGCAAGGCAAGATGATATAGTTCTTTCTTATTGCGATAAGCAACTTCCAAAGAAACGTCTCCCAACACTCAACGCCATCAACGACGCCGCACCAGAGGCTACCGTTGGAAAACGCCTCCCAGTCAGTTTTCATGGGGCCCCGGCAAACCGCGAAAGAAAGCAATTGGATGCAATGGCCGTAGTCACACGTATGGGAAAGCCACACTTGATGGTAAAGTTTACAGCAAACCCCAAATGGCCAGAGATAGTAAAAAACTTACCCAAAGGCCAAACAGGAATGGATCGCCCAGATTCAGTCAGCCCTGTTTTCAAAATGAAACTCAGATATCTGTTGGCAGACCTTAAAAACAACCTCTCCAACAAGATGCATTACATGCTTTATGTTATTGAGTATCAAGGCCGAGGTTGCGTCCATGCCCACATAATAATAAAATTCGAAGGATCAAGCCCCGAGCAGTTAAAAGAAGTTGACAAATGGATATGGACAAACCTTCCAGATCCTCAAACTGCAAACGGTGAACTTCGACGAAACGTCCTCCAGTATATGGTTCATAAGGGTACATTCAACCCTTCAACACCTTGCATGAAAACAGATTCCAAAACCAAAAAAAAATATTGCAAGATGCACTATCCCCAGCCGTTTCGCAGCAGGCTCGCTCTCAACGGAAAGTCTGGCCGAGCGGAATACCGCCGACTAGACGACGAAGACAACTCCACAATAACATGCAAGAATGGTGAAAACAAGACCGTGGAAACGACCACAGACAACCGATCTATAGTGCCGTACAACCCGTACTTGATTATGAAGTACGATTGCCATATTTGCGTCGACATGGTAACGGGACGAGCTGTCATTGCGTACCTATACAAGTATGCGTGTAAACCGGCCGACTCTACTCGAGCGAAAAACACGTACAACGGCAACAAAATAGAAGCATATCGCAGTGTACGATAACCCTAACCCTAACCCTGACCCAACATTTCAAGCTCCGAGACAATGTGGCATATTTTTGGATTTAGGTCTCAAGAGCGCGTACCCACCGTCGTTTTACTACTTGTTCACCTTCAAGGAAAGCAACCAGTTGTGCTCGACGAAGCAGACTCTACCGAGATCCAACGACCCGTAGTCGCCACCTCCGTATCAAACTTGATGAAGTATTTCGGACGCCCTTGCTACCCACGATTTCACGAGTAAAGTACCTACAATACTTCGAGCAATACATTGTTCAACCGAAACAACGAACATCAAAGCGAGCTAGTGCGAGCAGTGACGACTCCACCGACGACGAAAACTCAGATGACAACGGCACGTCCACGACGCAATGGCGCGATCGCTACCTCAACTTTGTCTATTCCCGGACAAAGCCAGTGGTAGCTCGCATGAGCCCTGACCAAGGTGATATATGGTTCCTACGCCTGCTCTTACTTCATGAACCCGCGACCAGCTGGACGCGTATCCGGACCGTCAATGGCCTCCTCCAAGAAACATTTGAACATGCAGCAAGAGCAATGAGTCTCGTTCATGGCGTTGAAGAACACACCATATGCCTGCAGGAAGCCATTGGGTTTTCAACCGCCAAAGGATTGCGTCAGCTGTTCACAACGCTTAATTTGCATGGTGCACCTGCAACAGCACTGTGGGAGATTTTCCAAGACGATCTCGCCGCAGACTTCGCCTCAAATCTTGCACAGGCCGCTGCCGTTAACGCTGCCCTAAAGTCCATAAATCTCATGCTTCACAAACATGGCAGAACGACAGATAAAGACGGGTTGCCCAAAGTTCACCACGATAATACAGAATTCGACCGCTTGCTCGGAGCTTTCGACCAACAACAAATGCAAGAGTTGTCCAATCAACTTATCCCTCAACTTTTACCCAATAACAGAGAACAGTGTTTGATGCCATCACATCCAGCGTCATACAAGAGACAGGTGGTGTATACATGATCGATGCTCCCGCCGGCACCGGAAAGACATTCACTGAAATGATTATCGCTGCATCTCTTAGAGCCCGTGGAACACTCGTCTTGTGCACCGCATCTACTAGCATAGCGGCATTGATCCTTCCTGGTGGTCTCACAGCGCATTCAACTTTTAAACTTCCCTTCGGTCCAGCCGCAGTTAGTGGTAGCACGCGCAATATCCAAGCAGAGTCTCAAAGAGCTAACGTGTTAAAACGAGCCGGATTATTAATATGGGACGAATGCCCAATGTCAAGCAAATACGCTCCAGAAGCTTTAGATTTAACGCTCAGAGATCTCATGGACAACGACCTCCCTTTCGGTGGCAAAACGATTGTTTTCTCAGGAGATTGGCGCCAGTGTAAACCAATTGTAAAGTTTGGTACTGCTGCAGACGTTGTCGATGAAGCTTTTTTGTCCTCGCATCTCTGGAAACATGTACAACGTTTCCGTCTCACAAAGTCAATGAGAGATCGGGGAGACATTCCCTACGCGCAGACTGTACTAGCCGTTGGCGAGGGCGGCATTGAACCTACAACCCTTGCCGATGGGTCTACAGTTATACCTCTTATGCACACAACGAAAAACCCTAACGGCTCCAAACATACGTGCCAAATCAAGGGTACTACTAACTTCGAAGACCTCATTCAAGCCGTTTATTCTGATCTTTTGCAAGTAAACCACAACAATTTTGATGATCGTGGCATATTAGCACCCACTAATGACAGCATCTAGACCAAATCAACGAATTCATTCTGAAGTTGCCAGGAGAAGCACAGCACGAGAAGAGTTCAGACCGACTCGTGACCGATGACACAGAAAACATGCCGGAGGTCTTGTCCGTAGAATACCTAAACACGGTTACTGTACCAGGCACACCTCCACATGATTTGCAACTTCAAATCGGAGCTTTGGTAATGTTCATCAGGAATATTAATTTTGACAGTGGCCTAGTTAACGGTAAAAAAGGAGTCGTACGAGGTCTCTCTGCTACCGTCGTTGACATGGAAGTTATCGCAGAAGGGTTTCCAATTGAAAAAATACCCAGAATTTGCTTCGAAGTTCAGATTGGCGCCAAAGGAATTACTTTCCATCGTCATCAATTCCCCCTCCGTTTATGCTAAGCCATGGCAATAACAAATCGCAGGGACAAACACTTAAAAAAGTCGGCCTCGATCTCAGAGATGAAGTCTTCACACATGGACAATTGTACGTCGCTCTCAGCCGCACCACCTCGCGAGACAACATCCTCTGTCTCGTCAAAGAACACAGGCTCATAGACAAGGTCCCCTATGGTACCAGCGTCGTCTTTCGAGAGTTCAGTTTGGCTGGAACTGGAAGAGAACCCTTGCATTTGAATGTTAATCCTTCCGAGCGTAATAATAATGCAAAAATAAATGAAAACGACAGCGAGAGCAGCAGCGACAACGACAGCGAAAAAGACAGCAAAATAAGCAGCGATGGCAACAACAGCAACAACAACAACAACAACACAGACAACACAGACAACAACACCGACAACAACAACAACTGGTTCGTTGTTAATGAAGTAGGGGATGGTGCCTGCTTGCTTCGTTGCATTGCTCGCAAAGTGCATGGAGACCCTGACAAACACTTCGTTACCCGACAGCAAATACTGCAACACATCCGTGATCACCTGCATGATCCAATACCCTTATTCGGTATGTCATTCGATGATGTTATTTCAGGCGGAATTCAAAGCGAATCTGTCGCTGCCCGTGGACAGCCCGACACACTCTATGATTCAGTGCGTAACTACCTCCACCTCATGTCCAACGCATACGCTTACGGCACACATGTTGAAATTATCGCCGCCAACCATTTGTTCAACATCGACATCAACGTAACATATGCAGGTACATCCTATCCAAGCTCGCCCCCCGAACGAAATTCGTGCAATGTCCTGTACGATCCCGTCGCGCAGCACTACAGCACACTCCAGGACTGCGGTTGAATGCATAATTCGTGCAATAACGTGTACGATCCCGTGGCGCAGGATTACAGTACGGTTGAATGACAATCATAAATGACTCCGAAGAACTGTTGTTTATGTATAGGGGAACCTTGTAACCTATACAAATGCAACCTGTCACTTGCATTGAATATCCGAGTTCCGTTTTCCTCTCCATATCAGCACCCTCGCCCCAAAACCAGCTCGACAACGCCACGAAGACCAACATTGTCTCCTACTTGTATACTAGGTAGTCACCTCCGACACCCCCGCCCCGCTCGAGTCTCGTTATCAAATGTAAATGACGAAAATATATTCTATCACCTAAACATAATATCGCGACGGCTGGTGCTGCCGTTTGCTCTTGCAGTCGTACTGGACGCGGCCCGAGCTGCCCGAGCTGCAGCTTCCATGATCACTGTCGCTGCTGTGCCGGCTGCTGATGTGGTCCTCTTCGTCTCTTTCGTAACATGTGTCGTCGTCATGTTGTGGTGGAGTGTCCGCAGCGAGTGGCGGTGGAGGGTCCGCTTTTTTTTCCGCCGAACCGGCCAGCTGTTCCTGTTTGGAAGCTGCCAGGCTTCCTTTTTGAAGGACACCCGCGCCCAGCCATGTATGGGCTTGGGTGGACCCTCGGTGGGGTCTATAGGACTGCTTTGTGGTGTGCTGTAGGTGTGTGGTGTAGTTGTGTGTGGTGTGTGAGCATACCAAACTTTGACGGGTCATTTCTCCTTCAAATGATTTTTTTTCGAAAAAAATAAAAAAAGTCCATAGCTGCAGGTCCAATTCGCCCGAATCCGTTGAGTTTTTTTAAATCTATCGGTGCGTTTCTCCCCAAAAAAATGTGCACTGAGGCCGCCAGAAATGAGTTTTTTTGCCCTTTTCTCCGTTGTACATCAGCGAAAAAAAAGTTGAGTTGGGTTGCCGTGAGCTCCTGGACCAAATATGCTCAAAACCGGTCTGAAAAAATAAAATCGACCTCAGGCCATTTCTTATGCAGTATGATTTGTTTGTCGAAAACGGCCCTTTTCGACTGAAGCCCAAATCGGGCTTTCTTACGCAGGCGAAAAAGGGCTTTTTCGACTCAATTTTTTTCGACTGAGAATTCCGACTGGCGGATCCAGTCGAAAAACTCGACTTTTTCGACTGAATCCTCCAGGCGAAAAACTTTGTCGAAAAGGTTTCACACGTCGTGTTTTTTGAACCGATCGTATCACTCATCCCACCACCAAACACACACCCACACGGCCACACGGCCACACACCCATACCAAGTACCAGGCTGCAGTATCATACAAGGCGCTGACGCTGGCTTGGCTATCCCAGCTGCTGCTTCTCGCAGCAAGTCAGCGTGGCGCATTCCTAGTTTTGCTCGCCAGCAGCGTGTACAACACGAAGGCAGCAGCGCGCGGTCTCGATCCCATGCTGCCAACAACGGCTGCGCCTGCTGTAGCTTTGGCGGCTCTCCGCTAAGTGCAACTCCACGAACGTAGCTTTGGCGGCTTTCGGCTTAGCCCAAAGCTACCAACTCGCTGGGACGAGGGTTCGCCAAGCCGTTGCTCGCGGAGAAACCGCGAAGCACAAAGCTGCCAGCCGATTTCGACTGCTGTACAGCAGAACTCCCTCACATCAACCGCGTATAGGAAGAGCACAAAAACTATAAAATCGACTCGATTGATGATAAGAAGAAGGACCAGAAGAATCCAGTTGAAAAAACGTCCAGTCTAAAAGGGCCGTTTTCGACTGGCGAAATCCGACTGCATAAGAAATGGCCTCACACTCCATCAAATAAAACTGTACTATTATGAATATTGTGGTATATCCCAGCACGGTGGCAGAGAGGCGGTGTCCCCGACGCTAGTCGGGTTGGTGACACTGTGCAGTGGATAGCCTGGAAGGCTCGAGTGCTTCCGTGTTGAGGAGAAAATGTAAAGATGTGGTAAACACTGGCGCTTATGCGGCCAACACACACAGATAAACCGCAGACTATGCAGGAGTCCAGAAGTTGGCTGGGTACTGGAGATGACTAGGATGGCTACGATGCTAGACAATCCGGAAGGATCCACACGAGAGAGTGAGCTGCTCGTTAAGGCAACAGAGAATCCCACAGAAGTAACTCCTCCGCATATTCATACGCACGTTACGTACCAACCGACACATAACAGATCTACGATGATCTACGACGTACAAGTGCAGTGCTACTGAACATTGACTCATACTGGCTATGTGCTAACATTTCCATAACACTCCTCCTCAATGAAAGTTGCTCTGAAAGTCGCTCTGAATTGTACCAAAACTAATGATAAATTTAAGCAAACAAATGCGTGTCATGCGTGTTTCAACCAAGTGATGATATTCATTGTTCCCTACACAAGCAACTACAATCTTGAATCCTACGAAAGAAATCAAAAGTGTAAGCTAATTCCAAACAGACAGAGTCAAACAAACAAATCATTCATTTTTCTTTAAATTCGACGGTGGTGAACTTGTTGACGTCAAACTTGTTGATGAGGTCCATAAGGTGCTTGAACCTGTGCTTGTTGAAGTGCTTTGTACCGATGTCGGCGAGGTTGTCCTCCGTCGGGACGTAATGGATGGAGATCCTCCCCTCCGTTACCAGTTCTCGGATAAAGAAGAAGCGCAATCCGATGTGCTTGGTCCTCGAGCTGAAGGACCGGTTTCCCAATACATGTAGGGTAGCCGTGTTGTCGCAGTACACAGGCATTTGTGCAAACTCCTTCCCGAATCCAAGCTCCATCAGAATGTTTGAGTAAAACACTGCTTCCTTCATCGCCAGGGCGGACGCGACCAGCTCCGCTTCCATGGTGGACATCGCAGTCAGACCTTGCAGCCCCGACCTGAAGCTCATCGGAGCGTTTGCCAGCATCGTCGCATAGCTTGAGGTCGACTTCCCGTTGTCAGGGCTGTTTGCCCAGTTCGAGTCCGAGAAGGTCGCGCGCTTAAAACCACGATTTGTGTAGGTGATGCTGAAGTTGGTCGTTCCTGCTAGATAGCGAAGAGTATGCTTTGCCGCCACCATGTGCACCTTGCTGGGTTTTGCCATCGGGCGATCCAGTTGGCCTGTCGCGTACATGATGTCATACCTCAGCACTTGCGCAATTTACATGAGCGATCCGACGATCCCTTGGTACTTGCGCGTCTTCTCCTCGTTGAGAAGTTTGTCCTCGGGCTGGTTGTTCGAGATTTTGGAGCCGTACCAGGTGTACTAGTCGGCTTGCAGTCCGACATCCCGAACCGTTCAAAGATCGATTTGCAGTATGCCTCTTGGGAAATAGTCAAGGTACCTGCCTCGCGATCCTTCTTGATTTCCATTCCGAGAACGAGAGATGCTTCCCCCATGTCGGCCATTTTGAAGCGCTTTTGCAACTTCCCTTTCACCATCGAAATGGCGTTAGAGTCGATGCCGGCCAGGAGAAGGTCATCGACGTAGAGATTCAGGTAGATCTTGGCCCCGTTGTGATCGTACAAATACACGCACGGGTCTGACTTGAGTGCGACGAAGCCAATCTCGACAAGCACGGGATCGATGGTGTTGAACCAGTTGCCTGGGCTTTGAGCAAGTCCGTAGTAGCTCTTCTCCAGCTGCATTACCATGTCACCTCAATCCTTGTCCTTGACCTTAAAACCGGGTGGTTGTTCAACGAACACTTGTTATTGGATGTCTGCGTAAAGGAAAGCGGTAGAAACATCCATCTGGTCGAAGATGAGGTTGGACTCCACGGTGATGCACGCCACCATTCGCACGCTCCGGATCCTGCACACCGGAACGTAGGTGCTGCCGCAGTCGAGTCCGGGAACTTGGTTCCAGCCCTGGGCCACGACACGTCCCTTGAAGAAGCCGTCGGCCTTGCGTTTGAACACCCACTTGGACTTGATGCGCTTCCTTCCCGGAGGGACGGCTGAGCGTGGGACGAGTTTGTAGACCTTGCGGTCGTTGAGGCTTTGCATCTCGCGTTCGGCAGCTGTGTTCCACTTCGCTGCGTCCGGTGAGGCCCGTGCTTCCTGGATGGTGCGAGGAACGTCTGGTTGCACTGCCCCTACGGCTTATGCGTATTCCGTGAATCCCAATGTAGCGTCCCTGTGCGCGACGTCAGGAAACTCCCCCATCGCGGGAAACGCGTACGAAAGCCGACGAAGCTCGCTGAGGGTCTTCTGGTTGGGCACGCGCGATATCGTCCGGGTAACCTTGGTGTCAGGAGGGGCTGACATGGAGCCGCGACCACCACGAGAACCACGCCCACTCACCGAACCACGTCCACCACGCGTCGCGATCCCTCCCCGCGCAGATGCACCACGCGAAGAGCCACCGCGGGTGTCACGCCCACCACGAGATGAACCACTCCCAACCGCGGAACGACCCCGCGATGCAGCACCAACTGGAGCAGAACCAGTACCCGACGTACCAGGCGGCGACGCAGGACCAGATGATGAACCGGCCGGAGCAGGACCGGAAGATGATGCGGCAGGTGAAGGTGCACTGTTATCCGACTCAGGAGGGCTGACTCCTCCAGGCGAGGCAAGGCTGTCGTCCGCAGGCGCATCCTCGGCGGCAGGAGAAGGGTCAGCGGAGCTAAGCCCAAGGTCACGGTTGTTGACGGTGGAGATGTCCTCGAGAAGCTCGAGAACAGACGGGTCCCCGACGGCATGATCGGGAGAAAGCGCATCGACCGAGTTGTTCGTGGTGTAGTTTCGCACACCTCGGATCATGTCGTTCTGGTCGGCGTAAGTGAACTCCCCGGCGTCAAAACCACGCTCGTCCAACGAAGGCGGCGCGGGAGTCGTTTCAATGAAGATAACGTTGCGACTCTCCCGCACCCGTCTCTTCTGAGCGTTGTAGTGACGGTAGGATTTGCTGTCCAGGCTGTAGCCCACCAACCGTCCTTCCCACGCACGGCTTTCCAACTTCTTGGTGTGCGTCTCTTCATGCACAAACGCCCGTGCCCCGACCACCCGAAGGTGTCCAAGGTGCGTGTCCTTGCCGTAGAGCGCCTTGTACGGCGTCCCGTTGTGCAAGGCTGCATGAGAAGTCCGGTTGCTCAGGTAGACCGCCGTGTGCATCAGTTCTCCCCAAAGAAGGCTCGGCAGCGTAGAATCAGCGAGCATGCAACGCACGATGTTCATGACCGTTCTGCCTGCACTCTCATTCGCTCCGATCTGCTGGGGGGTGTTCGGCGATGCAAATTGTAGCTGGATGCCGATGTCCAGACAGTATTGTCGGTAGGCCGCGCTCGTAAACTCGGTTCCCTTATCCGCACGAAGCACGTGGATGCGCTCGCTGCGGGGGATGACGGTCCCCTTGTTGAACAACGCGAGGGCGTCAGTCGAGCAAGTCTTATCCTTCATGAAGACGACCTCCTTCCACTTTGTGTGTTGTTCGACAAACTTGGCGGCGTATTTGAAGCCGCCCAACGCGGTAGGCGTGAAGGGACCAAGGGTATCGACGAATACGATCTGAAAGGCGCGTGAAACGCCGTAAACAGCGTGCTTTGGGTGCGGCTGTTGAGAGCTTTTACCAAGAGGGCACACACTGCAGTCCTGCACGTCGCCCGTGTAATCGATGCCGTTGGCCACCTCCTTCCTCAACGCATCCAAGCTCTTGCGGTTTATGTGCCCCATGCGCCGGTGCCAGAGACTAGCAGTCTCCACCCGCAAGACAGGGTCTGCCGACCGCCATCCCCAGCGCCGAGCTTCACGGTGATGGAGCAAGTGATCTTGCCGGTGTCATCCACTCCTCGAATTTTCATCAGGACGACTATGTCTCCCGACTCCAGCCTGGGGTTGTCCGGATAGAAGAGGGAGGCCAATCCATTCGACAGCGCAGCGGTGACGGAGAAGAGGTTGGTCCCCAGCCCCGGTACTAAGTCACGGAAGGAAACTTGCCTGTCGTGGCCGCTGTCGTCGGCGACCGTGCCGAAGAGAACCCCGTCGTAACGCCGTGAAGAACGTGCTGCCCAGCGGCAATGATCGGGAGCGGGATCCGAAGGTCTTCAATGTCACGCATGTGACCCCGCACTCCAGGCGTAAGCGCAGGATCTAGGTAACTGTCCGTCGCTTCGCTATCCACCAACATCAGGATGGACGATCCGTCGGAGCGAAAAGGAGCGAGCGACGACTCCGCCGTAGAAGAAGCCATGAAAGCACCGAAGTACTCGGAAGGCAAGTGGTGGTCCCACACAGACGACGCGGATGAGGCAGACGCGGAGGATGCCGGCGAGGCGGCGGGAGCTGCTAAGGCGCCAAGAGCGTTGAAGGAGAACCTAAACGTGGTTGGTTCACCCCCATGTCCTGGATGTCGACTTCGAGTACTTCCCCGGGTCGTAGAAACCTCGGCGGTAGCATGGCAACCCGTTGACTCGCTGACGGCTTGCGACGTCTGCACCCACACGAGAGGACGTAGTCTCTAACGTCTTTGATGAGGGTGGGTCAGCAGTACCGATGACTAATCAAGGCTGTAGTTCTCGCCGTCCCCGGATGCCCATAGGTGCTGTGCGCCAGCGCCATAACCCCTGGAACGAGAGATCGGGGAACTGCAAGTCGTGGGATCTTTCCCCGAGGTGCTACCCACAAGAGGCCGTTATCATCCATCACATGTTCGCCACCTCCTGATCCTCAGTTTCCCGCTTCCTGGAGTTCTTCCGAATCTTGCCAAGTACCATATTTTCGCACTGCCTTTGCATCAGCTGTGGCAAATCCTGGAGAATAGCTGTCACCCTTTCCAATATGGATGGCTTTGACCGCTGGGGTCCCTTGGCCTCTTTCTCTGATCCGCTTGAACGGCTGCTGGTGTCCTTTGGTGATTCCTCCAACGGATCACGTTGCCATTCCGGTCTCGGGATGGGTTCTCTCTGTCCCCTGCGTTTGCGTGGACGGTCAACTTCCACTGGTTGTTCAGTAGTAGTGACCGTCTGCGCGGTTGCATTTTCCATCTCCTCCTCCTCAGGTAACGGCGGTTCTGCCTCCCAGACAACCTCCGGTTCCTGGGAAGTGGCATTTGCCTGCGATCTCGTGAATGCTGTTGTCACCTCAAAGGCTTTTGATGCTACGAGGTAATCTTTAAACACCATGCAGGCCAATCCTTCTAGTTCCGCGACCTCTGGTACCGGTTTTCCCAGTAAGCCTTGAACAGCTAGTTCAACTAATACTGCTCGTAGCATTGGAGGAGACGTGAAATCTGCGATGACGTTTGCCGTTGCGCTTTTGCTAACCGTCTGCGGGATCACGTAGTGTTCCTGCCCTGTGGTGATTTTGGCGTAGTCGTTGAAGTGCAACTCTTCGGCTTCTTCAAGGCGTGCCGCATCCGCTGGGTGTGCGATATACCCTTCGGTTGACTTTTCCCCCATGATGTGAGCTCGGTTCAAAGAGATGATGGGTTCGTTGAACGAGTAAATCGCCCGCTCTCCGTTACCTCTTTTCAGAAGTATACGCCTCTTCGGGTCCCAGAATATCTCCTAATTCCTGAACTGGTTGCTTTACCTTCTCCAACCTCCGCTTCCAAACGGCTAACTTCCCTTTTGTGGCAAGGCCTCCCTTGATTCCTACCACGAATGTCCGTTTCCTCCTCCACGGAATCCCTACTCGGCTCGCTAGTATCTCCGCTTTGTCCACGATGTCTGACTCTAGTTCCAAAGCGGGGAGAATATCGTCGTTCCATTCCGTCGTTCGCAGAAGGTTGCCCAAACATTCGAGTATAAAAACTCGCGCGTCTGAAGCGATGGCAGCTTGGGCTAGGCTACTCGCTCCGGATATTCCCTCCTTCTCGCGTATCCCTTCAAACCTCCTGCAGGCGTCACCGACCACCACGTCTGGTTTCACCTCTCTCAACATGGTTAGACATTCCTGCGACCCTGTTGTCACCCTAAGTAGCTTCGCACCGTTGTCCAGTCCGTTTGCTCTGATGCATTCCAGTGCTCTCCAGTCCTGGTCTACTGTTCCTCTGACCGTCAGCAACCCCTCTGATGCAAGGATGCTGCCTTTCCCTCCACAGTCGAGCATGACCACCACTGGAAGCTCCGGTGCGATGACAAGTTTGGCCTGTTGAGTATCTGTCTCTGATGGGTCTGCGGGTGTGAGTGCGACGGCTGCAAGTACTGTAAGACTTTGAGTACTAGATCCGTCCACATCTTCTACTCCTAAGGTTTCGAGGTGTACGTTGTCGAGCACTGGCCCCTGTGGCCCTTTGCAAATGTTTGGCAACGACTCGTCCCCTGGGAAAGAGTCGTCGAAATCTTTGATCACGATGCTCTTGTTCGGTAACCGCGACATGGCGTCTGGGAGCTGATGTTGTGTCCCCGGCCTCCACTTCAAATTTATGTCGTGCTCCATCAACCTCCGAGCCCAGCGGTGGTATTTTGGTTTGATAGATTGGCTTTTGAAGAGCCAAGTCAACGCCGAACAGTCTGTGATGAGCGTGAACGGTCGTCCATAAAAATAGGGTTGGAATTTGCTCACTGCCCACATGACCGCCATGCATTCACGGTCCGTTGCTGACCTTTTGGAGTCTTCTCTCGACCACCTTTTGCGGCCGTATGCGATCACCTTTTCCACTCCTTCGATGCATTGTGTTAGCACCGCTCCTGCTCCTATCTCACTGGCATCGGTGGACAGCGAGAACGATTCTGTCCACACCGGTAGGGCTAGGTTTGGAGGAAACGTCAAAGCTTCGATAAGCGCATCAAAAGCTTTGTTCTGCTCTTCTCCCCATGGGACTTTCTCTTTCTTCTCTCTCGGTTCTGAACCTTGGATCTCTCAGCAAGTCGGAAATGGGCGCCACCACTGTGCTATACTGGGGTACGAATTGTCGTAAGTATCCTGTCATGCCCAGCAACACTCGCACTTCCTCCACCGTGTTCGGCCTGGCCAGCTGCGTGATAGCATCGATTTTGCTCGGGGCTGGTCTGGTATCAAGTCTATCCACGATCATGCCGACGAACTCCATGACCGACTGACAACTGACAGAAAGGCGATTTCTGAAGATTTACGGTTAAACGTCCTTGCCGTAGACACTCTAAAGTTTTTCGCAGCAGTCCCCATTGATCTTCAAGGGTTTTCGACGGGATGGCGATGTCGTCCAACCTGTTCTTGATTCCCGTGTCCTCGACGGTTAACAGTCGCCCTTCAACGTAGTTGGCAAACGCCGAAGGCACTGTCTTCAACCCGAAGCCGCAGCGAACGTATTCGTACAACTTCAGGTCAGCGCCTCGAAATGCCGTCAGGTGTCGATCATCCTCATGGATCTCGAGCTGTAAGAATCCTGAAGCTAAATCGATGCTGGAGAAATACTTCGACCCTTCCATCTCATCCATAATATGCTGCAAGTCTCCCAGTCCACCACTCTGTGATTTGAGAAGCGCATTGATACCTCGAAAATCCTGCATGCCCCGCACCGTCCCATCTTTCTTGCGAACCGTCGAACAATTGGCGGCCCACTCGGAAGTTGATTCCCGAATGGATCCATTCTTCAGGAGTTTCACCACCTCAGTCTGAATCATTTTGCGCTGTTCCGGGCTGAAGTGTCGAATGGGCGCCACGTATGGCTTGACGTTGGGATCTTTGAGCTCCAGTCGCATGGGCACTCCTTTGCACGCTGGTACGCTCTTGGGGTTGACCGCGAACACGTCGATGTACTCGTCGAGAATGCCCATCAATGTGTCCTTTTCGCTCGGACTGAGCTGTCCGAATTTGGCCTCTCCCAGGTCCACCTTGGGGGCTTCGCTTGGAATCTCTGCGATTTCACCCCATTCGTTGCGTTGCTCCGGTGGTCTCCCTTTGTCTTTTATTTTGATCCCCTCGTCCTGTTTGGGGCTTGTCGGTTCCTCCGACACCGGGTTCATGAGTGACTTCATGCGTTTCCGATGGTAATTGTTAACAGCGTAAACCGTGTCAATCACCAGCCCCCCCTGGATCTTCACATTATCCTGGGCAACATTTGACAACTTACATTGAAGTGGTATACCAGCGAGAACCTCCTCAGGCCGGCCCTTCGGGCCACTCAAGTACAAACTGTCTGGATCAGCGAGATAACCAGCGTCTCTAAAAGTGGCCAAGCGTCCTTTGTCCACTCCTTCGTCACTGAACCAATACCAGGAGCCCTTCCGTATAAACACAACAGCTTTCCCTCGTCAGCGAAGCAGGTACAGAAAACAAACAAACACAGATTTGCCGATTCCGGGCGTGCCTGTGACCACAATATTCTGTAAAGTACCGCTGCTTGCACCGCTCAAGATAATCTCGGATAATTCTTTGTAACAAGGACGGATGGAGAGCTTGGATCTAAGCGTAGAATCGCCGAAGGAGAACGTGTCGTTTGCTAGTCCCAGGAAATTGTCGTTTATCGCTGCTCCAGTGAGTGCAGCCTCAAAATCCGTTACGATCTTACTGGCTGCAATGGGCAAAGCATCAAAGACGGTGATGGCGGAAGAGAAAGGTGTTAGACAACGTTGATGAGCAACATTATATCGCCGGCGAAGCTGACTACAGCAATCGCGCAAGGGAAAAACCGACAGGCATTTTGCATCGCGCAAACAGCCGAACTCGCCCTGCTTCGTCACGAAATATGACAAACAAATAAAAAGCTCGTGTTTCAGGTCAACAAACGACGAAAGAGCATAAAGGTGAGTAGGGTATCCAAGTTCCGAAGCATGCCGTGGTAAAATACACCAAACCCACTTTCAAGGTTTCGGTAACGTTAAACAACACACGAAACAAACGGATAGAACATCTGCGCCACGTGCATGAAAAAGGACGAGCACACCGCCGCTGTAGCGCGGATGGTGCACAACCACGAATGCACGACATATCCCACTCTTAGTGTAGGGCATTAGGCACGAGCGACTATCGCGCACCCGTTTTTGCGAGACGCGGCACATTTCCTGGACATTTGGGTCTTCGTGTGTGGGTAGGAGTAGGCGCTTGATGTGGATTGGCTGAAGTCCAGCCGCGAAGCTTTTGTTCGACATTTTCGTCGCGGCAAGAGTTGAAGTTTGAGAACTTTTGCCGCGGGTTTTTCACTCCCGTCAAGTTTTAGCTCTCGGTAAGTAAAGAGCGTGCATGACAAAAAATGCAGGGAAAATTCGTAGCACTTCAACTTTTCTCAGAACTTCAGCCTCCCATCTAAGCGGCGTCTTGGGAGTCCAAGCCAAAAGCGGGTTCCAAATCGAAAGCGGTTTGGACCAGGGTAGATTTCTTAAAACTGCTTTTCTTGTGTTCGCCACCTTCGACTATACATTGTGGGTAAGCTACGCCCTGGGATCTTTCGTTCGTTCGGAGAGAAAGGCTGCACAACCGACCGCTCCTGGTTTTTTGCAAATCTACGCAACACACACGGCGACATGTTTCATGGTTCAAGCGAGCTTCACAGCAATCAAAAACAAACGTCGGTCGGACGCAAAGGAAGGTCTCGAAGAAACTGAGCCTATTCATCCCAATCCCCTCAGCTTGCCATGGAGGAATAGGCGCTGATGGGCCACTCGTTCGGTTGAGGGGTGACGTGTACGCAAAACCGACTCACCGACTACTTTTGTTTTTCTTTTTCGTTTTGTTTTTTGTCATCCTCCGGCGGATGGGGAAAAATAAAGCTTTAGCTCACCACACTTCCACGTATTTTCATACGCGTCGTGTGTCGATTTAACTCAGTTGCTTTCGCAGCCCAACGCTAGCTGGCGCACCCTTCGAGTCCCGTTGTAGGTATAGCGTAAGCTGTCCCTATCATTGGTCCTCGTTACATTACAACCCCGGCAGCGCAAGCTGCCGTTGTATACGGGTGCGTGTGTATGTCGACCCGGCCTGTCCCCTGAGGGTCAGGTTCGGTGGAGATAGCCACCCGGAATGTCATCTTTCCGGGTAGTGTGGGACTTGCGCAAGCTCACCCACTAACAAAACCCCTGGCCATGGGAGATAGCCTTCCGCCGGACTTGGTCCAGTTACGGTCCACCCTACCCATTCGGGCGTTGGTCCTCGAAATCTTAGACGCACATCGGTGCTGTCGTTAGTGCCGGTCGTTGCACTGCTGTTGTCCGATTCGACATCGCCCCTATTGTGTTACGTGGCTTGCACTATCCGAAAGAACGCCTGCGTGAATTTTTGGGGCGGTACGACAGCAATAAAGACCACAGATGTGTATCTTACTGTTACACTGCAGTTCTACGATCGGCACCTGCGTGATAATGGTGGCCGGTCCTATACTGCTGTTTGTGATACACCTGCGCCCGTGCAAGCATGGGATGCACTCCCTGCGTTTGGCGGTACTCGTACGTATTGCTGCAACGAAAACGTGGTTACCGCATGCATGTGCTGGCTGGATTTTTGTCCAGACAAGCGCTACGAGTACGAGTATTGATGGTGGCAACAATGATACATAGGGGCACGCGCTGATAATGACGTTTGCTTCACTGCTGTTCTCCTGTTTGACGTTGCCCTTTTGCTGTCTCACGGAGCTTGCACTGTCCGGCAAGATGTTTACGTTCAGTTTTGTGCCGGTACAGCTGTGCTGACCGCAGATGTTTTATCTTCTTCCACTGCTGTTCTACGTACTTGTGTGAGAAGGTACCGACCCTACTGCTGTTTGTGTGATGCGTCTACGCCCGTGCAAGCGTGGGAGACCCCACCCACTCTGCGATTGGCGGAACTTGTTTACGTTGAAACCACGCCTATGTGCCAGCCGTGTTTTTGTCCGGACCAGTGCCAGTGGCAACACGTGTCTCAGGTGCGCAATGACGCTGCCGTTACTGCAGTATCTTCCTGCACGGCTGTGAGCACGACTGCCAGTACGAACATACGCCTGTAGTGTTTGACTGTTCCCCGCGTTCTCCCATCGTTTTCCAACGCAACAGGGACATCTCGCTATAGCTTGCACCGGATGAGCGGCGCGCAGGAGAACGAGTTCAAGAGACAACGCCGCGAAGGGGGTGGCGTGGCACGTGGGGAATGGATGGCATCGACGGTCCTGAGCGATCGAGACAGGCGGATCATCTCGCGTCCATGGTTTAGGTGCGACGAGAGGCTGGGCAAGAAGTTCACAGAACGGAGGTTTTATCTCGGGCATCGCATCACCGAGCTAGAGTGCAGGCGGACGCGGTACTCATCTTCCGCCTCCGGAAAGGTCTGTTGGGGGACATCACCGTGTTGCTCCACGCCGACGACGAGCGCGCTGCTGTCGAGGGGGGTGGCATGGACGCGGAGGCGGGTGGGCACCTTCCGGGCGCCGATGCACTCCCGCCCGGGGCCAGTGCCACACAGCGCAATCGGTTGTTCAGTCAAGCGATGTCGGTCATGGAGGTGGTGCAACAACAACACGACCAGGATTTGCTCCAACTGGGCGAGCTCGAAAATGCCAAGCGAGTCATCAACACCACGAAAGCCACCGCTTTGCTCGCCACCCAGAGAGCAGAAGAAAAAAAGGTATTCAAGCACATGGACGAAGCCTCGCGCATTTGGTTACGGTTTGCGCTTCTGAAGATTGCCGCAGGTGTCGCGTCCATGACGGATCTAAAAAGTACAAGCCGAGGACGTCCGCGAGTTTCAGAAGCTTGACGGCTATCTTAAGCGTGACGGTCGAGGTCTGCACGAGAGGGGGTGGATCATGTCCGAGGAAGACTTGGTGCTTAAGCTGTTGAAGTGGCTGAAGCTCCTCAAGCGCGTCTCGGTTAAGAAGGTTCGCGAGTACATACAACAACGTGCTGCTTGCGAGGGAAGGAGGGAACCTGATGTTGGAGAAGTACGGCCTGACTCTGCCCATCTCCACGTCCACGACCCACTCGTGGCTGATCAAACTCGGCTGCAAATACGACCGCGCGCACCAATCGTTTTACACGGATGCACGCGAGAGGAAGAATGTCGTGGAAAACCGTGAGTGCTTCGGGAGGGAGAAGCGCCGGTTGGCCCTGCGGCAATCATGCTGGAAGAAAGTGGAGTGGGATTCGCTGACGCTAGTGGAGCAGGCCGCATTCGAGAGGCTGATGGAGGAAAGCGATGTAGCGTTCTTTGCGGAGGTGTACAAGGTCGAGAGCGGCGGGACGGAGTACGTCGAGTTCCACGTCGACTTCATGGGTGGCAAATCGAGCGAGAAGTAAGATGCTGTCCGTGAAGGGTTGGGCAAGGAGGGTGGCTGGCGCAGCGTCCACTTTGACTCAGCTGCGGGCACGCCCTGCGCGTATTCCCACGAACCCGACGTGTGTAAATGTGCAAGCCGGTGGTGTATCACACTGGGCAGGACGAGTCAATATATACGAGGCGTTCGCACGAGAGGAAAACGATTGGGTAATAAGGGAAGTGAGAGAATGAAGCAAAAACACGGAAGGGCCGGGGGAGATGGTGTCCGAGTTCCAGCACGAACGGCTTGATTTCGGTATTCCGCTTTCGGCGGCCGACCTCGTGACCGGGAACGTTTGCAGACTCGAGAAGCGCCCGGACTTGAAGAAGAGTCCAGGGACTCGCTTTCTTGTGCACAGCAAGAACAGGGAAAGGTATTGGGGGTACGCCCAGTTCGAGGAGCAAGTAGTGGACTTGATGGATGTACTCGAAGCGCTCTAACCAGGCTACCAGTTGATGATCGCGGTCGACCACTCAGCAGGGCATGCCAAGTACCGCGAGGACGGTTTGCATGTGGGGAACATGAACGTGAGGTTCGGGGGCAAGCAGAGAGCGCTGCGGGATACCAATATGGTGGAGGGGTGCTTGGGTCCGGGGGAGGCGAAGATGTACCTCAACCGCGGCGCGTGGGGCACGCAGTTCATCGAAATGGTGACAACGAGGACGGTCGACTTGAACCCTAAGCCGGGCGAGACGCAGACCATGTCATTTCCCCCAAACGCTCCGCCCCCGTTCTACGCTTGTGACGCCCCCAGATCGGACGTGATGGGGAGGAAGGTTCGAGACAAGCAGACCAAGCGTCCCCCGCAGGAGACAGGTGGGGGGGGAAGCGTTGGGACCCGGTTAGAGATGGGCCAAGGGGAGAAAGCAGGTGCTATGGGAGCGCGGGTGGTTTCTCGAGGGGATGTCGACGACGGCGACCGTTGCGCCCGAGATGAACATCGACACGGTTCTCGGCAACCTGCCCGACTTCAAGAACGAAAGCCCAGCGCTGCAGCATTTGGTGGAGAACCGTGGGCACATCCTGCTGCTCTCGCCGAAGTTCCACCCGGAGCTGGCAGGGGTGGGGATCTAGTACTCCTGGGGGATGTCCAAGCAGAAATTTCGGCGGGAGATCAACGAAGTCCCGAAGCACCTTATAACCGAAACATGGTCGCATCGATGTGCACGGACACAATCCTGACGGTCCAGCGCGTACGCCGCTTCGCGCGGCGCACGCGAGACTACTGCCGGGCGTACCTTGCGCTTGAAAAAGGCGGTGACATCGAGTTCAAGGACATGATCGAGAAGATGAAAAAGAAATGCAAAGCGCACCGCAACATCCTTGACATAAAACCTGGCTTCATCGACAAGCAGCAGTACCCTGGACCCACCAGCTGGCCATTCGTAGACTGCTCGTTATGTGTCAGCTCTTTGTCTCTCTGTTGATTGTTCGGTCTGGTATTTTTGTGTTGTCCTTCTGTTGGTGCACCAGCTGGGCAGAGAGCCGATCGTACGAGCCAACAGCAACCTTGTTCTCTTGGGACTTGGTCTGCTCTCTTACCGGATGCTCGTTTTTGGGTCAATTTGAATTTCTTTTTTTTTCTTTTGCTTCGTGTGACCTTCGTACTTTCTTTGTGTTTGTTTCTTCTTATTTCGGGTGTAGGTATATACCAAGGATATGCTCCTGGTTTTATTTGATGCCCAATATATCATGGCAACTTAGAGTGGAGCAAATGCAAACAAAACAAATCCAGTTTTTTCTCCCACACACATTCAAAACGCCCGCTTCTCTCTACGCCGGAATGCCCAAATACTTCAATAAGTGATCTTTGATGCCCAATTTATCATGGCAACTTAAAGTGGAGCAAATTCAAACAAAACAAATCCAGTTTTTTCTCCCACACATATTCAAAACGCCCGCTTCTCCCTACGCCGGAATGCCCGGCACCGTCTTCTTACGTCGCAGGTTGCCATACTGTAGTACAACTCGTACATACGCCGTGCTTGTGTAACGAAGGGTAAGAGCTATTTTAGACACACGCACCCAGGGCTCCAATCCCTTGTCCCTAGTCTCTCACCGCTTCTAGTTCGTTTCCTCCGTGTGTGCCTTCAGGCTGATTCCTCCCGTCTGCTTGTTACAACAGCTGCCTGCAAACACCAGTCTTGTCTCACGCAGTGCTCTTTCAAGCGCTAGTGCTATATAACAGATCTCCGGATGAAACCTCCAACAATACCTTACGGTAACGATCGCTGTACTCAAGCTCGGTTCGCAATCACTCACGCTCGTGTCAGATCAAGTTCAGGTTCCTTTTCCCTCGTTTGGTTTTGTGTGTTTTTGGACGGAGACGGTGAGCGATACGCTTTCTAGACTGACTAAAATTGTACAGACCTAGGCAGCACCCCGCTACGCATTTTACGTGACGTCATGTCAATCCTTCGCAACACCCCCCAGCACGGCTTCCTAAGAATACCATGCTAACCAGGCTGCAGATACACTGGAGTAAGAGTGAGGGCCTCTTCCCACACTTAGTCGTGTTTCGATTACTCTAAGGCTCGAATGAGTGGCGTCTACCATTTTCATGGAAACGCGTCTGTCCGGGGGTAAGGACCCTGGGCATTGCGCTTGTCGATGTTCCGCATTAGGTCCCAGATCAGTACTGCTGGACTTGCTGCTGGACTTGCTAGAATATATCATCAAGCGCACCAGCTGAAAGCCTCTCATCCATCACCTTCCCGGCTTTTCCTGTTAACCTGGGTAGGCCGAGGCCTTGATCTTGCTCGCTAGTCGATCTTCGGCTAACGTCTTCTCCCATTCTCCATCGAACTCCACTTCACGTTCCTCGTTAACGTGGAACCGAATTGCGAATTTCCGGTCCTCTTAGCTTTCAGGATTTCGCGTTTATTGGGCTCCTCCCAATCGCCGTCTGCGTACCGAACCCGCCAGTACGGTGACTTGTAGTCGGAGACCTTTGAAAGGTGACGCGTCTTGTTTCCTTCAGCGTCCGCGAATTCCCTCCAGATCACGGCCCCCACGGGGTGTTGTTTCAACGCATGTTCGCGGTCGATCCCATCTCTTTCCTTCTGCGTTAGCGTCGAAGTTGGCCTTGCCTGGCACCCCGCTCCGTGATACGTTTCCCACACAGCGCTGCCCAAGGTTTTTTATATTATTTAAAAAATATCTTTGAATGTTCTATTGAAACTTGCTTCATCTTTTACCGTTGTAAGATGAAAAACGTCCAGCTGTAAAGGAGTGAAAATATCTCGCGCCTCCTTCGGACAGCCATTGCGACTCCGTGCCATCCACGAATCGCCCCTTGTATCGCCACTTCCAAGCGTTGCCCTAACCCATCACAGCCTTCCTGTCAATCAGGGCATACATAGGCGACGCTCAATCGACGGCTCCAGTCAACTGGCGACGCTACAATCGACAGCTCCGCCATTCCGAAGTCAACTCCTCATGCAAGGTGAGCAAATTCGTTTTCGCAGTCGTGACGGAAGTCGTCCGGACGTAAGTGGAACATCTTGATATTCGCTGCTGACGCCCGTCGCCGGCGAATCTCTCGCCCATTCATCGTGACGATGTAGCTTAGAGTCCTGGTAAGACAAAATCAGTCACCTCCCAAGGTCCAGTCCTGTGCTCGTGGGCAAGTTTATGATCTATCCCCCTCCCTTGCCATCACAGACTCCGCCTCCTTCACCAGCACCTTGTCTCTCGACAACAACACGGGTTCCCACCGAGGTCTGACCAATTTCAACATTCCGACTCTAACGACTTTTATGTCTGTCCTTATGTCTTTTCAATAGAGACATCCGTACGTCCCGCACCTTCTTGTACGCTTGACGTTTATCGGCCACGCAACTGTGCATCCCGCCTCTGAAATCACTACCATTGATTTAGGGGTGCGTAGCATCAAGTTGCGTGCGTGCATCACGACCGAAGGAAAGACGGAAGGGAAATAAATGGCTTCCCCGGTAAGCGCAGGTCCGGCGTGGTACGATGGATCCACAGTGCCGGTTGAACGGTACTTTAGACTGCGCATCTCACATATTGCTGTAAACGGCGGTAAAACGCGCAGTGCTGTGCAGCGCCTATTTATCATACAGGGAAAAGCACGTATAGCACACGAACACGAGTTCCGACGAGCAGCAGCAGCAGCGGAGAGTCCATGCGAGTGTAACACCTGTCGTTCCGTGCACACAAACCAGCAGCAGCCCACAGCACCAATCGCACTAGCACACCACCACAGAGCGGTGAAATCCACTACTCGATACCAAACCGGCACCCAGCGTTGCTTCCACCACCAGCAGCGACCCATGAGGCCCTAGAGACAATTCCAACACCCTTACTTTCTCTGAAGAAGTGGATGAACGTGGCCTGTGCAGCTGAGTACACTTAGCCTGCGGTAGGGCCCATGGGCGTACGTGCGTGCGGTGAGTGATAAGTCCAAAGGTTTCCCCCTTGAATCAACAAAAAATAGGTAGTCGGTGAGTCGGTTTTGCGTACACGTCACCCCTCAACCAAGCGAGTGGCTCATCAGCGCCTATTTCTCCATGGCAAGCTAAGGGGATTGGGATGAATAGGCTCAGTTTCTTGGAGACCTTCCTTTGCGTCCGGTCGACATTTGTTTTTGATCGCTATGAAGCTGGCTTGAACCATGAAAACTGTCGCCGTGTGGTTTGCATAGATTTGCAACAAACCAAGAGCGGTCGGTTGTGCAGCCTTTCCCTCCGAACGAACGAAAGGTCCCAGGGCGTAGCTTACCCACAATTTGTAGGCGAACGTGGCGAACACAAGAAAAGCAGTTTGATGAAATCTACCCTGGTCCAAACCAGTTTAGATTTGGAACCCGCTTTTGGGTTGGACCCTTAAAACGCCGCTCTGATGGGAGCCTCAAGTTGTGAGAAAAGTTGAAGTCTGCGATTTTTCTTTGGAATTTTTTTCATGCACGCTCTTGATTGACTTAATGGTAGTAAAAAGCTGCGGCAAAAGTTCACAAACTTCAACTCTTGTCGCGACGAAAGTGGCGAACAAAAGCTTCACGGCTGGACTTCAGCCAATCCACGTCAAGCGCCTACTCCTACCCACACACGTAGACCCAAATGTCCAGGAGACGTGTCGCGTCTCGCAAGAACGGGTGGCGATATTCACTCGTGCCTAATGCCATACACTCAAAGTGGGCCACAATTCGCGCTACAGCAGCGATGTCCTCGTCTTTTTTCATGCACGTGCCGCAGATGTTCTGTCTGCGTGTTTCTTGTGTTGTTGAAAGTTACCGAACCCTTGAAAGTGGGTTGGGTGTATTTTACCACGGCATGCTTCGGAACTTGGATACTCTAGACATTTTCATGCTCTTTTTTCGTTTGTTGATCTGAAACACGAGCTTTTTATTTGTTTGTCATATTTTGCGACGAAGCAGGGCGAGTTCGGCTGTTTGCGCGATGCAAATGCCCGTTGGTTTTTCCCTTGCGCGATTGCTGTAGTCGGCTTCGCCGGCGAAATAGTGTTGCTCATCAACGTTGTCTAACACCTTTCTATTCCGCCATGGCCGTCTTCGATTCTCTGCCCGTTGCAGCCAGTAAGAACGTCGCGGATATGCGGCTGCACTCACCGGAGCAGCGGTAAACGACAATTTCCTGGAACTAGCAAACGACACGTTCTTCCTCGGCGATTTTACGTTTGGATCTAAGCTCTTCATCCGTCATTGTTACAAAGAATTATCCGAGATTATCTTGAGCGGTGCTAGCAGCGATACTTTGCGGAATATTGTATCCACAGGCACGCCCGGAATTGGCAAATCTGTGTTCGGTTTTTTTCTGCTGCACCTGCCTCGCTGCCAAGGGAAAACTGTTTTGTTTGAACGGAAGGGCTACTGGTATCGGGCTACTGGTATCGGTTCAGTGACGAAGGGGTGAAGGAAGGACGCTTGGCCACTTTTGGAGACGCTGATCTTCTCGGTCATCCAGACAGTTGGTACTTGAGTGACCCGACGGACCGGCCTGGGGAGATGTTCGGTGGTATAACGGTTGTGTTGGCGGCGCCCAATGTGATCAGGGTGAACGAGTTTCTGAAACAAGCCAAGTCCAAACGGTTGTTCATGCCAGTGTGGAGCGAGGATGAGCTGTTGAAATGTCGGGGAGCTGTTTTCCCTCATGTACGAAGGACCGACGTGCAGAAAGCTTTTGGTGTTGTCGGAGATGTAGCGAGATCAATCTTGCATGTGGAAAAGCTCGGGCAGATCAAGGAAAATATGGAGAGCAATGTGGTAGATGTGGGTTTGCTGAGAGCTGCAGCCTGGGGTCAGTTGGGACGCATTTCCACCTATTACTCTGGGGACTCACTATTTCATATTTTCTCTGGCGGTGAAAAAAATACGAATCTTGCACGGTCGGATTTGCCAGCAACACCGCGAAGGATGTATTCGTAAAGGTATTTTCCAAAAAGGGAAAACGTTCATTTTTAGCCTTTGTGGGGGGCGCTATCAGGGAGCCAAAACTTGGCAGGATGCTTGGTGGAGCTACTGTGGGCTGTTTATTTGAAGAGGCTGCACACCAAGCGATTGGTCTGCCAGATAATAGCGAACGAAGGTTCGAAATGAGAATGCTGACCCAAGGCGGTACTAAGGATATGTCGGGGGTGTCCTTTGTGAGCGTTGATTTCACTGGATTAAAGTAGTTCATGGGAAACAATCTTCCTGATACGTTGGACATTGGGTCGTACTATAAGCCGCACAGCCAGACTTTTGCAGCGATTGATTTGTTCGGTGTGGACAAGGGTAGTGGTACCCTGTACTTCTTTCAAATGAAGTATGCAGGCGTGAAGGCTGTTGACGCAGAGAAAGTAGAGGAGTACTGGAAAAGCGCTGTTTCTAACTGCGCGTCTATCAAGAGATGTGTGTTTTTTTTGTTCGTTGTTCCAGGGGGGGAACAGTGGCAGAAGGGAACCGAGATTAAAGAAGGTGGTGATTGGCTGAAAGGAGCGAGTCGTGGTTTTAAAGGTGATGTACCAGTTTGCGTTATTGGGCTTCAACTTGCTTCTTATGAATCCTGAGTAGAATTGGTTTCTGTAGTGTCTGAAAAAATTGACTTGCAATAATCTTGATCCCGTTTTTCGCGAGGCAGTTTTTTGTGAAGCCGATTTTTTTATGACGTTTTTGTGAAGACGTTTTCTTGACCCCGGTCGGTTTCTCTGAGCTCACAAAAGCTCCGCGTGCAAGCTCGCGGCTTTGCCTCCGTATGTTCAGCCCGGACGAGTCGATACCGCTGGAATTTGTTAGGAGTATTTCCGATCGACGAAAAAGCGATGAAATAGGCTCCACACCCGTGGATCGGGTGGAGGCCTCTCGCACGCTTTTTATTTCGGGGACGTGCTTCGTAACGGAGACATTCACATGCTCGTGGGGCCGGCAGCCCATGCGCACGCAAAAGCCTAGCATTGAGTGCGTTTGCCGAGAATGTATCATGCTGGAAAGATGAGAATTCACGGTGCAGCGGCAAGATGCGTTGCTGATTCTATCTCGAGAGTGGAGCAAGTCCCCGGCGTCTTGGGCGGCAGCCCATGCAAATATGTAATGGAAGCCATGTGTGCAGGTGATGGAGGGGTGAAGCAAGGAGAGTATTCCGTTTTCTTTCGCGCTGGGTATTTAAATTTTAGTATATTTCTTATACAGTTGGGTTCCGCCAGTCTAAAACGGCCCTTTTCGACTGGACTTTTTCTCGACTGGATTCTTCTGGTCGTTCTCCTTATCGCCGGTCGAGTCGATTTTATAGTTTTGGTGCCCTTCTTAGAGGCGGGTGTTGTGAGGGAGTACTGCTGTATGGCAGTCGAAAATCGGTTGGCAGCTCTGTGCTTCGCGCGTCCTTCGCGAGCAACGCGTGATTCATGCGCGACGTACCTTCGTCGAAGCGGGTTGGTGGCGTTGGGCTGAGCTGAAAGCCGCCAAGGCTAAGTTCGTGGCGTTGCACTCAGCCGAGAGCCGCCAAAGCTACAGCAGACGTAGCCGTTGTTGGCAAAATGGCATCGATAACGCGCGCTACTGCTGTTTGTCGTGTGATACACGCTGCTGGTGAGCGGAGCTATTAATATTTATAGGAGTGCGCCACACTGACTTGCGGCGAGAAGCAACAGCAGTGATAGCCAAGGCAGCGTCGGCGCTGTTGTACGATACTGCTGTGTGGTACCTGGTATGGGTGTGTGGGCGTGTGGGTGTGTTTGGTGGTGGGATGAGCGATGCGATGGATTAAAAAAACAGGTGTAAAATTTTTCGACTGAGTTTTTCGACTGAGGCCATTTCTTATGCAGTCGGATTTGTCAGTCGAAAACGGCCTTTTTCGACTGAAGCCCAAATCGGGCTTTCTCACGCAGGCGAAAAAGGGCTTTTTCGACTCAACTTTTTTCGACTAAGAATTCAGACTGGCGGGTCCAGTCGAAAAAATCGACTTTTCGACTGGATCCTCCAGGCGACTTTTCGACTGGATCCTCCAGGCGAAAAACTCAGTCGAAAAAGTTTTGCACGTGTTTTTTTAACCGATCGCATCGCCCATCCCACCACCGAACACGCACCCACACGGCCACACGGCCACACACCCATACCATGTACCACACTGCAGTATCATACAAGGCGCTTACGCTGGCTTGGCTATCCCTACTGTTGTTTCTCGCAGCAAGTCAGCCTGGCGCATTCCTAGTTCCGCTCGCCAGCAGCGTGTATCACACGACGGCAGCAGCGCGCGGTCTCGATCCCATGCTGCCAACAACGGCTGCGGCTGCTGTAGCTTTGGCGGCTCTCGGCTGAGTGCAACTCCACGAACGTAGCTTTGGCGGCTTTCGGCTAAGCCCAAAGCCACCAACTCGCTGGGACGAAGGTTCGTCGAGCAGTTGCTCGCGGAAACAGCGCGAAGCACAGAGCTGCCAACCGATTTCGCCTGCTGTACAGCAGTACTCTCTCACACCAACCGCCTCTAGGAAGAGCACAAAAACTATAAGATCAACTCGACTGACGACAAGAAGGACCAGAAGAATCCAGTCGAAAAAAGTCCAGTCGAAAAGGGCCGTTTTCGACTGGCGGAATCTGACTGCATAAGAAATGGCCCGACAGATCCAGTCGAAAAAGTTCCCCAGTCGGAAAATTCAGTCGAAAAAAGTTGAGTCGAAAAAGGCTTTTTCGACTGTGTAAGAAAGCCCGATTTGGGCGTCAGTCCAAAACGGTCAGTGGAAAACAGCCGTTTTCGACTGACAAATCTGATTGTATAAGAAATGGCCTTATTCTATTAAATAGAGTGCAAAGATGGTTTGTTTTTTTGAGGGCGTATAGGTGCACCTTGGAGTATAGACCAGGGAAATCCAATGGCAATGCTGACCTACTGTCGCGGTTACCATTGCCGGCCACAGAAGCTGACGATCACCCTGATGTTCGATTATCCGACCCTACAGATATTGACGTTTACCTCATCGGAGCAAGCGGAGTGCAAAATGAGCAGCTGGCAGTGAAACATGCAAGCAACCAACATCAGTCAAGAAATTTGAACCCCGGTTTTTTTTGCGGTGGGGGAGAGAGAGCTGAGGACTGCGCCGTTCACTACCAGCGAGCAATCAGCTCAAACTTGGAAGGTAATCCATAAGGAACGTGCGAAAAGACTGTCAAAAATAGTAGAACCAAATCGTAGATTCGCTATATCAGATGAGACACCATTAGTGCGACCTACGTCAGTAATTAGTGGCCAATAGGAGCCAGGGCTGGTATTACTTGCTTGTCTTAACTGAGGAAGGAAGATCTTTATTAGGTTTGATTGAAAAACAAACTATTAAATATTAACTTTTGTTGATAAACTTTCCAGATTTTTCAACGGTTGATGATCACTCACTACAACAAAAGGAATACCATAAAACAGTTGTCGGTTCTTCTTGACCGCCCACACAACCGCTGCACACTCCAATTCAGTTGCGCTCCAGTTTCGCTCATTTGGCACTGTGCTTCTAGTAAGAAAACACGGCGGTCGATTGGATTGTTCAGGTTGCATCTGCTCTGTCACCGCACCCAACCCATCGACTGATGCATCGGTTATCAGTTCGAAAGGTCTGTCTCCTGATATATCTGCTTTAAAATCTGGAAACGCTACAACGTCTGGACTTGACAGCCGTTTTAAAGATACAATAGCTGTCGCTAAAACGAGCGACAGCTGATAGATGTAACTGTCGTCAGACGTGTGCGTCCACGGCCATAGTGTCTGCTGTCGCCCTTCTGGCGTTGGCGCACGGACCGAGTTTGGGTAAATCGCCCCCAACGGACGTCTCTCCATGATGACCTACTCTCACCACGAGAGCAGTAGATACACTCAGCGGACACACCCCTAGCGGGCATACACTCTCCATGCCCGCTCTCCGCTGGCCACTATTGTCGCCCGCTGCGCCCAAAAGATATTCTCCCCGCTTTGACTGACACACTGTTTTTTTGTATGCGATGTAGACGAAACGTTGGTACGTATGCATCAATGGTATAAATTGTTCCGCAAAGCATGTATTTTTTTGCTTTCGTGCTTGTACTTACTCTTACGACGAGTACTTCTGCATTGTTGTACCAGGTATGTATGTCATCGTGCTGAATACGTGCGTATCATATGTTCTGTATGTCGCTTGTGATATGCTTTTGTTTTTTTTTGTGCTGTACCAGTTTTGACACCAAACTGACCAGGTATATACACCTGATTTTGCCTAAAAAAATCATATTTTTGGTTGTTTGGGTATCAGTACGTACTCAATCGATAACGGATGCATACAGCAAGCGATGGTACAATGCGATCTCACAACTGGAGTGTATTTTAATTTTTACAATATCCGTGAACCAAATTTTACATATTTTGAACTGGAAAAGATATACATGCATCCCTGCCTGCTAGTAAGCCTTGCCTACATGCAAGTTGAGGGGGTATTCATGTAGGCAGGATGGTGAGAAGGGAGTAACCTGGACTATTGAGCCAGTAAAATAATGTAGTAATAAAAATAGTATACATCATTTGCTCATACATATACCTACTACTGCTGTATAGACTATATGGTCAAAACAGTGTACGGTTGGGAGTATGGAGTATTTCATGTATACGTTATTATTGGGTTTACTTGTTTGTTGCACCTCGTATAGCATGAGAATTCGATTGGTCTGGAGGATTAGCAATTAATTGCTGTACGGAAGAATAGTATACAGGTTGGTCTTGTTTATTGTACCTTGTATAGAATAGTACACAAGTTGGTATTTATACTACGCGAAATCGTAATCTACGGGCTGGGTTATTTGGAAAAATTTAGCAAGGGCTGACTAAGTTGTATAAAATGTAGGACGTAGATTAAAGAATGCGAGACCAATAGGACAAACGGGAAAGGATTATCATCAGTGCCGATGACGAGTAAGTTCATACGTGATAAGTCACTGTAGGGATCTGCTTGCGTTCATCATACGGGTTGAAAATGAGTTCGGGTCTGTTAGTTGATTTACACTTGTTGCATACTGTGAGACGACCATAAGACAACGGGTTTTCTTGCAGGCAATTTGGTTTTGGCCTTTGTGATGGGGATTTTGTGTCTTCGCAGGTTGTATAGGCACTGCAAGGTCGTTCTCACACGTGTGTCAAGAGTAGTGATACTGCAAACTGGTTCTGGTTTTTGATTTTGTAAGGGGAATGTAAGCCTTTCTATAGCTGCTCTTTGTCATGCTAAGAACTTACCGGAATTAACAACATGGTTTAGAAACATTATCATATTGGAATGGGAAGGGGGGAAGCTTGATAAGTACGTTGGAATCTTGAGGATTGTAAACAATGCATCAATGGAGGGGAAGCTTGATAAGTACGTTGGAATTTTAAGGATTGTAAAGAATGCATTAGTATTATTTAATGGAAAAAAAGTAACATTTCACATGTCAGTGGAGTTATACCCGACATGGGAACTACTGCATACAGTAGAGCTACATGGAAAGCTACTATCCAAGTCCTTTCAAGGCGCATAGTAATTTACTACTAGTAGCTATGCATGAATATATGTAGACCTTGAAACTTTATCGATTGTTGTGTTACGTATGGACGCTTATACCTCGATAGATGTTTACAAAATGATGGATTCTGCTGTTCCAAATTCGTTCAGATAATGTGCATGAAGGATGTACAACAATGACAGATGTAGCTAATGCCTACAAATAGATTGATATGTCTTAGGTACCAAAGGGATTCCATGCGTTGCTCTGTTGGTGAAGACTCGAGCTTTCGAAGGGCAGCATTTCCGAAGGATTACATGTTTATTATGATAAGGGGACAACTATCAACAAACCAGGAAGGTAAATATGCAGGTACTCGAAACCTTTCACCACTCCTTTTTCCCACCCACCTTGTCCCAAGCCACTGTTTATACCCGTTTGGTGCGGACAACTTGGTGTTACTAGACTCCATCGATCCCCTGGACTCCACTCGTCTCCCTAGACTACATCGTTGGATATCATCTTCACCTTATACGACACAACTTCGTCGAGCACATCGTGTACCACGCAGCCTCATCGAGTCCGTCGCATACTGCACAGCTCCTACTGCACAGCTTCGTTCGTCGGATACAACACAGCGTCGTCGAGTCCGTCGTGTACTGCACAACTTCGTCGAGTTCATCTTACTCTACACGACATCAAAGCGAGAGGTTTCGTCAAAGGGAAACAGGCGGCGTCCCGGGGAAGGGGGGGGGGATGATTGGCGGGAAGAACTTAACAGGGTCACCAAACGGCCATGGCAGGAAGAAGGGGACCTTCTTGGGGGCCTTTTGGTGCTCCTTACCCGAGAGGAGGCCCACCAAAGGGTGGCCCGCCACAGAGCGGCCAGGCTGGAGGTCCACCACAGGGCGGCCAGGTTGGATGGGGTCCACAGGGTGGTGCAGGACAAGGGGCAGCGGGACTGGCAAATTCTGTAGGAACCGGAGGCGGGTACAATCAGATGTCCGCTCCCTCCCTACCGTCACCGTTTGGAATCAGAGGACGATGAGGTCCACAGACAACCCCAAGAGGAGCACCACCGAACCCTAGATCGCGATGGGGACCTCCGATGGCGCCAAGGTCGCTGGCCAACAACAGCCAGGGTTTGCTGGCCAACAACAGCCAGGGTTTGCTAGTCAACACCAGCCAGGGTTCACTGGCCAACAGCAGCCAGGGTTCACTGGTTAAACAACAGCCAGAGTTCGCTGGCCAACAGCAGTCCGAGTTCACTGGTCAACAGCAGCCAGGGTTTAGACAGTTCCTCTCACCGATCGGGAATTGGAGCACTGCAAGCTAAGACGTCACAGGTTCGGGTTCATGCAACGTTGTGGCATGCAACGAGCTCGAGCCAGCGACTTCCGATTGCGGTGCTGGTGGATACTGGGGCGGGCGGAGGGAACTATGTGTCACGGCAGTTCATCGAGTCCATCGAAGAACGGGATGGTTGGGGAAAGTCGCTGATAAACCCAACTGGAAAGGGCCTACTCAGCGCAGCAAACCCAAAGAACAGCGCCGTACCCCCGATGGAAGTGGTAGGCTCGTGCTTGCTGCCACTAGTCTTTGCACCGGTCGATCAAATCTTCCGTGTGAAGTTCAGGGTGGTGAAAGGACTTCCGTAAGCGATGGTGCTTGGAGCCGCGTTCATGAAGGACAATCGAAGTATCATCAGCTTCGATGGTGAGGAGGGTTTCCGGCCGACACCATCCTCATCGTGGGTACCATTCGCCCCGAAGGAGGTCGGAGAGGCCGCGGCAGGAGCGATGTGTGCCGAATGGGACCACTATTGCGCGGTGAAACCGTCAACGGACGAGCAAGAACCGGAAGAATTGGAGGGACCGAAGATCCCGGGGGGGATTATGGAGTTAGGAAACTCTGTGTCGGAGGACGAAGGCACTCTGCACCGGAAACTACGCATTGCGAAAGACGTCCGAGCTGGGCCGGCCACCAAACTCCCTTTTTTTCAGATGGTGCTATCTATGCTTCTACGTTGTTCCTTCCCAAACCAAAGACACCGCTGTGATCGCGCCGCTACAGAGAAGAAGGTAGAACTCTTCATGTGCTGTGTTGAGCTTGTTCTACTGCCGAAGGGTTTCTAGCCAATCTCAGCGCGCTATAATGCGGCGCAATTACAGAATGAAACCGCAAAAATTTTGCTTGCATCGAGATTTTTGTTTGCGGCGCAATTGAATTTTTGTGGTCCAGCACAGCAGCATGATCAGACATGAACACCACAGCAGCGTCGCCTCGAGCGCGCTGCGTCGTGACCTCAGACATGACGGATGTTGTCGAGTGGGAGAAAACCTCTGTTCCTGCTGCGTTCGAAGACAAGAGGCGAGGGGTTTGGAAGCTGAGGCTCCAGTACACCGAAAGCAAGAAGAGGGCAACTCGGCGTGTGTGTTCTCGAGGTGTCGCCACCCGAGAGGAGGCAGAGGCAGCGATGACATGGTGGAGACTGAGCTGGGAGCAAGGCCACAAGGGCGAGCGGATGGATCAGCACGTAGGCCCCGATGAAGTTACAATCAATGCGGTCGGCATTCCTCGAGGCGAGTACTTGAACTTCGGCGTGGGTAACAATGTACTTCGAAGTAGGTGTCCAAGTGAACCTTGTGAGCGGAACGTTTTTTGATGATATCCACCCCTGATTTCAGCAGCCTCATGGGGCACGTTTGTGCCTGATCTGGGCACGTCCACTGCTCCCCACGACCATCCACAAGTGCCTCACCACGTGAACTACTGCTGTACATACCTCTGTACATACGCTGTACCGTGTGCATTGCTGCTGTACTGTATGCTTGGAGACAGTATTTCACTTTTCGAAGCTCATGGCAGTACGTGTGCTGTTGATGTCATTTCGAGCCGATTCGCCCGAGTGCATACATGACAAGTTGCGCTTTAAAGCGCGGTGATCTCGCTACACAGCACAACCGCAGACATGCGTTCACACTGCTGTACGAGCATACGGGAGATATTATGTCCCACTGCGTCGTTGGTATCGTAGGATATACGGGAAGCGCTGCTCTTGCGACAATGCTTTGTGTACAGCCCACTGCTGTGTACTTGTTCTTGCACAGCAGTCAACGGCTGCTTGTACTCGTACTTGTACTCGTGCAAGTCTGCACCCGTGGGTAGAAGTGGTCGCCGCAGCAGCGCACCTGTCAGTCACAATTCGAGCACTCCAAGTAAATGTGCAAGCAAAACTACAAGTACAACTACAAGTACAACTACAAGTAAAGCTGGTGTACGAGCATTCGCAGTCTGGTTGTGTTTGTGGCGCTTCCTCTTGCAGCACATGGACCTGCACGAGGACAAAACTACCCCATGTTCGAGTACCAGGCGCCATTCACACGGTACAAACTTGACTCCGTCCTCAGAATCAATGACCCCTCAACAGGTGAATCGAAGAACAGCATGGGCAGGCTGAAAGCTGTGCAGGAGCGTCAGTACAAGAAGCACCGCAGCGACGGGTACGACGTGTCTCGCGCCGAATGGATGAAGTCTACGACACTGACGCAGCGAGAGAAGCGGTGCCTCAACCTCGGCTGGACCAGACACGAGGCGAAGGTGAACAAGCAGTTCCAGAACCGGCACGCGTACATCAAGCGCCAAGTGGCAGAGGCCGAAGCGCGAGTAAGCAAGAACGACGAGCATATCGGACGGCTTCGAGAATGCTTGCTGGGGAATGTCGATGAGCTGCTCTTGGACGGCGATATATGCGAGGGTGAGTCCGAGAATGGCGGTGCTGCCGCAGCTGGGATCGCGGATCATGGAGCTGAGAAAGCCACGGTTGTCTGTCGCACAGACGAAACGGCTTGTCGTTCAGGCCATGGCGGTTCTAGAGGTCATGAACGAAGTACGCGTGCGGAATGTGTTAGTGCGGGACCATCTCAGGACCGCATTGGGGGCGCTTTCGCAGAACAGTGATACTGGTGATCAGGTGGCGAAGACCGCTCGGGAAGATGTGTCACTCATTCGTCTTCACAGCTCCCTTTTGCTGGTTGCCGAAAGAGTTTCCAACAACATGAAGACCAAGTACGCACCGGCAACCATCCTCCCTTGGGAGCGCCAGTTTCGCACTCTTGGCGGCTATTTTAAGAGCGATGGCAGAGGGCTGCGCGAGAGAGAGTGGATTCTCAGCGACGAAGACCTCTCGATGAAGCTGCTCCGTTGGCTCAAGGAGCAAAAACGAGTCACCACAAAGAAAACCTACAAGTTCGTGAATGAGCAGCTGTTTGCGCGGGAGGGAGGGCTGCTGAAACTTGCCGAGTACGGACTGAGTCTTCCAATCTCCACGACTACGATCAAGGTCCGGATGATAGCTGGGATGCAAGCATGACAAGGTGCGGCAATCGTACTACACAGAAGGCCACGAGCGGCCAGATGTCCAGGAGGCCCGCAAGGAGTACCTTCGCACGCAGCGAAAGCTGGCGCTGTGCAAACCGTGCTGGGTGTTGGTGGAGTGGTCATCCCTGACTGAGAAGGAGAAAGAGGCTTTCAAGGAGCGGCGAGAGACCGGCGAAGACGCAGCTACAGCTGAAACGTATCACTTCAAACGTGGCGGCAAGGAATACGTCGAATTCCACGTCGATTTCCTCGGGGGTTCGTCCGACCAGCGGCACGATGAGCTGCGGAATGGACTCGGGCTTGTGGACAGTGGAGCACCAGAGAGTGTGTAGTGTTGTTGGTAAGACACGACAGTTGACCTTCTTGTTGGTGATTGACTGTTGAGGATCTGATCTGGTGTGTGGACGTCATCTAGATCTGAAGACAACTACTATAGTAGGGGTTTCTACTTATCCTCTTCTGGATTCTGATATATTATAGGGATTTGGGGATGAAGTTAAGATCGCCTTGTTTTCTTGTGTTCGGAGCTAATAATACAACAACTACTCTCTCCTTTCTTAGCACCTGAATGGTGCTGACCAGCCCCCCTCAGGCCAAGGGGGGATACTTTCTGGTCAGTAGACCTTGCCTAGCTTAGGCGTGTCTACAATTATCGATAATTCAGGTTGAACACACCGACGTTAGTCAGGGATTTTTTCTGGTACGATTGCGACAGCGGCAAGCAGGAGGTGTGGATTGGGCCGCGTTTCGGCAGGAAACCCTCTGACCCGATGAGGGCGGTGTCCATATGCTGCCTCAGGACTCCGAACGAGGTCTGCTGTGGTCGTACGAGGGGCCGCTAGAGGCGATGTCCAAGCATCGCACCCGGCGTGGAGGGTCTGCAGCAGCAGGCTCCACATCTGATGATGGTGAGGTTCGAATCGGGTTGATTCACTTGGTTCTGTGAAATCTCGCAGTATAGGCACGATTTTGATCCGCTGAAGGTTCAACTCGGGCAGCAAAGACACACCCGCCGATCACGAGGGCTCAAGGCTTTCGGGGGGCATGCTGACGAGGTGAACACACTAAAATGCGGTGATTCAGCGGTGCCGACTGCGGGCTGTCGCGTCGCGCGTCCCGAGGGGGAAGGCGCGACATCACGTGCGAAGCGTGTGATTGTGCCCAACGCGGCGAGATCAATCTCCCCACCTGCGCTTCTAGATCGTCGCGAGGATATCCACTTCGGGAGGCGGAGCGAGGAGTGAGGAAATCACACGTGTATACAGCCGTTCGAGAAGGCGGTTGCGCTTTGTATTTCAGAATAGGAGGAGCTGGAATGCCGCTGAAAGGGGGTGTTTGATAACTCCAATGCTTCCAGGCGCTGAGAGCTTGGCTCTTGTTTTGCGAAGGCTATGTGCTGACTTGGCCTCCAACATGAAGTCTGCGCACGTCTTGATTTCAATTTGTGAGTTTGATTTGTTTTTGAAGATACTGCTGTAGACTATCTGTAGTTGTCGCGTGCTTTGTCGCGTCGTGTATTTGAGCTATTAATAGGGGCAAGTGTGCTTCGTGCTTTGCTTGTTGAAATCATACCCCGTCTAGGTCTGTATTGTGTTGATTGCCCATACAGCAGTATGTGGCATAATACAGCGCGTGCTTTGCGACGGTGTCAATCTGGTTTGAGTGCTTGTGTGTAGCAGAATAATCTTGTCGCGAAAATTAATGCATTATGCTGCGAGTACATGCTGCATGCCTCTGTACAGAGCGAGAGTCTCGTCGTAGCTGCTGAAGGTTTATTGAAAAGGGGGGTTATTGAATGCGTGGTGCATGCCGATGGCCTCTGCACGAGAACAAATATGTCCACGTATTGCCGCAAAGAACCTGGTACTTGCTTTCCCCGCTGCATATGGACGAGTCAGCCTGAAGGAGCTCGTGTTCCAAATCGTATGAAACCGTAATTTGCGTTCGAAGATTTAGTCTATACACACATGTGCACTAGCATATCGTTTTCACAGGTTTGAAGCGAGCGCGTGGGATTTTCGTGGCGCGTCCGCAAAACGGATGCAAAACCTATATTGCCGTGCGCGCGTTGTATTGAGCGTTTTTCCACACTCATTGAGTGCAGAGTGAAGTATGCACGGAGTGTTTTCTGCACCGTGTAGGAAACGAAACGAACCGTTGATTGCGTTTGACGGAATAGCGTGTTTCTCAGGCAGACTTGTGTTGTTTCTGATGAACAGACAGGAGCAGTATGAGAGTCTATCGCTATGTGTATTCCGATGCATTCTTAGTGAAAAATTAAGGAACCTTTCCAGTTGAAGGAAACTGCTTAGGGGCCAACCGTTTAGCAACAGAACCCGATGTTCAAGTTTGCTATACAGTAGTGGTACACATGTGCTTGTTGTGTGTACGAGTAGTAGACATTTGTGTCTTCCGTATTTTCTTGTATTGGTCACTTTGGTAGGGTCATTTGTGCCATCTGTTTTCGGGCGCATGAGACGAATGTCTCGTTCTATCGCAGTACCATGAGTGTGCTCATGTATCGCTGCTGTTTTTTGTCTCCAAACAAGCGAGGCTTGCTTGCTGAATGCGGAATGCATGTTCGTGTGATGAGGTTGAATGCGTATATGGACAAACCTGAAGCATCAATGTGGTATTACGCTGTAATTTTCTGCGGTTTCCGCATGACTTTGAGCGAAAATCGTCCTGGAATGTTCTTACGGTGTTATTTTGCTGATTGCATGAGTTGTGGTATAATTGTGGATGAAAGCGGATGATACTAATAATATTCGTCTAGTCGTAAAAGGGTTTATACGATGTTTATCTTTTGGCCGGCGGATGTTTATTTGGGTTTCCGTTTGGCTTGCTACTTTTACAAGTATGTTTTTTGAAGTTTGCGTGTGAAAATATATACCAATTAATGTACCTGGTAGTGTTTATTGGTGATATTGCTATGTTTTAATGCATGATTTGTGCCTGGTGATCGTGTGTGCATGTTTTTGTGAAGCATTGCAATGTTTCATGGCTCGTAATCATTGGGTATGGTATCTAGATGTATGTAGTCGTTTATCATTCAAAAACGACGTGTGTGTTTTCTCTGATGTTTTTGTGTAGCTGGTGCTCACTTTTGATCAAAGCTTGTTCATGAACTACTTTGAGTAGGAACGCGCTTTTGGGGGCATTGTGGACAGTGGAGCACCAGAGAGTGTGTAGTGTTGTTGGTAAGACACGACAGTTGACCTTCTTGTTGGTGATTGACTGTTGAGGATCTGATCTGGTGTGTGGACGTCATCTAGATCTGAAGACAACTACTGTAGTAGGGGTTTCTACTTATCCTCTTCTGGATTCTGATATATTATAGGGATTTGGGGATGAAGTTAAGATCGCCTTGTTTTCTTGTGTTCGGAGCTAATAATACAACAACTTCTCTCTCCTTTCTTAGCACCTGAATGGTGCTGACCAGCCCCCCTCAGGCCAAGGGGGGATACTTTCTGGTCAGTAGACCTTGCCTAGCTTAGGCGTGTCTACAGGCTGGCGGGAGGAAACTACAGCGTTCGCTTCGGAGACGCGGCGCGGGCGCCCTGCCAATACTTTCATGCGCCCGACGTATGCAGGTGTGATCGAGCGTTGTATGTACCACATCGGGCAAGACGAAAGTGTGTACAAGGCATACGCTCGTGAGGGTACGGCGTGGGTGATCAGGGGAGTACGTGGACTGAGAAAGAAGTCGGAGGGCCCTGGGGAGATGGTGTCCGCATTTCAGGATGAGATTCGCGGCTTCGGTCTTCCTCTTTCGGAGAACCTGGCAAAGGTGAACGCCTTCCGCGAAAAAGAGGGTCGACCGCTGCTGGACGTGACGCCTGGCATGCGCTTCCTGCTTCCCGGCAAAAACAGGGAAGGGTATTGGGGGTATGCAGAGTTCGAGCAGCAAACGATCGATATCATAGACTGTATCGAGCAGGTTGAGCCAGGGAAGCAGCTGGCGATCGAGGTTGATCATTCGTCGGGGCACGCGAAGTACCTGCCGGATGGGCTACACGTCGCGAATATGAACGTGAAGTAGGGAGGGAAGCAAAAGGCGCTCCGTGATAGCGTCATGACGGAGGGATGTTTAAGTCCGAGGCCGGCGATGAGGTACGTCAACGACGGCGTGTGGAGCACGAAATTCGACCCTGAGCGCACGACGAGAACGGTAGACTTGAAGCCGAAGCTGGGTGAGGTGCAGCGCATGTCTTTCGGTCCCAACGATCCTCCTCCGTTCTATGATTGGGATGCCCCCGCCAAAGACAAGGAGATGAGGAGACGCGGCAAGGTTGAGAAGAGGGAGGGATACGTAGGAAAGCCGAAGGGAAGCAAGCAGGTGCTGTGGGAGCGCGGATGGTACATCGTTGGCAATGTCGACAACCGCAAAGGACCCGAAGATGAACATCGAGAGAGTTCTGAGTGGTCTTCCGGACTTCAAGAATGAGCGCACAGCACTGCAGCACACGGTTGAGAAACGGGGGCACATTTTGGTGATGTCGCCCAAGTTCCACCCAGAGGTGGCCGGAGTTGGAATCGAGTACTCTTGGGGAAAGTCGAAACTCAAATTCCGGCGGGAGATAAATGACGAGACTCTGAAACATTTCCACGACAACGTCGTGATATCCATGTGCCGGGAAACGATCCTGACCCTGTCGCGGGTTCGTCGTTTCGCACGTCGCACGCGCGACTACTGTCGGGGGTACTTAAGGCTGGAGAAAGTCGAGAATGGCACGTCAAAGGACAGCATCGAGAAGATGCGGAAGACACGCAAAGCTCACCGTAACAAAATCGACATGGAGCCTGGCTTCCTTGACACGCAATGAACATGTGTTCGTGTCATGGGGTAGAAAGGATACCGAGGTTTTTGAGGTTGTTGGCGGGCATCGTCGGGTATGAGTTGGGTTTTCGTTTCTTTTTTTTGCATCCGCTTTTTCGTTTTTCTTGTCCATGTACGAGTACGAGTACGAGTAGGAGTACGTTCGTCGCGTAGATGCTGGTGTACCAGTTGGAGGTTTATGCTGTGTGATGACGCGCAGCGTGAAGGAACACCTTGTCGGTACCATTGCATGGCATTTAGTCCAGTCTGCACGAGTGGTGTAGTTTGGTCATGGCGCTACTCGTGAAAGTACCGTACCGTGGTGTAGACAACTCTTTTTTTTGGTTTCTGGTTCCTGCTTGTACGAGTACATCTTCTTTGATCAATGAATGCCCCGGATCTGATGTGCAACAAAACTTTGTTTGGTGACGAGACTCGTCAAAACCTCAAACGTGGATGCAGACATTTGTGTGGCGCGGCGTCGGCGCGATTTCATTAATCATCACCTTCGTCAGACGCTGAGGCTCGATTCAAATGTTCCTTGAGTTTCCGAGAAAAAGGTCAAAACAACAACAATGCCGCAATGAACCAACGTCCTGAGCAAGTACAAGTGCCTTTACAACTTTATTGTTACACTGCACACACACGTAGGCAACATAAACCTGGGGTTTGTCGCAGTACGTCGTGCCGAATCATGTGCAACTTTCCTACTGCCAAATGGCGCAGTACAAATCTTGCTCTACCAGACGCAGAGTTTGCAGTTCGGACCTGACACTTTGATACTTGGTTTGTTGCGATATCACCACAAAACGTATTTCTGGGTCCCTCCGGAACCACCTTTGGCCCGCCTGAATATTTTCGGGATGACAAAACCGTGGAAAGGATCCCAAAAAAAAATGTTTTGGGATCCAAAAATGCTCTTTTTGACGAGATTGTAAAGAATAACATGTCAAAATTTCAGGTCCAAACTTCAAACATTGAGCCCGGCAGAGCGATATTGCTGTTTTCGTGGGCTTGTGGCCGGCCCAGCTCGTAGAGGTTCCAGGTGGTACCAGTATCCAGGTAGACGCTTTTGTCAAAGGCCCTCAACCTCAAGTGCAGCAGCTCGTAGTGGTAGAGCCAACTAACCGCTATGATCTTAAACTGGGAGTGGATCTCGGAGTGCCAAGGGGGGCACAGTGGTGGTTCCCAGGTATACCACTTCAATGTAAGTTGTCGAATGTTACCCAGGATAATGTGAAGATCCAGGGGAGGCTGGTGATTGCCGCGGTTTACGCTGTTAACAATTACGATCGGGAACGCATGAAGTCACTCATGAACCCGGTGTCAGAGGAACCGACAAGCCCCAAACAGGACGAGGAGATCCAAATAAAAGACAAAGGGAGACCACCGGAGCAACGCAACGAATGGGGTGAAATCGCAGAGATTCCAAGCGAAGCCCCCAAGGTGGACCTGGGAGAGGTCAACTTTGGACAGCTCAATCCGAGCGAAGAGGACACATTGATGGGCATTCTCAACGAGTTCATCGACGTGTTCGCGGTCAACCCCAAGAGCGTACCAGCGTGCAAAGGAGTGCCCATGCGACTGGAGCTCAAAGATCCCAACGTCAAGCCATACGTGGCGCCCATTCGACACTACAGCCCGGAACAGCGCAAAATGATTCAGACTGAGGTGGTGAAACTCCTGAAGAATGGATCCATTCGGGAATCAACTTCCGAGTGGGCCGCCAATTGTTCGACGGTTCGCAAGAAAGATGGGACGGTGCGGGGCATGCAGGATTTTCGAGGTATCAATGCGCTTCTCAAATCACAGAGTGGTGGACTGGGAGACTTGCAGCATATTATGGATGAGATGGAAGGGTCGAAGTATTTCTCCAGCATCGATTTAGCTTCAGGATTCTTACAGCTCGAGATCCATGAGGATGATCGACACCTGACGGCATTTCGAGGCGCTGACCTGAAGTTGTACGAATACGTTCGCTGCGGCTTCGGGTTGAAGACAGTGCCTTCGGCGTTTGCCAACTACGTTGAAGGGCGACTGTTAACCGTCAAGGACAGGGGAGTCAAGAACTGGTTGGACGACATCGCCATCCCGTCGAAAACCCTTGAAGGTCAATGGGGACTGCTGCGAGAAACGTTAGAGTATCTACGGCAAGGATGTTTAACCGTAAATCTTCAGAAATCGCCTTTCTGTCGGTCGGTCATGGAGTTCGTCAGCATGATCGTGGATAGACTTGGTACCAGGCCAGCCCCGAGCAAAATCGATGCTATCACGCAGCTGGCCAGGCCGAACACGGTGGAGGAAGTGCGAGTGTTGCTGGGCATGACAGGATACTTACGACAATTCGTACCCCAGTATAGCAAGCACAGTGGTGGCGCTCATTTCCCACTTGCTGAGAGATCCAAGGTTTTCAGAACCAAGAGAGCGAAGAAAGAGAAAGTCCCATGGGGAAAAGAGCAGAACAAAGCTTTTGATGCGCTTATCGAAGCTTTGACGTCACCTCCAATCCTAGCCCTGCCGGTGTGGACAGAACCGTTCTCGCTGTCCACCGATGCCAGTGAGATAGGAGCAGGAGCGGTGCTAACACAATGCATCGCAGGAGTGGAAAAGGTGATCGCGTACGGCCGCAAAAGGTGGTCGAGAGAAGACTCCAAAAGGTCAGCAACAGACTGTGAATGCATGGCGGTCATGTGGGCAGCGAGCAAATTCCAACCCTATTTTTGGGGGCGACCGTTCACGCTCATCACGGACTGTTCGGCGTTGACTTGGCTCTTCAAAAGCCAATCTATCAAACCGAAATACCATCGCTGGGCTCGGAGGTTGATGGAGCACGACATAAATTTGAAGTGGAGGCCGGGAACACAACATCAGCTCCCTGACGCCATGTCGCGGTTACCGAACAAGAGTATCGTAATCAAAGATTTCGACGACTCTTTCCCAGGGGACGAGTCGTTGCCAAATGTTCACAAAGGGACACAGGGGCCAGTGCTCGACGGCGTACACCTCTAAACCTTGGGAATGAAAGATGTGGACGGATCTAGTACTCAAAGTCTCACAGTACTTGCAGCTGTCGCACTCACACCCGTAGACCCATCAGAGGCAGATACTCAACAGGCCAAACTTGTCATCGCACCGGAGCTTCCAGTGGTGGTCATGCTCGACTGTGGAGGGAAAGGCAGCATCCTTGCATCAGAGGGGTTGCTGACGGTCAGAGGAACAGCAGACCAGGACTGGAGAGCACTGGAATGCATCAGAGCAAACGGGCTGGACAACGGTGCGAAGCTACCTAGGGTGACAACAGGGTCGCAGGAATGTCTAACCATGTTGAGAGAGGTGAAACCAGACGTGGTGGTCGGTGACGCCTGCAGGAGGTTTGAAGGGATACGCGAGAAGGAGGGAATATCCGGAGCGAGTAGCCTAGCCCAAGCTGCCATCGCTTCAGACGCGCGAGTTTTCATACTCGAATGTTTGGGCAACCTTCTGCGAACGACGTAATGGAACGACGAGATTCTCCCCGCTTTACATCGTGGACAAAGCGGAGATACTAGCGAGCCAAGTAGGGATTCCGTGGAGAAGGAAACGGACATTCGTGGTAGGAATCAAGGGAGGCCTTGCCACAAAAGGAAAGCTAGCCGTTTGGAAGCGGAGGTTGGAGAAGGTAAAGCAACCAGTTCAGGAATTAGGAGATATTCTGGGACCCGAAGAGGCGCATACTTCCTGCAAAGAGGTAACGGAGAGCGAGCGATTTACTCGTTCAACGAACCCATCATCTCTTTGAACCGAGCTCACATCATGGGGGAAAAGTCAACCGAAGGGTATATCGCACACCCAGCGGATGCGGCACGCCTTGAAGAAGCCGAAAAGTTGCACTTCAACGACTACGCCAAAATCACCACAGGGCAGGAACACTACGTGATCCCGCAGACGGTTAGCCAAAGCGCAACGGCAAACGTCATCGCAGATTTCACGTCTCCTCCAATGCTACGAGCAGTATTAGTTGAACTAGCTGTTCAAGGCTTACTGGGAAAACCGGTACCAGAGGTCGCGGAACTAGAAGGATTGGCCTGCATGGTGTTTGAAGATTACCTCGCAGCATCAAAAGCCTTTGAGGTGACAAGAGCGGTCACGAGATCGCAGGCAAAGGCCACTTCCCAGGAACCGGAGGTTGTCTGGGAGGCAGAACCGCCGTTACCTGAGGAGGAGGAGATGGAAAATGCAACCGCGCAGACTGTCACTACTACTGAACAACAAGTGGAAGTTGATCGCCCACGCAAACGCAGGGGACAGAGAGAGCCCAACCCAAGACCGAAACGGCAACGTGATCCGTTGGAGGAATCACCAAAGGACACCAGCAGCCGTTCAAGCGGATCAGAGAAAGAGGCCAAGGGACCCCAGCGGTCAGAGCCATCCATGTTGGAAAGGGTGACAGCTATTCTCCAGGATTTGCCACAGCTGATGCAGAGGCAGTACGAAGATATGGTGTACTTGGCAAGATTCGGAAGAACTCCAGGAAGCGGGAAACTGAGGATCAGGAGGTGGCGAACATGTGATGGATGATAACGGCCTCTTGTGGGTAGCACCTCGGGGAAAGATCCCACGACTTGCAGTTCCCCGATCTCTCGTTCCAGGGATTATGGCGCTGGCGCACAGCACCTATGGGCATCCGGGGACGGCGAGAACTACAGCCTTGATTAGTCATCGGTACTGCTGGCCCACCCTCATCAAAGACGTCAGCGAGTCAACGGGTTGCCATGCTACCGCCGAGGTTTCTACGACCCGGGGAAGTACTCGAAGTCGACATCCAGGACATGGGGGTGAAGTCAGACGCAGGCAACAAAGTTCTACTGGTAGCAGTCGACAAAGCCAGCAAGTTCTTGTCCGCCTTTCCACTCCCTACGAAAGAAGCAATCGGAGTAGCGAGGAAACTGCTCGAAGTGATGCTTACTTTTGGGCTACCGCTGTATGTTCGCAGTGATCCGGGATCCGAGTTCACGGCAGAGGTGATGCAACACTTATGTAGGTGGTTGAACGTGACCATTGCCTATGGGCCTGCCGATCATCCACGTGCACAGTGGACGGTGGAGAGACTGGGGGGGTGGCTACACGAAGCACTGGGAGAACTGTGCAAGACCTGGCCTCGCAGATGGGACGAGTACGTGCAACCGACACTGTGGATCCATCGTACCACGCCGGACCTGCGCTTACCGGGGAAGCCAACTCCCTTCCGTCTTTTCTTCGGTCGTGATGCACGCACGCAACTTGATGCTACGCACCCCGAGATAGATGGTGGTGATGTCAGAGGCGGGATGCACAGTTACGTGGCCGACAAACGTCAAGCGTACAAGGAGGTTCGGGATGTACGGATATCTCTATCGCAAAGACATGAAGACAGGCAGAAAAGTCGTGAGAGTCGGAATGCTGAAATCGGTCGGACCTCGGTGGGAACCCGTGTTGTTGGCGAAGATAAGGTGCTGGTGAAGGAGGCGGAGTCAGTGATGGCAAGGGAAGGGATACATCATAAACTAGCCAACGAGCACTGGACCAGACCTTGGGAGGTGACTGAAGTTGTCTTACCAGGACTCAGCTACATCGTCACGATGAATGGGCGAGGGATTCGCCGACGACGGGCGTCAGCATCGAATATCAAGATGTTCCACTTACGTCCGGACGACCTCCGTCACGACTTCGAAAACGAATTTGCTCACCTGGCATGGGGAGTTGACTTCGGACTGGCGGAGCCGTCGATTGTAGCGTCGCCTATGTATATACCCTATTAGACAGAAAGGCTGTGATGGGTCAAGGCAACGCTTGGAAGTGGCGACACAAGGGACGATTCGTGGATGGTACAGAGTCGCAGTGGCTGTCCGAAGAGGAGGCACGAGACAGTTTCACCCCTTTACAGCTGAACGTTTTCCATGCGCTGTGGGAAACGTATCACGGAGCGGAGTGCCGGGCAAGACCAACTTCCACGCTAACGCGGAAGGAAAGAGATGGGATCGACCGCGAACAAGCGTTGAAACAATACCCCGTGGGAACCGTGATCTGGAGGGAATTCGCGGACGCTGAAGGAAACAAGAAGCGTCACCTTTCAAAGGTCTTCGAGTACAAGTCACCGTACTGGCGGGTTTGGTACGCAAACGGAGATTGGGAGGAGCTCAACGAACGTGAAATCCTGAAAGGTAGGAGGACCGGAAATTCGCAATCCAGTTCCCCGTAAACGTGGAACGTGAAGTGGAGGCGGATGTAGAAAGGGAGAAGACGTTGGCCGAAGATCGACCAGCGAGGAGGATCAAGGCCTCGGCCTACCCGGGTTAATGGGAAAAGCCGGGAAGTGGTGGATAAGAGGCTCTCAGCTGGTGCGCTTGATGAGAAATACTAGCAAGTCCAGCAGTACCGATCTGGGACCTAATGCGAAAAAGCGCGAGGCCCAGGGTCCTATCCATGCAAAATGTTAGACGCCACTCTTCCGAGCCTTAGGGTAATCGAAGCACAACTAAGTGTGGGAAAAGGCCTCACTCTTACTCCAGTGTATCCACAGCCCGGTTAGCACGGTATTCCTGGGAAGCCGTGCTGGGGGGGTGTTGCGGCGGATTGACATGACGTCACATGACAACCCGTGGCGGAATGCTGCCTAGGTCTGTATAACGCCGATCAGTCTAGAAAGCGTGCCGCTCACGGCCTGAGTCCAAAAGACACACAAAACCAAACAAGGGAAAAAGGAACCTGAACTTGATCTGACACGCGCGTGAGGGACTGCGAACCCAGCTTGAGTACAGCGATCGTTACCGTGAGGCATTCATTATTGGAGGCTTCATCCGGAGATCTTTTTTTTTTTTTTTTTTTCTTCCACACTTTTACTTTCCAGCTTCTGGACAAGCTGTTGTCACAGGTGTCATCCCTTCTCCTCCCCGGTTCTTGCCTTCAATTTTTATCGCGCATAGGGTTCAGCAATCCCACTGCTCGTCGATTGTTCATCGAGTGTTGCTAACTCACGCTCTCTAGCTTTCTGTTATATTGTACGAGCGCTTGGAAGAGGACTGCGTGAGACGAGACTGGTGTTTGCAGGCAGCTTTTGCAACAAGCAGACGGGAGGAATCAGCCTGAAGGTAGACACGGAGGAAACGAACTAGAAGCGGTGAGAGAGTTGGGACAAGGGATTGGAGACTTGGGTACGTGTGCCTAAAATAGCTCTTTATCCGTTCGTTACAGCGGCACCAAACACGTACTGGTGGGGTGAATTAGCGCGGGCAGTCGTCCGCGAAGCCGTTTCCCGGGGTATCGGCCGGTGGAGCGGCCGATAAGGCCTCTTCCGCGGTGGTTACCTATTTCGAATGCCGCAAGCCCGGCCACCTCGCTCGTAACTGCCCTCTGCACACCTTTCCTTCGAAGGCCTCCTTGCCGCCCGCGGGAGGGGGGGGGAGACGGGGTACATGGGTCATCCACGGGGCGTGGACGGCCGCCGCCGCCGGCGCAGCAGCAGCGACCACGGCAGCAGCGGCAGCCGCAGCAACGACAACCGCAGCAGCACTCACAGCAGCAGCAGCGTTTCTCAGCGCATCAACCAGGCTCGATGCCCTTTTCTGGAGCGGGGAAGGGTCACGGGGGGGCATCTGCGACTGCTTTTCATCAGCGCCACGTTGGCGGTCGCGCAGTTTTCTCTGGTGACACCGAACCCGCGGGCGCGGGCAGAACGACCGCATTTTTGCCCCAGCACCCAATCCCGTCTTCCGCTAATGCCCCGGCGTCGGTCAATGCGCCGGCAGCTGACGGTCCTGGGGAATCGGGGCCGTGCGTACCAGCGTTCCGCGGCGTGCTGCCCGGTAGTTTGTCTGGGTTTAGTGTCGAAAGCGTAGCCGTCGACGAGCGCGAAAAATGGTGTCAAGCCAGCTTGTCGGTGCCCGGGGCAGCTGTAATGGCGGCGGTTGATGCTGTTGCCATACTCGACTGGGGGTCTGGTATCACGACCATGTCTGCTGGGATTGCGAAATAGTTGCAAGCGGCATTTTCTGATGGGCAAGTTGTGGGGGGCATGGCGCACCCGGGGAAGCTCAAGGTGGCGGATAGCCGTGTTCTCGTGGTCCAGGAGAGAACGTGCCCGGTGCGGATTGCTTTGCACACCAGCTGGGGTTTGGTTACCATGGATCCGTTTTCCTTTGCAGTCATCCTGGGCAACGACGATGTAGTCATTCTTGGAAACCCAACTTTGAAGCTGTTGGGTATCTGATACGTCAACACTGAAGGACCCAAACGCTTTGATGAAGCTCATTCGGGGCCAAGGACTCCGCTGGCCGGACATCCAGTGGATGTTTGACGCGGACCGTCGTTTTTGGAGTGGTCGTAGAGAAACAGGTTGCGTCGCGATGCTCGGAACCACCGTGGAGGTAACGTTACTAAATCTGCAAGCGTTGCGACAAGCCAGTACTACTATCCAAGTGATCGAGGAATTTCAGGAAATGTCGAGCAATGGGACCAACGCACTCAGATGTATAGGCCTAAACAGGTTTACTGGCCGTAATTCTGGGGTGCGTACTGCAGAAGTGCGCGAGATATCTGGCCAAAATGCAGCATGTCCCGCGATTCGCGGTCCAGAGATAACTCTGTTTAGCTGGCGGCATCTGCAGCTGCTACGGAAAAAACAACGGTTATTGCCTCGCCTGGGTTGCTGGCGTCATCTACGGAAAGCGATGTGACTACAGCGGTACCAACTACTGTCGAGGCGTTGAAGGCCGTGGCAGGAGATAAATAATGAGAACGAAAGTTTACCAAAGTGAAGGGTGATTCCGCTAAATCACCGGAAATAGTGCATGAGATGTTCGGGATTAAGGAGGAACATATCAAAACGCTGCGCCTACCTACTGCTGTAGCACTTCAGTCGATTACAAAGAATCGAGCTTGCGGCGGCAGACGCGGTAGTTGGCGAACGCGGCAAGACTTCCAATACCATAGCAGGGGCGGAGAATGCTTATCAGGGGCACGGCCTGGTTTTCGGGTTGCTGGTTCCGTGCAGTATGGTCGTAGCTGCATTTTTACTCGTTGGTACTGCTGTGTTACTCGTTCGGTCGGATTGACGAGGCCAAACCCTCAACGACGGCGATTACGCTGACATCTTCATCAAATTTTACTTTCATATCCGGCAACATTCGGGTTGAGAGAAGCCTACAAATGGGAGCATGCTCACGTCAGGAGTGACGAACAACAGTATCGGACTCGGCTATTATTATTAGGGCTGGTGGTTGGAGAATCTTCAACAGGAGAACCGCGAATAAACTTAGGGAACTTAGGGGTACTGAATGGGGATTCGGGGATACGAGAAGATCGCTCATGAGTTTAAATACATGTAGTAATCTGTTTTATCAGCACCTAAACCATTGTAGACCAGCCCCCCTAGGCCACAATAGGGGAAGATCTTTGGCCATAGACATTGCCTGACCTAGGCTTGTCCATACATATACGAGTACACAACACATACTCGTTACCATCCCGGCAAACCTGGCGCAACCCACAGACGAGATTCGGATTTGTGCCGAGGGACGAAAAGAAGCGCACTCGGCTCGTGCCTCTCCGTGGACACGTATTCGTATCATAGACTGCAGCTGAGCGGCAGTCAGTCAACGCGCTGGGCTTGGATGCTAAATACAACATGCCGAGACAGCTTTCAGGCGAACTCTGCAGATAGATCTCAAATCAACCCGTACCAATAAATTGTTGCTTTCGCAACGAGTTGACCAGTTAATCTTGCAAAATAGAAGGGGTTTCGCCATCTCTCACGCTACTGTTAATAACGATCCAAACAGAAGGTTCATTACCAACAGCATTAACAAAAATGTCCTTCTAACGAAAAAGGCTCTTGATTCTTCAAAACAAAGCGATGTTGAATCTGACGCTCAATCCCAGACAGAAACTTTAGATTTGCTTGTTGTGGCGAGCTCGCTCCGGGACCAAGAAAAACACTAATAATAGCCATCTCTTCCAACAGCTAGCTAGCACCCTTGCAACATCCACCCAAACGGGGTCAGTTGGGGATCGCCGTGCGCGGCGGCGGTGTATCATCTCGAGCCGCGCGCGCGGGAATAGGCGCGGGGAAGGCGAGGAAATCGAAACTCGGAGAAATTTTGGCGCGAAAGCAAGTTTTAGGCTCGAGATCTGTTCTTGACTCATGCCAATTTGAGGCTCCCATGAAAGAAACATTCAAGATTTCCAAATCGCTCTCGGCTTGCACGAAGGACCCTACACAGATCTGCACCATACGAACAGTTTGACGCACCGATACAATATGGTCGTAATATGCCGATCGTGCCTTGCCATTAACTAATACACGCGGGGAGATGGGTTTAGTACACCTTTGAAGCCGCTTGATATTTATCGGAGGCAAAAAACAAGCAATCAGCGTTCGCAATAACACAATAATAAGTAAAAGATGAAGCACGGCAAAATCGTTGAGGCAAAGAGACTCACAAAAGTTATGCATTGACCGCCAGAAAGAAGTCTGACTGCTGTGTGCGAAGACCTGTTCATCATTACACGATATTTTCAACAACACCAATAGATCTTACGTGCGCCGGTATTTTCTTTCCCACGCACAAGAAGTCATTTCTGTGAAGCAGTACAAAATCTGAACTACGTGCCCCACAATTGTGTTCACGACGCTAGTACACATGCAACTGCAAAATGATCCGAGAAGCGAACTCTCAAAACTGTTGAGACGCCCACCACCTTTCGAACGTCGGCCCCGTGCTGCCGTCCGTGGTTCGACTATTGGGCCCGGCTAGAGTCCACACCACGCGGTATTCCTCCTTGCTGAACATCGTGCGATTCTTCCGTATGAAAGATTCCAACTCGCCTTGAGGCATACTAATTAACGCGACGTACTGCCGGGCCCATCCAAATCGTTCCTCCACTGCTCCTGTCGGTTTGTTGGGTCTTATCCCTCGTCCACCAGCAGATGCCGTGCCCTCGTCCAGGCTTGCGAGTTTTCGTTCGTCTGTGACATCTCCCACAGTCTGCTGCAAGGTGTTGAGGATTTTGTTCAACTTGCCTACACCACCCACAGTGATAGTCTTCGTCTTGAAAAAAGAAAACGAGCGTACCAAAAGCCGGGGTAGAAGGCGAGGCAACGGTGCCAGCACAAAAGCAAGTAACTCCCTTGGGCAGAGCAGAGGCAAGCTCCCCTTGGGCTCAAACGGGCTGAGAGCTTCTTGCTCTTCCCGTATGCAGCGATTGAGTGTGACAACGCACGGATCTTCAACGCTGCCAAGGCTCATGGCAGTGGTCGATCCTTGTCCGCTTGTCACCGCCAGATCGATGGCGGGGAGCTGCTGCATGTAGTAGCTTACCAGCATGTATACCTGAGCCAGATAAACGGCGATTCACGCTGCGTGAGACAACTAATCGCTAACGTTGCAATAGCATTGAACATATGCTGAATCAGACGCAGATTCGCGCAGACATCATCAGCACACTGCTGTAGTAATAGCCTGATACAGTGTGCAAGCTCACCATGTGCTTCACAGTGTAGCACCACGCCTGTGTTGATAATGTCGCATTGTACGTGAGAAGGTGCACAACCTCACCTCGAGCCTTAAACAGAGGAGACTGTCATCGGCGAGCTGTGACAGCTTCCGCGCTATCTGTCGTAGTTTCTGCGCGGGTGCGACGGCTCCGTCAGTCCCAGGCGGTTTGCGAAGGTCGCCCATCCTGTTGGGACCGCTTGCTTTGTTGGGGGGGGATTGATCGCTTGAGGCCAATGGGGGTTGGTGTTTGATGGCAGCGCAGACCTTGAGCAGTTTATGCGCTAGCCAATCGCAGCTGAAAGCCAGGCATGCCACAGCCTGTTGCTTTCGAAGAGAAAGAAGGCTCTGCGTCAAGAAGGGGGGCAGCGTTGGTAAGTGCATAAACAATGCGCGCGGTCGTCGGTCAGCTACGTGTGGAGCGTTAGCCGAAAAAGCAGTGGGTCAGCGACATATCTGAACGTACTACTGCTGTAGTAGCGTGAGAATACGGGGTACAACCATTAACCTAGCATGCCGCTTTGCTACAGCACATCAAAGCAATTGAGCGTATCTGAACGTTCAAATTCACGACGGCGACGGGCGGTGTTTCCTGCATACGTCAGGTTTAAAAAAAGTAAACATCTTGAGTCTGTCGTTCCTCATGTCTGGGCGTTACCATCTGCAGCAACCCAAATCCTCCAAGAAAAAAAAATGAAGATTCAATGAGGAGTACCGTGTTTTGAACCCATCAGATGATCTGGGAAGCGCCAACCAAGCCTTTAAAACAACTGTCGATCGAACAACGGGTGTGTCGATCCGCATGAACGAAAACAGCGTTACGCACCTGCTTGGTCACTGGGAAAGGAACGTTGTCGAAATTCCACACGTCTTTAAGCAAGATAAACTCGCTTTCAAAAATGTCGTCAGCTTCTTCCTCTCCAGAACTTTGAAGGCGCCCGTCCCTCCCTCGCAAGGCGTCCTGGCGATCAGAACTCTTCACAGTTGCCCCGCCGAGTGATCTCCTTTGGGGAGGCCCTTTGGAGGTTAACGCTTCAGTCACCTCGCCTTCATCCCACCGGAGCAGCGCACCTGCACAGCACTCTGTCAGACTTGCAGCGTACAACAGCTACAAACTTTGACAACCAACATGTGAAGCTCACGCAGAGCCAGTATATACAACACTCACCATAGACGAATGTCTTGTACTTCATGTGTTGCGCGTCCCGTCGTAGCAGATCTCTTAGCTTGTCGCTGAATCGCTCCAATCGCGATCGAGATGCGCTGTCCATGGTAAGCAGCATCACAAAAATGGATGTTATGCGCGTATGGCAAGCAAACAGCTGATGTTACCAACTCCTACAGCACACCTGCATTCAATCGATCAAACCGTCCCCATTTCCTTCATCCATATCATACCTATGTATTGTCGTCTCTTGAAACTTGTTCTGGACCAAGGCAAAGTAGTCCTCCAAGCTAGTGCGAAGTATCTCACCAATCTGCAACAATGTTCGTCAGTACGAGCGTGAGGTTCATAGGGGCGCGTAATGGTTATTTTTAATAACTAACGTTTGCCTTCAAATATGGCGCTACTAACGCCAGGACATTGGTCTGGAGCGCAACCGTGCGTGACGATTCTTCCACGATTCCACCGGCAAGTTTGTCCTGGCAAATATGCTGCGGCCAAAAGTTGACATGGCGGCTCCCACCTCCTCCGCGTAATGCGGCATCTGAACCATTGCTCTGAAGAGAGTGCACGCCTGAGCGTAGATGTCCTCGGCACCTCTGCTCGGATGAAGGGCGCCGAAGCTACCGGGAACGCGTTCGCGGGACGCAGCTCCGTCAGCTGGGACGACTTTGGAAAGGGCTTGCGACCCGGTGGCCATTGATGCCGGGAAGAACCAATCGTTGTCTCCCACAAGCTGTACATCGGCAGTATCGCGGGTAAGGGCGATGGCTTGACTTGTGAGTTGACAAATGGGCAGCACTTAGGCAAAAACAGTGGCCAAAGTCTAACAGAGACTGGACGGCCGACAATCTATAAAAAAATGTGCTGTGGCGTGAGGAAATAGTTTATCTGAGTTATCCCACGCTAGGGGTGCAGTACAAGTTTCTGAGCGCTCAATATCTCACCCGAAGCACGTCTTCGAAGGTATCGTTCGCGCAACCCAACCAACACTTCTATGCGCCAGTTTGAAAAAAAATACACTCGTAAATTCGTCATGATAGCCAATAGTTCCACAGCAGCTGAGGAGCTCAACCGGTGTTGAGGAGCTCAACCGGTCAGAAACATTTGGCCCAAAACGTGCAACCCCTACCGTGGGACAACTCACATTGACCGCTCGAACACCGAGAACCCTTTTCACTTCAGAACATACGTGCATCACCAACAAAGGTGTTTGTATACAAAGACGCGCACGCTTGTTACGAGTAAAGAAGCGCCGGGAAGACCAATGTGAACAGCCACCGCAGACCATGTACCGTGAGCAACATTCGGTTATGCGCGCTGACATCGTGTGACCCGAAACATGGCAAAACAGTAGCAGTCGGCCTCAAAAGACCCTTCGGCCTATCACCTGCGCGTTCATGGTTAGGCAGTCTGCGCCAAGCAGAGGTAGAAACTTATCACGCGCCGTCGCGTGCATAAATGCAGACAGGGTGCTCCCTGCGCTTTCCGGTCCCTCTTGCATGACCCGGCGTGCTCCTCTGTCTCGGTGAATGTGGCCCGATTCAAAAATCTCCTTCCTCATCTCGTTGATCATTGCCTGCACGACACCAGATCGGGAAGTAAGGATACTGCAATCAGTTTTAGCATTAACCACAGTTTGTTTCGTATATGATAACGCGAGCCAGGATCGGAGCAACTACTGGCCTAAGTTTAAGTGGGTCTATTCGAACACGTTTTTAAGCATAAATCAATATCGCTGATGAACCGGGGCGAGTCAACACAGATGTACCGACTGGGAGGGCATGATGCCAGTTGTGACAAACACACGGCATCTGGGCATTAAAAACATTATGTACGTGCACATTTAGAAAGTAATCATTTAAACTAGACAAAGAAAAAACACGACTCAGAGACGGCGGCACTTGTCGACTCTAAGATCGTAGATCCGGCAGGAAAAGCTCGCCTACTTCATCGAACCAACATCATGGGGTGAGCTAAACCATCCGCATCACCTCTTCGACTTCCACGAACTTGAGGGTTGGGCGGAAGATGTTGATAATGACGAGGGGTGAAGGGTCTGCCAGCAAACGGGAACGGCAATATTCAGCAGCGCTCGCGTGATCGAGCTCGATGGCTGTCCTGACCAATCCTGTCGAAGACGACTCGGGACGCCTGAGGGGACGAAAGTACGAGACGGACGAAGCCAAGTTCAACGGCTCCACGCTGGACGAGCCTGAGCCGAACCTAGTGCTGTGCGCCCGGCTAGATCCTGTGTTGCCTCCTTCCGCCGCTACAATGCTGTGGTTCGAGTCGTCCATGTGTCTGCCCAGCACATCGATGAGGTGAGCCTGTGTGTGCTGCCACAAACTCAGGACAAGCGATTGCTTGTAGGGTGCATCTGCCTCGAACACAGGTTTTTCCGGATCACTGTCGCGGATATCTCGCAATCGGGCAGCATGCAGAAGTCGAACGAGACGCATGAGGTTAGCCAGCACGCTCGTGAAGGAATCGAAGACAAGACTAAGGTACTGCGTGAGGTTTTGCACTTTCGTCGCCAACCCCTCGTCTTTTCTCCTGCCTTTGGAGGAAGCGCCACGCGAGTTCACTCCAACCTCCTCGTGCTTATCCACACACGCACGCATGTGCGTGGCGCTGAGAGTCAAGACTTCGTCAGGCAACCTCTCCAGTAGATACCGTTCAACGTCGTCTACACACCGCAAACGGCGCACAGCCTCCACCAGAAGGCGCAAATGCACTTTGAAATCCTGTGATGGGTCTTCAAGCGCCTGTTCCTCGTCGTCTCCGACATCAGTGACATCCACCGGAATGCCCGCCCACATAATATCTGCAGCATCATCTGCCCCCGCGCTTGACTCCGAGGCTGCATCCGAGGAAAGGCCACCACCCGCACCTCCAGGGGTTCCCTGTCCGCGAGATGAGGCGCTAGCCGTGGGGTCATCCGCCAGAGGTCCACCTGCCCCACCTCGTTCCCTTCTCCTTCTGTTTTTCACCCCTGCCCGCCCCTTGTCCGCGGCATTCGACTGGGTGGTCGCCGCGCGGAGGAATAAAATGTCTGCAATTTCTTCCACCAAGGTGTCCAGTATCCTGCCCTTCTGATGGAGCATTTCATCCCTCACACTCGCGACAGCGGGAACGTCGACCAATTCAGCGCTGAAAATGTTGAGCAGGGATTCGTTGAGCAGATCGACAGCTCCAACAAACCTCTTTTGCCGCACCAGACGCTCAAATTTGACCGGAGCATCCTATTGCCAAAGCGCACGCCGTGCGGGGGGAGGGGGGTTAGACTCCACAATCGTCCGCCAACCAAGAGGCCTGAGAATCACCCAGCCACCGTTCTTGTACCGAAAGGGCGCATGCTGTATAGTGGCAAACAGGTAGGTAGTTTGGCGCCATAGTCTACACGAACAGCAATGTCAAACAGCAACGAACGTGCAATATGCTGAAATATGCGTGCTTCATAGTGTTCGTAAATACACTCTTCTTGGAAGTAATCGTAACGTAAACATTATAGACAGCAACAATGACTGACAATGCATCTATCTCTGGCCTGCCCATCTACGAGCTAAAGAAAAATCGAGCGACAGCATCATTTATAGTTTAGTCCACCCTATCAACACGCACATAGGACTCGAATATAAAAAAAACAGCGTTACCATCCTTCACTACGATTACGGCTCGTTCAGCTAAAGCAGTTCAAAAGAAGACTACGAGTATGGCTCGTTCAGGGGAAAAAAACAGCTCTTCAACAGCCCCAAAAGAGCACGAATTACTGTAAATCTGGCCAGTGTTTGACCCACGTATTACTCTGCCCAGTACTCCACCGCACTGTCGCTTGTAATGGCACACCAGTATCACACACTGCCAGGCTTGGGGTTTGTGAGGATAGGGTTATTTAACCACAGCAACCAGTGCTCATGTACAACACAATACTTTCAACACTTCATGCGTCATAGCAACTAATTGAATGTGCCCGGAAACGCACAAAATAAAGTGCCATACAACTTGGATGCATCTTCTCGTAAAACAAAAAAGCAACGGGGCATATTTTCAACGTACAGTCCAGACATTTACGCTCCGCGTGCCAGCGGTCGGAACATTCGCGGCGCTGCGCAACGTAACACAGCTAAAAAGAAACTTGATCGTAATACAATGACAAACAGCGTGATTCTCGCCGACAACCACTAAGCCACACGGCAATCCTTGACGAAACCTGAACCAAGCATGATAATACTGAGGGCAATGGTGTTAAGCGGGCTGCAGACTGGCACTATCATACGAACGCACCTTGATCATGTCAAGAGCGTTCAGCAGCCGCAGCACAAGAGAGTACTGCAATTTGCGTTGCCATAGCTCCCGTACGTCGGTCTGGCTGACGCCTGTTTGGAGGAGTTGCTTGCACTCCCGGAGCTGCTCTCGGAGCGTGCCGACGTTAGACCGGGTCTGGTTGTAGTGCCTAGCCACCCCACCCATAGCTTGCACGGAGCTATTCAAACTACCATGGTGCTCTACAGTGATACGTTCGACCACATCGCTGCACACTTGAAGTTGTCGCTGAATGTTCTTGTGTAGTGGGTTACCCGCCAACTGCTCGAACTCGGGACTTTCCTCGTTGTCATTGCCTTGATCAAGACTAACACTCAGAATCTCGATCACCTGATTAAAAGGCCTGGTGTTTTTTTTTTCACGGAAGGGAAGATGGGAGCGGACGCAACAGGTTAGGTGCGCGCCTGTGTGGGAACCGATAAAATGAGCACGGGTCAGCCTCAAAGTTGATGTCCATACTCAGCTACGAAACGTGTACATGCTGCCTGCGTATCTTGTGCACAGAAAGTAGTCTAGCGCGCGTATAGCCAGTAGGCTCAACAGCTCTACTAAATTAGACTGTTAAAAGTACCCGTTACAAGGTACCTGGCATACGAGTATAAAAGTATCACCCCATAACCCCGTCAAATCCCTTACAGTTGCAGCCATCGCATCCCTCGAAACCGACACCTAATTATTACTCTACCAAAGCCGACGAAACGCCTGAAAGCCGGGGATGGCTTCTAAATGCCCCCGTAATCGTGATTTAAATCTCGCCTTGTGAGCAGTTTCGTTTTACTGGTACAGTTCAGGGTGGGTACTGGTACCTGGTATGTATGAGAACATGTATCAGTTGCGTATCCTTTTTCGCCACGGGTGATACTGCTGGCAGTGCATCCTATGCTATCAACATTGTTGACACCATGATATTGTTGTCTCGGTCGAGACTACATGGTACATATAATAACAGGTTACCAGACGGGAAGAATCAGATCTTGACAAGGAAGGCAGCTTTGCGCAAGCCTAAAGCATTTCGTCAGCCCAACAATGTTTCCAGGCATTGGACGTATACCTTTAGTATGGCTGCATATTCTGCTTTGTTCCCGGTGACTTCAGTCCTGGGTTCTGTGAAGTTTCCTATCAATCTCCAAATCCCTTGCCTTCAACTCTATCTTCAGGCCTAACTTCATCTTTTTTCGTCATCCCCTTCCCTACTCAATCCAAGTTCATAAGCAATCTAGCTCTGTCGTCAATCAGTCGTCATTCGATATTTGATCCGACCCATAAAAAGGGGCTCCATGCGTGCAATTGATGTCTTTTGAGTTCTGTCCCCGAACGCTCACGATTTCGGTACTTTGTACACCTTTTTTATGGGGCTTTGTCGCGCCAGCCGTGAACGGTCTGGTCGGGCAAATCGTACCGTTACATGTCGCAACGCACCACCCGTCCGTCTATTTTTCTCCGTTCCTGTCACAAGACAGCCGCTTAGCGGCTGTCGTATACGGCTGTCCAGCTACCTATATATATTGCGACCTGGATTAGGGGCTACGTTCTTCTATTTTTCTCTGCTGCTGCGGTCACGACGGCAGCCGCTAGTTGTTGTAGCTGTCCAGCTATATCTCGCTTTCCATCTACTGCGACCGATCTCAGTGACTATATGGTGCGCTAGCGTGTGTGATTGTTGTCCTGATTAAGTGGCGAGGTTCACAGCAGCAGTGCGGGACTCGGGCGCACGCATTAGTTGGACGAGGAAGAAATAATGTGCATGACCATGGGCGCTCGGTTACTTTTCATGTTTCCATACCGGCACATGCACTGCGACTGACTGTAATTCGATTTTTAATCGCACATCACAGCAAGAGTTACAATTTTCATGTCTTCAGCTGAGACGTAGCGAGGCCAAGAACGACATACTTCGAAGTACAACGAGCATGAGCATCCGTCAAATTGGCAAACAGCCCAGGGCCGGGTGGGCGGGGCGGTGGGGAGCATTCATTGATCTGGACGAGGACTGCGCATGAACATGCGCCCGTGGTTGTTTTCACGTCTTCAAACCGGTACTTTTTTTTTTTCTTCATCCCATTCATTATCCTCGAACTACTCTCGCGCTCCCTCCCAGAGTAGTAACGAAAATTCGGGGTTACATAGCGGGCCCTCCTCCCCTCTACCCACTACGGCACGTGCCTTCATTCTTTATAGCAAGGCGAATAAGGTATCTTCTACCCTCGTCGATTCGCGTCGATGTGTGCGTACCCATGCTGCTAGGCGCTCTCAGCAGTTGATCCTTCTCTTTTTTCGTATTTCAGAATCGCACCACCGTGGGGATCGAACTCAAGGACCAACGCTCCGAAGTATTAGTATTAGAGGGTTGCTCCGAAGTAAAAGTATTAGAGGGTAACCGCTATTAATAGACCACCGGGACGACAGGACTCGTCAAATATACCTGGTACCGAACTTGAACTTTCGATCGTACCTGGTACGCCACAGCAGCCGGTCACAACTGTCAGGCAATATTTTTCAAGATTTTCAGACGTGGCGAGGCCAAGAACGATAGAGCATCCGTCATATTTGCAAACAACACAGGGCCAGGCGGGGCAGCGGGAAGCGAGCCCCACCCAACTGACAAACCTGCGTGTGCGTGCCAGTTGACAACATCGCGGGCGCATGCCATGGCAAAGCCTCTTTGCCTCCTTGGACTACCTTACTAGTAATTTGTAAATAATGAAGCGCGCGGCCTCAATATCTGCCGTAGTCCAATCTGCGATGCTGGGTGACTACGAAAAACTGACGAGGCAGAGCAGAAAGCGAAAGAACAGCAGCATACCTGGTCATGTGGCAGATGTGAACTGAACAAAAACAACACGAACGAACATCTACGAACGCTGTTCGATATTTACGTTTTGTTTTCAGACAGAGAAAAAAAACGTCGGTACTCGTAGTGCTGCTGTAGTACTCGTAGCAGCAGCAGCAGCGGAACAGAAGCAGTAGCAGCGGTAGTAACAGCAGCAGCAGGGCACACGAGACCAGGGTCGGGTCAGCGTCGTGGTGCGTGCGTCTCTTCGATCAGCCTCCTGAAAATAGCTATTAAACGTGCAGCAGTACTTTGTTTGTTTTGCGGTTTAATTCTTGATGGGGGCGAACAATCTGCATCTATCTCCTATCATCGAAACACATGCAACATCGGAGGTACGTACCCTACGTACCAGGCACCACCATGGTATCTACAGCAGAGCTTCTCCGTCCCCCCATCCCTCACGGTGGGCCTGACCATATATTTTGCAGCATGTCTCAGGGACACGAGCCCAAACGGTAGTGTGGGCAGACAAACAGACACATTAGGTTTGCTCGGTAAACTTGATTTTCAAGAAGAAAAAAATGTCGTTTTATTTATAAAATTGTTGCCGTTTTATAATTACGATGTTTTGAAAGAAAGTCATTTGATAGGAACCCAGTTTTCCTGTGAAACCACACGTTACCGCACCTGTCTCGACGAACTCTCAACGACTTACAGCGAAAACCAGCAAGAGAAGAGTTGTCTGTTATTTGTGCATGCACGGGACCCGTCGCAACTGGCCTTGGTGCCGTGTACGCTGAGTGCGGTGGACAAACGTGGCCGAAAAACTTGACAAAAACATACACACACAGAGAAAGTAAGTAAAGGCACCCTACCCTTGTATGCGATCCAACATGAGGCTTTTTTCAGGAATGTGTGCGGAGTAAGAACCGTTTCGCTGAACGCTTTTTTGCTTTTAAATCTCGCGGAGCGGATATCCGCCCGTGGGAAAAGTCACGGATTACTACGGAGCGGATAGCCGCCCCATGAATGTCATGGAACGGAGCGGATTTTTCGAGTGTGTTACGGAGCGAATATCCGCTTGCGGGGAAAGTCACGGATTGTCACGGAGCGGATATCCGCCGCTACAAATGTCACGGATTATGTCGGAGCGGATATCCGTCGCACAATGTTTTTCACGGGGCGGTTTATCTCACTCCGAAGAGCAAACCGCATAAAACCGCGGTTTTTCACCACGGTTCACTGCAGCGATTATCCGTGAAAATGATAGGGTTAACTGTGGAAATGATACGGATATCCGCGAGTAAATACCGATAAGTACGAAAGGATACGTTGTATTGGCGGATAAAATGGACATTTTGTTTTCGAAACCTTGTGGCGCCCAACGCCCAGCACCAGAGGAGAAAGAAAGGTGAAAATGTACACGTTGCGTCCCTCGAGAAATCCACCACAGAGTGACAGAGGCCGGGGGGGAACACGCACAACAGCAGCAGCGTCTGACCCAGGACCATTCCACCATGAAAAAAGTCAACAACAGTGAAAACGTGAAACCAACTAAACCAACAGAGTGAAAAACAACAAAACGACCACCTGTTCATATTACGTTGCTTACGCGGGGCGGGGGATATAGATACCGTCGCTATGGGCACTGTACAAGGAATACAGTGATATCACGTCGTTCTACGGTAGGTTATTCAGCATTCTGAACAATTCGACCGTGGAAAACCGTAACTTTCAGCGGTTTGTTCCGTTATATATGCTACGGAGTAGGTACGGAGGTCGAACCGCTCCGTGGAAAAACAGCTTTTCACGGTTTCAACCGCGCAGTTATAATCCGTACGGAGCGGAGGGTTTTTTTATAGTGTCACGGAGCGGATATCCGCACGTCTCGGATTATTGCGGAGTGGATATCCGCCCTTGAAAATGTCATGGAGCGGAGCGGATTTTGTTAGTGTGTTGCGGAGCGGATCGGATATCCACTTCTGGGAAAAGTCGCGTATTGTCACGGAGCGGATATCCGCTGCTACAAAATTCACGGAGCGGTGCGGTTTGATCGAACTGCTCCGTAAAAAACCGCTCCGCCGATATGTATGTATATATTCTCACTCCGTACACATCCATGCTTTTTTTCCATGGAAAACCAAGAAAAAAAGCTCAGCGCTGCGCGCTTCGCGGCACAGCGCCTATCGAATTTTTCGTAAGGATCCGGTGATGTGATTGGCTTACAGGCAGGAAAATTCGGCAAATTCGGCAAATGAAACACGAGTTTTGCTAGGATTTTATAAGGACAGGCCGTTATGATTGGCGGTGATTGCACCGAGCTGGGCGCTGCGAATGAGACACGGCTGCAGTGGGACTTGCCGAGAGGTGGCCCACGTACACGGCGCATACGTGAGAGATACAGAGACGCGCGCAGCACATACGCTCAGACAATCGACGCTGCACTGCGCAGCCGGCGGCCCGCTAGTGATGTCGTGGTGCAATCGCGCTGTAGTATATATAGATTGTTGCGTTTCTCGGAGCCTGGGTCTCTGTCGCTGTGACGACGAGGACCATGGCGGGTAGAACAGTCAAGGTCGACATAGATTTTTACAAACGACGTCCGTCTTGCTCCACCAGGACAAAGACCCGTCTTATGCGTGTGTGTGCCCACGTCACACGCCACAGCAGCAGCAGCAGCAGTAGCAGCTGCACACCACCACCACCAGACTACAACACCAGCAAGCGGCCGTTTCATTTCGGTGGTGTCAGGCCCTTGCACCTGCCAGGGCAGCGGGTTGGCCGAGTCCATTCAAAGGCACAAAGCAGCAGCAGCAGCAGCCAGAGTACATACGTGACAGACCCAAACCCAGTCTAAAATCAAGTATAATGAACCCGCCTGATCCACGACACACAGCAGGTTGTGTTTGCTAGTGTCTACACTCACTCCACAAAAGAAGCACCACCTCCACCACCACCAGACTACAAATCAGCAAGCAACAGGTTATTATCCGCGGTCCCGCGCCTTCGCACCTGCTGCGGAAGGGAGCAACCCCTGTAGGCCGAGTTCAATTGAACATAGCGGTTTACAACATGAAATAAAAAACCCGGTCTAAATACGACATAAAACAAGGGCAATAACCAAAAACGGGTACTATACCCGGTCACTTTCTTGTCAAAAACGGTTACACTCTAGAATCAAGTGAAAAACGCACCCCACGAGCCACGCGACTGCCCATCGATGAATCTCTCGTTTTTTGGCCTGCTGACGCTATAAATGAGGTGTGCTCGTACAAGGTATATGTCTATTGTGTAGTTGGTAATTGAATGCATGCATTTGTTGACCTGATCACACTCATTCGTACTCGTACTACGATATGTATCACGGTTACGAGTATTCTCGTCACACATGTACGAGTATGTTGTACTGTATTTATCACTTCAAAACAGAGTATAATCATGGATCATAGTAGTAACAAGATCGACGGCGGGCGAGCGAACGAGCGAGCGATAATGAAATACGTGTATTCGTTGTTGTGATCACACTCATTCGTATTCGTACTACGATATGTGCCACATAGTACTCGTCAAACATGGACGTTGTACGATATGGTCATTTAGCAGTAATTGTAGGCTCGTATCATTGGTATCATACGAGCCGGTAAACAAGTATGATCGGCCCCTCAGCATGTATGTAGATGTAGATATATATGTACGACTTGATGACGAAACCTTTCAGTTTTTCTTTTTTCTGTTACGTATGGACTGGGCCTTTACGTATACCTGGCATATGATGGCCCCTATATTATACCAGGCACCAGGTAGGTATTATTCATGAAAAACGCTCCCTGTACGACGCGTCGGAGAGAGCCTGAAAATACCCAGGCAAATCATGGTACGAGTTGGCAACCTCGATGGCATCAGTAAGGAGGATGTTGCTGCGGGCACGCGTGGCGGTGCTGACGGATACAGGGACGCCAGTTGCCTGCTGGATTGTCTTCCTCAACGCCTTCACGCCGATGTCGGGGTTCGCGCACATAGCGTAGCCTTCACCCGTGGGTCGATCCCACATCTAGACGCACGCGCGCGTTTCCCTCTGAACAGTTTGCGTGTTCAAAATCAGCGTGGGTGACACGCCACTCATCAAGGACCGACTTCGTCGCGCGCACCTCCGTCGTGCAAGCCGAGGATACCACCGAAGTCGCCACAGGAACCTGCGACGGATCTGCTTCGGTCCCGGAGCACGAGTACTTGTTCTGTCGCCCACCGCCTTTCCCAGAGGCCCTGTACCCATGACCGGTTGCCAGATACGCCCGCGCAACAGCCGAACGAAGTTCCTTCGTGCTGCCAAACAGAGCTGCCCTCTGTGGCCATGGTGCTCGCCCGTCGGAGGTGAAGGGAAGGGGAGAGCTACGTGTGTGACAGGGGTGAAGTGATGTTTAATGTGGAAGGGGGTCGAAGCTGCTGTGAACCTCTTGGCCTTTCTTTCAGGCACCACGATGGCGTCCCATCCCAGCGAAAGCGACGTTCGTATAGAGGGGATCCATGTATTACCTCTGATTGGGTGTAATGTATATGAAGGCATCTGATTGGCTTAGATACAACCAAAAACGGGTGAAAGCCAAGAATAATGGCCGTTTACTGGTGTACCCGGGACATTATTTCTCAAACATTTTTTTTTTCACCAATCGCGTGGCTCGTGGGGTGCGTTTTTCACTTGATTTAGAGTGTACCCGTTTTTGGTAGGAAAGTGGCCGGGTATACCCGTTTTTGGTTATTTCCCATAAAACAACCTCTCCCCAGGCCAAACATCCTGATACAGTGGGGGTTGCGGTTTAAGATAGCCTAGTTTAAGAGAATCACGTGTTTAAGAGAGTCAAAAATGGCTTGGCACACCTTATCTTAAACCGAACATCGATTATCTTAAACCGAACATACCCCCAACCCCGCCTGCCCGTGTAGTGCTGTAGCCTAGAAACCCTGAGTGACTATCACCCGTAGGCATGTAGGCATACAGAACAAGGTAGACACACAGCTCACAGCTTTACTGGCTGTAGCACAATGCCCTGCGCCGCGGGTTCCAAGTGCGCTGTGGTTCCGGACCACACGCCGGGCCACCACCCTACACGAAAGTAGCTAGCCAGTTTGGGGACCTCGAGGGTGAAGCAGAGAAGTGTAACATGGCCGAGGTGTCGTACCATCTTCGCAAGGCGAAGTTGGCTTGGATGAGGGCGTTTGGGTGGAGGAAAACGAAGCAAACTATCAAGGCAGACTTTTTGTAACGTTGCAGAGCTGCTGTCATACGCATGGGATGGATGTCTGTCTGGTTCAGGGATGTGGATGTGTGAGGTTCAGGGGTGTAAGTGTGTGAGTTTCACTGGTAGTGAGGGGTGGCACCTTGTTGGAGGCTTGAGTCGCTCTCAATGAAATACTGCTGCTGTAGCTTGTGTTTTTGTTGTTTTCTGCTTCTTGTTTTTTGCGTCCGAGATACAATAATACGTACAGTAGTACCGTGAGTGATGCCCATGCTGCTTCACCTCTCTCTGTGTTATGTTGGCTGCTTACAGGGTATAGATGATGTTGGAATAACCCTGCCAAAGAGAACAATTCATTCGACAATATACTCTACGTAGCCTGGTGAGCTCATCTCACGCAGGTGTTTCTTCTTCATATTTACTTTTATTTCAATATACTCCGCGAGTACGCAACAAGGAAGGATCGTGCTGCGTGTCGGCCCTCCAACGCACGGTAAATATTGCGTAAACAATACGAAATGCGCTTTCAACACTTCGAATAGGCACAACGGCAACATCCTGCCCTTTAAGCGCTCTTGACCCCAGGCCCGGGCTCTCTAAAACCCATATGTTCTGTTATAGACGAGTTTATTTTAACCCAAAATCTCGCTTCAAGATGAAACATATCTTAAACCGATTTAGGAGAGCTAAGTTTTCGTCGGTATGGCACACCGCCATCTTAAACCGCAACCCCCACTGTAATTTAATGCCAAGAAAAACGTTGCCCGGGTGTGGGATCGGAGCCCGCTTCGCGCGCCTGATTAAAATGGGTAGAAGGGCAGAAGAGGTCAATCCGCATGACGATGTGTTGTTGGTGCAGCTGCAGTCTTCGTGATATCGTACATACGAACATACTTGGAACGTCATAATTACGCAAACAGCACAGCTCCCCATCCCGCGCCCCGCCCAGCTGTCAAGCCCTCGTGTACGCCCTACGATGACCTCGACGACTCCATATACCTCGTACCTGTGTACTGACCCACGGGATTGATTCACATTCGTACCTGGTGTATACGAAGCCAAGCAACGTACAGTAGTCCATGCTACTTGCAGCAAGAAGGGGTAGACGGAAACTATATGCTCAGCAGCAGCAGCAGCAGTGACGAAGCGTCACTGGGGCCCGCATGCAGAGCAATTCCTCTGGACGCTATGTGAGTAATTGTAAGCTGTAATTGAGGTCCGGTCTTGGAATAGTTCTGCGATATACTGTCGATTCACAGCTGACGTTTTTCAATTTTTATCAAATATTTACTCGTGTTCTCACCGGAAATCCTGCTCCGCCTCGAAGAAGGCAGGATCGATTTCTATTCGCAGCTTGTCCTCAAGCGCCTGCAAGTGCTTCCCGGCATCAGAACTTCCCATAATCACACCTTTTTGCGATAAGCTCTCTTCAATAAGGAAGCGCCCCAGCTGAGCGTGTACTCGGTGCTCACGCAAAAGAAGGGGGAAAGCTCGCCTCCTCACTTGCGCAAAACAGACAGCGACTTACAGACATGCAGTACAGCCGTGGCCGCTTGGCCGCGCTGGCCTACAGACGGCGAACAAAAAAATAAGGGCGAAGATGGGCCCCGTTGTAGAAACGCCGTTCCAATAGTTGGAACATCGAGCTTTGGAATGTGGTGGAAAAAGGAAAAGCGTGTGGTAGAAAAACGAGTTTAGAAGGAAATAACTCGAGTAGTAGCATTATTTGTTGTGCAACATTTGTGGTCTACTTCCTCACAATGGCGTCGACGGCAGGACGTGAGATTATTTATGAACATGAATTAACAAATAAATGAGGTCGCTGGTTCGATTCTCACGGGGAGTGATAATCTCGCAGACATAGGCGGAATCTAAACCTCGCCAGCGACCTCACTAACTGTTCATAATCTCGCATCCTGTCTGCGACGCCATTGTGAGGAAGTAGACTAAAAATGTTGAACAACAAAATTATAAATAATATGCTACTCGACTTATTTCCTTCTACACTCGTTTTCCACCACATTCTGTCCCACCCTACAAAAAATTTGCCGCTCGCAGAGGGTACACGCACATTTCCCTATTTTTATTTTTGCACCCTGAGCACCACGCTACGATCCTGCCTACCAGCAGCAGTCCAGCCCCCTAGCAGCAGCAGCCTGCAACTCTATGCGCGTGCGGCTGCTGTTGTTGTAGGTGGTTACTTTGATCGGAGCCTGCGATGCTCTACCCGCCTATTCGCCACTACCTCTCGCTGCTGCTGCTTCTGCTGCTTCTTTCAAGTGACATATAAATTGTAAGGGTCGTTTGAATATTACATTAGTACTAAAACGGTACTTATATTTACGTTCATGTTCATGTGACATGCCCGTGTAAAGTGTACCTGGTAAGGATCGTCTGAATATTTATTTACTCAAACGGTGTGTTTCTTATATTATACCGTACCATACCAAGAGAGCACAACGCTACAACTCTGCCGCACAGCAGCAGCGGTAGGCAACACCATTTATGTAAGATCGCAGATGACAGACAGCAGACAACATGCGGAGAGCACAGCGCTAGCCTGCGATGCTCTACCCGTCTATACGCCACTACCTCTCGCTGCTGCTACTGCTGCTTCTGCTTCTGTCAAGTGACATGCCGGCGTAAAGTGTAAGGATCGTTTGAATATCACTTTAGTACTCAAACGGTCCTCATGTTTATGTTCATGACGGTGTTCTTGTATGATACCGTACCATACCAAGCACCAGGTACCAGTAGAGATCAACGCTACAAACTTTGCCCCACAGCAGCAGCTGTAGGCAACACGATTTTATAAAAAATATTTCAAGTACGCCAGCCGTGAGTTGGACGAATTTCAGGTCAATACTCATCTTTGCAAGCTGCGTTGTTGGTACTTGTATACTATATGAGTGAGTTTTTATTGGGAGGGGTCCTACTTTTTGTCCACTATTACAAGGGTGCGGGAAAAAAAAAAATCGAGACCCCCCCCCCCCCCCCCCCCTACCCCCCCCCCCCCCGGGTCAGCCGTCCGAAAAAAAAGTTTTTTTTTTCCGAAAGTAACATTGATTTCAAGCTTGTTGTCGATGGTTGGTCAGCAAGATAGCACCCATGCACTGTCGCAACGACATATTAATAAATATCCAGAGCGATTAAACAAAGTATATCATCGTGCTTTCGGGCTGTTGTTGGTTGCTGTCTTGTTTTTTCAATTGTTTGTTTGGTGTGTTGTCGATACTTTGTGTTTTTCCACATTGATTTGTCTAGAAATCCTCGCCACACACAACGCTACACCCAGCATGAGTTTAGCACGCCCGACCCAACTTGCAAGTAACTTGAGCCAACCCAAATAAAGTTCACCACGCCACAGACAATGAGATGATGATGATTGCTGTAGACTACTACTAGTAGTACTTCATCCCCTTGCTCCCCGCCTCCGGCCTCAAGCTTGCCCCCCTCCCCTTTGCCAAGTTCGGCCGTTGCAACAGTCGCTGCGTTCAGACGTGGAAACATTCCGGCGTTTGGCCGCAAGTGACCTTCCCTATCCCCGCCCCCGGCAGGGCTGCCTTGTTCCTCGTCTCACTCTACTTGTTCGAGACGCCTTTTTGAACCCTAACCCGACCGGCCCTACTTACGCCCGAAATTATGTTGTTAGAGGCAACCCCCCCGGCCGTCTCCCCGGCTGCCCCCCCCTCCCTCTTGTTGTATTTCCTCTTCCTCCTCCTCCTCTTCATCTTCTTCCCACTCTAAAATCAAGTCACTAGGTTCATATTGGAATTAGTGTTGCTTGGATTTTATGTAGGAATTAGTGTTGTGCCGTTGTTTAGATAGGATTTGACGGTGTATGTCGGATGTATGTATGTATGTATGTATGTATAGTACTCCCTCCATACATAGTCCCACCACGATCACATCAAATACATACATACATACATACATACATACATACATACGTACTCCTTAAGGACTTAGGGCACCTTCTCCCCCGACTCTAAAATCAAGTCACTAGGTTTATGTAGGACTTACTGTTGCTTGGATTTTATATAGGAATTAGTGTTGTGCCGTTGTTTATAAAGGATTGACGGTGTATGTACTATATGTACTCCCTCCATAGTGCAACCACGATCATATCAAATACTACTCCTTTTTTAGGACTTACTTAGTGCACCTTCTCTCCCCACTCTAAAATCAAGTCAATACGTTTATATAGGAAGTAGTGTTGCTTGGATTTTATATAGGAATTAGTGTACTGAGAGCCCCCCCCCCCCCCCCCGCTCCCCCCCCTCGGCCGGTCCAAAATGAAAAAAAGGGGGTGTGGGTCACGGACTTTTTTTTTTACGCACCCTTGACTAATATTATAAAAAATGAAAATAAATACACTCCAGCTGTGAGATCGAATATTTTGTCGAAACTCATTGCAAGCTGTGTGTGATACTCCGATCGCGCGTATTACGGGTTGTGAGTCCTCATTAATCTAAGGATATAGGTCGGCGACTCCCCTTGCAACTACATACAGTGTAGCTATCAGGGCCAACAGGGTGATGTTAGTCAGTATGTGCGCGGAAACTATAAAACCCGTTTCTGAGGCAGGGGGACACAATCTGACAGCAGCTAGCTGTGGAAGGGAATGCATCCGTTTATCAAGTGAATCCTGTAAGTCGAATAACCGGCGAGGGGAGGGCGGAGTTTTGAAGTGCGCGGCGGCCTGGTTATTATCATTAGGGCGCAGGGTTGGGGGGGGGGGGGGACGAGTGGGGCAGCTCAATTTGTGCGTAGAAACTATAAATCCTTCAAGGGGATAATCTGACCTTTTTTTTTTTTTTTTTTATCCTCCGGCGGATGGGGAAAAATAAAGCTTTAGCTCACCACACTTCCACGTATTTTCATACGCGTCGTGTGTCGATTTAACTCAGTTGCTTTCGCAGCCCAACGCTAGCTGGCGCACCCTTCGGGTCCCATTGTAGGTATAGCGTGAGCTGTCCCTATCAGTGGTCTTCGTTACAACCCCGGATAAATCTGACCGTTTTGGAAAGAATGCACCACGGTTTATCTTCGGGGGGGGGTGCAGCTCAATCTATGCGTGGAAACTCTACGTCCTTTGAGGGCATAATTATTAAGTGTGACGGTTTGGGAAAGAATGCACCAGTTCATCATGTATATCCTGTAAGTCGTACAACCAGTGAGTAGAGGGCGGAGTGTTCGAGGGGGTGGGGGTGGGGAGGTGGGGGAGCGGCGGGGGGGGGAAGGCGATATATATCTGCTTGAGGAAGAGCGCACACATAACAGCGGTTAGTTGTTATTCCACACTAAATCCAAATAGCTTGTCCAGGGTGCGCTTGTCTTCTTTATGTACATCATTTGGGCGCCCCACTGCTGTATTGCATGTACTACCTGTGAGTTTATGTGGCCGACAACGACAAATATTAATTACTCCAGGGCGTCAGCGCGGTTCGTTTGCAAATAAATGGTGTTTTTCGTTGTTTCAATGCTCACTCGCACCTTTCCCTTTTCCAACGAAGGGAAGAAAGCATGTACTGGTGTACGTACTGAACGAGCAGCGGTAGACTGTAAACACCCTACCTGTCGTATGGCGTGTTTCGTGCTGAGAAACTGATTACGCACGCCTCGCCTCGGTGTATACAGGTAGAGATGTTCGGGTCGTAGCGCATCTTATATAGATTCTACGTATACTTTGTGTCTTTGTTGATGGACATTTATTTGTCGCGTAGCAATCAATACTCGTAATGTGTGGTGATGGAAGGATAGTCTATATATGGATGGGCGATTGAATCCGGGTAAAATACTAGACTACATAATAGGCATACGGGTATACATATCATTTCGAGTACCAATTAACGGTTCATAGGCTACATGTATGTAGTCGTACACTGCAGCAGTAGTTTAGCATCCTGGTCAAAGGTGTACACCTAGGTCCTGGTGTGATAGCTTTGGGAACAGACCAGGACGACAGCAGTGGCAAGAAGCACACCTTTTTTTGTTGGTGGCGCACTGTCATAACACATGTACATTCTCGGTCATGGGGAGCAATCAAACTGCAAGTATATCTGCGAGTATACTCGCGATTATATCGGGGTTGCTGCGGTTGATGTTTGGCATATGGCGTTGCGCCTATAACGCGAAACACACAACACCTGATATACACGTCAGCTGCGACGACCTCCGCAATGACGCTCGGTTTAGAGGATACAATATTTTTACAAAAAATCAAAAACGTCAATCTTCTTTGTATTGCGTAATAATTGTAGGTGGTTCGAAAAAATGAAATTATAGACTACACATGCAAGCAAATACAAGCAGATAAAGAGCGTACTCACCCCATTTATCCTTCATACCTGGTACCCTTCATTGCGGCGTGCGGGAATCACAAGCTTCAGGCAAGCACTTCCGTCGTAGCAGTTTCAGCAGTACGCAGTAGGTAAGGCCTTTACGCACTACGCCAATGGCAGCTAAGGAGGGGCCGCTGATACGCCCTCAACACATCCCCGCCAGATCCGGTGGCTCGAATGCAAATAAAGCTACTGTTGCTACCGTATAGAGCTTGCGGCTGAATGACTTAAACCTACCAGCATGATAGGCCACTCGAGTGAGCAAGGATCAGCTGGAACCCAAATAGCCGGCGGCATTGTTTGTTATACGCTATATATATATATGCAACCAGTGATGCAACCAGTGCCATTGAAGCGCTCGCGAGAAGGCCAAGATTCAAGGTGCAACATTCGCCCGCTTGTCCCCATTCCACAGATAGAACCCCTCTCCCGTTTTCCGACCAAGTTTTGCAGCTGCTACTTTTTGCCTCAGGCACTCCGGTACGACGAACGACGGCTCGTTCGGGTACTTGTGCATCCAGCCATCGAGAATGGAAAGGCAAGTGTCCAGTCCCACGTAATCCTGCGATGCGTGGAATGGCGCAAGAACATGGTGAAAGTATCAAAGCCAATCTTGCAATAAGTGCCCAGGCACAGCTAACGCTGATTCCAGGGTCCGCAGGCCCAACTTACCGCCAGTGTTAAAGGACCCATGGGATGACCTGCCCCGAGTTCTAAGGATTTGTCAATGTCTTCCACCGATCCGTCGCCTCGGTCAAGCATCAGCATCCCTTGGGCAAGAGCAGGAATGAGCAATCTATGACAGTTCACACGCAAAAAGCAGGGGGCGAAGAGGCGAACATTAATAGCAAAAGGCCTTCGTCGGCAACCTCAAGGCACATTAATATCTCGTTCAAGAAAAGAGTGCGGGTAGCCTACATACCTGTTGACGATGAACCCCGGCGTGTCTTGGCAAGACACAGAGTGTTTGCCGATACTCTGCACCCACGTTTTGCATGTTTCGAAAACGGCAGGGTCCGTGTCTTCCGTTTGGACAACCTCTACGAGTTTCATCATCTGCACAGGATTGAAGAAGTGTAGCCCCACCACATGCGAGGGGCGCCCCGATGCCACGGCTATTTCCTACACGGGTGAACAGAGAGAAGCGGTGCAACGTTTGTGTGTGGTTGTCGGGTTGGATACATTGACCACGTAGCACCAACACCATAGTCTAGCATCACTGTCAAATATATAAAGAGTAACACCGAACATCTCCCGTCAACAGTGTGCCCAATGCTAACAGTATAACGCTTCCCTGTTAACAGAGTGTTTACACCTCAGTCTCGCTAAGACTAAATGGCTACTAGTCGATATTGTACACAAATCCTTCTTACAGTTTCATTCTGCCATTTTTCTCCGGCGGCCGGGGTTAAGGTTATAGTGGGAGTTTAGAGTCAAGTTTGCGTCAACCATGTATCGAAGGTGGGCCAAGTCGCCAACACGGCCCTATGCCACCGCACTCGCCATTATGCTCAAGGAAGATGTGTTGGAAGCCAGGATGCAATCCGGCCTAGTGATCTGCGCAAGATCTTTGAAAAGAGGGAGCTTGACTTCTGGATTCTCCGTTATAGCTTCGATAACCACATCGCAGTTAGCCAGGGCATCACTCTCGGAAGCGTAGGAGATGCGCATTGCGATTTGGTCCTTGTGGCTATCCGCTTCCGACGAGGTCAGTGTCCCGTTTTTTACTTTCCCTGATACCATCTTCGACAAAGAGTCGTCAATCCGTTTCCTTCCAATGTTGATAGCATCTCGGCTAGATTCAACGGCGATCACGGAATACGTAGGAGACGAAGCCATCGCGGCAACCTGAGCAATGCCGTGCCCCATCAACCCCAAACCCACCACGCCAACCTGTCAAGGAGGGGCACGGGTTACCACAGCAGTAGCAGCGACTTTTTTATATACACGTCGACAAGGAATTCGGAATGTTATACAGCAGTATTTTCTCTACACTCGCCTTCACGGCATGGGAATACATTGAGTGCTATTGTTGTCGTTGTTGTTGTTGTCTCACATTAGCTCTTGCCAAACATCTAGAGCCCGTGGTCACACAAAGGTGCTGGAGCCCTAGGAAGATCCGAAAAACCAAATAAAATCGAAATTCGTAGGGCTTTTCACGGGTTATGATCCAACCCGCGGATCGGGTCAAGGGGGTTTCGAGGTCCCGCGGGTCGGGTCGGGTCGGGTCAATACGTTTTAAAATCTCACGGGTCGGGTCGGGTCGGGTCAAGAGGTTTCAAAATCTCGCGGGTCGGGTCGGGTAGGGCCAAGAGGCTTCAAAATCTCCAGGTCGGGTCGGGTAGGGTCAAGAGGTTTCAAAATCTCGCGGGTCGGGTCGGGTCGGGTCAAGAGGATTTCAAAATCTCGCGGGTCGGGTCGGGTCATGACCCGCGAGATACGGGTCACTTCGCGGGTCAAGCCATAATGACCCGCGAGTTGTTTTGTGCTGACCCGCGGGTCAAACCCGCGGATCTGGCCCGATCCGCCTTTTTCAAACTTACTGCTGAGAGCCATTGATGCCGTGCAGGCGCCCCGCGGGTCGGGCCCGCGGGTCCGCAAATAAAATGCAAACATTTCCGCCTCCTGCCTCCCTCGTGCCGATGCTCCGATCACATGTCATCACAGCGTGCAGAACAATCATCAGGCAGTACCCCTAGCTATTCGTACCAAGGCATACAGCAGTGTGACGCGAATACCGTACCTGCAGAAGCCGTAACAACATAGTAATATTACGGTCATACCAGTGCGAAATGTGACCAAACATAAAAAGGCAGGGAAGGGCAGTCGTCGTCGAAGCAGCAGCAGCAGCAGCAGCAGACCCCAGATTCTCGCGAATCGCAGCCCCTGCTGACAGACCCACCGCTCCAGTTGTGGGCTTGCTGCCGGAGGCGGCTCAGCTAGGCTGCTTGCCGGGGCTGGAGACTGCAAAGACAGAAGATAGATACAGCAGGAGTAGTAGCTAACTCGAGAATGATCATACCAGAACGAAATGTGACCAAACGTAAAAAAACAAGAAGAGCAGTCGTCGTCGAAGCAGCAGCAGCAGCAGCAGCAGCAGCAGCAGCAGCAGCAGCACCCTGACAGTAGCAAGCACCAGCAGCAGACAACGCATCCTCGCGGATCGCAGCCCCTGCTGACAGATCCACCGCCCCAGATGTGGGTTTGCCGCCGGAGGCGGCTCAGTTAGGCTGCCTGCCGGGGCCGGAGATTGCACTTATAACTTATAACTAGCTCGCTCGTCGGGGTCGGTCGTCGGGTCGACCCGGTGGTCTAGCGGTACGGGCATGCCCATGCATGTGGGTTGCGGTTTCTTCCCTATTTTTCGCGCGCACACCACATGGCATAATCATCAGCTGCAAACAATGCCGGTAAAAAAACCAGAGAACACGACATACTGGGAAAAGTACGAGGGACCAAGGACCAAGCAACCGACCGAGGTGTACATCTTTGACCCGTGACTTTTCGACTTTGACCCGTGAGAAATGTCACGGGTCAAGTCGACCTGACCCGCATGAAACCCGCATCTCGCGGGTCACCCGAAATGTGGCGGGTCGGGTCGGGTCGGGTCAGGAGCATTTCAAAACTTTGCGGGTCGGGTCGGGTCGGGTCGGGTCAGGAGGTTTCAAAATCTTGCGGGTCGAGTCGGGTCGGGTCAGGAGGTTTTTAAATTCTCGCGGGTCGGTTCGGGTCGGGTCAAGACGTCTCGAAATTCTCGCGGGTCGGGTCGGGTCGGGTCAAGACGTCTCGAAATTCTCACGGGTCGGGTCGGGTCAGCTGATCCGACCCGACCCGACCCGATCCGTGAAAAGCCCTGAAAATTCGTCCGGGAAATACTACGCTTTCCCGCCTAAAAACGCACGATACGAAGAAGGCGCGCAAGTGAAGTGATCCAATGTGCAAACTGAACTCACATGGCCGCGGGTATCCACTCAACAACGGCATAGAGTTCCCCCGTTCCCACAACTAACCAACTCGCGGCTACAAATTGCAGAGGTTGGGCTGCCTGCACCGTACGAACCGCACGGGAATCGTGAGCACAGACGAACGCGCCTGCTGTCTGGGGTGCTGTCAGAGTGACGACCCGCGGGCATGCAGTGAAAAAAGGGCAATCGAACCAAATTGAGTGTTATGTTGTACGCAGTCCCTGGTACGCATTTTTCTTGAATAGTCCCCTCATCCCGTTCATGTTACATATGTGCAAGGTGTATAGACTTACTTACTTGGATCTTTTTGCTGAAAGCGCTCGGTTGGTGCATCCCTGGCATCTCCGGGGTCGGACGGTCCAGCTTTTCTTTGATTTGTTGCTCTGCCTTATTATTTTTGTTCCTGCTCGTTTTGCCAGTTGTTTCTTGACTTTTCAGCTGCTTCGAGCAAATTTTGGTTTTTCTTTTGGTTTTTCTGCCAACACGATTTTGAAACTTTTCGCGATTTTTTCTTCCTTTTTGTGCAGCAAGTTGAACTTCCTACCATTTGCCGCTAATTTGCCGCCTGTGTATTACTTGCGGCACGGTCCAGCTTTAGCTTTTCTTTGAGTTCCACCAGTAGTTTGTACGTGCACCAAGTTTCACCATATTAGCTGAGATCTGGGCTTGGCTTATCATCTCAGCTTAGCTCCGCCCAGCACCCCACCTCAGTGCTATAGCTTAGCAGCGCAGCGCCGTGCAGTGCTGAGATCTCGGTTTGGCTCATCATCGCAGCTCAGCTCCGCCCAACACCCCACCGCAGTGCTATAGCTCAGCACCGCAGCGCCGTGCAGTGCCGTGCCCTGCGATGCCCTGCCGTGCCCCACAGCTCAGCTCAGCAGCGCACCGCAGCGCTAGCTCAGCAGAGCACAGCGCCGTGCGGTGCCGCGCTTTGCCGTGCTTCGCCATGCTGCGTGCTTTGAGGTACTTTTACTGGTTTGTACATGCCAGTAACATTCGCAGTATCATACCACGTACCGGTACCATTGATAAATTTGCACATACTACGTTGTTGGATCACAAACAATGCACCCCCAGCTCAGGTCAGCCCGGCTATATATAGCTCAGCAGTGCAGCGCGGCATAGTGCGGTGCTGTGCCTTGCCCTTCGTTTTGCGGTGTGTGTCGTGCGGCGCTGTGCGTTCTTCTGAACATACAGCAGTAGTACCAGGTATGATACAGGTACCAGGTGCCATTATGTACGTGTCGTGTTCTCGTCTTTTGCTTTCTTCAGTTGATTGCCCTCTCTCGGTCCCCATGCCGCCCCCCCCCCCGCAAATATCACACGTACTGCCGTTAAGAACGTGACATCAACAAGCACCCAGCAAAGCGCAGGGCAATTAGCTCTGCACAAGCATCGCTTGGCATTATCACTTCGCTGTTCGCACCAAATAATCACGAGCCTCTTCTTCCTGCCCCCTTCACATGTTTCAGTTGCATTCTTCATTGCGCGAGCGTAGCGGGCGGCGTCAGCCGCTCGCGAAGCGGAGCCCTGTGCCTTCTTTTGAACAAACGGAGTACCGCCAGGCAGCAGGTATTAGGCGAAGTACCAGGTACCAGGTACCGGTAGTACGTGTGTGTACTGGTCTTTTTGCGTTCGTCGTTGATTTTGTCCTCCATCTCGGTCCTCTTCCCGTTTTGTCTTTGCCAATTACACCCGTACTACTGCACTGCCGATCAAAACGTGACATCGCCAACATACAGCACAGCACAGACAGGGCAATCAGCTCTCCGCACAAGTACCTCTTGGCATTAACAAATCGCTAGTTGCACTAATTCATGGGCCTCTTCTTTCTGCCCCCTTCATACATATACCGTAATTGTGCGAGTCATCGCACCCCCGTGCGATCGATTTTTAAATGATTCCTAACTTTGATTTTTATCGCACAGGGGCGCGATAACTTCGGCATGTGCGATGACTCCGGCCCCTGTGCGGAAAATGAATTAAGTGATTTGATTTCCCGTTCTGACGCACACCCCTGTGCGGTAACTCCGACATGTGCGACTCTGAACAAATCACACACCCTGCCATGCTGTGATGTGAACGCACACCCCTGCGCGGTAACTCCGACATGTGCGATTCCGAGCAAATCAAACACCCTGCCGTGCTGTGATGTAAACGCACACCCCTGTGCGGCCGACATGTATGTGCGATACGGAGGAAACCACACCCCCCACTGCTGTACTGGTGACGCACCTTTTGAACGTCCTCCCTGTGCGATACCTAACTCTACCATGTGCTACACGGAACACACCCCTAGGGTGGAAACTGATAGGCACTGCTGCCTGTTTGCCTGCCTTCCTGCGGTTCGTCCGTACCGCATCCAGAGCACACACAGCACAAAAACACAAAAAGCCCAACTGAGTTGTCGGCTGCCGTCGTTCCGTTGCATGAGGTACAGCAGTACTAGGTAGGTCAGCACCGCATCGTGGCAGGGCCGGTGGTGTTTTTTTTTTTTTTTTTAGGTGCGGTCGCCGAATAAAAAATAACAAAAGCGAAAGTTTTTTATGTATGTGTGGGACGGTAGTCCCTTCGCAGGTTTTCTCTTTCTCTGATGGAGGTGTGGAGACACACCGAGGTGGGTTATGTGCGCAACCGCACGCTCGAGGGTCAACAAAGAGGAAACACCTCAGAGTCTGCCTCAAGGAGCCAGGATGATCTTGAAGGATTATAGTGATAAGGAGGCGGTACAATCTATGGAATAGGGACTGGTATCCACATCACCCCCCCCTTTTTTCAGACGTGCAAACGTGCGCGTCTTATAAGAGGTGTCGATTCCTGCCGTCGACGCCAATTGTGGGACGGTAGTCCCTTCGCAGGTTTTCTCTTTCTCTGATGGAGGTGTGGAGACATACCGAGGTGGGTTATGTGCGCAACCGCACGCTCGAGGGTCAACAAAGAGGAAACACCTCAGAGTCTGCCTCGAGGAGCCAGGATGATCTTGAAGGATTATAGTGATAAGGAGGCGATACAATCTAGGGAATAGGGACTGGTATCCACATATGTATGATATGCACCTGCTACAAACAGCGGTGAGCCCCGGTTACAAACCTCTAGAAAAACGGATCGTGGCACATTTTTTATCCTGAGGCCACACGCCACAGCATGCAACCTCACGCTCGAAGGTGGCACCAATATCGGAGTCATCGCACAGGGGTGCGATGACTCCGACCCCTGTGCGGAAAATGAATTAAATGATTCCAAACTTGAAAAATTAACGCACAGGGGTGCGATGACTCCGGCATGTGCGATGACTCCGGCCTGTGCGATGACTCGCACAATTACGGTATATAAAATCATTATTTGGTGTCAGGGATTTGGTCAGGAGTTTTTGTTGTCTCGGCCGAAGTATGCGATTCGCGGAACTGGAATTCTCCATCGAATATAGCTTCGTTCGAGCGCCGCCTTCGGGGAGCGGCTCCAAAGCCCGTCGCCCTGCCGTGTCCGTTCCGCACATCGACGTGAACGCGGACGAATGCCGAGCGAGACAAGCGAGAAGTTGCAAAAATACCGCATGTCGAGGAGGAATTTCGGAGATTTTGGTTGAATCTTAATGTCTGCAGCGCCTGGATGATCTACAAAATTGGCATCATTTCCAAACGGTAATCGATAATGTTTGGAATTTTGCGGTGGCATATACAACTTATTACTGTTTGGTCACAGATTGTGCACCAGGTGTTTAATTGCACGTACGTGTACTTGTGCACCAGGCACGTACGTGCAAGGTTTTCAGATTTGCACGTAAGCTCAGTACTGCCCCTGCCGACTTCGAGAGCAGACCTCGAGGTTCACAAAGGGTTGGGTTGGGGTTAGGGTTAGGGTTTGGGTTAGGGTTAGGGTCGGGTCTGGGGTCGGGTTGGTCTGGGCAGCGCAACCGTCGTTTTGTGCGGACCTGCACATAGGCAGCCGACATACATAAATCGCTATTGAATTTCGTGCAAATCTAAAAAGCCTTGCACGTACGTGCAATTTCACGGGAGATCCAGATTGTGAGACAGAGTAAACCAAACAATCGGTATGAAGCAAGTAAAATGCTAGCGTATACGTACCGGGTACGAGAACACAACAAAACAGACCAGAGACCAATTAAAGAGACCAGAGACCAGCGACCACTTTGTGCTGTCTAAAACTGAATATGGCGTTTTCTCTACACTCGAGTCATCAAGGGCCCAAGACTCGAGACGAGACGAAGCAACGTTATTTGCCCCGTCCCGTCCGAGACCCAGAGCAGCGTAGGGCACCAGCTGCCAGGGGTGTGAGACGAGGCGTGCACGGCATGGGCTAGAAAACGTTGCCTGCAACAACTGCCCGCCACAGTATAAACGCGCGGAAGCCGCGATGGGTCATGCTTTGACTTTTGCTTTACGTGGTTACTGCTGTTGGGGTAGCTTGGGGATAGACAGTCTAAATGCGATCGATGCCGAGGAACGAACGCAGGCAAGGGGGTTTACACAGAGGAATAACTGACTGCTGTGCTCCAGCTAGCTAATACTACTGCGGTGTGCCCTTATGAACTGAAACCAAGCAACAGACATATATATATATATATTGCCCTGGCTCAAGAGCAGGGGCCCGGTCTGTCAAAGGGCTAATCCAGCTGCCGCGGTCGTTCGTTATTCATGGTGCCGCGCTGGAGGCTTCATACGTGCAGCGGTTGGTCGTTTGTGCTATTGGGCAGTCATGTGCTGTGTGCGTGCTGGCCATTTGGCTCATTGGTCTCTCCCACAGGCACGAACAACAAGTAAACCGCATCTTTCCAAAAAAAAAAATCACAAAATATCGCGAAGGTGGGAATTCCCACCTACGCGACATTATGGTATGTGCGGACCACGTATGGCGAAAATATCCCAACAGCCCGGGGCCGTCGAAAACTCCAGCCGCACATAATTCGGCTCTAAACGACCAATATCGCGATATGTCCGAGTTGCGCCACGCAAAGGTCGTAGTAAAAGTCGACAGTATCCACGGAAGAAACCAGTGGGTGGCATGCATTCGTCCCCATGAAGATGTGCCGTTTAATATATTGATAGAAGTAATAAGTTGTTTTGGGGCCTACCTTCAACAGAGTCGGGGGCTGTTAGTGATAATGGTACGATTTCGTACCGGTCTAGGATTATTTTGTTTGCCTTGTGTGACGTTCGATTATCCCTCCTTTCCAGTTTAGCGTGCCTTCTCTCTGGTGTAAGTTCTCTACGTTGAAAGTACCAATTGGATCGAGGGCATTTCCATATCCCCTTTAGGGCTCCACTCCAAGTGAGTTATTCGTACATTGTGCAAGTAAGCCCGGAGGACCCATCGCGTATCTCACGCCGAGTCGGAGAGCTGTTTTGTGACTATGGTACGATCAAATACTGATCTGTCTAAAGATTCTTTTTTTTGCCTTGTGCTATGTCTGCATAATTCGTTTTTCATTTTTGTGTATCTTCACCAGTGTAAGTGCCGCGTACATTGAAGTAGCTAATTGAATTGAGGGCATGCAGTGTCGTCTTGAGTTCTTTTCTGTGAGTGAGTTGTTCGTATATTTTGGAGACGAACATGGAGGATCTATCATAGTAAGTTGTTCGTCTACTGTGGGAGTAAACACCGAGGGGTTTTCCAAGGCACAATCAACGGCGCCTTCCTTTTCTCCTTCCGTAAATTAAACATTTTCAACCATTATTCCGTCCGAGATACCTTTTTTCATTAATGCCATGTCCTCCTTCCTTTCGCCTCGAAGCCTCGAAGCGAAGCAGGTTCTCAATTCTCATTTCGGCATTTCAGGCCAACTTTTAGTTCGCGGCGGTTTTAATAACAGTGTGTTTCGCCTATGCTTGCTTCCTTTGTTTATATGTTTTCCTTCCATCAAAGTAAACCTTCAGGACCTCATGTTCGTATTAAGCTCTTGGCATTAATTTAAGCTTCACTTTTTTTATAACTACAACTTACTTCGTCGAGTGCAACCCTTTCATACCCAAAGAATGGGCATGGAATGTCAAATTATGATCTTTAGAACCTCATATTTGTATTGAACTTAGCACTACTTTAAACTTCAATAATGTCGAATCGAACAGCTACAACCTTTTTCCTTTATCCTCGTCCAAGTGCTGCCCTGCCCTACCCGAAGCATGGGCGCCGGCGAATGCCGGCGCCCATGCGGAGCCCTTGTATTTAGTTGAAATCTTCCTTGCGTGAGCGTAGCGGGCGGCGTCAGCCGCCCGCGACGTGGAGCCCTCTTATTGACCCTGATAGCTACACTGTAGTTGCAAGGGGAGTCGCCGACCTATATCCTTTACGAGGACACACAACCCGTAATACGCGCGATCGGAGTATCACACACAGCTTGCAAATATGAGTTTCGACAAAATATTCGATTTCACAGCTGGAGTGTATTTTAATTTTTACAAGGGCTCCGCATGGGTGCCGGCATTCGCCGGCGCCCATGCTTCGGGTAGATAGCACTTCGACAACTTAAGGTGTAGCTGTCCGATTTGGCATGCATTGAACTTTAAAGTAATGCCAAGAGTTAATACGAATATGGAATTATGACGTAATATTATACAACAAAGAATGCAAGGATAGGCGGCACACACTATGTTAAATGCGCCGTCAAGTAAAAGTTGGCGTCTATCAAACAAAAATACCGAAAAGAGTATTATTGAGAACCTGCGTCGCCTCTAGGCGAAACGAAAGAGGCCTTGGCATTAATGAAGAGACTGCACTGCTGTCCCCGTGGCAATGGAGGTTCGAAGTCGACAGGATGCAAAGTCGGTTTGCATCAAACGTCGACATGGGGCCATGTCAGCCGGCGAGGTTTTGGAAGATTGCTTTGTTCGTTAATTGAAGGCTGTCGCATTGATTGGTCTGCGTGGTCGCGGGCGAGGAGGAAAACGTAGAAGAGGAGGGCGATCTCTCGTTGCGGCGGCGTTGTCTAAGATAGGTGCGGGGGTGGCTTTGCTCGTACGGGAGGTTGGCGTAGCGCTTCTTCTCTGTTTTTTCTCGGGAAGGCGAGATATATATGTGTGTCTGCTGCCTTTGCTTCGTGGGTGCTTTCACGTTGTCGGAATCGGACGCGTCCCCGCAATACATGATAATATCCAGAGTGTCTCTACCATGACGACTGCTGATAGTGCCGTGCGTATTTCCTAGAGATTGACATATTATGTACTGGTAGTAATAACAATATACCTTTGCAACATTTTTTTTCATCCCATTTATTATCCCCGCACCACTCTCGCGCTCCCTCCCAGTAGTAACTCAGATCCGGGGTCACATAGCGGGCCCTCCTCCTCCCTCCCCACTTCGGCACGTGCCTTCATTTTTACCGCGAGGAGAACCCAGCATTTTCTTCTCTCGTCGACTCGCGTCGAATTGTACCTACCCACGCTGCTAGGCGCTCTCAGCAGTGGATCCCTTTTTTTTTTTTGCATTTTTGCAAATAAAGTCAAATCTCATCGTGGTCGGTGTCGAACTCAAAGACAACCAAACGTTAGTAGTATTCGAGGGTAAAACCACTAGACCACCGGGGCGGCCGGCTGACAATTGATTAAAACAAAACAGGATATTTGCATAGAGATTACATTCCCTCCCCCATATTGTATGATATTACGATGGTTGACATGATATAGAATAAAGCGCCAAATATCTAAATATCAGCGTACGCGGAGTTTTAGATATCATGAAAAACGAACGACCGCGACGGCAGAGCACGGCAAAGCATAGCGCTTTGCTCTGCTGAGCTATCGCTGCGCTGCGGTGCGCTGCTGAGCTGAGCCGCAGGGCATCGCAGGGCACTGCACGGTGCTTCGTTGCTGTGAGCTATAGCGCTGCGATGGGGTGCTGGGCGGTGTGGAGCTGATGAACCAAGCCCAGATCTCAGCCGATGAAGCTTCGTCAAGTACAAAACAAATGGTGGGAATCAAAGAAAAGCTAAAGCTGGACCCTTCCGCAACTAATGCACAGGCGGCAAATTAGCGGCAAATGGTAGGACGTTCAACTTACTAGACAAAAAGAAAGAAAAAATCTCGAAAAAGTTCAAAATCGTGTTGGCAGAAAAACCAAATTTGCAGGAAGCAGCTGAAAGGTCAAGAAACAGGCAATATTTCAGGTGTTGTTGTTGTTGTTGTTCTCACATTAACCCGCATAATCAAGTAATCAAGTCCGTGGTCACAGGACAGGCTCCAGTTACTCTGGAGCTGAGGAATACCCTAGGGAAAAACACAAACAACCCAAGGTGGTACACGCATAAATCACAGCTGACGCAATTCATGCCTCCACCAGAAACATATAAAAGTGAAATCGGGAGTCAGTCTATGATGTGCCAGGTCCATACCGGTGCATACGTCTCATTACTCGCGCCTGGAAAAACCGACTATACCGCTTGCCACCCAAGAAAAACTACCACGTATATATTACACGTGGTATCTATCACTACGCATACGCACAACAGACGCAAGTCAATTGGAAAAAAGAAACAAAAAACAAAGAAGAGAAAGGAAAGGAAATGGGTGCATGGGGCCAAGAAAAAGAAAAGGAGAAAAAAAATTGGGGGGTCTACTGGCGAGCCTGCCACCAGAACGAAATGTCACGTGGTTTTTCGGCGGTCTGCAGCAGTACTACGAACAGCTTCCCATACACCCACCGAAGCACGCACTACCGGCCAATTACGCGATCGACAGCTGGCCGTGGTTGCCACGTGTCTCTGTGTTGGGGGCCCCTGTGCCCTGCCTCGTGTCGGCTCTTGGGTGGGTAAAACATGCGGTGTGCTCGATGGTCTCACGGCAGCAGCACACCAGAACGTCCGCTCGTACGACCTATCATTCTTACAGGAAATGTAATATTTTTTCTTCATCAATATGAACATAAAACGGTTGTTATATATTGGACAGACAGAGTGATGCGTGCACGACTAAACTTGCCAACGGCACTCGTACTGCACTTTGAGCTATCTGCTGTGGTTCTGGTTGCTACTAGTTGCTGCAGTATGTGCTAGAAGTTTCGCCCTTCGGCTACTGCTGCTACACCTGCTGTTGTGTGTTTGCCAATGTCGTCAGTTGGCGTTCATGCTCGTCGTACATACTGCTGTTGTCACCCAGTACGTACGGGTTTCCTCGTACTTCAACCGTACGACGACGAGCTCAAAACAGAAGGGAGGTGACATGAAATGGCATGGACAATGGCCACATAGAAGCGAGCACAGCGGAATAGTTCGCTGCGAATCAACCGCACTCGTTCATGCCTACAGCAGAGGCTGCCTGGAGTGTCAGCGGCCGTGCTAAAGCCAGGGCCAAAGGCCGAAGAGACGGCTCTTCTACCTGCTTGGTTTTGTCTCGAGATTATGTTATATATTGGACAGACAGAGTGATGCGTGTACGACTAAACTTGCCAACGGCACTCGTACTGCACTTTGAGCTATCTGCTGTGGTTCTGGTTGCTACTAGTTGCTGCAGTATGTGCTAGAAGTTTCGCCCTTCGGCTACTGCTGCTACACCTGCTGTTGTGTGTTTGCCAATGTCGTCAGTTAGCGTTCATGCTCGTCGCACATACTACTGCTGTTCTCACCCAGGACGTACGGGTTTCCTCGTACTTCAACCGTACGACGACGAGCTCAAAACAGGAGGAAGGTGACATGAAATGGCATGGACAATGGCCACATAGAAGCGAGCACAGCGGAATAGTTCGCTGCGAATCAACCGCACTCGTTCATGCCTACAGCAGAGGCTGCCTGGAGTGTCAGCGGCCGTGCTAAAGCCAGGGCCAAAGGCCGAAGAGACGGCTCTTCTACCTGCTTGGTTTTGTCTCGAAATTATGTTATATATTGGACAGACAGAGTGATGCGTGTACGACTAAACTTGCCAACGGCACTCGTACTGCACTTTGAGCTATCTGCTGTGGTTCTGGTTGCTACTAGTTGCTGCAGTATGTGCTAGAAGTTTCGCCCTTCGGCTACTGCTGCTACACCTGCTGTTGTGTGTTTGCCAATGTCGTCAGTTGGCGTTCATGCTCGTCGTACATACTACTGCTGTTCTCACCCAGGACGTACGGGTTTCCTCGTACCTCAACCGTACAACGACGAGCTCAAAACAGAAGGGAGGTGACATGAAATGGCATGGACAATGGCCACATAGAAGCGAGCACAGCGGGATAGTTCGCTGCGAATCAACCGCACTCGTTCATGCCTACAGCAGAGGCTGCCTGGAGTGTCAGCGGCCGTGCTAAAGCCAGGGCCAAAGGCCGAAGAGACGGCTCTTCTACCTGCTTGGTTTTGTCTCGAGATTATGTTATATATTGGACAGACAGAGTGATGCGTGTACGACTAAACTTGCCAACGGCACTCGTACTGCACTTTGAGCTATCTGCTGTGGTTCTGGTTGCTACTAGTTGCTGCAGTATGTGCTAGAAGTTTCGCCCTTCGGCTACTGCTGCTACACCTGCTGTTGTGTGTTTGCCAATGTCGTCAGTTAGCGTTCATGCTCGTCGCACATACTACTGCTGTTCTCACCCAGGACGTACGGGTTTCCTCGTACTTCAACCGTACGACGACGAGCTCAAAACAGGAGGAAGGTGACATGAAATGGCATGGACAATGGCCACATAGAAGCGAGCACAGCGGAATAGTTCGCTGCGAATCAACCGCACTCGTTCATGCCTACAGCAGAGGCTGCCTGGAGTGTCAGCGGCCGTGCTAAAGCCAGGGCCAAAGGCCGAAGAGACGGCTCTTCTACCTGCTTGGTTTTGTCTCGAAATTATGTTATATATTGGACAGACAGAGTGATGCGTGTACGACTAAACTTGCCAACGGCACTCGTACTGCACTTTGAGCTATCTGCTGTGGTTCTGGTTGCTACTAGTTGCTGCAGTATGTGCTAGAAGTTTCGCCCTTCGGCTACTGCTGCTACACCTGCTGTTGTGTGTTTGCCAATGTCGTCAGTTGGCGTTCATGCTCGTCGTACATACTACTGCTGTTCTCACCCAGGACGTACGGGTTTCCTCGTACCTCAACCGTACAACGACGAGCTCAAAACAGAAGGGAGGTGACATGAAATGGCATGGACAATGGCCACATAGAAGCGAGCACAGCGGGATAGTTCGCTGCGAATCAACCGCACTCGTTCATGCCTACAGCAGAGGCTGCCTGGAGTGTCAGCGGCCGTGCTAAAGCCAGGGCCAAAGGCCGAAGAGACGGCTCTACCTGCTTGGTTTTGTCTCGAGATTCTGTTACGTGAAAATATCATGATTTGGGAGTTATTTTGTCACGAAACGTCTTGCCGTCGGTAATTTGTGTCACGAAGTTGGTGGATATCGTCGGTAATTTGTGTCACGTTTTAGGTGAACCCACATTAAAAAATTGAATTTCCAGCTGGCAAAACGAGCAAAAACAAAAGCAATAAAAACGCCGAGCAAGAAACCAAACGAACTAGTAAAAAAGTACAGCAAAGAAACTAACTGTTAAACGCGCGAGAGAATGCCACCGCAAAATTCCAAACATTATCAAGTACCGTTTGGAAATGATGCCGATTTTGTAAATTATCCAGGCGTTGCAGACGTGAAGATACATCCGAAATGTCCGAAATTCCTCCTCGACGTGCGGTATTTTTGCAACTTCTCGCTTGTCTCGCTCGGCATCTGTCCGCGTTCACGTCGATGTGCGGAACGGACACGGCAGGGCGAGGGGCGTTGGAGCCGCCCCCCGAAGGCGGCGCTCGAACGAAGCTATATTCGACGGAGAATTCCAGTTCCGCGAATCGCATACTTCGGCCGAGACGAAAAAAAAACTCCTGACCAAATCCCTGACACCAACGAAGGATTTTATGTAGATTTATAATACATACCACACGTTCTATTCCCTATTATTCCGTTAATACAACGCAACCCGGCCACATCGTCGAACCTGGTATACAACAGTCTTCTGCTCAGTACAGCAAATTTCCGCTTGGCGTGTGAACAAGGTTATCCGCTGCACACCGCCGGGGGTACATTTTACCAAAGCTGTAACAGAAGGAAGAGAAACCTATGGCCGTTACGTAACCCTAACCCTAGATGGACATGATTTGGATACGTACCTGTTTGATGCTCGAAAAATTCCTCACCGCCCGCCCAGCCTCGACGGCGGGTAGCCTAACACAGGCTCGTAGCATCCTCCAACTGCAGACACCTGCTCGGAAAAGTTGATATCATCGTGAGGGTCAGTCCAAAGCAAAAGACTCAATGCCCCTGCAATAACAAAGAATCTTACTTGTTTTGCAATACAAGTAAGTATCGACATCCCAAAACCGGTACGAAAAGAGCTTGGACTTGACCAAAAATTAAGTACTTGTAGACGAGGTATGCCTGGTGGTACGAGTATATATATATTTTTTTAATCCTCCGGCGGTACGAGTATCACTCCGCAAACATGATGCATTTGCCTGACATGACTACACGATAAGCACCTTGATCGGAACTCACCTCACAAAGAATTCAAGCCCAAGCTCAATGGCAGAGTCGTCGTGTCGAAGAAATGAGCCAGTACTGCTGCTACTGCTGCGTTCACTAGGACTTGCGAACAATGAATGAATGGGAATCACATTCATTGGGAGTGCACAGGGGCTGATAAACACCATCCCTTCCCCTGTAGCAACGATCGTATGTCAGGGCAGTAGACTGAAAATGTTGCACAACAAATGCTACTTGAGTTATTTCCTTTTAAACTCGTTTTTTATCCTCATTATCCCCACAACTAAACCTTACATATTTCCCAGATTATGTCAGGAACCAGGAACCCCGATGAGGCACCCAGTATCCAATGCGACTTTTTCGGTTTTATTGGAGTGACTTGCAATGATCCTATACACTGCTCTCATCGTTGTTTTTAAGTAGTTGAGTTTTACGGGTTCTTGAACGTAAAGAGAAAACCTTTTTTTCTTCTTTTTTTTCTGGGAAAGGCGGTGAAATTGGATCCGATGGGAAACGCCTCACCGATTCATTGTCAAAACTACTGTAACCGTTGTCGGCTCCATAAACCACAATCCGACCGCGGACGGACGGTGGAGGAAACCATTACACGCAAACAGCACAGCACCGTAAACCCGGCGTGAACTTCAGCGCCTGCCGTGCCTGCCTTCCACGGCAGGGATAGCCCATAGCCATGGCTGACCCTAGCACTGCTGATGTCCAGGCGGAATTGAAGGAGTACTTGAATTCCAAGAACATAAACAGGTGCATCCGAAGGAGTTTGTTGAGCATGGAAGACGCAGGGTATCGTAGCGGTCAGTGATAGGTCACTATGAACAGTTGAGGAACAATGGATAATCAAGCCAAGCGCGGCGTGAATTGACTGCTGCGTCTCGTGGCACCTCTCATCTCTCTCGTTGGCGTGTGTTGGTTGCTGCAGTCTTTTCATCCAGATCGTAGAGCGGCTGCTCATTGAGAAACCGGACAATCCAATTGGATTCATCGTGGAATACCTGGCGAAGAGGTATCCAGATGAAACCAGGGCACCACGGGTGGGGCATTCGATGAGCCAGCGGGAGGGGTCTGCGTTCAGCGACGTGACCCGCGTATCTGGGTGAGTTGACACATATAGATATGCCCTCATATCCTCGTTACTCGTTGGAGTTTTTCGTGGGGTCCGAGTGTCTAGACCGAGAGATGTCGGGGCAGCTACACGAATAGAGGGGTATACCAGAGTGTCCACTTTTTTCCCGCTCGTACTCGTATTCATCCAGGGTGCGGCTACTCTGTAGAACATATGACTCGAGTACCACCACCTCTTTTCGCCGTGGGCAGTCCAGTAGAATTGGACAAGCCATCAGAACACATTTTATACTCGTACACAACCACGGAATTGCCAAGACCTTTCATGGGCAGACGTTTTCTTGCTTACAGTAGTGCTGTGTTGCCCACAACGAACGGCGTGTCTGTGGTATGTTCATCGTATAAATATGTGGCCTTCACTAAAATCCCGAGGGATTGCCTCCTCAAGCATGCTTGGGCGTGCAGCGTGCAGTGGTAATGGATACCTGGTATTGCACAGGTATTTCATACGAGCTGGTTCTGTCGATAGATCTCTAAAGGTGTACACGTAGCTGGCGCGGGAAGGCGTGATGATGGCTCAATACGGTGACACAGAACTCTTTCTTATATTATCCAGCCGTCGAGTGACTGCTCGTGGCGATTCATGCAAGGAAGCAATCGGCGAAACAAACCTCCCATTCCTCCCGCTGAGTGTCCCTTCATACCTTATACATAACCCCTTACCAATACGTGGAACTCCCCAATACAAAATGGATCCTAACCGCCGTGTTCATAAGGACAACCAACATCCCCCCTCCTTATTATACACGGCGAACATACTGATATCCCCCTGCCTGTATGACAACACACGACATCGCAGGGTTGATATATCGCAATATCATAATCAACGCAAATCAATCTCAGACCAAATTCGAAAACCCGAAACGCAATATTAAAACCCAACTCGTCCACTCAAATATCAAAGGGGAATTGACAAAATCGGGTACACCCGGGTGGTTTATGAACAAAATCGGGTACCTTTTTTTTTGCGGCGGGGCGCGCTTACGTACGTCTGCAAAACGCCTCCAAATCGCCTTCTGGCGCCTGAACCCAGTGCGCCTAGTGTACGCGCAGCACCCCAAACCGTTTTTTCGGCGTTCGAACCCTCAAAACAGCGCCAATGACGGCCCCTAAAAAGTGCTCTCGACAGACAACCCGATTTTGTTCAGGAACACACCGGGTATACCCCGCCCTGTGCTTCGATTTTATTTTTGTTTATACTGCACCCGTTTTTGTTCACTTGCAAGACCCGCGGAGACACGGAAACGGACATCTCCCCGCAACCCAGCTGCGGAAGATCCCGCATACAACTGGCAACTTGCCGACTGTGGTGCAACCGCAGCAGCACTGCTAACTTCCCGGCCGACGAAGAGCCGCCGTCACTGATGCACAACTTGCCGCCCCGATCCACAACTTGCCTCCCCCGATGCAACCGCACTGACCGCACCGACTGCTACTCCGTAGTTGCCTCTCTTTTTGCGTACGTCCTCTGTTCCGCATACGAAGTGCAATTCAGTAGTAGTATCGGTCCGAAAGGACTCGTACGGGTAGGAGTACCGGTAATGCAAGGACTGCTGTTGGGGAGCTATTTTTCCATGCCGCGCGTGCTCCTGCCTGTGTCGATCCTCCACTGTTGTTGGTGATTTGGCCCTCACAACAACACGCGTCAGACAAGCCTTAGCGTGCTTGTTTTCGGCGGGAGAGGTGCCGGACGGAGAACTTCGTATTTTTTCCGAGAAACAACGTATCCTCCCTTCCCCGGAGTATATATTGCAGTGGAGTACTTGGACGTACTTCGTATAACCCAACAAAAATACTTGTACTTCGTAGTACTGCTGTTGTATGTGTTCGCAGTGTGTTTTCGCAGTAAAGTGTGTGTTCGCAGTACAGTATGTGTTCGCATCACAGTATATATTCGCATTACAGTATGTATGTGTTCGCAGTATGTGTTCGCGTGTGGAGCCGAGGGCGTTCGTCATTCGCTGATGTTTGGAGCAACAAGTAAGTGGAGGAGCGTCTCTTCATGGTCTTGTCTTTTCGTCCTAGCGCCGGATCTTGGTTTGGTGTCCGCGCTCACCGCCATGCCACCATTCTTCGCCGTGCGGTTGCATCGGGGCGGCAAGTTGTGCATCAGTGACAGCGGCTCTTTGTGGGTCGGGGAAGTTAGCAGTGCTGCTGCGGTCGCATCACAGTCGGCAAGTTGCCAATTGTGTGCGGGATCTTCCGCAGCTGGGTTGCGGGGAGATGTCCGTTTCCGTGTCTCCGCGGGTCTTGCAAGTGAACAAAAACGGGTGCAGAATAAACAAAATCGGGTAGCTTATAAAATCGAAGTACAGGGCGGGGTATACCCGGTGTGTTCTTGAACAAAATCGGGTTGTCCGTCGAAATCACTTTTTGGAGGCCGTCATTGGCGCTGTTTTGAGGGTTCGAGCGCCGAAAAAGCGGTTTGGGGTGCTGCGCGTACACTAGGCGCACTGGGTTCAGGCGCCAGAAGGCGATTTGGAGTCGTTTTGCAGACGTACGTAAGCGCGCCCCGTCGCGAAAAAAAGGTACCCGATTTTGTTCATAAACCACCCGGGTGTACCCGATTTTGTCAATTTCCCAATGTCAAAACTTTCAAATCCTCGAATTCTCAAACAAAACAACAACAGCCTTGCACTGGAAACGTCAAACGCTCTTGAAAATAATTGCCAGGAAAACGGCACCATCCTCGAAATTAGCCACAGAAAACGGCCTTTTTCTTCGGATCCATGGCTCAAATGAACTCTGATTATCCCCGATATTCTTGAAATACCAGTATCCAGTACAGGACCTAGCTGAACCGTGAAAAACCCAACTCATAATTTGTACGAAAATGAAAATAAACACAGAAACTCGATCTAGTTGTACTCCGCACGCTGCACGACGAACCACCCGCAGCGGCGGGATATGTTGCACTACTCAAAAACTAAATTTCGAATAACCAAATAGCACTCGGAAAAAACTGACGATTAAAATCCGTCCTCTGAAATCAAGATATAACTACCCTCAACCCGAAAAACGCATCAAATGTTTATCAGAAAATCCCGGTGATAGCAAAAAACCGTGTAGTCGAGCGGCTGTCAACATCTCTGCATGTTGATCATCTGAGTCGATATGAGTAATAACAAACTCCCCTTTAAAAATAAGCTCCCGCAAAAAGTGGTGTCGTATGTCAATGTGCTTCGAGTTCGACGTGCACACTGGGTTTTGTGCCAGGTTCTTCGCCCCCTCGTTATCCTCGAAAACCGTACAGGTAATGCACGACGTACCAAACCCCGGAAACCCCGGAAAAACAAAATTCCACACATACCTCAAGAACATCGCCTCTTTAATGGTGTCTGCCAGTGCTACATACTCGGCCTCAGTGGTCGAGAGCGTGACGCATTTCTGGGTTCTCGAAAACCAGCACACACATGCGCCCGCACACATTATAGCTCCACCTGAAACTGACCTCCTGTCAGCGGCTTTGCTGGCGTAGTCAGCATCTGCAAACGCTGCCAGCTCAAGCCCACTCCCCTTCTGGAACGTAATACCAAAATTACTCGTAGAAAAGACATACTCTAAAGTATCAATTGCTGTCCTCCAGTGTACTCCCTAGGCTGATTCGCGTACCTTGCTACCGCTCTCACCGCGTTTGCAATATCCGGTCGTGTTTGGTTCGCAAACCACATCAAACATCCTACCAACTCACGAAAAGGCCAATTACCCACATTTTCATTATTGTCAAACTCCTCGAGTTTCAGACCAGTCGACAGTGGGGTATTCCTCCCAAAACTAACATCAAACCTCGCCGCGGTGTTTTCAGCGAAAGCTTGTTGAAAAATCGTAGAAGTACCAGTATCCTGATCCCTCGAAAAACGACAACCAGCATACCACCGCAACTCGCCTAGATTGTTGATCGGAACAAGGAGGTTAAGATCTTCACAAAACTGGTCGCATCTAGTCTTAAGCCCTACTGCAAAAATATCATCCACATTCACTACTGTTACTATGGAAACAGAGCCCGACTCGACCAATCGCAAGACACACGCATCAGCGAGGCTCTGCTCAAATCCAAGACTCTTCATGTGGGTGACAAGATAGTTATGCCACCACCTCGACGCTTGTTTTAAGCCGTAGAGACTGCGATCCAACCTGACTATTTCACCGGACATTTCACCACAACCAGGGGGTAGTCGCATAAAAACACCCTCTCCCAGACTTAACTGCACAAATGCTTGCTCGGCATCAAAATGACACAAATCAAAATCCAACTCACACGCAATAGCGCCCAACAAACGAAAAAAAGACGCAGCAGGCGTCGGGGCAAAAGTCTCAAAAAAATCAATACCTTCACGCTGCTTAAAACCTGGCGCCACCAGTCTTGCCTTCGCTCGAACCACATAGCCACGCTCGTTGGGCTTCCAGGCAAACACCCAGTTCGGCGAGATGACGTTCAGTCCGTCTGGTTGCTACATCTCCCCAAACGTTCCCGCGCTCGCCAGTCCACGGTACTCCTTTTCCATTGCCTGCCTCCAAACAGCCGAATACTCATCCGCACATGCTTCAGCATACAAGTTTGGCGTTGAAAGCTCGCTCACCGGGCGTGTGGGAAGAGGGGGACTATCGTGCGGCGGGGCTTGGTGAAAAAGCACGTGACCTATGCCTTCTTTCGCTGCCATTAACGACAGCAGCCCATGCCCCGCAGCCTCTCGGTGCCGCGCAGTCTCACGTCTAGTCCTGCCTAGCTGCACATCGTCACCATCCGGGTCCGTCGCAGCCTCTCGGCGTCGCACTGTCTCCCCCCTGGTCCTGCCCCGCTGCACACCGTCATTCTCTGGGCCCGGGTTGTAACCACCCAGCTCCCGGGCAGCACGCCTTGAAAGCTGTGGCTGCAGTGGCTGTTGCGGCGGTAACGGCGGTGGCGGCGGCTGTGGCGACGGCGGTGACGGTAGCGGTGGCAGCGGCGGTGACGATGACGGCGGCTATTTCGGCGACGATGACGGCGGCGGCGGTGGCGGCGGCGGCAGCGGCGGTAGTGACGGCGGTTGCGGCGGCAACAGAGAGAACGGTGGTGGTGGCTCGAACCAAGCTCTGGGATCTCCTAGAGGCTCCGGCGTACCCGGGGACGGCGGCGGCGACGATGGCGATGGACACCTCTTCTCCTCCGGAAGAAGTACCCCCACAAACGATTTCCTCGGGTGTTCCCAAGTAACGTCGCGGGAGTATGACGTACGCCCAGACATCAGCAGAATTTTGCAACAATCTGCCGAGTGGTTGTTTCCACCCTTCAGGTAGAAACAAGCCTCCGCCTTGGGCTCCGACTTTAGGGTCCTCTTTACGTGGTGAAAACCTTGCTTCAGGAACGGGAGGAGCCGCGCAAACGGTTGTCTCCCGTGGATTTTCCGGTATGGCGAGTGCATGTCCGGCTTGTCCCTGACCCTTGCCGTCATGTTTATCACGTCGCTGGCGTACTTACACGCCTCAGCCCAGAGGGGCTGTGTCGGCGGAATCTTCGCGTCGCCAAACAAACGGGGAGCCTCCAGGCGGGACGCCATAGCAGGCTCGAGCGTCATGGCTATTCGACGCTTAACCACACCGTCGTGCTTCGGGGAGTTGACAGGCGTGTACTCGCGGCGAATCCCACGGTCGTTGAGTAACGCCACGAACTCCGGCTTAGTAAATTCCGTGCCGTTGTCCAAGCGAATGCACTCGACGATGTACGGGGTACCCCTCGCGCTAAGGTCGGCCAGAAAACCAGCGAAGGCCATCAGGACGTCAGACTTCCGTTTAAAAAAATACGGTCATCCCATCCGCGAGCAGTCGTCGACAATCATCATTAAGTACTCCACAGCGCCGACAGACCTAGCCTGTTGCCCCGATAGATCCACGAACAGACGCTCCAGAGGCCTGGTGGAACGGCACTCCGTCGTCCACGGTACCGCCATCCTCCTCCCCTTTGCCTCGGAACACACGGAACCAACTCCCCAAAAACTTCAAATCCTCTCTGCCGCGCCGTTTCTCGAAGGGTATCAGCATGGGAATGTGCAAGGGAAACATGAAGGTCGTTAATATCAATCCTCCTCATCTTTCGCGGGGCCAATACGGCGGCAGCAATCGGGGTCTCAACTACTCTAGTGGCCTCTACAAAAGACCCAGCGTCCCTACGCAAGAAGGACAGAACTCCATCACATGAACTCCTTCAGCATCGAGCGAGACGGAGCATTTCGGCATGACGGCGTGGAGCGAGAACAGGTTGAGTTGCACACCAGGTACATAAGCTACGTCCAAGAGCTTAACCTGAACATCTCCCTGCTTGCAATGCATTGTCATCGGTATTTTTCCAAAACAACGCACCTCAGCGACCTCATGTCGCCTAATATCAAAGTACTCCTACCAGGAGGGGGGGGGTTACAACCTAACATGCCGACGGGGTTACCAGTTACATGAAAGGTTACCCCCGACTCAGCTATCCACTGTTCTCTCCCATTCCCCCCAAAAATACCGCTGTGACCATTCTTGTATTTTTGTGTGAACTGCGCGGTAAGAAGATGTCGGTTGAACGTAGGCGCACAACTGCCGTCGTTCTTCTGCTCGTGGGAATTATTCGAAAAGGGTTGTGATGGGGGAAGTACGGTTGCGGTGTACCCATCACTGCCAGGGGGTGACTCTTGTACCCAGCCAACACCACAGTGCATGGGGTGGGGGTATTGTTGAGCTGCGAAAGGGACCGCCACGTTCATATGTTCTGGGGAAATCGGGCGCTAGCTACATAGTGACCCGGCCGGTGGCATCTGTAACATACCCCCTTCTGTCCCCGTGATACTGGATTCGGTGGGGGACCCCAGCCCGTCGGATTTCCCACCGGCGGCGGGGGCATCGGCGGCATAGCCCATGACGGTGGATCGGCAGGTACCCAACCCATTGCAGGAACCTGTTCCCCCGTCCCGGCAGGAACCTGTCCCCCCGTCCCAAATGGATTTGGGCTAGGGTTGTCCCAACAATTTGTTTGTGGTGACTGTGTTGCTGCTGCTACTGCTACTGCTGCTGCTGGAATTGCTGCTGCTGCTGCTGCTTGTACGTTCCCCCTCTCTTGTTCCTCCCTCGACTACCTGAACCTGTGCCTGTTCCACCGGCATGCTGAACAGCGCCGGCGTACAAGGCACGCGGATCTGCCCCCACTTTTACTCCCAACGCCTTAGTCACCATCTCCTTTTCTAGCTTATCATTCACATATGCATCCCGAATAATCTCGTCGATTTCGGAACGAGGGATTGACGGGCGAGAGAGAATCGATTTGCTCTGGATTGTTTACAATGATGAAAGGTTAGTGACGATGTGCCTGTTCACCTCTTCTACACATTTCCCACAACCAAGCATGGCCAATTCATCGGCCGCCTTATCCACTCTACCGAGGAACACAAGGGGGTCCTCTCCCTCCTCCATGTGTATTGCCTCAAATCTTCTCTTCAGCCTGTGCGTTGCTGCTAGGGTGCTAGGCATGTAATAGTCCTCTAGCTCCTGCCATGCGCCACTTGGCGGCCTGGCTTGCTGCATGCGGAATTCTGCTATGGCATACCCGGTCGTTGAGTCCATCAACAATCCATACACCACGCGCGCATCAATGATCTCTTTCGGTGTGTGTCTCTGTTCCAATTCTTCCTGAGACACATTGACGCCACCTACCATCACAGGGTTATCGGTTGCCTTGAGGACGTATAGCCAACCAACTGATGACATAAACGCCTGGAACTTGCTACGCCACATTCCAACGTGCGCCTCTATGTTATCAAACTTAGGGGGGGTTAATTGATACCAATTCGGACGAGACAGAGAAATTTGCGACGTGCCTGGTTGGGCTGCCAGCGCAGATATTGGCACAGCAGGAGACGATGTAGAATCCCTCGCTGTTGTTTCTCCGCTCCTCCCCCCTTTGGCCCCCCTTGCGACTTCAGCGTGCATCGCGTCCCTCTCGGCGCGCAGCTTCTGCTCCTTCACTTTCCTTCGCAGGACCTCGATCTCATGTTTCATCTCTAGTATCTCTCTCTTTGCTCTCTCTCTGCTCTCCCTCTCTGTCTGCTTTCTCTCTGCTCTCTTTCTCTCTGCTAACACACTCGCCTCAGTGTTTCGACCATCGTGATCTGACATGTTTGGCTTTTTTCCACCTCTATAGGCTGGCCTTGGCTGCGCTTACCAATAGAAATCAACCGGCTCACTAGTGTGTTGATAGATCTCTAAAGGTGTACACGTAGCTGGCGCGGGAAGGCACGGTGATGACTCAAGACGGTGACACAGAACTCTTGCTTATATTATCCAGCCGTCGAGTGACAGCTCGTGGCGATTCATGCAAGGAAGCAATCGGCGAAACAAACCTCCCATTCCTCCCGCTGAGTGTCCCTTCATACCTTATTCATAATCCCTTACCAATACGTGGAACTCCCCAATATAAAATGAATCCTAACCGCCGTGTTTATAAGGACAACCAACAGGTTCAAGTTAAGCGGCAGAAATTCTCTCCCCCACGAATGTGCCGCTCGCAATATATAGTCAAAGGATGAATATTTGGTATCATTCGACTAGTGGACGGGGTGACATGGCCAGTGTTTCTTGTAACGGCCTCGGGCTCTCTAGGAGCGAAATTCGTATCGACAATGAAAAGCCTTCATATTTTTCAATAATATTCAGAGGCTTTTTCCGCACTGGGGGCGAAAAAAACGGTTGATTGCGCCGCATTTTGGACGACCCGGTTGGAGGAACTCCACGACTCCACGGCATCTTTGTAGATTTTTCGCGCAAAATAACTGTACCGCTGTGGTCATATCATTGGGCATTTTACCTTACATAGAATGGTTGGATGCATTTTGTCAGGGAGTCCAATTGTCATTATTGGCGTTTCTTGTGAGCTCTTGAGATCTTGAGATACGAACGGGAAGGTCCGTGGCCGATGGCATGTCACTTCCCCGTGTGATAACGAGCAAACTATTGCATTGTGGACAAACGCACTCCGAACGTACGAGGGGAAGTCCTCGGAGCTGATACCACCGGGCCCGCGGTCGCGCCAGTCGGTACAATTCAATTGAATTGGATAAGTTCTGCTTACTGCCCAAAACGTGACCAATTTGCTTTTCGGAGGCCGGAAAGCACTGTTTTGCGTGCTGGTGTGGGACACGAACCGAAAGCAATGGAAGGCCCTACAGCAGCAAGAGGAGCACGAGCGCAGGGCGCTGACGGAGTCCATTCTGCAAGTTGGGGCAACCCGAGAAGTGGAGGCCGAGCCGGCGGCCGGCTGAAGCCGGAAATTAAGGTGACGATGGGGGGAGATAGACCGCCTAGGTTGGGTGGTGACGTTGTTACCTTCGAAGATATTCGTCAAGTTCTTGTTGCCTACTCGGAGTACGAGCAGCAGATGCATATCACAAACCAAGATGGAGGAGACCGGGTACTCGCGAGGAGGCGAGAGCTGGTAGATTCGGCGACCCAAAATGATGATGGCCGATGAGTTCTCCGATGGCAAGCCCTGGGTCGACCTCTCCGAGGAGGAGCTATTGCAAGGGCTCAAAAGGTTTGCTGGCGTTGATATGCAGCAGACGAGTGATGAGGATTTTCGCCGCCAGATATTCCGTGTGCTGAAGATGGATGCGAGCGTGCCGATAGTTAGCAGGGTGTTCATGCAAAAACGTGCTCTGCAGGAATACCTTGCTGACAGCGGGCTCACGGAGGTGGTGAGGTCCGACAGTCGGCAGTACACGCTAAACCATGGCAAGGTGCTGGTTGAGGCTATAGCGGCGGGAATCGAGACACTCGAGTTCCGCCGCAAGGTGGGAAAAAAGAGGCGTTTCGATCTCGTAACGCATGACCCTGACGCGTTATTCAACATTATTGCCAATCAGCAACGGGACCAAGCTGTAATTGAGGCAAATGATGCTGAACGTCGGCAAATAGCAAAACGGCGTGACTCTAGGTCGATGGCTGCTGCGGGGACCAAGCCGCAGGGACGTGCTGTTGACGAGCACGACTCACGCGAGAATGCCAAGGCCGCTGGTGTGAAAGCAGAGCGGAGTCGTCGGTACGACGACAACGAGTGTTTCGTATGTGGCAAGCAGGGACACAAGCAGTGGAACTGCCCCCAAAGCCAGCAAGGCAAGGGGGGGAAAGGCGTCCATGGCCAGACCCACGGCCAGACTCCTGTACAGCAGCAGCAGTCCCCAAGCGTTCCCGCTCAGCATACCCGGAGCAAGACAACCGGGATGGCCCCTGCGTCAGCCACCCCTCGAGCTAGTGCGTACAAGACCGCCTCAAAGGCGGTGGTTACGGAGACCGACTCTGCTGCGCCTGAACCATCTAGGCGGAATGACGATGACTACGTGTACATTCGCGTACCGCGGGAAAGGATAGCGCCAGTGGATTATGGGCTCACTGAGACGGTGCAGCACCAGGTGTCTCAGAGCGCTGGGCCACAGAATGCAGCGCCAATTCTTCACTCCGTTCCGGTGCAGGCGCCGGCACCCGCGTCGCAGCAGTCATGTGGTGATACCAGCACCATTTCATTCGCGCGTGTCTCGGTCTTACAGCCGGGTGGAAGCGGTGCTACGAGCGTGGATACGGTGGAGACTGAACTGCGCTTGGAGGCCCTGACGCAGCATGTCGCAGGGCGTCTCGCGATTCCCGGTGCTTCCGGGGCTGCTGAGACTAGGGTGCTGATGGATTTAGGTTCAGGCATTACAGCTATATCGGAGGAGCTGGTAGAGGCCCTGCAGGGACAGCCGGGGATGACGCAAACCGCGTTAACGCAGGCGTTTGTTGGGCATGCGCGTGTGGTGAGGTCGTTGGGCCAGGAGTGTGATATTGAGACGCAATCGTGTCCACTCCACTTAACAATCGAAACACGATGGGGACCAGTCCGATTTACCATGCCGTTTATCGTGCTCCCTGGGGGGGACGATGTGGTTATCATCGGGCAAAAGCCGCGGAGGGAGAAACTCGGCATTGACGTCATGGCGCAGCTTACTGAAGGCACAAGAGCGTGAAGATGGTGCTGGGATGGAGCTTACAGCTCGTTCTGTGGGCGAGCCCAACGATGGTGCTGTGCTGCGAGCGGCGATGGCTGTCACAGCGTTCGTGCCGGGCGATGACGCGCCAGGCGACGTGGACGATGAGGTCGCGCTGACGCTGCCGTCTGAACGATCCATGATATTCCAGGATTCCGAGGTGGAAATGCGGGATCGTGTGGGCGTGTTGGAGACGGCTGTCGACAACGCTGTCGACCACAGTCCCCCGCCGGAATGTGCCAAGATGCTGCGATATATCGTTTTTCGCACGTACCTTGACGTGTTATGTCGGGCGTTGTCGGGTGACCCACATTCACGCAAGAAGCCTGGGGCGGTCCGGTTTCATTCAGGGGCAAGGGTGATGCGGGCGAAGCCCCCACCTGAACGTAATCGCCTGCGGTGGAGTGCGGCGGAGTCGTGCCCCGACTGCCGCTCGGTATTGACGACGAGTTTGTCGTCAAGGTGGCCTGGGAGGGGCCGGAGGAGGTGGAGAGCACCTGGGAGCCGGTGCCGCGCGTGTTTGATGGCGCGACGACCGCGCTGCGTGAAGAGCTCAAGGCGCTGCGGCTGAAAATGGATCAGAAGCGGGGAATCGTACAGCGGTATGGGCTGCGTTTTTGATCATTTTGTGGTTTGGGGGGGATCCCGAATTTTGAATTACTGATTTTTGGTTTTATCGACAATTTGAACTTCAACTTTTTTTTCTGACTTAAAATTTCTGCGCAGGGCGCTGATAGCACCTAACGCAGCTACAGCTGGCGGTTCATCGCCGAGGCTGTGTGTGGACAGAGCATGTCCGGGGTTGATTTTTCGGTTCTACAGGGGTGGCTATTGTGCTGGAATACACGTTCCTTATGTGGGTTTTGGGCAAGTCGCATGCGCAATTGGAGGTGTGACGCGTGGTGCGTGGTTTTTCTTGAAGATGCATTGGTGATTACGCGGGTGCTGAACAACCGTTGTTCACGGTCAGTAAACGCGATAGATCTTAGGTCATGGTGAAAATGACCGAGGTGTGTTGGACTTGATCATTGCCCAACGTACGGACATCTATGTTTATCAAAGCTACTCGGCCTGAGCCAACTTGTGGCTGGTAGCCCGAGATGGGCTTTTGGAGGGTGCTGTATCGCTGTGGTCGTATCATTGGGTATTTTACCTAACATAGAATGGTTGGATGCATTTTGTCAGGGAATACAATTGTCGTTATTGGCGTTTCTTGTGAGCTCTTGAGATCTTGAGATACGAACAGGAAGGTCCATGGCCGATGGCATGTCACTTCCTCGTGTATAACGAACAAACTATTGCATTGTGGACAAACGCACTCCGAACGTACGAGGGGAAGTCCTCGGAGCTGATATCACCGGGCCCGCGGTCGCGCAAGTCGGCATATAACGAAGATCTGACCCGCGTATGTTCAAAATTGAGCAGAATATAACGACAAAACTGGATCCTGCACTAGTACCAAGCCATACAAGGAAATACCGCATCTTCTTATTTGTACGCACAAAACTCAAAATGTTCACCCCGTTTTCGAGAGATATAGACTATAACATTTCGCACATGTGTTCTGTGTGCCCATCCCGAGGCCTTACCTCCGCGGGGGGGGGTTGCTTTTGTTTCTTTTTGCCGAAAACATTTCGTCATAGCTGGTCCAAATTTCCCAAAAAAAATTAACTGACGAAAAAAAAAAAATAGAAAAAACGACAGGTGAGGTCTTCCCAACGGCACATAGAATGTGTGTGAATCGAAAAACGGCGTGGACATTCGCCGGGGAAAAAAATTCCGTCGTTTAAGGCCACGGAGGATCGCACAGGACTATTTTGAGTAGGAGCTCGTATGGAGGCATTTCACGTACATATATAAACACTTGACAATAGAGTATGGCATCTGCGAACAAGATCCTTATTTCGAAATTTTAGGAAAATGCAGCTAAGATCCAACAATACAGAGCTTTTCAGGTGCTTTTAGTCCTTTTTTGGACTCCATAACTAACCACCCCTGTATTCGTGTCCCTCTATCTTTTCTCCTAAGCCGTTTAACCCCACATATGACGGAGTTATATCATCCGCCTGGTGAGCAGCAAGCTTTTGGTGAAGAACGTTTTTTCATCGGTGATGTACCCATTGTATTAGGCTCCCGCGCGTGAATTGAAATATTTCAGCTATTTCGGTAGCTTTTGATGTTGCTGCTCGCAAGTTCGAACTCACGAAAACATCTCGTGAGTCGCTTCTGGCTGCCTACGATTGCTGGCTGGCGCACCCGACGTCGCCATACACCCCACCAGAAGCATCCCTCAATTTCGCGGGCCGTGGTTGCTTGTGGGGAGCTATAGCTGCCCGCTAGTGAAGTGCATACGTTCTGTTGGGGGTCGTTTTTTGTCTCAATTTGTGTACCCCAAATTTTGACCACTGCAGTGCCTCAAAGTCGAGGTGTGGGCCTCTGCTGAGAACCAGAGGGACGTCGATCTGAAGAGGCTCACAGCATCTGTGGATTAAGCCTTTTTTTTTATGGGTTTCCGGATCTATGTTCACGAACCAGCCGAAGCTCTAAACGCATCGTGTTAACCTAGTTATGTGTTTTACTGCGATAAAACATCTAGATATTAGAGTTACCCGAAAACCGGGGACCAGGGGACGCTTGGGTTCCCCCGTGGTTTTAAGTTGAACCGGCCTGTACCTGGTACCGTGCTTCGATGTATGTTCGTACGTGCGGAGTGTTCCTGTCCACAGCAGCTACGCTGTCGTTGCAATTGTTGTTGTGCTCTCACATTAACTCACATAATCAAGTCCGCGGTCACAGGATAGGTTCCAATGGAAAAAATCCCAAGGAAAAGAAATAAAACATACTAAAAGTGGTACACGTATATATATATGTATGATCATTCTTTTTGGGGGGGATTTGGTCAGAAGTTTTTTTTCGTCTCGGCCTCAGTATGCGATTCTCTGAACTGGAATTCTTGGTCAAATAGCTTCGTTCGAGCGCCGTCTTCGGGGGGCGGCTCCAACGCCTCTCGCCCTGCCGTATCCGTTCCGCACCTCGACGTGAACGCGGACGGATGCTGAGCGAGACAAGCGAGAAGTTCCAAAAATATTGTATTTGGAGGAGATAATCTTGAGACTTCGGTTGTATCTTTGACGTGTGCAGCGCCAGGATGATTTCCAAAATTGGCATCATTTCCAAACGGTAGTTGCTGTTGTTTTGAATTTTGCGGTGGCATACTCTCGAGCGTTTGTTTTGCTTGGCGGCTGCAGGGCTAGAACGAAAACTGGAATTTCTCGGTCAAATCGCTTTGTTCGAGCGCCGTCTTCGGGGGGCGGCTCCAACGCCCCTCGCCCTGCCTTATCCGTTCGGCACCTCGACGTGAACGCGGATGAATGCTGTGCGAGACAAGCAATAAGCGCGCAAAAAAATGTATTTTGAACGGTATTCTCCAGATACTCTCCGGATCTTGATGTACATGTGTATGGAGAGGTTGATAACATAAAACTTGGCAAGACATTATTTCCAAATTGGCGTCATATTGTCCCAAAACAAATAAGATTTGCTGTAAAAAAATCCCCATGGTACCGCGGTAGGTATGATATCATAGTAGTAGTGCATTTCATTATTGAATTTCGGTAGGTACGTACGTACATGGATAGACATTGCAACCGCACGCATGATGACTAAAACGAGGAGGTGGTGATTACGATTACTGCGCCAGAAAACGCCACACATCATTACGAGTGGCTGCGTCCCCGGCCTCGAGGGTGTCGTAGTTCGGGCACATCGACATAGTTTGTACTTGTGCACGTAATGTAGTATCGAGTAAGAGCACGCACACTGATGCGCTCCATTACGCACACGCTTTTGTCTGACTTATAGCATGGGGAGGGTGTACCAAAAACAGGGAATGACTTTTCGACATTAAAAACAAGGGGAAAAAACGTTCCTGTTGTTATTCTGCGCCACGCGAAGGTCGTATAATAAGCAGCATAGGAGGTATCCACCGAAGAAACCAGTGAGTGGCATGCATTCGTTCCGGTATCGCATCGTTTGGTGGTTCTTTTCCCCGAGAATGCTCTATGGAGAAGTATCGACAATGTGGGAACAGTTCTTTGCTATTACTTGTGGTGCCTCTGCCTCCGTTGCTGTTTTGTTCGTTTGCCGCGGTCAACTGGAAAAAGAGCGGTCGTGTTGGTACGTAAGTGGCACATAATTTTGTGTTGCTTCCTACTTGACGTGCTCCTTGCTGCTGATTGTTGAGTAATCATCTCCAGTGAGTTATTTAGAGCCGGTCGCCCCGGTGGTCTCCCTAGTGGTTACCTTCGAATACTACTACTAGCGTTGGTCCTTGAGTTTGATTCCCACTGTTGGGAGATATTATTTTACTTGCAAAAATGAAAAAAATAGGATCAACTAACTGCTGAGAACGCCTGGCAGCGTGGGTAGGTACATTTCGGTGTCGCATAAGCGACTAAGAGGTGATTATAGTATCCCATGACCATTCGACCATGATTACGCGGGTCAAATACGCCCTGTTGTTTTGGCCTCATTTCAGGCTTTGTCCACGGTTATTATGTTCGTGTTGTGCCAGTGATAGTTCTACTTGTTATGTCGTTTTGCTTTGAACACCCTATTTTTTTGTGTTTGGAATTGTGTTTATACCCGGGAGGGCCTGACTCCTGGATACAAATCGCTCTAATTCATTCATTTATATATTGCTGGTGCTGTTGTTGCTGTTTAAGTGTTTCTCGCCCTCATTTTGAGCGTGCTTGCTCGGCGCACGCCAACCTGATATGGGCTTAGAATCGCTTTTTGTGCGATCTATCATGCAAATAACTGATCGAATTGCGCTCGCATTGCAAATGTTTGCCGTACACGGAAGTATGCGAGAAAACCCAGGTCGGTCGAAGTAATTGTGAGCTTATTGGGTCAAAGCCTATCAGCAAATCACGAATAAGCCAATGGGGTCGGGGTTGACACACGCCGTGCGGAGGTGTCGACCCGCGAAATCATCGTTATAGTTCCCGCGTTGTTGGAGCTGTAGAGATTCGGAGGATTTCTGAGGCGGGGATGGGGCCCTATCTCCCCCGTGTGCGACGAAACTGCCCCCCATTGGTTGCTGAGCCTCTATCATCCTCTTAGGGTGGGGCGGCGCTGTGGCGCTCGAACCAGTCACCGATTATAGCCAACGGAGTCGGGGCTTCCACACCGTTAGGGGCAGTGACGACCGGAGAGAAATCGGTTTTATTCCCCGGTTTGTCTAGCTGGTAAATCTATAGAATGACCTCTGGACCGGGGATGGGACCCTATCGTCCCCTGGTGGAGCTGACTGTACAATATACGACCCCCAGCCAATCAGAGATCGGCCGGTCAGTAGGGGTGGGGATTTCCACACTGTACGGGGAGATATCAATCCTGGTGATATCCATCCGTGTTTGTTCCCAGGTTGTCGGTTGTCGGGGTTGTATATGTATTTGTGGATTGATTATGATCCTGGGATGGGACCCTATCGTCCCCAGATGACGGTTACTTCATGTACGATCCCCAGCCAATGAGCGACCAGCGATCATATAAAAAGGCCATAAGGCCAAGCCACACCAGGTAGTATATGTTTTTGTTTTTTTTTCGTCTAAAACTCGAGCCTGAAATTCTTAACTGCCAACTTCTTAGTTCAGTGCTATCGCAACTAATAATACTTTATCTACCTGAAGCAACAAGTAGCAGCATTATTATTAAAACGGTATTCGAGGAATTGAATGACGAAGGCAGCGACACCGTGTTTCACGCCTAGAATACCGTCAGCAAGTCTTTCCACGATCAGACTATACACACAGACAGTCGGTCTGCGAGCCTCGGATCTAGATGCTATATCATGCATGGTGTAGCAGAAGCTGGCTCAGTGCGCGCCTCTCAGTGGCTACGTAGAGGACATGCAGCATACATGGCCGGCCCAGGATGCTTGGTTGAGTCGAAACGTCAACAAGAAACACACTCGAAATGTCTCTTTGTGGCCAGACTAGAGGGTCAGTCTGCGTGGGCTCGGATTAATCTTATCCAAATATTATGATGAAGTTCGGAATCGGATTCACGCAAGAAACGGCAGAAGTAATCCACTGTTATACTATATCGATCTCTTGGCATTACTTTACCTTCTACACGCGTACACTATGCGTTGCGTAGTAACGGTTTCTACTCTATCAGATATTGAATTGAACAAGTCGAAGTGCTGCCCTGCCCTACCCGGAGCATGGGTGCCGACGAATGCCGGCACCCATGCGGAGCCCTTGTACACCCTTATTATATTACACGCTAACGTCGTGGTAATGACGTTTTTTGGGATCTTTGAAAATATCTTGGTTATAAGACCCCCCCAAAAAGCTGCGACTCCCGAGCTCCACTCGGCCTCCGGCGGCCTCGCGGTGCCGCCACGTCTCATCCGCACAGCAGCACTACGACGTGCCGGCGAAAGAACGGCCGTCGGTGCTCCACCTCGGCGAGGGGGAAGCGTGGAAATCGCCCTCCCGGGGACGGCTCGCTTGGCCCCCGGCGTGGTGGGGAATAGTAAACAATTGCAAATCCCGCCCAGCCCGAGAGCGTTGTAACCAACGAATCGGCTGCTGCTCGCCTGTCCGGTGTATTGCTCTACGTACTGCTGCATTGCTGTACTGCTGTACTGGGTAGGTCCGTGGGTGGATGGTGGGTGGTGGGTGGGTGGTGGATGGCGGCTCGCTCGCTCCCCGAGATGGCCGACTATCGTCAAAATTTGAAGCTTCCCCCGTCTGTTTCCTGTTTCATATAAGGTCCTCAAGAACCAACCAACTAACTGCTCCCCGCGTACCAGGTGTAATGCTGTACATACTGCTGCACTGCTGTACTGCTGTATGTAGTAACGGTTTGGTCGGTGGGTGGGTGGAGGGTGCACTGCGTTGTCCGTGGTGGGTGCGTGGGCCGTTCCGTACGTGGGAGTCTTTTTTGGTCCTGTGGGAGATTAACCTTTTTTTTGTTTCTAAAATACCGGCCTCTCACTGGTGCTTGGGAGTACCACCGTCCCCACTGCTGCACTCCTCTGTCCTTCACTACCGTACGTACTGCTGCCCTGTTATTATTTTGTTTCTCTAGTACTTACTTACAGAGGATGATACAGCACCAATTTGTTTTTGTCCGCCATACCGGCCGGCAACTGGCATACTTCGGGAGTACCACTAGTATAGATACAAATACGATTATCCGCAGACTGCCGCGTGCGAGGGGAGGCACTTGAGATTGTCTTCGCTTCAGACCGGATTCCGCTCGGAATCCGTTTGGCGCCCTCGAGATCGCTTTCGCGCCCGCTCTTCTCGAGGGTTGCGTTCCTCAGCCTCCGCCCCGCCTATTCCCCGCGTGCGCACGCTCGGGTCGCGCGCCGCCGCCGAGCGCGTCGACCTAAAACTGGGCGGGTCTTGCGGAGATGGCGAGACATTGACATCGCTCAGGACAATATTTGTGGTGCTGTTGTTGCTCCGCGCAGACGACTCGGTGCTACACTCGGCGCTGGAAACGTTTTTGTGGTGCTTGCTGGGCTGTTGGAGCATGCGATGCTGCCTGCTGAGATGTATTGGTGTGACTAAACCCCTTCGGAGCAATAAAGATCTCAACCAGAACCCCTTCGATTGCACGTATCAAGACGGTCATTGGTATTGACAAAATCCCTTTATTTGCCGGTTGGAAGATTGAAGGGTCTCGATCTGATTTCAAGATTTGGACCAAAAACCCTGCTATTATACGGTTCATGCCAGGTCACTTCTACTGCCGGTAAATATAAGATTTGCGGGTTGTGCCAGGTCTTTCCGAACTGAGCTCATTTGGGTGGATATTGCACAGACGTCTCGATTCTGCTCGATGCTGGAGGAGATATTGAGTTTCGATATGTTGGTGATTTTGTTCGTCGAGCCTCTGTGTGACAAGGAGGACCTTGGTATTCGATATGGACCAACACCCTTCGGCGCAAAACCCCTCTATTTTACGGTTGGAAGATTGAAGGGTCACATTCTGATTTCAAGATCTGGACTAAAAACCCTGCTATTATTGTACGGCTCACGCCAGGTCGCTTCTACTGACGGTAAATATAAGATTTGCGGGGTATGCCAGGTCGTTCCGCACTAAGCTCATTTGGGTGGATATTGCGGAGACGTCTCGATTCTGCTCGATGCTGGAGGAAATATTGAGTTTTCGATCTTTTGGTTTTGTTCGTCGGACCTTTCTGTGGCGAGGACTGTTTATACGGGTCAATTCGTTCGAAGGTTCAGGCACGTTTGAAAGATTAAAGGTTTAATTCGTTCGCAAAATATATGACTGGTACAGCTAGATATACGGGTATTCGATATATGGAATAACACCCTTCGGCACAAGACCCCTCTATTTCACGGTTGGAAGATTGAAGGGTCACGATCTGATTTCAAGATCTGGACTAGAAACCCTGCTATTGTGCATTTCATGCCAGATCGCTTCTACTGACGGTAAATCTAATATTTGCGGGTTGTGCCCAGGTCGTTCCGAACTGAGCTTATTTGGGTGGATATTGCGGAGACGTCTCAATTCTGCTCGATGCTAAAGGAGATATTGAGTTTGCGATATTTTGGTGGTTTTGTTTGTCGAACCTCTGTGTGGCGCGGAGGGTCTTGCAGGACAGTTTGTACGGGTCAATTCGTTCGAAGATTCGGGAGCCTCTAGACTGTCTAGCGAGGAGGATCTTGCCGGACTGTTAACGGTGCGGGTCAATTCGTTCGCCATTCACGGGAATATAATAGACATGCTACGTGTAGACTTGTTCACAACCCACAGCCTACTGCTCATGGCACGGCTGAGACACACAGCCCCCTTGCACCGACCACCACCAAGAAGGAGATAACCCGTATATCCTTGCCACCATCGCGCGTGTGGTGGCAGCCCTAAGGCTGCGTTAGGCGGCAAGCGCAAGTCGACTGGCCATCAGCCGGCTTCGCCAGCCGACTGAGGGGACGGTTGAGAATCGGACGACGATCAAAACAACCCGACGTAACTTTCCTGACTCTAAAAATCAAACAGCAGTGGATATAGGCGCTGATGCTCCGTGAGAGAGGGCTTGTTTCTCTCTCAGCGACAATAAAATCCCTGCAGTTCCTCATTTCATGCCCTTTCTGCGACGAGGTGGTGAAGGGGGATGATTGCCCATCCTGACGTGGGTCACTCGTGATTTCAAAATCTGGCTCAACAAACGAGTTCACTATTCTAAAAAAAAGCTGATTCCCATATGAAACAAAGCAAAAAATATCAAAACCACGATAAGACGGCCCACGGAACAACTGCGTATGTTTTTCGTTTGGCCGGTTGAAAATCCACACTTTGTCCATATTTTACCCCACTCAAATTTTATTGCATAAATTCGGGCGTTATGGAAGGCTTTTCTGTCTTGGCGAGGAAGATCTTTCACGACTGTTTACGGGTCATTTCGTTCGGAAGATCTCCTGGTTTTTGGAGGAGGATTTTGCGTAGAGAAGGCGTAGAGAATATGTTGGTACTTCACTGAATCTTGAGCATTGCTGTGGGTCTTGCCAGGCTGTTTCTAGTGCACGGTAAATATAAAGTTTGTGGGTCGTGCCAGGTCGTTCCGGACTGGGCTCGTTGGGTGGATCTTGCGGACACGCCTCCGTTCTGCTTGATGCTGGAGAAGATACTGAGTTCGATCTGTTGGTTTTTGTCGTTAAGCTCGTCACAAAATAATTCTGCCTGTGGACAGTGGAGCACCAGAGAATGTGCAGTGTTGGTGGTAAGATACGACAGCTGATCTTCTTCATGGTGATTGACTGCTGAGGATCTGATGTGAGGTGTGAAAGATATTTAGATTTGAAGACAACAGGGGTTTCTATTTATCCTCTTCTGCATTCTGGTATGGGGATTCGGGGATGAAGTTAAGATCGCTTGTTTTCTTGTGTTTTGGAGTTAATACAACAACTTATCTCTGTCTCTTTCTAGCACCTGAATGGTGCTGACCAGCCCCCCTCAGGCCAAAGGGGGATACTCTCTGGTTAGTAGACCTTGCCTGGCTTAGGCGTGTCTTTATGCCGAAGATTCATGGGTCAATTTTTTCGCAAGGTATATGATTGTTATACAGGTATCTGGCATATGGAACAAGACCCTCTTCTATACGTGATTTGTACCACTCGATTCGTGAAGAATGTTGGCATACTTAACTGAATATTGGGCACTGCTGCGGGCCTTGCCAGGTCGTTTCTAGCGCACGATGAATAAAAAATTTGTGGGTTGTGCCAGGTCATTCCGGACTGGGCTCGTTTAGGTGGGGATCTTGCGGAGACGCCTCGGTTATACTCGATGCTGGAGGAGATAATGAGTTCGATCTGCTGGTTTTGTTCGTCGGACTCGCCACAAAATAGTTCTGCGGAAGATCCAAACGTGTCCTTTATTTTGCAAGGTATATGATTGGTATTCAGGTATCCGGCATATGGAACAACACCCTTTTCTACGTGATGGTACCGCTCAATTCGTTAGAGAATGTTGGCACGTCACTGAATCTTGAGCGCTGCTGTGGGTCTTGCCAGGTCGTTTCTGCTGCACGGTAGATACATCTGGCACTCCTTTTCTCTCAGCGCATTATTTTCTGTTAATTCCCTTCAGCCTGTAACATTTGGCGTTGTCTTCATTATGTAATACTACGACTGTTGTACACTTTGCATATCCTTCATCTAACGCTTCGCATTGCCTTCATTGTACAGACGTATTAAAACTTGATAAATACTAAAGACACTGACGTATATTTTCCTCTCCGGAGCATAGGTGCCGGCGAAAGCCGGAATCGCCGGCACTCATGCGGAGCCCTTGTACCGGTATGTAATATGGTAGAATAAGGGGCAGCCTCCCGCGCTATCCGTTCTACGGCGGCACACGAGTTGAAATTGCGTCGTTTTTTGGCCAGTATGTGGCCGCCACAACCCGTGGTAGGGCAGGGCCAGTCTGGGTTACCTTCCCCACCTACGGCCGACCAACCCTCCGAATCTTCGACCTCGGAACCTCCGCCCAACGCCACGGCAGCACCGCCCCCCGATTTAATTTTTTGGCAGGCTAATAACGATAAAACAAATACATCCTCCAGGTTGGTCTGTGCTGCATGTACCCGGAGCACTGACTATACTAGAAGAAAAAAACGCTGAACTTCAACAAATAATAACTATCTACACAGGTGGCAAATTAGCGGCGAATTGTAGGAAGTTCAACTTTTAACCCCCGATTTAGACTTTTTGCCGGGCAAAGAACGGTAAATCAAACACATCCACTACGTTGGTCTGTGTTGTGTGCACCCGGGGCACTGACTGTAACTAAAAAAATCGTGCGCTGAACTTCAACTAATAACTGACATTCCGCACAGGTGGCAACCATTAGCAACGAATTCGTAGGAAGTTCAACTTTTAAACAAAAAAGAAAGAAAAAAAAAACGAAAAGGTTCAAAGTCGCGTTGGCAGAAACCAAATTTGAAGAAAGTACCTGAAAAATCACGAAGCAACTGAAAAAACCAGCAAAAGTAGTACCTGTAAAATAAGTAAGGTGGAGCAAGAAACCGTCCCGCACAGGCGGCAAATTAGCGGCAAATGGTAGGAAATTCAACTCACTACACAGAAAGGACGGAAAGGAAGAAAAAAACGCGAAAATGTTCAGGATCCTGTTGGCAGAGAGCAAATTTGAAGGCAGCAGCTGAAAAGTAAAGAAACAAATAGCGAAACGAGCAGAAACAAAAATAATAAGGTGAAGCAAGAAGTCAAAGAAAAGTTGGACCGTTCCGCAAGTAAAGGACGGAGGCGGTGTCCATGGGACCCCCGGAGATGCCAGGGATGCACCAACCGAGCTCTTTCAGCAGAAGTATAAAAATAAACATTTCTATAATACAAGGGGGGCTTCGCCGCGGCGGGCTGCCGCCCGTCTTGGCTACGCGCATTCCCGTGCCCGTACCTTTCGAGGGAGCGTGAAATGTATTATAAACAGGTAAATCAAGGCTGTACATGCGAAAACACTACCAAAGGGTGCATTAAGAACAAATCGTGTCTGAATAAAGAGAAAAAACACTGGAAGCAGGTGCATTGAACCACGAAAACTAATAAATTGCGTCATCCGGCACACGATGACGAATAGCAGCAGCAGCAGAAGCCCCCGCACAACTCTTACTATATACGCGTAATTTCAACAACAGCAGAAACGGCATCTCCGGCAGTTCGACAACAGCAAGCAGCATTTCCCGAATAATAATGTGCATACGATAATATGTTCACTGTGCTTTGAGCCGGTACATGAAGAACCTAAGTACGAGGGAGGAAAAATAAAATTGAAAGCAGGATCGGATAGTGTACACGCCGAGGCTCGAACTCAAAAGGGAACAACGCAAAGGAACTAACTTTAACAAAGAGTGAGTTCACGGACACTCACGGCTAACGATTAACAATCGTTCGGGGCTAGCCTTCAAGGTACTACTGTTGTACGATTACCACTGGGTCAACATTTTTGTGTTCTTGTGCGTACGACTATCATGCGCACTTGATATTACGCAAAAGAAACTTGGCAAAAAACACAATTTTGCAGGGGCTGTCACGACACAAATCGAGAACGTCCGAGACTACCCCCGGCAAAGTCGGCAGGGGCGAGCAAGGTGAGGCACGTCCTGGAGACAACGTACCGAGAAGTGGACCTCAGCTCGTGCTATCTCGAAGACAGCTCAAAACATGGTTTAAATCGGACCTCTAGATCGCTGAGACGACAGGGCCAACGTATTTATACATGTACTTACAACAACAGAAAGCAACAGCAACGGCAGGTCAACGGCAAATGTCAAGCCGTAGAAGCACAGCATAGTTGCATATAGTAACAACAGCAACGCCGTACAAATCTTATGTGCGTGTATTTTTCAACAACAAACAGCATGCTACTGCAGCGGCAGCACCATCAGTACGACAAACAGCAAGCATTATCCAGAGTAATATGCATAAATAATTGAATGTTCACGTTGGGCCGGTGCCCAGTATGTATAGAACAAAAGAAAGGGAAGAAAAACAAAAATAAACGAAAGAGCAGCAGAATATCTAATACACATCGAGGACACAAATGGGAGAAAAAATAAATAAATCTCGAGGTATATTGAAGATGGCTCAAAACCTGGTTTAAATCGGGTCCTTCGGCCGCTCTCGTGCAGCCGTGAACATATTCGTACTTCTATTTTTTTTTCATGTAAAAAACACATTCAGCTGTGAGATCGACCAAAAAGGGTTTTGATCAAAACTCAGCTCGTGAAGGATACAGGTCGGTGAGTCCCCTGCTAATGCCAGGGTCAACAGGACCAAGACGTTCAGTCTTGTTCTGCACACGGAAACTGTATAACCCGCATTGAAGGCGACAAAACTAGACATCTGTGGAATTCAGTTTGCATGAAAAAAAAATATTATGGTGTGAGTTAACTTTTGGAGTGGACTACTTGGATCTGTCGGGTTTGTACGCAAGTTCCTGTGTACTCCCTGTATATGTGGCAGGCCTGCGGAGATCCAGCCCAGGCCTGATGCTCGGGTTGTTAGTGTCGTCTAGTCATGATGGAACATGCGGTAGACGTCGATTGCTGCTGTTCCAAAGATGATCTCTCTTTTGCTCTTGATGTAATGCAAAGGCACACTCACACACCTGGATTTAATCATAGCCGAAGAAAGTCGTACATACGACACAAAAAAGACAAAGTGAAATCGGAAACCAGCATACGTATGTATCAAGCCTATACTGGTACATATGTTCAAGACTCGCAGCTGAAACCGATTACACCGCATGCCACCTAGGAAACTAAAATAATGTACAAAATGGCCCGTATCCTTCATGAGGATAAAAAAATGAACACGCGCGAAGGACCTTCCGTTTTTTTTTTTGCGAAACTGTGTATATAACAACCACATCGTGGGTTTAAGTCACAAACGCCATATCATATATGAAATATAGATGCACCACGCAGCTTGCAAAGTTGAGTTTCAATCACTCAATCGATCGTACTCACAGCTGACGTTTTTCAACTCTTTATAAAAAACACGAAGTACTTGACTACTGTTGTGTAGTAATGTCAATACTAGATAACATACCCTGGTATGCCCTGTTGACATGGTAATGATAACTTATTATGCCATGCTCATTGCAGCTTTCATTACTATATTTTTTTGTTGATTTATGCTTGTGGACACACACACACATTATATTTGGTGTGTGTGACTGTAGCATGTTCGGAGATGCGGTGGAACTCATTGTTTCCCGAAACGGTGCGAAAAATTGGTATGTGAACGTGACTCTGGGGCAACGTATACCAAAAGTATGACAAGGAGGCAAGCAAACCCCCTTTGTCATTTCAAGCTCGAGTACTTTAATTTATATTTTTCTACATCATCTCCACTTCTTCCATCATGATGCCGGCACGGGTTTTGAGACTATTCTCCTCGTGACCGAGCCCAGCCAGCCTGCACCCCAGCGTACTGTGTACTCCATTATGCTAGCATAAAGCATAATGGAGTAGCTAGCATTAATATATCGGACGACGAGACACAGTAGTGCTAGGGGCCAGAGCCATGGACCCATCCATCGGCGCGAGCCTTTCTGAAAAAGAGCGGCGTCGCCTGCAAGAAATATTCGCTGCAGCTGTGAACTCATCCGCAGAAGCTGCCAGACTCGAGGATGCTGCCAGCAGGGACCAACAACTGCAATGGGCGACAGGCCCATTGTCAGGGGGTAACATGGATTACTCGGATGCTCTGCATCAGGCCATATTGGAGATGCCTCTGAAGTGGGATTTTTCAACCTGGGACTATCGAACCGCGTCGGTCTGCGCTGTAGAAGAAACGGAAGCAATCCACCACTACGGAATCGAAGAACGAAGGTGAGCCTGCGAAATAGTATGGGAGTTGCAAGACCAGCGAGACGTCGCCGTGGCCAGCCGAGCACAAGTAGAGGCACGAGCAGAACGGAAGGGAACACAAACCAAAGAGAGCTATGCTCCACTATCTAGCAAGGCCCACTTGATGCAGCAGTGATCGAGCGAGAACGCCGCAAGGTCGTTGGAGCAACGGCCTGAACAGCAGAGGACGTCTTTGGGCCCGTTGGCATGGATTTCTGACCGCTCGGAGCAAGAAGAGCGAGTTGATTTTTGGGACAAAAAGGACGTGAACAAACAGTGTGGTGGAAAGAGCTGGTATTGGCGCATTCGGGGTTACGAGGAGCAGCAGCAGCAGCAAAGCCCATTGCGCTTGCGGGAACCGCAGCAGCAGCAGCTTGAGCTTTCGGAATCGATGCTAAAACTGCCATGCCCCCCGCCTACGCTTCGAGGATGTGACGGTGGTGTCAGAGATGTTGGGATCATTAACGCGGAGAGAAACGAAAAATCACCTTTTTCGTTTGATGGTGGGATGGATTTGGTTTTGGGGCCGGCTATGGTCTGAAAAGACTACGAGCAGGATGGAAACAAGTGGGAGCGAGCTGGGATCGGTGCTGGGGAGTCATGCAGCAGCTTGGTGTTACCTGGGCAGGATGTGGCCGGACGAAGTCTACCCAGGCCCAGACGGACTCGTGTCCGAGAAAAGTAACCAATTCCTTCCGGAGAGCACCGGCGAGCTTTCGGTTCTATTATCTGTCTTGTTGTGCTGCGCTTCGATTTCATGGTATATCGCAACGAGATAACATAACCGAAGTATGATTTTTTGGTACCTAGTACGAAACTTTGGTAACATGAGCAAGCTGGTAGTTTTTGCGAAGTATGAACTGTAGTTTCGAACTTTGAGAACGGGGTGTCTGTCGTGTGACGAATATGCTCATGAATGTGCCCTGATTTATTGAGCTGGACTTCGTAGTAAAGGTATCTGCTATTATTATCAGGTTATTATGCAAATTGTTCTCGTTTGCACGTATTGATACGCGAATTACCCCCCCCCCCCCCCTGGATGTAGGTAGGTAGGGCAGGACCGTAAGTTTTTCGCTCCAACCCTCTCTCCCACCGTCGTAGTGTAGAAGGGGTAGTGCGTCGTATCTGGGGAATAATAGTTTTTTTTTTTAACTTGTTTCAATTTTCTCTTTGAACTCAAATCAGTAGGGAAATACTGCGAGGTATGCATACCTGGTATAAATAATCGATAACTGGTATTTAGCACTTTGCTTTCGAAGTTGTATTATACTAATGCGCAATCCCCCGCCCGGAGAGGGGGGTTAGAGATGGGAATACCCCGGGGCTGCCCCGCCGGCAACCCCACGCTAACATCCGTATACACGAGCCAACTCCCAACCCAACTGGCGACATCGAACTCTCGACGCCAGCCAACAGCCAACGAGGAACAATCGTTGGCAACTCGAAGAAGACATATGAGGCAACCACGTATAACGTGCAGCATATAAAAACGTACACACGCGTGTAATATATATGCACGCCTGCACACACCATATACATTAAACAAATGCAGTTACTTGCCAATATACGGATAATTCCCCTCTCCCACACGTTCAAATTGCGCGCTAAATTCGAGCCGATGCACTGCCACAACGTTCGCTGTTAACTATCAACATAATATCTGCGTTAAACAGTCATACGTAAACCCACCGCACGGAGGGATACTCAGATACTACACATGCTGAAAAAAAACACAACAACGAACACCCCTTGCACTACGCTATAACACTGATGCGGCTAGCCCCCACCGCAAACCTGCGCAATCTACGAAACCCCGTCGCATCTTCAGCGAAAACGGGTACGTTTACCAAGAACAGTAACAAACACGCGCAACGTTACTGCGACCGATTAACTCCCCCTCCACTGACTCCCTCAAAAGCACGGGTGGGTGGGTGGGAACTTAAACTAGTCTGTATCACACCTTGGACCTGTAGCTCTGACTCTGCTCCCCTACGCGCTCCGCGTGCAGGTCGTCGCCTACACAGCTGGGCCAGGTGTACCCAATGCTATCGCTCATACGACTATGAAATACCGCATTGATCTGATTGGTCAAACTTCTTACGTACGTACAAAACCCATATTTTCTCATACTTCGATAGTATTCTGCTTTGCGCTTTGCTTTCGAAGGTGTATTATATTAAGGTGCAACTCCCCGCCCGGAGAGGGGGGTTAGAGATGGGAATACCCCGGGGCTGCCCCGCCGGCAACCCCACGCTAACATCCGTATACACGAGTCAACTCCCAACCCAACTGGCGACATCGAACTCTCGACGCCAGCCTCCAGCACAAACTGGTAGTTGACCCGTATTACGAATGTAGTCCCACCCGCCCGCCTCCCCCTACTCGCGAGTCGTAGAGTACACACGGGATAGCACACTTCCTTGTAATTCCGCGTTTGCTTAACTAGTCAACGCCCATCGACCCTCACGCTGCAACACCGCCGGTGTTGCACCCCCCGCCGACAAGTGCGTTGCGCCTCCAATCCTCAGGGAGTGCAAGGCGTACTCCTCCGCACGCACACCCGCCAACGCAACCACTTTCCGCAAAGCTGCCGTCGCTTGATGTTGTGTCCACATGGGCCATCTGCCATTACCAACGCCAAACGCAACCAAGGGGGCCGAAGAGGGAAGAAACAAGTAACAATACATCAATTCGATCATTAGATCGACGGCGCCGCCACCTTCCCCCACGCGCATCGACGCACCCTTTCGCACACGCGTGACAACCGTCCCTTTCCGCAGTTGGTCACCCTTCGACCCGCGAAACCGAACCTCAATACGATCCGCGGTTGACCACTGCGCAACAATAAGCTGAACATTTCCGCGAAAGAAGCCAACATCAGCACGCCGCAAACAATAAGTCTCGTGAACTCGTAACCGGGTTTCCGCGAACATTTCTGACGCGCGAGTCAAGAGACAGAACGAAGCGCACAAGGCAGGCCACAAAACACGACCCCCGGCACGCCACGTGGGGATCAGCTTCTCGCCCGCGAGCAGCATATCCCACCTACAGCACGCATACTAACGAGGACGGAAGCGCGATCCCAGCGTAAGATACCGTCAGCGGCAACGTTAAAAATACCCGTACGTGTTTCGCGTCAAAGTGCCAACCAGAGGACAATTCGAGCACACCAAGGTGGCGCATCAACGCGCCTGATCTCAGCTCCTTCCCGCCTCGACAACGCCGCACCCACTCTACGGCTGCTTCGTCGTCGCCACGCAACAACACGCAGTCCCCCAACGCGGCCGGGCGCTCGGCGCACGGAGATACGAGAACCCACGCGAAGACGACCATACCTAGCAGTTCGAGGACGTTAATCGATATATCGCTCTCGCCTGCAACTGACTTGCTCGACCCGCAAAAGCGAGATCGTTCCCCGGCGTCAAGATCGTATCTCCAGTACACCCCAGTTTCAAGGCAGAAACCCCCGACAGCGGTTTTGGATGCATCCGAAAACAGAGTACGTTGGGAGGGGCGCTCAAGCAAATGATACATCGGAGCCAACAAGGTTCCTCCGCGCGCGTCCAATCCCTCCTCAACAAACCACCGCCGAAACTCGAGGTCCCCTCGAAACTCGGGTCCCAAGACGAGGCGCCGCCCGGGGTTGACCGTGCGAAAACCAAAATCAGCTCCGGCAGATATGCGTGGCATACCCACCGAAGCCAACAAACGGTTCACGAAAAACCGCCCCGGGCGCACAGCAAAGGAGACATGTATAAGGAAACCAACGAGTTGCGACACCTGCCTCGCTGAAGCAGATGTACGAGACGAGGGCCACTCCGCAAGGAGATTTTGCAGCTTGAGGCGCTTATGGGACGGCAACGTAACCGGAAGCGCCTCCCTGTCAATGATCCAACCCAACACCTCCAGTTGCGTGTCCCAGTCAGTGATTTTTCTGGCGGACAGGAGGGGCGGATCAGAGACACCACGTTCGCCCAACAAGCGAAAATGGTTCGATGCCAGCGACTGGACAGCGCGCAAACAACGGCGACCATCCGGCCACCATCGCAACTCGACGAGAATGCCATCGTCTACGTAATATCTCACAAAGAAGTAGCTCCCGGCGTTGCCACCAGAGCCAGAAACAGGCCCACAATTACCCCGGATAGACAACTGGAACCCCCCGCGGCGGGGAAATTCCGACGTGCGCGACGGCAGCAGCCCCTTTTTGGGAAACATCTGCGCCTTGAAAACCAAAATCAGCTCCGGCAGATATGCGCGGCATACCCACCGAAGCCAACAAACGGTTCTCGAAAAACCGCCCCGGACGCACAGCAAAGGAGACATGTATAAGGAAGCCAACGAGTTGCGACACCTGCCTCGCTGAAGCAGATGTACGAGACGAGGGCCACTCCGCAAGGAGATTTTGCAGCTTGAGGCGCTTATGGGACGGCAACGTAACCGGAAGCGCCACCGTGTCAATGATCCAACCCAACACCTCCAGTTGCGTGTCCCAGTCAGTGATTTTTCTGGCGGACAGGAGGGGCGGATCAGAGACACCACGTTCGCCCAACAAGCGAAAATGGTCCGATGCCAGCGACTGGACAGCGCGCAAACAACGGCGACCGTCCGGCCACCATTGCAACTCGACGAGAATGCCATCGTCTACGTAATATCTCACAAAGAAGTAGCTCCCGGCGTTGCCACCAGAGCCAGAAACCGGCCCACAATTACCCGGGATAGAGACAACTGGAACCCCCCGCGGCGGGGAAATTCCGACGTGCGCGACGGCAGCAGCCCCTTTTTGGGAAACATCTGCGCCTTGAAACGTAGAGTGGGTGTGAGCATGCTCGAGCGCGGATGCCATCAACCCCCAAAACCCCGGGCTATTACGCCACCCAAATTGCAAGCGTAAATCCACGACGACACGATCGCCGAACACGTAACCGAAAGCCGGCGCACCTGCCGGGTCAACCAAAACCTGTCGAAACACGTATTTGACGTCCACACGGCACAAGAGGATTCAAGCACTACTGCCGTGGGTCTGCCTCAAAAACATCACCCGTAGTAAAACCTCACGAAGCACGTGGCCGAGCTCGGACGGTGGCGCGGGATCAAAATCCGTGTCTCCGTTAACACTGATCCGACCCCCCGCGCGCGCAAACGTGAGATCGTGGATAATCCGAAATTTGGGTTCGAGAACGACGCTAAGCGGTGAAATACGAAGCCCCAGAAATTCGCCAGCGAAACGCAGATCAATTACCAATGCGCGGCCATATACGACGTCCTCGCAAATCTTTTTGTGGATCGCGACGTCGTGTTGTGCTATTCCCGGGTGATTACCATAAGCGATTTCAGCGGCCAGATCCCCTCCTCCTGATACCCCCACTGGTGCGCCCGGCGCCAACTCGCGAAGTAGTAAGGAAAAGGAAATAGAGGGAAATTGCTTGACGGGTCCAAACCAGTGCCGTACGGTAGCCACGTTAGTATGCGGCGAAAACAGTGAGGGGCCAATGGTAGACGTGAGTAGGGCAACGCTACCCTGACACTGTCTCTAAAGGGAGGAGCTTACCGAGGCGAGATCACCGAGGCTCGCGGAGCCTTGCTCGGCCATCGACTGCACCACAACCGCCCGAACATCCAACCAAGCGTCGACCGCAACGAATTGCAAGGCACCCGAACGTACGCCATCAACCGCCCCTTGTACACGCAGCAAGTCAGCCGGCAATTCACGCACACGCACACAAGAAACCGTACCTTTCTCTCCAAAGGGGACCGAGCCCGGAGCCACCGCCACGCGAGCACGCCCCACACCCCCATCGCCAGCCAAAGCTACCAACGCACGCCCACGCAGCCCCCCCCCTACGCCTTGGGTGGCCGGCCGGGCACCCGCTCCCCCGCTGGCCCCCGGCGCCGTCGCCGCTCTACCAATGGCAAGCTCAGCAGCCGCCTCCCCAGGTGTTGGCCCAACCAACAGGAAGGGCCCGTGTCCTCATTCAGAACCAGCGCCGCCACTACCACCCCCGGACCCACCGCGGGGCTCTGAGCGCAGCACCAACGCCCGCGACCCACCAGCCGGCGCCGCCGAACTGCCACTATCACGAAGAGCATCAGGTGAAGTGGCGTTGGCCGGGGGAGCCGAATGCAAGAATTTGCAGTTAGAGACCCGGCATCGGCCCAGAGAAGCAAACTGCCGGCACTGAGCAGCGATTTTTTTTCCGTGGTGTACCGGGGTTGGCCGGGTTGCTTTACCTCTTGGACGGCCCGTCCTGGCTTTCGCGGGGGACGTGCAATCCTTTGAGGAGCTTGAGCACGTCACCCCCGCTAGAGCGAAAGGCGCTCGTGCGCTTGAACGAAGGCACGGGCGGCATCGAGAACGTGAAGTCGGACGGAGAAGGCACCATCGGCGGACGGACTTGCTGTGCAAATCGCATGAGGTCGTTGACCCACAGGCGAAGATCGTCGTTTACCATCTCGCTCATGGTAGCCCGCGCCGCGGAGCCAGAGAGCAGGATAATATTGCTAAGGGTGTGCCGGCGTAGGTCGGCAGACGCTGACGTGAAGGCGGCATCGATCGTTGCCACCCTCTTCCGGCAGTGGCGGTCGCCGTCGCTGTCGAGGGAAAACCCAACAGACAGGACCGCCACAAGAGCCTGGCGCAAGAAATCGAGGCGGTCAGCGACCATCAGCAGGTGGTCAACCATCCCTTCCGCGCGCGGCCCGTACGCACGAACGTCAAAGTCACTGATCGCGCGGAGCTGGGTAGCCACTGCCATCGTGACGTTGACGGCCTTGCCTACGAAAGACTAGATATCCGCCGCCGAGTCGCCAATGTTGGGAGGTATGCACCCGCGGAGCACCCAAATGGACGTCATCTTTTTCAATAGCGCAGTGTCGTCAGTTAACTGCGACTTTTGGACGTGGCGCTCCCTCGCGTCCCCACTGTCCCGCGGGGTCGGCTGCCGATCGGCAAAGTTGTCTATGAACTGCTGGAGCATGGCCTCGACGTTCTCGGTTCTAGACGCGCCACCAGCCACCGCATCCTGCAGGGTTTCAAAGGAGGCAAGCAGTTGATCCATCGTCGACTTGAGGTGGAACACGTCTCCGTCTATCCATCCGAGCAAACTCGCCAGACACCTGCCCTTGCCAGTGCAGCACTTCAACCGATGTTACCCCCGCAGCCTCGGACACAGCGGGAATGGGGCTGAGCAAAGATGGTGCCGCGGTGGCAGACGCAGCAGTAGCAGCAGCCGAAGCGGCTGCGGCACGGCGACCTTCGGGCTCAGCTTGCACAGCAGCCAGAGCGTCGGCACGGCGAGCGTCGACCCCAGCTTGCACAGCAGCGACAGCAGCATGAGCCTCTGCCTGGACTCGCGCAGCAGCCGAGGCGGCCTGATTAGGACCCGTACAGCAGCAGCCACGAGAGCTTCAGCCTCCGGTGACTTGCACTCCTCCATCGTCGGGGAGCGCACGAACTTGAATTCGTCTGTATCACACCTTGGACCTGTAGCTCTGACTCTGCTCCCCTACGCGCTCCGCGTGCTGGTCGTTGCCTACACAGCTGGGCCAGGTGTACCCAATGCTATCGCTCATACGACTATGAATTACCGCATTGATCTGATTGGTCAAACTTCTTACGTACGTACAAAAACCATATTTTCTCATACTTTGATAATATTCTGCTTTTCGATCAATGTTACTTTGAGTTCGTCTGAAAAACTATCTGTTTGATTTTTATATTGCACGATACCTGGTGAAGTGTGCAACCAATCAAAAGGTTGAAATTGTTGGTCCGGATAACAGGAAAACAGTAGTTTGGCATGCTCTTAGAATCGGGTATCCTTGCAATTGTTGCCGGGCGTTTGTTTTCAAGAAATGAAATCGAGCAGGCAACACCCACCATGACAAATGTGGTGCCATAACTGCTGTACGTGTATACTTACGTACGTTTGATTTAGGGCAGACGACAGAGAGCGGTATGCCTCCACAATTCCGCGCCACCGTGCAGTACAGCAGAATACACCTTAGGTGTTTGACCCCGATCCGCGACGCTGATTGGTCAAGTCAGCCTCGTACCGGTTTTTTACACCAACTCCTTGCGGTACATCGTACCGCGGCTTCTCAGCTCGGCCGTCACCGTTTCCCGACACGGCCCATAACGCTTTCTGTCGCAAAATACACCATGCGGACCGATCTTGCCCCAGGTTCTTCACGGCCCATAGCCTTTGAATTTCCGACCGAATCTCAACCATGGGCACAACGCATGTAGCATCCATAGAACTACGCGCTTTCATATTCCTTCATTTTTCGGATTCCTTCAGAGAGATCATCTGGATATACCTACTCCCAACGAATCTCCCTTTTTTGACACTCAACAACTCATCTTCCTCGCTTCGGCAAAACGCTTCTAAGCCGGAGCATACATCTATACCTCTTGTGCCTTCGGCTAAAACAAACCTACCCGACCATGTCTGTGTCGGTAGACTGACTGCATGGCTACAAGACTACATGTAGAGGACTATGTACAAGACTACTGCATGTAATATACTCCCGATATTTTCAAGGTCCACATTTCAATAGTCGAAGTCGTTGTTTCGTACATAACCAGCAGTGTACGACCACACAGGTGGCGCCACCACTCAAGAACCTGACTACCAAGTTTGAGTGGTGGGGTCTTCTCCTTGCGTGGATTCCAACACAATGCGGTGTGTGAACTCGCAAGGCGGGCGGCCGACGTCATCGGGTGTATGTGTGGGCCACCAGGGTCGACGGTCGTGCGCGTGTAGCGGAACTGTCACTCCCTCTGTGTCCCTTTGCCCCAGCCTTTTACCCGCCATCTATACGCACCTAACCCAATACTGGAGCCTGTCCTGTGACCACGTACTTGATTATGCGAGTTAATGTGAGAACAGTAACAACAACTATAACACGTGTACGTGGGGTGTGCTAGCTACGTATGGTGCGAGCTATTTATGGTTGAGCAACCGTTCGTGCTGTGTGCGGAAGGGGTGTTGCAAAGATTGCTCTGAAGGGATTCGAAAAATGAAGGAATATGAAAGCGCGTCGTTCTATGGATGCTACGGGACGTCGTGCCCATGGTTGAGATTCGGTCGGAAATTCAAAGGCTATGGGCCGTGAAGAGCCTGGGGCAAGGTCGGTCCGCATGGTGTATTTTGCGACAGAAAGCGTTATGGGTCGCGTCAGGAAATGGTGACGGCCGAGCTGAAAAGCCGCGGTACGATGTACCGCAAGGAATTGGTGCAAAAAACCGGTACGAGGCTGAGTTGGCCAATCAGCGTCGCGGATCGGGGTCAAAAACCTAGGTGTATTCTGCTGTACCGCACGGCGGCGCGGAATGGTGGCGGTATACCGCTTTCTGTCGTCTGCCCTTTGTTTTATTGATGGGATTGGCAGAGATCTTGTAAAATGAAAATAAACGTTTGCAAAATGTTTTGGAGATATAGGTTAGTAGGTTTTTTTTTATGTATATATACAGTACATTTTTGCCTGGTGTTGGTCTGTTGGTCTGCGGTGTGCTTGTCGATACGAAATTGCAGTACGCATAAAAGGCATTGTTTTGGTTTCTGATGTTTGGTATGTGAGCTTTTTTTTTTTTTTTTTATCCTCCGGCGGATGGGGAAAAATAAAGCTTTAGCAGTGTCGGGGGGGGGCGACAGAACCCCCGCCCCCGGGACGCCCTTCAGTGTGCGTTGGCAGGGGCCCGACACCGTGTGCGTTCGAAAAAGTATATGGAAAAAGTATGTAATGGATTTTTAAAAAGTATGTAATGGATTTTTAAAAACTCACCCACGTATTATACCTTACATACAACCCCGGACCAAGCCATCCACCCACCAACCATCCACCATGTATATTGTGGTAGTGTAGCAAAACGTACTAGATAATAACTAGTGTACACCTATGATATATAATTGGTGATAAAATTTTGTAAAATCCATTTTTAGGAATTGTCATGTCTTTACTCATCTATAGAAAAACAGGGTACAGTAAGAAACATTTGTGTTAACTCTTCCCCTAACTTCGCCAACTACAACAGGCCGGTACCCTACCGCCGTTTTAACAATGTATCAATTAATGAGAGGTTATTCGTGCATAGTCACACTCAGTCATGCATGATAAGTATTGTAATATAAAGTCATCTTATATTAGGTTCTGACTTATGAAAACTTACCGAACACTGGCGACCGGTGTAGTACGCACCTGGAAAAGATGAGTGTTGACCCTAAATTCGTTAAACTCACAGCTGACGTTGTTAGAATAGTTTTATAAAATAATCCGAGGAGAAAATAAAAAAACGAAAAAAATGAGATAAATAGAAAAAGAAGAAAGGAATACTATACATGAGGAAGAAGTTACGTAGTCTCACAGCCGGGGGGGGGGGGGGTAGCGAGGTACAGGCAAGCCACGCAGCGCTACGAAAAAAGCACAAGTACGCGTGCAATATAAGCAACTAAAATAGGGCAACCACGTATTCCATGTCATAAGTGAATATGTGAGCTCGCCTGTAGGGGGGGGTGGCGAAAATTATCAACCAATCAACCAGCCAGCGCTATCGATATGCATGCGTACGAAATGCCCGAGGCAATTGAAAAATAGAGAAAAGAAAAGGAAGGAAAAGGAAGGAAAGGAAAAATGCCATACTCTAGTAGAACCTAGAAACTGACGGAAAGGGCATTGGGCGCATATCGGGCATCAGGCGCGTAAAGAGGAGAACACGGCAACGCGAAGAAGCCCGGGCGGCCTTACGCTAGCTACATACGGCCATGGGAAGGCACAAGTACGCCAGGACAATGATGGTCAGAACTGGACTTCATTCTCTTGGGCAGGACGCCCCCCCCCCCCCCCCCCCCCCTCCTCTCTCCCCCCTTCCCGTCCCCCGTCCCCCCCCCATCCTCCCCCCCGCTGCGTACTGGTGTCAACGGTGGGTTGCGTTGCCGCGGCATTCACGTGTCGCTCTGCAGCTCTACATCTCTCCGCGTCATGCCATTTCCTCATGAAAGCCTCCGCCCCCTCCTCATTCCGTCGAAACCATCTGATGGCCTTCTGTGCAGTCTTATGCCACCCTTCGAAAATCACGCCAAATACCGTAATGTCTTCCTCGAGGTGCAGCATCCAATCCTTATCTTGCCCCCCGGTGTAATCCTTACCCCCAATCAGATCCCCAAACATCACCCTCCCTCCAGACGCTCCTTTCCCGTACGAGCCACGAATCCCGCGAACAATATCCTCATTCTCCGCACCGTCGTCTCAATGTTCTCGGAGTCTGTCTTGGCAAGTGCGTTGGCGTATGAAAGTGTGTGGTCGTCGCGCTTCCGTTTCAGCCAGCCGAAGCATCCCAGGAGCATGGAGTGGTGAACGTGCAATGACCTTGCGCAAGTACCTAACACACTAGCATACTTCATTCGGTTCTCCCCGAGATTGTTCAATTTCAAAATTTGATATGGAGCTTGAAGCGCGTTCGCTGGTTTTGCATATCCAGCAGCTCATATTCGAATTTAAAGTTGAATGCTGATGTTGGAGTTTGAAGCGCGTTCGCTGATTTTGAATATCCAGCAGCTCTTATTTGAATTTGAAGTTGAATGCTGATGTTGACACACTAATGTGTGGGTACGAATTGTACTCAATTCCTTAATCCACGTTGCCCAAAATAAAACTCAAGAACAATTGCGCGCGGGAGATGCGAGCCCACAGCCATTTATCCCATGGATTCTCGGATCCAGGATGAGTTCCATACGCAACTCTCTGGAAGAAGGAACGCTGTGTTCGCCCGTGAACGCGTCATACATACCATGAATTAATATGTGGAGTACGACCGACATAACTTTCTCTGCTGTAACTGGACACATAAACTGTATATGCATACGATGGTACCTGATTTGTGGTACTTATCTGGGGTATTTTCGTTCCCTACGACTGTAATCTAGCGTGTTTGTTGCGTTTAGAATTTGCTTTGTGTCGCATTAGCAGTACATACTCGTACAAGCATAAGGCTTGTAATGATTACGTACAGTAGCAAGAACAGGAGGAGCTCTACTGGCTGCCCCATAATGATGAAAAACAATCTTGACTCTTTTTTTTAATCCTCCGGCGGATGGGGAAAAGTACAGCTCAAGCTTACCACTCTTCTACGTGTTTTCATACATGTCGTGTGTCAATTTAACTCAATTGCATTCGCAATCCAGCGTTAGCTGGCGTGTCCTTCAGTTCCCGTAATATCTATAGCGCGAGCTGTCCCTGCCGGCGGTCCTCGTTACTAATCCGGCAGCGCAAGCTGCCGTTGTATACGGATGCGTGAGTATGTGGAGATAGCCAGTGTGATAGCTAGTGTGGGTCTTGCGCAAGCTCACCCACTAACAAAACCCCCGGCCATGAGAAAACAGCCTTCCGTCGGACTTGGTCCAGTTACGGTCCGCCCTATCCACTCGGGCGTTGGTCCTCGGAACGATCTTAACCTGTTGTCATTTTCATCCAATCGCTCTGCTATCATTCACGACTTACTAGCCGTGTCGAATCCGAGGAGGAACAGACAGATTCGGAAGACGATGAGTATATGGACGATATTGAGCTGCAGTCCACCCTGGTGGCGAAAAAAGGCGGACGACGTGAATCGGTCTCTGCGGAACAAGTCGGCGGGGATATTGTGAGTATTGCAACCACCAATTTTTTCTTGCGAGTGTGAGCACGAACATTGCGCTTGCGTTCCTCCGATCCGAATGCCCCAGGCACGCAATACAGCATTAGCGTGGCACTTATATACGCAGCACACTCCTATATAAAGGAGCCGCCTTGTGCGGACAAACGCCAGCAAAAACAATGTGTATAGAAAGACAGAAGGTCGACGATTTCTACAGTGGGGTTGCCAACGATGAATTAGTCCCAATTTTCAACAATGTAGAATATGTTACGTTGACAAGCTTCAAGCACCTCGATGCTAACGTGTATTGTGTCGTTTTTACCGTTGCAATCACAGAAACCTGCGGAGTTGAAGAAGGTACCCAAGAGAGAAGAGGAATCGGCCAGGATCCAGGAAATCCTGCGTGAAAACATGTCAGTGGCGCGTGGTGTTGCAGTAATGCGACCTTATCGATTAACGCGTTTCCGTGCCCGACGAATGGGTCCTAGGAAAGCATTGACACTGACGATGTTTGCATCAGTATTGACGTGATTGACACGCCCTAAAAAGAAAGGTTAAGTAGTGCTGGCATGAGACAGTGGCGCAGTCTGTGCAAGTATTAATATGAAGGTATTGAGTCGCGCATGGCCACAACGGTAGAGGTCTCTCCTTATCGGACGTTCGGCGCTCTACTACTGTACTGTGCGTGCAGTTTGTGTGATTCCAGATTAGTCTAGGCAGCGTCGTCTCTCGACTGCGTTCTTTTTCGCCTATATCATATTTCGGACACGCGTTTTTTCTACGTGCCTTCCACGACCACGAACGCATAAACAGTCGTCTAACATAGGCGATATTACTCACAATTACAGGTATCAATGCTGGTAACCCAATTGTGCTCGCACTGCTGTGTTGTAAGGCTTAGTTTGGGTAAGCAATTGATCGACTTTTTGCAAGTGGTCAAACGGACTAATACCCCACTAATACCTTAACAAATGGCGTCGTCGACAGACTATGGGTTTTGGGATCGTGGGTTCGAATCCCACCATCCACAATAATAAACTTTTACGACTTTCCCCATGTCGAACTTGAAAAATACTCTCCCCGGTATACCCAGGAAATGAAACCGCTTGGATATTGACACGTCCGCCCGTGTATCCGGCCGACCTGTTATCCCGCCGTTCCGGGGGGGAGAGTGTTATAAGGCTTAGTTTGGGTAAACAAGTAGTCAAGCTTTTGCAAGTGGTCAAACGGACTAATACCCCACTAATACCTTAACAGCTGTAAGAACGATATCAACTGAATACTCACTAAACATGGCCTACAAGGCCTTACTTGACAGTATTACGCTCACTTGCAGATGGTGTTGCCTGTGTAACTATCGCAGCGTAGAGCAGCGTTGACCACGCTTTATCGCCTACAGGGCACTGGGGCACATGTTGAGACTTTAGCGGGCACACGAAAAAAATGTCCACGACAGACCGCTGAGCATATCAACTGCTGTTGTTCGCATTTCTCTACCGATATTTCCATGCCAACAGAATGTTCAAGCACCTAGACGTGCACCAGACCGACCAGGTCAAAGACGCCATGTTTCTCGTCGAGCATGAGCCGGGCGATGTGGTTATTCGTGAAGGTATGTCCACAGCGCATCATTTGAGTTCCGTTTAATCTGAGCGCAACCACTTCATAAATTGGACGTTTCAATCATTGGGAAAGTGTTTGCAAAGCGTATCCGCTTGGTGAGATAGCCAGGTCGTTTACCCAAGAGAAATTACTGTTCCCGGACAACCGACGGCTTTTTCTTCAGCGCACCACACATTGTGAAACTTGTTTCAGCCAATACCTGCACGTCGTATGCATGCGCTCAAACTGTATTTACTCGTTTGCTTCGTCGCTTACAGGAGATGCTGGAGACAATTTCTACGTGATTGATGAAGGCACCTTCGATGTCTTCATAAAAAAGGCGGATGTGGAAACAAAGGTGGGGGGGGGAGTATAGTGTTTAACCCCTTTAGAGTAGCAACGACAATGTTTGAGACAAACTACTTGGAATCAGTGTGATAAGATTTTTGTGGTGTTAAAAGACCAAGGCCAGCACCCAGAAACTTCCAGCGTGTAATCATGCGTGCGATGTCGTTAACGTATTCAGTCCACATATTTTTGCTTCCCGGCATAGGTCAAGTCTATGGGTCCCGGGGAATCATTTGGGGAGCTGGCGCTTATGTACAGCACGCCCCGGACAGCTACGTGTAAGGCCGTCACCAAAGCGCGCCTGTGGGCACTGGACCGCATTTCATTCAAGGTGAACGCTACTCAGAAAGACAGCCAAGATGGATCATGACTGATTCCTAACTACATGGCCCACTCTGAAGTTCCATATACCAAATATATCTAATTCCGGCATTTTAGAGCTGTCACGCACGGCAATTCTAGAAAAAAAAAACGTGAGGGATGCTGCATATACCGTAACGACTAGGTTTTAGTGTGGAATGCATCGGCCATACGCCCATGAACGATGCTTGTTTTCGTTGTAACGGCTCGCCATGAGACCTATTTCCTGCAGACGCATTGAGAACTACCGCGAAATCGGCGAATTGACTACTTTTTGGGTGCATCGGCAGGTTATCCTTCAAGCAACAACTACAGCCCGGCGGGCGCAGCACAAAACGTTCCTTGAAAGCGTCCCGACCTTAGAACAGTTGACGGAATACGAGATTTTGACCATCGCGGACGCACTGGTGGAGGTCTCATATGATGACGGAGACTTGGTGTGTACACAAGGAGAGGTCGGAGATGCCTTTTACATCATCAAGAAGGTGGGTTGAACGCCAAAACCTGGTTGTGTGTTATAGCCACGACCTTTTACGAAACAGACCAATCTAATCTCCCAAGGTGTCTTGGCCGACTTCGTCGACCAAGTATATCAAGTTTGCGCAGTGTGCACAAAGCAGGTTGTTTCGCACAGTATGCGTCTTTCCCTACGACGTCGGACACATACAAAGTAATTGGTTGATGGACTTGCGGGATTGCTCGTTTGATGTGTACCAGGTTGTTCTTTTTTAACGGGTGCACAGTGATGTCTAGTGGACACCATTAAATTATCGTTGTTCGTTTCGTCTGGACGTGTGTACGACACAGGGATCCGCCAGCGTGCTACAATCGGACGCGCTGGGAGACGTACAGGAGATTGCGCGTTTGGATACGGGCCACTACTTTGGCGAGGTATGTCGTCTATGTGGTACCATGCACCTTTGATAATGCGTGAAGTTGTGATATTAGATGTTGCTTTCGTGGGAACTGAAATGTCCACTTGCTTCATAACCTAAATGCTAGGGCTGTGAGCTGACTGGACTTGACGGCTACCCGGTAGTTGCTAGTTTCAAAGCTTATAGGCTAAGTAACTCAGTTTTTTTTATAAACGACCCACGTTGAGCCCCAAGCATGCTAGTCGACGCAAATAAGCAGAACTCCCCAAAATGACCGCGCGCAACTATTCATATATTGAACACCTACGACTGTAGCTTACTAAAGACTAACAGGCGACAATTAAACAGGCAACTCTCAGCCATGATCAATTCCCATGTGTTCAGTACATAGCGCTCAGATATGTGGAGGAAGACTATTGCTATTTACAGGGGTAGTCAGCCTTGGGTGTGGCGGGACTTGCGAAATATACCTGTCCTCATATAAAACGTCGTGCTGTATTCTCGTGCAGCACAACTGCGCAGCGAGTGGATGGCTTTGCGATTATCCCCTCGTTTTAGGGAGAATAAGCAATTACTGAACTGAAGGCAGCGCTAAAGTTGGGCACAAGCGTTGTCCCGTTTGTTTTGGCTTTCGCCATGCTCCAGTGGGAAAAACGAGTATCGTATGGTGTGCGGAGTCTCTTCCATGGGAGTACATCCAGGGCTTGGGATTTAGACGAAGTAGGGCCTTTGCCCCACTACACGTAATTAAACTATGTCTAGCGTCGGTCAAGCAGAGTCTCGCATGTGTTATGTAGCCGCGATGCGACGTCTACCTGTGGATAGCGCACCCAGAGGAAAGAAATTTCCACGCGACTATTGTTTCTTGTTGGTGCAACGACACCAAGCGAGTCCAGACCGAACGGAGTTGTGACTCACTCGTGTGGACGCCCCATGTATTCAACGCACAAAGGAGACCTTGAAGGGGACTTGATTGACCCCGGAGACTCCAAGTGTTTACGATTTTTTGGTAGCAGTTGGCAAATTACCATCCCCACCATTTGTACGTGATGATCAACGAAAAATAGGAATGTACCATGAAGGATAATCACAGCCCACGCGCTCCTCGCGAAGAGCGCCAAGGCTTTGCACCTATGCGAGTACATTGGTCATGGTCTAATTAATCATAACAAAAGAGCCATTTCGGCCAGGCGCAACCTGGTCTGAGCGATGCGCGGGGTGGTCTTTTCGATATTTCGTTGCATGCCAGCATGGTTTAGTATTCGCGTGCAGGCCTTGGTGACTACATGCCACGTGTGCAATGTATGCAAAAACAACAGTTATACGCACTGTGTTCAATACTCGCGTCCTCCCCATTCTTGTAACAATACAATCAGGTGGCTCTTATTTTTGCTCAACCCAGGGGGGCGACAGTCAAAGCCGTGGGCCAGTTGCAGCTACTGTCGCTCGATCGCCGTACATTCAAGCGCGTCATGGGCCCCATGGAAAACATTCTGCAGCGCAACATGAAGTCGTACAAACGGATCGCGGCAAGTAACATCTAGGCCTGCAGCAACACGGGTGGAAAAAAAGCAACAGCGGGCAACATTCCTGGCAAAAATATGGCATCGATCGGACTTCTTCACGTGCCATTTGGGGGTATTGATGGCTCTACGGCTGTTGCTCGGAGGGGAGAAATGCAACAGCTCAGCGACCCCTGCGTGCTCGCTGTTCGAACGTTTAGGGTACATACGAACCAACATATAATGATAAACACATGACAACCGGCTCGCGGCCGTATTTCTGCCGAAACGACAATAATATACAAGAACATTAAACTATTTATTCAGCGTCGTTCTCTGAATCGTCGGAAGAGCTGACTTCATCTACGCTATCACCTATTCCAGTGGATTCAACACGCACAGCCCCCGATGCCCCCATTGATGCTTTCAGGAATCGTCCTCGCGAGGCCGCAGCAACGTGGATCTTCCGACCTGCCCCCGAGGGTTGTTTGGTTTCAACCTTCTTTTGCAAGACAACACGAGAACCGCACATTTGTGACGCCCCCTGCGCTTTGCGCATTTTCTTCGACAAGGCCTGGACGTATGTTCTGCTGACTCCACGGTTGTAGTCGGAACGTCCATCCCCTGAAGCATTTTCCCCTGCTGATGCGTCGACAAACGGCGCGCCAGGGCCAGCGGGTGTCCTGGGGGTGTTCACCTCGAAAACGTCATCACAAAGTTGCACTCCTGGCCGGCTGCGCCCTCGCATTGGGGTTGATTGAAACAAATCGTCACCGTCAGCTCTCCTAGGCACTCCTTCGGTCAGCAAAGGAGAGCTGTCTGCAGGTTTAACATTCTCCAGAGACGGGCGAAAAGTACTCGCGGCGATCGGCGTTTTCGTCTCTGGGGAGGAGTTGCATCTGCTGCTTGCTTTCCCTCGCCGAGGTTTAGGAACTGAAAAAAGCTCGAACCACTTCTGTTGGCACTGCTGTGGACCCCTGCCGTCGACTTTGCTGGATACATCACCCCAAAAATCTATGGCAGAAGGTACGGTGTCAATTTGCGCAACTCTTAGGCTGTGGAGCTGAGGCTTCGTCCACGGTACGTCCTCGCCATCGGACACATCCGCCCCATCGAAAACCACCGCCTTGGCCACTGCGCAACTTCTGGGAGTCTTCACGTCTGCAGGGGGTTCGGACGAGACTGCAACACCTCCATCTGGAGCGTGTGGCAGGCGTTGGTTCCGCCACCACTCCAACACAAGCGCTGAATGCCGTCCACTCCGCGTAACCTTGATCATGTTTCCTGACACCTCTTCATGTCCCAAAGTCGCAGCAGCTTTCCCGCCATCAGGAGCAACACCAACTACCCCATCCACAGCAACCACCCCATCCACACCAGCTACCCCATCCATACCAAACACCCCCTCCGCAGGCACCCGCACCCTGCGCCTGTCACAAGACGGTGGCTCCTCCACGAGAGACTCGTCGCCGCAAAATTGGGATGTCGCCTTCTCTTCCAGCCGTGGTTTGTTGGACCGCTTCCGCGACTTGTTCTGTCCATTCAGGCCGAGTAAATGAGCCAGTTTCGCCTTCTTGGCAAGGCCGCTGTGTCTCGTCCGAGCCGAATCCAACACGGACTGTGACTTTCGCCCGCTTCGTGTTGTTACAGCTAACTGCGCACGCGCAGCTGGCTGACTTATACGCCGCGAGGCAACAGAGGCTTCGGACAAGCCCAATACTGCATTGCGGGAGCAACCGACTTCAGACCGATGGCTGCTGGTGGTTGCTGCTGCCCCCGCCGCAGGCGTGGATACCGCCAAAGCTGACGGACTCTTGGACTTACGTAAATGCCCAGCAAAATTATGTGGGTCGACACAAAGCGGACGCTGAAAGTCGTTGCTCGCCGTCATAGACGATTGGCGCATAGCAATCCCATCAAGGTGACTGTTTTCTGCATGCGTCGAACATCCAAGCGTTGGTGTGCTCGCAGCAATCCGTGGCCCTTCAGTAGGCTGAGGGGCCCGCGAGTCTTTCCTTCGCTTGCTGCGGGCTGCTGAATCGCGCGGTTGCCAGCCCGTAATCATCTTCAAAATAACAACGGTATTTAGGGGTTTATGGGCGCCTGCTGCAGGAGTAATACGAGGACAGGGCAACAGGAAAGCGATTTCGAGGATTTTGAGGAGTGCAGCCTTATAGATACTATATATGCGTGCGTGTACCGGGCTAGTTGGGGTAGATGTTGGCGTGGTCAGTCATCAACAGGTTTTCATTTGTAGTTCTCCTCTGCTCCACTTTTGTGCACAGCTGAGTACTCGTACAGAGTCAATTGCACTTATAACGAGTACCTTTCCAGAGTACATGCAATACCTGGTACACAGCAAAGTCCAACTCTGAGCAGCAGTAGGCCAAGCTGGCCCAATCATGCCGTTACACAAAATCTGTGAGCATCTTCTCCTGCTAGTATAGTATCAAGAACCAAGGGTGTGCTTACCAAGTCGCTCACATCACGTCAGGCTCCAGTCAACCCCTGCCATGTTGTGGCAAAAACACACAACGGTGTGCTGCTGCGATGCGCGCTAGGAGTTCCAATACATGCAAAGGCGTTCTTGTACTCAATCAAAACTGGTTGCTGAATTTCTTCAACCTGACGTAGCTGGACCCACCGGTGCTGCTGCAGCGACGTGTACCCTGGTGCGCCATGGTAAGTTATAGTTTATTTTAAAGCCATAGCACAAAAACAATGTTGGGATCTGCTCTTGATCCCCCGAGCACTTGCGTGGCCAGCCGATAATGATTGTTTTTTGTTGTTTGTGCTGTTGCTGATCTTGTCGCTTTCCAGGAAAACTGCAGCTCAGCGATCACGCAGGTACGATCCCAGGCCGCTGCGGTCCGGAAAACCACTGCTGAATACCTCAAAGGAGAATTACTCAGGGGCGAACAGCAGAGTAATGGATACCCAAAGTGGTGAGGAGTCTGTCCATCAAGTACACGTTTGTTGGAAAACATACTACCTGTAGTTTTCGACAGCTGCACGTTCTGCTTGGGCGTCTATTTTGTGTTGCGAACCTTCCCATTCACCGCGGGCACCAACACAACAGGGAAGGAGGAGCTTACCTAGTAGTCTATCATCAGCAGTGGGTAGTCTGTTATCAACCTGTTCTTGCTGTAACAGCAAAAAAGAAAACAGGTGTTTTTCAAGAAATTACTGGTATTGTCTGTAAATAAATACGAGGTGCCGGTATTAGTGTAGTCTAGTCTATAGGTATCTCCCATGTTTGATGCTGTCTGTGCTTTATTGCTGTACCTGGTATGCATTTTTCAATATCAAGCTCAGGTACACCGCAACACCAGCATGCCAAACACGTAGTTCTATCTTTTCTTTTAGGCCATGTCTTAGTCTATTTCTTATACGGTTAGACTTGTCAGTCGAAAACGCCCTTTTTCGACTGGAGCCCAAATCGGGCTTTCTTATACAGTCGAAAAAGGGCTTCTTCGACTTCACTTTTTTCGACTGAGAATTCCGACTTTCGGATCCAGTGGAAAAACTCGACTTTTTCGACTGGATCCCTCCAGTCGAAAATCTCAGTCGAAAAAGTGTTACACGTGTTTTTTGAACCGATCGCATCGCTCATCCCACCACCTAGCACACACCCACACGGCCACACGGCCGCATACCCATACCAGGTACCACACTGCCGTATCATACAAGGCGCTGACGCTGGCGCTGGCTTGGCTATCACTGCTGTTGCTTCTCGCAGCAAATCAGCTTGGCGCATTCCTAGTTCCGCTCGCCAGCAGCGTGTATCACACGACAGCAGCAGCGCGCGGTCTCGACCCCATGCTGCCAACAACGGCTGCGCCTGCTGTAGCTTTGGCGGCTCTCGGCTGAGTGCAACTCCACGAACGTAGCTTCAGCGGCTTTCGGCTAAGCCCAAAGCCACCAACTCGCTGGGACGAAGGTTCGTCGAGCCGTTGCTCGTGGAGAAAGCGCGAAGCACAGAGCTGCCAACCGATTTCGCCGGCTGTACAGCAGTACTCCCTCACACCAACCGCCTCTAGGAAGAGCACAAAAACTATAAAATCAACTCGACTGACGATAAGAAGGACCAGAATAATCCAGTCGACAAAAAGTTCAGTCGAAAAGGGCCATTTTCGACTGGCGGAATCCGACTGTATACGAAATGGCCGTATAAAAGCGTATCCGAAACAGAAAATGAACGTTTTCGGATCGCAAATGTTGTTTGGCTATCTTGTAGACTAGAAAATGGCGATTTTTCAGGCTTCCCTTTTCAGATATCGTTTTCGGATCGGCCCCCATCAGAAAAGGGTCGTCCGTTTTCTGATGAAATCCCCATCCGAGAACGGCATCCGGATTTGGTTTTACACATGTCATGGGAGGCAACAAGCTTGGTAACAACTCCAATACACGCATCAGACACATCTATCTGTCTGCTGTGAGCACGCAACACGGTATCATAGGCGTACTGGTGCTGCTGCTGTGTCCCGCTATCCACTGGCACAAACCTCAGGCCTCACCACGTGCCGATGAGATCGGATAGTAATGGTGGCGACTACGAGAGCCTTGCCACTCTCGTGACAGTCGCGATTGCATTCGCCAAACACAGAGATACCCACTACAGCTACTCGTCTTTGTCGAGGACTAGGACAGCCGCGACATGTTGTTGATGCACGAGATCGACGGGAGCGAGGGGAAATATAGCCCCCTTCGCGGGAAGCGCACACGGCGTGTTTTCCCTCGCCCCACCTACAAAGCTTCATCTGCGTGTGCGCTGAGATGCTCTGGTGCAGCGAACTCGTGCGAGTATGTAGGTAGTCGATCGATCGCCGTTGTTGATTATTTTTCGCGAAAACTTTTCTCAAAAACCAATCTGTAAATTCGGGTTTCATTGTAAGGGTCGTCGATCCGATTGTGCCCGTCTGATTCTGCCGTCCGAAAATCAAGCTCATTTTCTGTTTCGGATACGCTGTTTTAAGAGATGGCCTTTAGAAGAGAATTTAATTTGCATCTGGTTGGTCAAAAAATGAATCACCGAGCAGGCATTTTCACAATTATTCTCCAGGCTTCAGCCTGGAGTCTCACAAACGGAAATTATTTTGGTGAAGCCCACTTTTTATTTCGCACATGTGAGCGAAGCGCAAAAGTCACAACCAGGGGTACCCCTTGATCGATTGGCCCTCAAAACCCATCCTCCGGCGGCAGCAGCAGCATCGCGACAATTCTTGCATGCTTCGACAGCCTAGCGCATGTTGTCGGCCTCGGCCGAGTTTCGGCATAAAAGGTGCAGGGTGTGAGACGAAATCTGTGTCGGGAGCTCACCGACATGCTCCCACCCAGGTGCTGCACCACATGCACCACTGATCCGTCCATTGCGTTCGCGGTATCAACGACTACATTGCGCTAGCAAAAATTGACATGGTTAGGCTTGGAGGGTCGGCCTCTACGAGCCCAACATGATAGTGTGAGTACAGATGGACATCATAAGCGGCTCGCCAGCCCTTCCCACCCTTTCGATATCTCGACTAGAAACGGTGCTAAAACCTGCTTGAAACGGGCGTTTCAGAAAATAATTCAGTGTTTGCCTAAAAGGGGCAGGTAAAAACAACCCCTATCAAAATTCAATTAGACAATCACTGCTGTTGTAGCTCGAAGTTAGACGTCAAAACAACCGCAACGCGCTGGTGCGATCCTTGACGTCATCGCCGCCTCATACAAACATGTGCAGGCCCTGGTGCTCCAGCTGAGTGCTCTGAGGTACCTTCAGCAGGGGGTCTTATTCAAAACTATAGATGAGCTTGCCGGGCGAGGTCTCCCAAGCCAGGGAAAAACAGCCTAATGCCAGGTAGCTACCAGGCAGTCTCTTGTGCTGTACCGGGCACGTCGTATCTGGTGCACTGGTATCACCGTGGTATAGATCCACACACCGCCGACACAAGCAGCACAGCGGACGGCAAACAAGACGGCGTTGGGTTCCCTGGTTTGGCTCGCGTTCGGGCTTCGCATAGCTTCGTGTAGCGCTAGTTGTGCAGCACAAAATGCGGTACAAGAAACCTCCAAAATGTGTGCAGCCCTCTTTTGCGTTCAGTCTACAAGGGCTCCGCTCCGCAGGCGGCTGACGCCGTCCGCTTCGCTCGCCCAAAGAATAATGCCGCTAAAACATATGTAAATAAACAGGACAGTAAGAAGAGGCCCACGGTTTGGTGCGACTAGTGGATTGATTATGCCAAGAGCAGCTGCTTGTGCAGAGCTAGTTGCCCTGCTGCGCTGTGCTTTGTGCTGTGTGCTTGTTGGCGATGTCACGTTCTGATCGGCAGTACGGGTGTGATGTACGGTGGGGGCAAAGATGGGGACCGAGAGATGAGACAATCATCTGAAGAAAGCAGAAGACGAGTACACAACACGTATGTACATCACGGTACCTGGTACCTGGTACTTCGCATTATACCTGGTGCTGCTGTATATTCGAACGAAAGCACAGCGCAGCACGACACAGCACCGCACCGCAGGGTAAGGCAGCTATATATTGCTGGGCTGAGCTGAGGTGGGGGTGCATGCATTGCGATTCAACGACCGATATAGTATGCATGTGTACGCACCTCTGGTGTTGTAGTATCGGTACATAGTGATGATGACATTGCATGACTGCATGGCATGCACAAAAATATCAAGTACAGCAGAGCACTCAGTACGGCACGTCGATGTTTCTTAAATCGGGCTCCTTGAATCTTGCCCACCACCTTTCTTTCACATGTACCTCTTGATTTGCGTCAAGAAAAAGTCGGGCCTAAATCGGGCCTAGAGACAAGCAACGCGAATGATACTCATTCGCTTGCGTTACTAATCCAATATTATCACGAATAATCAAATTCAGGGCCCAGATTACGCCATCTCTTATAATAGCGTATCCGAAACAGAAAATGAGCTGGGTTTTCGGACGGCAGAATCAGACGGACATAATCGGATCGACGACCCTTATAATGAAACCCGAATTTACAGATTGGTTTTTGAAGAAAGCCCTCGTGAAAAATAATCAACAACGGCGATCGCTCGACTACGTACTCCCATGAGTTCGCCCGACCAGAGCATCTCAGAGCACACGCTGATGAAGCTTTGCAGGTGTGGCGAGGGAAAACACGCCGTGTGCGCTTCACGCGAGGAGGATTGTCTTCCCCCTCGCTCCGGTCGATCTCGTGCATCAACGACATATGTCGCAGACGGTGGCTGGCTGTCCTCGTCCTCGACAATACGAGTACGTTAGTAGTGTGTGTCGTGCGTTCGGAGAATGCTGCAATCGCGACTGCGAGGAGAGTGGCAAAACTCTCATAGTCGCCACACTATCCGATCCCATCGACTCGTGGTGAGGCCCGAGGAGTGTGCCAGCGGATAGCGGGACACACCAGCAGAAGCACGAGTTGACACGTGATGATTGCTTAGCAGATATATCGATGCGTCTGATGCGTGTGTCTTGTGTCTTGTACTACTGCTGCTATACGGCAGTACTACTGCTCTGTTTTCGACTTGTTACCGCGCTTGTGCCCCCCATGACATGTAAAACCAAATCCGGATGCCGTTTGCGGATGGGGATTTCATCAGAAAACGGACCCCCGTTTTCTGCTGGAGGCCCATCCGAAAAAGATACCGGAAATGGAAGCCTGAAAAATTGCCGTTTTCGGGTCTGTAAGATAGCCAAACGGGATTTGCGATCCGAAAACGTTCATGTTCTGTTTCGGATACGCTGTTATAAGAGATGGCCTTGGGGCCCAGATTGACGAACAGCACGGAAAATCGTAATTCGATTTTACTTGTTGATTTTCATTCAAAATACGCGAAAAATTCGACTGTGCTTCATAGCGAGGAACGGCGTTGTGTGTTTTAGAACTAAAAAAAACGCAAAAGGGTCAATGAACACCCGTGTGCAACGACCGAGGAGAGCGATGGCTCGCGCTCTACCCGGCGCGCCGCGGCTAGCGGTAGATTGTTTTTGCCGACAGCGGCTAGGAGGCTATGGCTCTAGGCGTCTCTTGGGCTCTAGGCGTCTCTTGGATGGGCTGGCGCAGATACGTCGCCCCACACAGGCAGCAGCGACGGGGATATAGCGGGCGAAAGTCCGAGCGAAGTCGTGATATTGTACTTGGTCGTGTAACTTTCGAGGTGCAGGGCGACGAAAAGCTGGGTTTGTGGCGGTCTCGATTGTTTTTGAGGCGTCGCAGGTGGTCTAGGCTGTGCTACGGGCCTTCGGAGGTCGCGCTGCGGCTGCTCCGGTGGTCCTCGTACCTTTCGCAATGGCGGCTTCTCGCCTCTCAATCAGCCGACCACATGGCGCCGATTCGCGTGGCCGGCTTCGGTTACATGGAACATGCCATGCCTAGGTGCACCACCTCCCCAAATTGAATTTCGATTGTCGGCTAAATTCGACCGAATACATATATTTCATTTCTTTGTTGAATTTGATTTTTCCTATTGATTCTGACAATGCCTGCTCGGTGATTCATGTTTCGACCAATCATATGCAAAATAAATTCAATTCTAAAAATAAAAAATCGAATTTGGATTTGGCAAATTCCTCGTTAATCTGGGCCCTCATCAAAGAAGTAAAAACTACTTATTTGGTTGAATTTAATCGAAAACCGAATTCAATTTGGGGAGTTTGTGCACCAAGACGTGGCATGTTCCATGTAACCGAAGCGGGCCACGCGATTTGGTGCGGTGTCGTCGGCTGATTGAGAGGCGAGAAGCCACCATTGCGAGAGGTAGGACCGCCGGAGCAGCCGCAGCGCGACCTCCGAAGGCCCTTAGCACAGCCTAGGCCGCCTGCGACGCCTTGGAAACAATCGACACCGCCGCAAACCCAGTTTTTCGTCACCCTGCACCTCGAAAGTTACACAACCAACCACCAAATCACGACTTAGCTCAGAAGTTCGACCGCTATGTCCCCGTCGCTGCTGCCCGTGTGGGGCGACGTATCTGCGCCAGCCCACCCAAGAGACGCCTAAAGCCATAACCTCCTAACTGCTGCCGGCAATAGCAATCTTCCGCTAGCCACGGCGCTCCGGGGAGGGCGCGAACCATCGCTTGCCTCGGCCGTTACCCGCGGATGTTCGTTGAGAATTTTTCGTTTTTCAATTTCTAAAACGCATGACGCCGTCCCTCGTTAAGAATCAAAGTCGATTTTTTGGGGTGTTTGCAATGAAGATAATTATACGACAAAAAGTAGAAGTACGATTTTTCATGCTCTTCGATAATACTGGCCCTAAGGACGTGTCTTACAGTAAGCAAGACAGGCCTCACAGAAGACGGTGGTAGCCATCCAACTGGCACCGTCGGGACAAATCGAGAAGTTGTGATGTTGCTCTCGTTGCTCGACGAAGACTACTGAAACTTCTACGAACATCTGTTCCACACTTTTGCCAGAAAATATATCGCCAGAGCCTCGTTCGCAACCCAGTTTTTCGCCTAGTGAGCCTTCTGGCCAGGTCATGGCGGTATCTCGTGGCTTCTGCCGCTGGTGAGCCCTACGGCGTCCATATATGCTCCACCCCTAGAGTCCCAAGTCATCCCATGTGCACCCATACCCTCGTGGGCCTCCAGCGTATGAAGCAACAATCTCAGATATGAAGAAACACTCCCAGCACCAATCAGTTGCCGTAAATGTCGCTCTAAATGGACCGTTCGGTTTTGCATCACAAGATTAACTACTCTAGGACAAATGTTTCCTCTTCCAAAATTTCCGGTCATGGTGGGAACGCTAGGGTCTACTTCGAAGTATTCGATTTGATAGTCAATCAACAGCAAGCCAAGTTATTTTCCGTTCCAGGTTCCAAGCGTTACAATGCCTTTTGGGGTGATTAAGACACCCCCTGAGGGCCCGTATTATCGAAGTGCATTGAAAAGCGCAATTTTACGCTTTTTTAGAATTTGATTCGATTTCATGAAAAATATTCGAAGATACGACTCTGCTTATCGAGAAACGGCGTGGGGTGTTTCAGGAATATAAAAACGAAAAATTCCCAACGAACACCCGTGGGCAACGGCCGAGGCGAGCGATGGCTCGCGCCCTTCCCGGAGCGCCGTGGCTAGCGTCAGATTGTTTTGGCCGGCAGTGGCTAGGAGGCTATGGTTCTAGACGTCTCTCGGGTAGGCTGGCGCAGCTCCATCGCCCCACACGGGCAGCAGCGACGGGGACAGTGCGGTCGGACTTCTGAGCAATGTCGTGATGTGATGTTTGGTCGCGTATCTTTCGAGGTGCAGGGCGACGAAAAACTGTGTTTGCGGCGGTGTCGATTGTGTTCGAGGTGTCGCAGGCGGGCTTTCGGAGGTCGCGCTGCGGCTGCTCCGGTGGTCCTACCTCTCGCAATGGTGCCTTCTCGCCTCTCAATCAGCCGACGTCACGGCACTAATTCGCGTGGACGGCTTCGGTTACATGGAACATGCCACGTCTATACACAAACTCCCTACATTGAATCCAATTTTCAATGAAAACCGACGATTTTTTTCTCTTGTTTCAGGACTTTTCAAGGGTCATGACCCGACCCACGGATCGGATCAGGGGGTTTTCAAAATGTCGCGGGTCGGGTCGGGTCGGATTGGGTCAAGAGGCTTGGAAATCTCGCGGGCCGGGTCGGGTCATGACCCGCGAGATACGGGTCACACGCGGATCGAGCCACCTTGACCCGCGGGTGGTGATTGGCTGACCCGCGGGTCGAACCCGCGGATCTGGCCTGTGGATTCACATTTTTAAACTTGCAGCGGCCTGCCGGAGGACCTTCCCTTTGTCGTGCCGGCGCCCCGCGGACCGGACCCGCGGATCCGACCCGCGGTTCCGAAAATGGTACAAAACTTGCCGCTTTCTGCACGAAAGCCTCTCTCGTGCCGATACTCCAATGGTATGATATCATGGAGTGCAGCAAAAATCATACCAGGCAGTAGCTACACGAACCAGGCATACAATATTTCGCGGATCCCTTGTCGGATGAAGCCGTAGGCAACTCGTACGAGTATTAAGGCAATTTATCATCCAAGTTCACTACAAAAGTCAGGCCACACACTCTTGCAGGGTACAATAATAAATACCAGGTACCTTGTGGTAATAAATACTTCGAAGTACATGGCAGTGTAGGAATCCACATACGACGACGTACACATTAAATACCTACGATATATCATATCAGTACAAAACACAACCAAACGAAAAAAGGCAAGAGCAGCCGTCGAAGCACCATGAGCAGCAGCGGCAGCAGCAGCAGCAGACCCTGAATCTCCGCGGATCGCAGCCCTTGCTGACAGATCCACTTCACCAGTTGTGGGCTTGCTGCCGGAGAGGACTTAGCTAGGCTGCTTGCCGGGAGCGGAGACTACACAGCTTGCTCGCTCGTCGGGGTGGAAGCAGAAGCCATCGACCCGGGGGTCGAGCGCAACGGGCACGGCTATGTGCGGATGTGTGGGTTTTGTGCTCTTTCTCGTTTTTGCGCGAACACCGTAAAAAGCTGACAACAAATGCGAAATCAAGAAATGGTAAAACAAAAACAGAGTACGACAAAGAGTACGCGGGACCAAGGACCAACCAACTGACCAAGGTACGTGTTATATCAGCTTAGGGTTATGATTTTTGGCCCCGTGATTTTTCTACTGTGACCCGTGAGATGCATCACGGGGCGCGTCGACCCGACCCGCATGAAACCCGTACATCACGGTTCAATCAGTGTGTGGCGGGTCGAATCGAGTCGGATCGGGTCGGGTCAGCTTTTACAATCTCACCGGTCAGATCGGGTCGGGTCAGGGGTTTTCTAAATCTCAGACCCAGCCCGTGAGGTTTGACCTGACGCGTGAACAGCCCTGCTTTTTTGACTTGTTGAATTGTTTTGATTTTTCGTCAAAAATGTGTGAAAATGCCTGCTCAATGATTTATTTTTCGACCAAGCAGATGCAAAATTAAGTGATCATTTCTACAATAAAATCGAAGTACGTTTTTTCATGCTCTTCGATAATACGGGCCCGAAGGCCAATTCTTATAAATCGGGTTTGTGAGTCGAAATCGACTGTTTTCCACTGAAGCCCAAATCGGGCTTTCTTACACATTCGAAAAAAATAACTTTTTCACCGACTTTTTCGACTGAAAGATCCAGTCGAAAACGTTCACTCTTTCGATTGGAGCTTCGACTCAACTTTTTTCGCCTGACTTTTTCAACTGGATGGGCCAGTCGAAAAATCAGTCGAAAATGTGTTTGTGAACCCATCGCATCGCTCATCCCACCACAAAACACACACCCACACGCCCACACACGCAAAACAGGCACCACACAGCAGTATCATACAACAGCGCCGACGCTGGCTTGGCTGCTGTTACTGCTGGTGCTTCTCGCCGCAAGTCAGCGTGGCAATCTTAGCTTCGCCCACCGGCAGCGTGTATCATGCGATGGTAGCAGCGCGCGGTATCGATGCCATTTTGCCAACAACGGCGGCGCCTGGTGTAGCTTTGGCGGCTCACGGCTGAGTGCATCGCCACGAATGTAGCTTTGGCGGCTTTCGGCTAAGTCCAACGACACCAATCCGCTTGGACGACGGTTCGTCGCGCGCACAGCACGCGTTGCTAGCGTAAAGCGTACGAAGCGCAGAGCTCCCGCACGACTTTCGACTGCCATGCAGCAGTATACTTCCTCACACCAACCGCCTCCAGAAAGAGCCTAGGAACTATGAAATCGACTCGACTGGCGCTAAAAAGGAGACCCAGAAAAATCCAGTGGAAAAAAGGTTCGGTCGACAAGCGCCGTTTTCGACTAACGGAATCCGATTGTATAAGAAATGGCCTATGGGCCAGTTTTAACGATTCAAAAAGAAAAACAATTTGGAAAAATGTTTCCAATTTGGATTTGATTTGTCGAAAAAACTTGTTTGCTTCCTATCGAGGAGCGGTCGCGTTGTTCTTCAAATATGCGGGAAATCAAAATAACGCAGCAAGTCGCAAAACGCCCTGTTGTTGAACACCGACGAGAGTAGATAAGAGCGACGGCTTGCGTCGTTGCAAGCACGCCACCGTTAGCCTCTCCTTTCTTTTGGCGGCCCAGGCTAGGAAGGATCGCTTGGGTCGCTTGGGTGGGCGGAGGGGTAGCCTCAAAACCCCGCGCGCGGAGCAGCGACGGCGATGAAGCTGTCGAGCTCTTGAGCGAATACTCGTTTTTGGCTTGTCGGGTCGGTTTTCGTGCGGCGGCGAACGAGCTGGTTAAATAATTGAGATCGTGGCCGCCATGCTATTTTTTTTGGCGCCACCGCCGGGTTATGATGTTCTCTACGCTCTGGAGGCGTGGGTCCTGCTATGGCCCCGGTCGCCTCTCGTTGATGTTTGCGTTTACTCGCCTCGATCGTGGTCATCGACGCTGCCAGTAACTGTGCCAAGCTGTCCCGGGTATATTGTCCCACCGCGAACATGACATGTGCCAAGTTGGGCCACCTCCCAAATTGGATTTGGATTCCCCCCCCTCAAAAGTATTCTCAGGACTTTTCTTCTTTTCGTCCAATTAAAAGTTTATTTACGCCGAAATCGGGTTATTTAATGATGTTGCATGTCTAGACCAATCAAATCCAAATTGTATGTCGCGTTTTTTTCAAATTGCATTTATTTTTAATAGTTGAAAACCTGACCCTGAAATATTCATCCTACATACTAATACGAGTAAATATTTAAGGGGCCCCTGCGGTGAAAACAGTAAATGTTTCATGCGGCGGAATGGTAAATATATTGAATTTAACCTTGTGGAGACCCCTGCTGGGACAGTCCGCAGACGGAGAGCGTCAGCCAACTCGAAGGCCGTATCCGAGAAGGTGATCAATTTGGCTTCTTCAAACACCTCAAGGGGATGGATGTGGAAGGAAAGAAGACGTTTAACTCGCAGTACATGAAGGACGAGGAAGGTCGATTGCTGCGGGATAATGCCCTCATCCGCGAGCGGTGGGTGAGGTGATTTCACAAACTGCTCAACACCAAGCCGCCGACCCTTGATCCGAGCATTGTGGACGAGCTTAAGCAGTGGCCCCCGTGCAGACCACTGGACGATGTCCCGTCTAGGTACGAAGTAGAGAAGGCGATCCGTGCGTTGGCGAACCGAAAGGCGGTAGGGCCCGATGGTCTCCCGGCCGAGCTCTTGAAGGTTTTGGCTGACGAAGGAGAATTCAACACCCTCGGAAACTTCCACGATATCATCGTCGCTGTGTGGAGGGGGGGTGGTGTACCGCAACAATGGAAAGATGCAACGATTAAGGTGCTTCACAAGAAGAAAGATCGGACTGAGTGTGGCAATTATCGTGGCATCTCCCTCGTGGCTCACGCCGGCAAAGTACTCCTCAAAGTCATCGCGGGTCGCCTGAGTGACTATTGCGAACGCGAGAACATTCTGCCGGAGGAACAGTGCGGGTTCAGACCCCAACGCTCGACGGTTGACATGATGTTCGTAGTACGACGATTGCAGGAACTGGCGCGGAAGAAGGACACCCCCTTGTACATGTGCTTTATCGACCTCACCAAAGCATACGACTCCGTCGACCGAAGCCTTTTGTGGGATGTCCTTGCTCGTTTTGGCGTGCCACCAAGAATGCTCGCCGTCACCCGCCAACTCCACGACGGCATGCAAGCATGCGTGCGGCTGGATGATGGAGAGTGCTCGGATAAGTTCGACGTGGGGCGAGGTCTCAGGCAAGGATGCGTGCTCGCGCCACTGCTGTTCAACATGTTTTTCACGGCGGTACTGCGTGTGGCCGAGAAACGCTTCCTCGCTGATGCAGCCATCACGGACAACATGGTGCAGCTCCAGCGAAAGGAGGAAGGCGAGAAGAAGGGCACTTCACGCACAGGCAAAGTCGACGGACGGAGGGGGAAGGAGGGGGAGGGGGTGCAGAGATTGTGGGGTATGCTGTACGCGGACGATGCGGGCATCGTATCGCGATCATCAGAAGGGCTGGAGAGGATGATGACGGCGATCGTGACTGCGTGCTCGTCATTCGGGCTCACAGTATCCGAGGCAAAAACAGAGATAATGTTCCTGAAAACCAAAAGCGGGGGGAAGGTGTCCTTCACGATCAATGCAGCCGGCCAGGTTTACAAACAAACACTCCAGTTTGTATACTTGGGCGGGGCTATCACCGCAGGCAGAGACCTTAGCATTGAAATAACGCGGCGTCTTCAGAGGGCCTGGGTGTGCTTCCAGCGGTACAAGATGGAAATCTATGATCGCCCGGGTGTGCGCTTACGGTTGAAGGTGCGGTTGCTGAAAGCTGAGGTGGTCGAGACACTGCTGTACGGTTGCATGACGTGGAGCCCGAAGAAACCTGACTATGACAGGCTACGACGGGTTCACCGCTCCATGCTCCCCCGATGCCTTGGATGGCGGAAACGGAAGCGCGACGACCACACCCCATCGTGCGCCGACGCGCTTGCCCAGACAGATTCCGAGAGCGTTGAGGCGATAGTGCGCAAACGGAGGATTTTGTTTGCGGGATTCGTGGCACGTATGGGGGAGGAGCGTCTGCCACAGAGGGTGATGTTTGGGGAGTTTGTTGGGGGTAAGGGCTACTCAGGGGGGCAAAAAAAAGACTGGATGGATCATCTGAAGGAGGATATGTCGGTCTTTGGAATGAAATTCGAAGGATGGCGAAAGGCTGCTCAGAACGCTGGCAGATGGTTTCGAAGAGTAGAGGAGGGAGCCGAGTTGTTCATGCGGAATTGGCATGAAACCGAGAGACGCAAAGCTGCAGAGCGACGCGCAAAGGCTGCGGCAGCGCCATCCACCGTTGGCATCTCTAAGCGGCCGGGGGGAGGGGGAAGGGGGGGGGGGCGGGGAGGGGACTGGGGGAGGGGGGGAGGGGGAAAGGGAGGAAGGGGGAAAGGGAGGAAGGGGGGAGGGGGGGAAGGGGGAGCGTCATGCCCAAGAGACTGAAGTCTGGGTTTGGCCATCATCGTATTGAAAGTTGTGGGCCTTCTAATGGCCGTCACAAGATAGCATAAGACCGCCCTGACTTCTTGCGCCATGTTGCGTTCTCTCCCAGGTGCCATCGATGATGGACGTGATATGCTCTGTTAGCCCAATGCCATCCTTGGCCAGTTCCTAGGGTCTGCTAGTATGACATTTTTCTTTCTTTTCTTTTTCTTCTTATTTTTTCTTTTTTCCTCTTGTTCTTCTTTCCTTGCTTTCTTGTCTTGTCTTTTCTTGCTTCTCTTGTCTTTTTCTTCTCTTTGCTTGCCTTTTTCGTTTTGTTTCGTTTTTCTTCTCTTTTCTTTCCTTTCCTTTATCTTCTTCTCTTTTCTTTGTTTCTTTTTCTCCAGTTGACTTATGCCTGTTGTGCGTATGCGGAGTGATAGATACTACGTGTAATATATACGTGGTAGTCTTCCTTGGGTGGCAATCGGAATATTTGGTTTCTCCAGGCGTGAGTAGTGAGACGTATGCACCGGCCTGGACCTGGCACATCGTAGACTGACTCCCGATTTCACTTTTATATGTTTCTGGTGGAGGCATGAATTGCGTCAGCTGTGATATATGCGTGTACCACCTTGGGTTGTGTGTGTGTTTTCCTGGGGTATTCCTCAGCTCCAGAGTGACTGGAGCCTGTCCTGTGACCACGGACTTGATTATGCGAGTTAATGTGAGAACAACAACAACAAGCGTCAGATTTGAGGGTGGGGTCCTGTGCAACAATTCTGCAACGGCGGATACCTGGAAGCCCAACCAAAAACCACCGAAACTGCAGTTTTTGTTCAGATTGTAATACGAGGAGTTGTCGATGACACATCGCTCAGAGCCTCGTGTAGAGCCCGTTCCGAGCAGGCTTCGACAGTGAGAGCCACGCTATCGCTCCTAACAGACCTCAGACCATCTCCCGACCAACGTACACGATGTTTGTGATGGCCTCTAGGAGGCGTAGGGGCCGTTGGATCTGCACGGGAGCCCCCCTGCGGAAATGCTTGCATGGTGGTATGACATCGGTGTGATATTGGGTGCTTGTGTACGAGTCTCTTGGTATCCACCCTTTGCTGCGTGCGTGTGACGCGCCACTGTTAACATCAGTCCAGCTAGAGGTCCAGATGCGTTTGCCTACTAGTGCCTGGCTAACCTGTGTCAGTCGCGAGAAATGGCTATTTTACCAACTTCGACCATGTTTGCTGAGTCTCATGGGACTTGGCTTGTGAAAGAGACATATTTCGACGGAATAAATGTATCGGTTCGAAAATGTTAAAACCGAAGAAAGATGGCCTGTGATCTGATCTTGGTAAAACTGGCGAGAGGGAGATAACCTGAGCCCTATTAATAGCATTGGAGAAATGTCCTTTTTCTGTAGGACGTGTTTGGGAAAGTTTCGGACAGCACTTAAACCCTTTTTACCAACGCACTGCCGACGGACAAACACTTGGAGTTAGGGTAGGAAAATCAAAGGAGTTGGAAATGGGTTTGTTCGCTTATTTATCATACTGCAAATAGTAGAAATCCCGCCGCAGCAGCAATCCGGCCGCCTGAAATCCAGCCGCCTCGTCCACACCCCTCACGGAGGCTGCGGAGGCAGCATGCCGGGATCACCGACACGACATACCATTGGTGGTTTCGGGGTCTGGGAGAACGACCCTCGAAATAGTTGCAACAATAATTGTACCTTCTTTGGTGGCATTAAATATTCAGATATCTTGCAGTTGTGTACTGCTTGCTTTTGTCTCAGTAGCAATGCTGGGTCCCGGGCTCCTGCTGAGTTCAGGAGTGTAGGTGTGGTGCTGTGCGTGGCGCATCAAACACACGGTCGGACGTCATACCAGGTACACGAAGTATACAGCAGTAACTAAAGCAGTGGCTCATTTTTTTTCACGACTACTGGCGTTTTGTGTGCTCGTTAGGAAGGGCCCTCAAACGCATCATTGGGAAGGCTGTGTGTTCCCTCTTGTCGACTTGCGAAGCCCCCGGGATATCAAGTTAACCCCATCCCGAAGGGGAACCTTGTATTATATATAGTATTATACTCGTACGTGAAGCTGAGTGCGCTGCTGCTGTTGCTGCAAATGGGTACCAGGTATATATCATACCAAATACCTAGTAATACGATAGTACAGCAGTATATCACGCACCTATTAATAGAGGGAAGGAGAGGCTCGAGCAGTGCTGCGGGTTGGCCTCCAACTACGCCCAAAGGCGATTTCGGTGTGTATCCCTGCAAGAGAATGCCTCCAGGGCTCGGCGAACCGACAAAAACCGCCCGCAAATATATTCCGGAAAAAAACTTTATTCAAAGGCTCCGAAGGGTCCCTGAGTGGAAGAGTGGGAGTAAGACCGTTGCGAATGGAAAGTCTATGTTCAGTAAAGACGAAGTCCCGAAGATACCAGCCAAACTTTGCCTGGACGCTCCAATTTTCCGGAAGAAATTGGAATTTTGGCATCGATTTTGGGCAACATATGCGTGAAAAATTATCAAATTATCAACTTTCTCGAGCAAATGTTGGATTACAAGCGGCGAGATTTCATGCCGTCTACACGTCGCTCAACGAAATCAACGACAGCGTAATGAGCTCTAAACGTGCGGACTTATTAGGGGCTCCGACCCACCCTTGATGTACAGTGCTTACACTACCGCCGGTGATTTGTGGCGGGCACCGACCAGACTGCTGTTAGAAATTCATTTGGCGGCTAGTGTGTGGAATACAGAGACAACAACTCTCGATCGTCTCCCAACGCAGGGGAAAAATAAATTTTGAGACTCTTTGAGGGAAGGCCCCAGGAAATCGCGGGCGAGCTCTCGCGCCCTAGAACATGGGTCAACATGAACTCTTCGGCACGGTCACCTACACTCACATAGCCTTGCCCGGAGCGAAGAGAGCTGGTCGTGGGTTGTCTCTATCTCGAGATCGAAGGTCAACCGTGTTTGTTGGACAACGCTGACCGAGGCTTGACAAAAATTGCAAAATTGACCAATTGGGCCGCTTGACAAGAATATATTGGTTTTTTTTTCTAATGGTTTTTGCCCACAGCAACGGTACGGCAATCTCTTCAGCAAAATACTACCTGGTACTTGCTTTTTTGTTAACTATCGCCTTGCCAGTATTAAGCGCCAGTCCAAACGAGGAAAAAATATCTGAAAAAACGTTTTCAAAAAAACGAGAAAGAGGAAGAGCCTTGAGTGAAAACAAAAAAACGGGGTTATCGGGATCTCTACTGCTGTTTTCTGCTATTCGACCCATGAGGCTCGGCTGTTGTATACGTCTGTTGTTCGTTTTCTTTCGTTTATTATTTCCGATATTTCTTGCTCGTTTGGGTTGGCCGTGATGAGGATTTTTCGGTCCGCGTACACGGTGGAATTCCCACGGTTGTGTTCTATAGGGTACGTACATACCCCACAAAGAACTTCTCTACCCGTACCCGAAACTTTTGTAAGTTATGTAAGACGGGCACAATACCCGGGGTAGGGGTATACCTTTGTTACAATATCCGGTGGCCCGGTCTTCATTCAGGTTTAACCCGAAGAGTGCATTATGCATTATGATGCCATATCTCGTCAGTCACACAAACCGAACACCAACAGCAGTACGTATCATATAATAATGGCACCTGTTCATGTTTCTTTCGTTTTTAAGGGCCCGTATTAACGAAGGGCTCTTTTTAATCGCAAATATTTCAATTTTTATGAATCGAACTAATTTCGATTCGATTTGGTGGAAACATGCGACTTTGCCTCCTATCGGGAAATACGTATTACATATTGTCATTGTTTTTTGGGTCGGAATAACGCAGTATCTCGCGCAATACCCGGCTGACAACCACGATTGTAGATGGGAGCGACGGCGTGCATGGTCGCGTGCGCGCCGCCGCATGCCTCTGTTTTGTTGGCGGCGCAGGCTAGGAAGCTGACACTCTCACCCTCTCCTGATTGGGCAGAGGAAGCCCAAAAACGCCACGCACGAAACAGCGACGGCGATGCAGCTATCATCGAAGTCTTGAACTATCCTCTGTGTTTTCGGTAGCCTCGTTTGTTTGTCGTGGCACTTTGCCAATGGAACTGGTGGCACAATTGGGCTTGCGACCGCCATTAGTTTTTCCATTTTTTCTTTTTAGGCGCCACAACCGGGGTACGCTATGGCATGATCTACTACAAAACAGCAACCATGAGCGCGGCTGTTGCCCCGGTCGCCACTCGTTGAGGTTCACGATTTATCGCCTCGGTGGCGGTTGTCGATAATGCCCTCACAGCTACGACGGATTGCCTCGGGAACGTTGGCCCACTGAGAACATGACATACAAGGTGGATGAAAGCCTCCACTTCAAATCGAACTCCTTCCCCCCGGGCGTGTATTTACCCGGGTATCAACCGTACCCGGAAATTCTGGAAGTTCTGTACAACATCCAAACCCGTACAAAAAACGAATGTGAGTTTCTGTACGGCGTTCATACCCGTACCCGGAACTTCTGTAACACCTGTACGACCGTACCATAATACCCGGGGTACGGATACAGCATTTTCATACCTGCCCGAAACTTCTGTAAGTTCTGTACACCCGTGCCAATACCCGGAACTTCTGCAAGTTCTGCAAGACTTCCATACCCGTACCCGGAACTTCTGTGAGTTCTGTAGGACATTCATACCCGTACTCGGCACTTCTGTGAGTTTTGTACGCCCCGTGCCACAGTACCCGGGCTTAGGGCACAGCACTTTTTGTACCCGCTCGGAATTTCTGTGAGTTATGTTCGCCCGTGCCACAATATCCGGAATTTGTGTGAGTTCTTCAACACTTGCATACCCGTACCCGAAACTTCTGGAAGTTCTGTAAAACTCCCATACCCTTAACCGGAATCCACAAACCCTGCAGAACATCACCTTGGCTTTTTCCGTATAACTGAATTAGGTCAAGCCGACCCTGCGCAACACCCACTCACATCGAGCTCTCTCTACGACCCCTCGGCGACTTGGCATGAAACCGACCCTGCGCAACACCCACTCAAATCGAGCTCTCTCTACGACCCCTCGGCGACTTGGCATGAAACCGACGAGGGTGTCTTATCCCAATCTTGCTCGTTCATCCGACCCCGAGCTCGTTGTGATCGGTTCAGTGTGCGTCGTGCATTGTGTGTTTCAGCTCGGCGAAAAACATAACGTACAGACAAAAATCAGTTTGGGAAAAAAATAAATACGAGGTAACGGTACCCTCAAACTGTTTATTTTCGGTGTTTTGCCCTCTGCTTTTTTACATGTGCGCTCACATACTGCTGTACGTCCGCGGTACAATTAGGAAGAGTTTTTTTTTAATCCCCATTACAAGAAGAGCTGGAGCAATTAGGATTTTTCGGTCCGCGTGCATGGTGGAGTTTCCTTATAACTGCATTAGGCCAAACCGACCCCACGCAACACCCACTCAAATCGAGCTCCCTTTACGAACTGTCGACGACTTCGCTTGAAACCGGCGAGAGCGTCTTCTCTCTGTATTGCTCGTTCATCCGACCCCGAGCTCGTTGCGATCGGTTACGTCTCCGTGGTGCAATATGCGTTTTGGCTCGGCGACACCCATACAGACAGATGTCAAGTTTCGAAATAAATAACGGCACCCTCAAGACTTTTTTTTTCGGTCACGTATTATCTATACAGCATGGTTGCTTGCGTATGCGCCTATGTACTGCTGTACGTGCGCCACCCAATATTATCGGGTACCCGAGTACTCGCCGGAAATACTCGCGACTGCCTGAGGAGGTTTTGCCGAAATTTGGCGAGTACACATTGGCCACGAGTACTCGGCGGCTTACAGCCGTACACCATACCGCCCCTAACTGCTGTACATTTGACGATACATGTTCGCCAAAAATGAAGAAGAATCACTACGACGCACTGGTAATTTTCTACGAGTGCTGGTCTACGAGTACGAATGCTTTGGAACGAAGAGCTCTTTTTTTCTAACGTGCCAATACCGCCTAACGCGATGCTTCACGCATCTCACATGATAGCGCCGGCCCGGTATTAGATTACCAGGTACGTGTATACACCAGGTATCAAGATATCAACACGTAGCAGGCAGCTCGCTTTGTATACGTACGGTACATTCTAGAGATATTAAACATATTTACAAGCCCAGGCTTCATAAGGGTGTTCGCTGCAAAACGCGCTGTTTTTCGTATCATAGTTTTCTTTTATTACAACCTTTGAACTGCTCTCCCCTGGTATGTATCTGTAGTACAGGACGCTACAGCAGCCGTATTGAGTTTGTGCTTACCGGTGGGTCATGTACCGCTGTGGTCGTATCATTGGGCATTTTGCCTTACATAGAATGGTTGGATACATCTTGTCTGGGAGTTCAATTGTCATTATTGGCGTTTCTTGTGAGCTCTTGAGATCTTGAGATACGAACGGAAAGGTCCATGGCCGATGGCATGGCACTTCCCCGTGTGATGACGAACGAACTATTGCGGTGCGGACAAACGCACTTCGAGCGTACGAGGGGAATTCCTCGGAGCTGAGCCCATCGGTCCCTCGGTCGCGCGAGTCGGTACAGTCAGCACATTTTCCCTCGAGAGGTGCAGTGAGTGCGTCGAGCTTGGTAGCCTCTGATCGGAATGCCTGTGGTGCAGCTCTTGCTCTTGAATTTTTAGCTATTATTACAAGAATTCTGCTTTCTGCTGGATTTCGCAGTAGTTTTGTTTTGAACTGTTTTTGCCATGGGTCCATGGATCTTGCATACCACAGCAACGGACCCCACATGCCTCGCCCGCTGCGCACGAAAACATATAAATCGAACGTGCGAGACCTCCAACGTAGCAGATGTGATTCCCGCCAGGGAATATTTCGCGTCATAGCACAATAAATCACCGAGTGCGTGCGGCAGTTGTAAACGATGCACCCCAGGAGGGTCGGGTGTGTTTTCCCCATAATAAGCTTCTTTGTTTGTTTTTGCGAGGTTTCAAACTTTAGGTCCTTTGCATATACTCCGGAGTATATGCCAGAGTGCTCGCTACACGGTGACCTACAGTAGCTTGGAGCTATGATATATGCTACGGCATTACCCCGAGGTACTCGGTATACTCGGTATGTGTACTACCTGTATCGTAGCGATTCTTGCTTTTTTACCTTGTTTAAACCTTTAATCTTGTGTTGTGTCAACAATTGAAGTCACCTCGAGTACATAGCTGCGGTCACCTCATATCGGGCCGCCCATGAGTACGACGTACGAGCAGCCTTTTGTGCTTGGGCCCCAGATAAGTTTGTCGCGTCTAGTCTACAAGTGTAGCGTTCTCCGAGTGTAGTGTGTAGCAGGACTGTGACTTAGATAACGTCTCTCCAGTTACGTATTTTGAGGGAAAACCCATTTGGTTGTTTGCGGCACGATACCCCATCCTGCCAGTGCATGGATAGCTTTCTATTCAAATATAATGCGCCGCACCTCTCCTTATACCCGCCGAAAGGCGATACTACTGAAGGTATGTTAACGGTATTGAGGTCTTCAACGTTCGCCCCCCCAACTTCCTCGGTGACAATATTATCACGACAATGATAGCCCCCCCTCCGCCGAGAAAAATACGGCTATGCATTAAATCATTACACCCCACCCCAAGCTGCGCGTAGTAGGTAGCTGGCATCCAGATGTTCATGTTCTGTTTTCCCTTTTTCGTTGCTTCTCCAGGCCATCAGTTTTGAGTAGCTTCCATGCGGCGGCCAATCAGGTGGTGGAGCTGACGGATAACGTCGATCCTGTCCTAAGCTTTTTCAGCTATCAGCCCTTGAGAGCAACGGCCAAGCCGGGCGATAGTAAGTACCCACGAACTTGATTAGGCTTAGGAAAAGTGGTGTTTTGTGTTGTGGCGTGTATATATATATGTGTGTTCCGTTGTACGGCATCTAAAAAAGTGGTGTTTTGATGTATGTATCACGTTGTTGTACAGCATCATTGCCACCAAACATTTCTTGATCGGTTAACTTTGCACTACGATTTTTCACGATTTTGGGAGGGGAGCAACGTCTTCGCCCAGGCCTGAGCGCAGTTTTTTTCTCCAATGGATTGTCGTATGGATATAAATATATTGCTATGGTTTTCGTTTCTTCAGGCGTTTTGGGAAGGAATGGGAACCTGTACACCTGCGGTACTGATCCCAGGAACGCCGCTAAATTCCGAGAGCTACTCTGTTCCATTTTGTCAAAATCTGAAAAATTAACATCCAATCGCTGTTGTGCCGACCTTGATTTATTAAGACCGGTGCCAGTGGATGGCCAAAAGTTGAAAATCAGAACGAATTGCCGAATCTCTCACGCCCTAGGGCATGGATCAAGATAAACTCTTCAGCGCCATCACCTAAACTCATGTGACCTTGTCCGGAACGCAGAGGAGTGATCGTGGGTTGTCTATCTCGAGATCGAACGTCAATCTTGTTTGGTGGACAATGTTGATCGAGAGGCTTGATGAAAAATTGACAAATTGACCAATTGGGCCGCACGTCCCATGAAGAGACAGAAAAATAATATTTTAATCGTTATTCCCCCATAGCGACGATGCTGATGTTGCAGCAAACAATTCCGACAACAGTTTTGGAAACTTTGTGGTCAAACTATTTGCTTTCCGTTAACACCCGCCTAAGGCCTACTATTAAGGAAAAAAAATGAGCGATTGTTTCTGGCGATTATTTTGGTAGTTTTGAGGCTTCAGAAATAACTGCATCAGGAATAAGGGGCATCCATTATGGCTTCTGATTCCTGGAAAGTGGTTTTATTTTGAATTAATAGGTCTTGTTTCGCCGTTTGCCTTTATTTTTGAAATCTGGCACGTACACTGTCGCCGGCGACGTGAGGTCACCACCGCCTCTGCTGCTGTCTCTGCTGCTGTGCTGCTGCTGTGCTGCTGCTGTGCTGCTGGTGTGGTGTGCCTGTGGTGGTTTCGATGGTGGTGGCTTTGCTGCTGTCGCGTTTGTGTGAGGACGAAGCTCAGTCTCGCACACAACAAGCGCGGTATGCTGTCGAAGGTGTGTTTGTGACTCTTCGTTGTGGGTGATGGGTTACGAACAGACAGGTGTTATACCAGGTACAGTATAGGCAGTGGTGACATGTGATACTTGGTGCGAGGTAGTATCCAAAAGTCAAATAATCCCAGTTCTGAGAGGTTGGAAGAGCTGTCATTTCTGGGCTCAGAAATCACCACATCCGCTGATTTCTGGCCTCGATTATTTTTGAACCCAGAAGTAACGATGATCTCTGGTCCCATCGTGGATGGTTTTTATTTTTGGCGTCGGAGATCCCTGTTGAAGAGAGAAATAATCGCTGAAAATATTTTCATAATAGTTGGTATAAGCACGGGTATATGCTTCGAATTATGTGTCTATACGTGCTGGGCCGGCCACTATCAGCTTTTATTAACCCTGTTCGCGGTGATCCCACCCTGTTTTCACTTTTAGAGCTGACATGTATCACACGTGCTTCATCGCAGTATTACAGACGTATTAATTGCAACCCCATGTTTTTTTTTTCAGGGAAATAAGATTATTTTCGGAAAACACGTTTTGGTTTTGGGTCACAACTGACAGGATGCAACTATCAAAAGAAGCTGCATCAATACCTTTGGCTTGCCCGTAAGAAAGACGAGTGAACATCTGTGCCAAATAAACAAGAGCTGGCGTGAGACCGGTGACAATGAAAAGCCAAAAGTTTGAAATTCCTGAAGATCCCAGCCAAACTTTGCCTTTACGGTCGCCTATGGACCCAATTTGGTAGAAATGTTTTTTGAAACTTTCCAGAATTCCGGGAAAAAACTATTTCTCGCCGCGATCTCAGATCTTGGATTAGACGCGGCGCAGTTTCGTGTTCTCCACACACTTCGTTCGACGAAATCAACGACAGCGTCGTGAACTCTGAACGTGGCGAGCTCGTTAGGGGCTCCGACCCCCCCTTGGTGTACAGTACTCACACTACGGCCGGCGATGTGTGGCGGGCGCCGATCAGGCTTCTGTTAAAAACACATTTGGCGGCTGGTGTGCGGAAAAGTGAGACAAAAACTCTATCGTCTCTCAAGGCATGGATCGAGATGAACTCTTCAGCGCTGTCACCAACACTCATGTGGCCTTTGTCCGGAACGAAGAGGAGTGACCACGGGTTGTCTTTTATCTCGAGATCGAAGGTCAATCGTGTTTGGTGGGCAGTGTTAATCAAGGCTTGATGAAAAATAGCAAATTAACTTGTTGGAGCGCATGACCAAAAAAAGAGCCAGACAAATAAATAGTCATGTTTTCCCCATAGCGACGTTACCCGGAATCTTTCAGCAAATAACCCCGAAAAAAAATCGGAAACTTTTTGGCCAAACTATCGGCTTTCATTGTCATCGGTCTTAGAGTCGAAGATTTTGTTTAGCTCATCGTAATGCGTACAAGTGCTCCGCCCCGCGGGCGGCTGACGCCGCCCGCTTAGCTCGCGCATGGAAGAATGCAACTAAAACATATACTACGTAAAGGGGGCAGAAAGAAGAAGCCCATGAATTGGTGCGACTAGCGAATTGATAGTGCCCAAGCTGCTTGTGCAGAGCTACTGATAGTTGCCCTGTGCTGTGCACCGTGCTGTGCGCTTGTTGGCGATGTCACACTCTGATCGGCAGTGCGGGTGTAATTTGCGAGGGGAAAAAAAAACATACCTGGTAGGGACAGAGAGGACAATCAACTTTAAAGAACGCTAAAATATGAGTACAAAAACACGCGTACATACCGGTATCTGATACCTGATAGTTCGCATCATACACCTGGTACTGCTGTATGTTCAAAAGAAAGCACAGCGCAGCATGAAACAACACCGCACCGCAGGGCAAGGCACGGCACCGCACGGCGCTGCGCTGCTGTGAGCTGTGTATGGCTGTGGGCCTAGCTGACCTGGGGGTACTTTTTCAATGTGACTCACCAAAAGGAGAGTTAGGTACAGCGAAGCACTCACCCACACGGCAAAGCACGACACAGCACCGCACAGCATCGCACAGCATCGCACAGTACCGCACCGCACGGCAGGGCACGCCAGGGAACGGCACTGCACGGCGCTGCGTTGCTGAGCTAGCGCTGCTGTGCGCTGCTGGGCGGAGCTGAGGTGATGATGTGATCAGCCAAGCTGATGTAATCAGGCTGGAACCTCTGGTATGATGAAAGCACCGTTATAATAAAAGCTGGACCGTTCCGCAAGTAACGAAGGGAGGCGGTGTCCAGGTAGTATGTAGTATTCCCCAAAAACAGGAGTTTTAAACATAGGGGAAGCAAAAATTTCAACTTTCCCCCAAAAATAACTTTTGAGCTTGAATTTTGAACAAATAAATAAACAAAAGCGCCGAGAGGGGCTTTCAGGCGAGCCCGCTCAGCCGTCCGGAGGGGATAATCTCTTAACTAAGTTAGTGTGGAAAGCGAAAAAAAATGGAGGCCTCTCAGGGCCTCTGAGGAGATCGATATTTGTAACTACTTGTATACTGATATAGGGGGTGATATGCACGCCACATCTCTTGAGGTGCCGCGCTGGCTCTACTGTAAACTCGTAACGCAATGTATGTTTTTCCTTTTTCTGCATTTTCTTTGTACATTTGCGTTTTCCGCAGTAGCTACACTATTTCCAGAATAATAGTCGCCTATGAATTATGCCTTACGGAAAGCGACCTCCTGAACCACAGCTGCTAGAATACGTCCGATTTTATTTTGATGTAAAGCTCACGTCCAGCCGAATGTTTGTTGAACCACCAGCATATCCCTAAAAAGGTACGCCTTGTTGTGTTTGCATCCGGTAAGGATATGCCTAACTTCGTCCTTTCTGCAGCCCCTAATCCGTACAACTACATTGCGGCGCTCTTGCTGTACAAAACGCGGGGCCCCGTTCGAGGTTGGCGTCGGTCGGTACGCCAGTGATTGGCATTCAATGTTAAACAACGTCGATGGCGCGAGAACTCGTACGTGTTTCAGGGTGACCAATCGACAGCAGACTGATGTTTACAGCGATAGTCTCGGAGGCGTTTTTCGTGTTGAAGCATATGTCCAAGTGATCTAGCAGCAGTATAAAAACGATTGCGATGAGTGTAAGCTTTCTGCGCATATAATGAAATCGGGCGTAGCAGCTGTAATTCGAGAGATACCACGTTTTTCGTAAGGCGTTATTCCTATCCCTAGGAAATGTAAATATATACCGGTATGTATACTTCACCTTAGAAATAGTTAGCTTCTGCTGAGGGAACATTTTACTCGAACAATAAACAAAAACACAAAAAAATGTGCGGAGTGACTCCTTGATGGAGGTCGAAGTACGCGATGGTAAGGGTTCGATCGTTTGGCCATGTCTCAAGGATTTTTCACATCGAGTACCAGAGACCGTTCAACGGATTTCCGTATACCAGGCAGACTTTTGTTACTATTGGCACATATTCCGTGCTTAACGGCAAATGGGGTTTTCTTGACCTTGTCGACGAAATCAACTCGTGTTCGTAAAATTGTTACGTCGGCAAATGCGCTGTGGGTTCAGCAATACTGCTCCCAAGTTTGGAGTCGTGCCATTTTCCAATCGGCGTTCTTTCCCCCTGTTTCCCATCTGGCAGTCCCGATGTTCCTGAGCACGAAGCTAATGCCAAGAGGTGACGACGACATAATCGAAAAACGCGAAGACACCGAGAATGCGGACGGAAGCAGAAGCCATGTCGAGGCCGTGGAGCGCTTCAACGAGTCCGTCGACGATATCAGCGCATCTTATCAGGCGGCGGCCGATGATGCCATCGCCAAGCTAGTATCATCTTCCGGTAGCTCTCGGTAACATGACTTATTCATCTACCGACAGTTGATTCATGAATTTATCATATTTTTACGGAATTGGCATGCTCACCCCGATGACGTGGATTCGCCTGTCATTTCCAATTTCCGGTAAAAAATGGCTGTGCCACACCCGGAAAGCCGATGGTGTACTTCGAAGTACAACACAACGCCCTGCAGTACCGGAAACGATTTTGCAAATATTAAAATTGAACTCGAATCCCCTTCGCTCGCGGTGGGCGCAGTGAAACAAACTGCAGCATTTTTGTAAGCTACTCGCACAGCATTGGTTTTAGTTGTATTAATTCATAGCTTTCCTTCTCAGGGGTCGTCTCAGTGCTGTGTTAGCCACAGATTCACTTGCTGCCAGACCTGATGCCGCTCCTCGGCGAGCAGGCTTCTTGTCCGTGCGACGCGAACCGAAGTCTTCCAGGTGGTGAATAACCGTTTTACCGCAACTCGCACCCCCATTTCTACGGCACGTTGTTCAAAAATCCGGCCGCGATATGTTCGTTTATTGACAGCAGTCATCCACAGGTGCCAATGGTTTGACAACGTGGCAAGGTGCACCTGACACTTCACCCTGCTGGTGATTACCGTTAAATAGTGCTGGTGATAACGCCATCGTCTCCATGCCTCTTTTTGCCGCATGAGATTCGCCCTTTCCATTATCTTGGCGACCTGAGGAGGGTTTGTTAATATCGAACGAAAACTGAATGCTGTGACAGGCGGCGCGATATCTGGTACCGGTACATGCCTTCTATATACTTTATCCGCCTCAATTTGGCAAACATGCGGAAACGCGGCCCTATGGTGTGGGAGCAACCACGATCAAAGGAGGAGGGGCCGTAACAAAATATTATAGCGCGGCGCCAGTATTGTGACCGTCACGCTCCGACGTATTTTCGACATACATCGCCTGCCAATCACAGATAAGTTACATACATTACCCTTTGGTGATTGACGATTGATGGTTGGCCGGTCTCTTTACACTTACCTGCATACAGGTATTTCACCTGGTGTACATACCTCATTAGCCTTGGTTGACTTGGATCGTGCTAAGGCCAATTTCCACAGTCCCCACACATTTTGCATGATGCTGTACTGGTAATGCCGTTTAGCCTTTATATCCTGGAGCTGGGCTGTTTTCACTCGTGTCGCCCAGGGTATCCAACCGTTGTACCGCATAATTGATTTCAAACTGTGTTGTTTTGCAGCAGCTAGTTTCTGGCGCGTCGCCACTCGCGCTTCGAAAACAGACTTGGCTCGCTTCCGTCGAGCGTCCTCCCTCTCTCTCGCGAGTCGTTGCGCCTTCGCAACCTCCGCTAGCTCGCGATCCTCTCGAAGGGCTTTCTGCCGAACTTGTTCATACCTCCTCATCGCCAAAACGTGCTTACATTTTTCCTTCCGATTATTAGACAACTGGTCAGCTGGTGATGATGGCGGTGGTGACACCCTCGTCTGGCTCCTCAGCACGCTCCCGGAAAGCTGCTTGAAAAATGCAAAAAATGCAACAAGTACGAGTCCGAGTGAGCGAGTTGCTTGTGGATTTACATTATACCGCTCGGTTGTTCGCGCTGACACTTTTCTCTATATATAATAGATTACTAGGTAGAAACGGTTGCTACGAACAGCAATATACACCAGGTATGAGTAGCTTCTGCGTTGGACTAAAATACTTCAAAGCAGGTATGATACAGTAAAAAGCGAGGAATGACATTGATGTTAATTTTGATGTTGGCGGTGTCCGTCCTTGCGTCCGCCTTTGGCGTTTTTGGCGTGTGGTGGGTGGCATTCTTCACATCTGTGGTATACGCAGCAGTTAGTAGTTGTGAGATGGAACGGCTCTGGGGCTCCCTCTACGGGACTGACTACGGAATTATTGCCTACCAGGGGCCCATAACCCTGACGTATGACTGATTGTTTATGCAGCGGATAATTAAGTGCATTTCATTTTCACGTCGGTATCCAAGTGCATTTGAACTCACATACACTGCATCCAAGAAGCGTTCGACTCGCAGCTGGCGAAGTCGTTGGCCTTTCCGCAGGCAGTCTGTTTTCGTTTCCTCGCCGTTAGTAGGAACATGTTCATCGTTCATGGCGGTCTATGCGTCAATGGTCTACGTATGGTATCGATACACGTATTAATAATACCTCGCGCGTACAAGTACATGTGCCAGATCCAAGTACAGAGCAGTCCGTACTACCGTACAATCGACCATGACTTTAAGATATGATACGAGTCGTACGGTAAACAAAGGACAGCCCAAGAGCCAGCCAAGCCGAGCTCTGATCTGGATCCGTTCCTATTTCCCTGATAAAAATACCATCCAAGGTGTTGGAACTCCAGTCGCTTGAATTTTTGTTGACAAAATATAAAACAGAGTGCAGAACAACTGTCATATAGCTCCCGGTGCTCCAGTCGTTCATGGTAATTCTGTGTAGACGCGAGACGAGACGTACTGCGACTAGAGAAAGAGGCAAGCAGCTGCGTGCGGCGGGCGACCAAGAGCGCAATGTCACTAATTAAGAAAGGCAGAAGATCATGTCGGGCACTGGCCAGAGCCTTGGCTCGTGTGTGGAAGTTTCTACTGAGGCAACTTACCCGGCAAGGAGAGCTAGAGAGGGCCCTGCGCAGGGCCCTTGCTGATGAGCGAGGTGGCCACTCCCCTGACCTAGTGAAGGCCATCGCGAGCTCTTTGGCTCGGAGCTCTCAACTTGCAGATATCAAGGCGGCTGTGTTTGGCAAGCGACCATTCTCGGCAAGTGTGGCGTCGGCAAAGATCATAAAGGAGAAGGGCATTGGCGACGAGAAAGTGGGCGCGACACTGACTTGGTCTTTACAAGTGAGCTATAGTGATAGTCTATATGCTACCTGGTATTGAAGATAAAAGCATGGTCATGAACATATTAATAGCGGTACCTGCGGTGTGCCATGAAAGCAATCCTCGCACCGTATGGCAGGTGTGGCTATGTGCCGGGCACTGCTGGGACGTCACCCCAACCCAAGGATCCCCGGCATACGATTGTAAATAGGTGTAGTGGCGCCCGCCGGTGACTACACGGGGTCCCTGTGGTCGGCCGATCGCTAAACTCGCATTAGAAGTCGAGGTGAATTTTTTTCAAGTTTCACAGAGTTTCAGTGTACTTTTTACAACTAACTCCACTCTGCGTGTTGTTTTTCCGAACTCTGAAGCGCGTCGCGTCGTTATTCTGTTTCTTGTTTCTACGTGAGCGCGAACACTACAACATGGACAACTGCTGTCAGTGTAGTCGAATTCCGTCTGTTTCTAGGAAGGAGCAAGAATGCAGTTGGAATAATGGGTTGAACGTGTTGAGCAACGGCGGTTGTGATCAGGTTGTGATATCCTTTTTGGGACCCATGGGTATATCGACCTACACTGCTATTGAATGTACCGTTGAGCGGGAACGCGCAGCAGCACGACTATTTTGAGTTTCATGCTGCGTGCATGTCGGAGATCTCGTTGCGTCGTATTATCGGTCGGGTTGACACCCCAGCGCGGGCTGCTTCGTGTGGCTGATTCTGTAATGCTGATGTAATATTAATAGCCGCTTTTTCTTTTTTCCCCTCTTACTAATATCGCCGTCGAGATGCTCTGCTATTAATATTTCTGTAATACTTGCTACATGATACTGTAGGTACTAGCGGAGGTGAACGCTGTTCACGAGCGAGTCGGTGAGCTTCAACGACAGAGCTACGACCCATCGGAGCCGTCTCACGTCGCCTTGTTGGAGGCGTTGTGGGAGTCTCTCAAACCGGGAATGCGTCGGACGGATTGGGGAGAGCTCGGTTTTCAAAACGGCGAGCGTCCACAATCGGATTTCCGCGGAATGGGAATGCTTGGTGAGTGAGTGTGTGAAATGACGATGCGATGCTTCTTTTCTCGTGTCTTTGCGAACAGTTATCGTATCATGCGTACGTATTGCTTTTCGGCTTTGACTATTAAGTACCACTACGAGTACATGCACATGTGCTTATTCTGGTGCTGATAAAAATATACCGGGTATATAGCATGTCCTCGACCTCCGCTGCAAGTACGATCACCGCCGCCGCCGCCGCCGTAGACTAGACATTCAACGGCTACGTTTGTGAGTTGGGTACTTTCGGTATCCATTGTTTGCTGGCCACGCCAAATCGGACTACTCGTACGGGGTACGAGGGCAGAGTATGTGTTTGTGTTCCTGCTCGCTGCCGTGTGCCAGTTGGCCGGAGATGCGCCCGCTTCAGGCTCACAACAGCCGAGATATCCTTTGACGTTAGCCGTAGTGTCACGCGCGTTGGGGTCCTTGTCCGCCTTTATCGTACGGGTACAATCATACGTGCCCGTTGGTCTACGAGTACTGTCATTGCGCTCAAACTCTTGTAGGTGAAGTTGTCGACGTGGACGTACCAAGGATTTGCTCCGTCGCGCCTTCTGGCTTCTGGGCATTGAATTCATCTGTGGTCTCTAGTGTACGAGAGAGTACGACGCGTTCTTTTTGCGATATTTTTCAAAGCATCCCTTTATCTTCAAAGAGGTGATGAACAACATCTTTTTTTTATATAAAATATACTCCGGAGTATATTATAAAAATAAAAATACACTCTAGCTGTGAGATCTAGGATTTTGAAAGTCATCTTTGCAAGCTGTGTGTGATACTCCGATCGCGCGTATTACGGGTTGTGTGTCCTCATCAACCCCTTTAGAGCCCCCGAACCCCTCCCCATACTAAATCCAAGTAATTTTGTCCCCAAAAACGGGTTTCAGTTGTAAAGGGGTTGAGAATATAGATCGGCGACTCCCCTTGCAACTACATTGTAGCTATCAGGGTCAACAGGGTGATGTTAGTCATTCTGTGCGCGGAAATTATAAAAGCCGTTTTTGAGGGGGACAAAATCTGACAGCTGTGGAAGGAAATGCATCAGTTTATCAAGTGAATCCTGTAAGTCGAATAACCGGTGAGGGGAGGACGGAGATTTTAAGGACGTGGGGGCCTGGTTTGATCAAGAGGGGGGGGGTCGGGACGGGCGGGGACGGGGGTGGGGGGACGGGCGGGGCGGGACGGGCGGGGCAGCTCAGTCTGTGCGTGAAAACTATAAACCCTATCCTATAAGTCGTACAACCAGTGAGGAGAGGGCGGAGCGCTCGAGGGGGTGGGGGGGGGGGGGGGGGGAAGGGGGCGAAAGTTTTTTTTTCAAAAACATCTTTGGGTCGCATAGATGTAGGGATTTGCTATACGCGTGGTGCTAGGTCTGGTCGATGGTGCGGGTGGTGGGGAAGGAGGGGGCGTTGGGGGGGGGCGGGGGGGTGGGGGGGATTGCAGCAGAGGCATGGATGTTTCTAGAAAGAAAATGAGGTACATCAAGTGCTTGGAAGTGTTTATTACTCTGGCAGATTTCGATGTTAGGTGGGGCGTTTGAGCAAGAGCGAGCGCGAAAAAAAAAAAACGGGGGGTGGGGGGGGGGAAGGGGGGGGGGAGAAAGGGTTTCTAAGAGATTTAGGTCACATGTAATTATAAAAATACACTCCAGCTGTGAGATCGAAGGGTTGGCCGAAACTCATCTTTGCAAGCTTGTGTGTGATACTCCGATCGCGCGTATTACGCATATATGTAGTATGTAGGGGTTTTCTATACGCGTGGTGCTAGGCGATCGTGTGGGTGGTGGGGAAGGAGGGGGCGTTAACAACATATGTATACTCGTACGAATTTTTAAACTAAAGAATAGGACCCCTCCCATTTAGAAAAGACTCACCCACATAGTATATTACATGTACCAACAACGCAGCTTGCAAAGCTGAGTATTGACCCGAAATTTGTCGAACTCACGCTGACGTCTTCAAAAAAAATTTCCGAAATAAAACATTCCGTTCCACTTATATATAACCAGGTATACCAGATGATGCGTATTTTAGTAGGAATCCTTGCAAGCCAAAAATAATGTACACCGGGCGCCCCGGTGGCGTATCAGGTTATCTTCGAGCCTGGTATAGGTCAGTTTCGTGAGTTCGAGCCCCGCCGGGCGCATACTCGTATAAATTCGTGGGGACTTTTTCTTGTGCACAAACTGACTTGCGGAGAGCGCGAGAGCGTGAGTTAGCAACACTCGGTGAATAAGCGACGAGCAGTGGGATTGCTGAACCCTATGCGCGATAATATTGAAGGCAAAAACCGGGGAGGAGAAAGGATGACACCTGTGTTCACGGCTTGTCCAGAAGCTGGAAAATGAAAGACTTGAGTGTGCAAAAAAAAAAAAAAAAAAAAAATGTGCCGAGTAGAAGTTGGTTATCGAAGTGCCGGGTATGATTTAGACATGCGCCACTTTATTATGTTTATTCTGATATTATAATGCATGCCGATTTATAGTCGTCTATACTTGCTCGTGGTCTAGACCACGCTAACGCGCGCGTTTGCATACGTAAATAAATATTATATACTCTGAAATGGCTCTACTCGGATATTTTGTAGTGTTTAATACCAGGTACCGGAGTTTAATTTATATACAGCAGTGCTGCTGAAGTTTCGCCAGAGAATGAAACAGAGAGTGGAAATATCGAAACCTCAACATCTGCTCTTTGCTCTTTTCGAAGATCGCTCTTTCGCTTTGCTCTTTTCGAAGACTGGGAAACAGAGAGGAAATCGTTTTGTTTCGATAGAGCCACAATTTCCTGTGCTGTTTTTTGCCTGATGCCGTGTTTTTTTCCGACCTGTATATTTTTGCGTCGTATTTAGCTGGTACTACTATTAATGCTGTACCCTGAGGCCTATTACTACTACAGTACCTGTTGCTGCTGTTGTGATACTGTTATGATATGATATTGTATTACACGACACTGTTGTTACTATTGCACCATGTTGCTGCTGTTACGATACGATATTATATCTCGCCGCCGAGGGGGGAGTGTTTTCTTTATTTTCCAAAGATAAGCACTTCCGCTCGTACACTGACCATTAAATTTCGGTGGTTTCATCGTTTCCGAGCTACGCGATAAATGTGCAGGTTGTTCGGATGGTCTCCAAAACTGGATTTTTTTAGGATTTGAATGTTGTAATTTCTTGCCCTATGTACCGTTGTGTGATTTAGCAGCGGTATGGCAGTTGTTCGACGGGATGTAATCCCCAGCTCTCACGTCGTTCAAGCGCACGGGTGGATAGGGTTCGATATCACTTGCACAGGGCCATGAAAATCCGATAGAAAAACGCTGTTGCATATTATATCACCGAGCCGCGTCCCCGTTCTTCCAACAACGATTGTGTGCACCCCAGGTCTTCACCAGCTGGTGTATTTCGCTCAACGACGCAACCGTGAGGCGATTCTCATCTTGGCTGAGTCTGAGAACCCCAACCGATACTTCCCATTCGCTGCAGCAGGTGTGTCTTATTTTTGGGTTGAAAAACATATGCAGCATGTACTGGTACCTGATACATCGTCGGGCGAGAATGGATTTCATTGGTACAGTAATAATGGTGATATTGTTTTAACGAGTTAGTGTGTAATTTGAGTTCACAAGACTTCGCGCAATTCACGCTGGGCTCCATGTTGCGTACAACAAAAATTAAGAGTTCGACTACAGCATTGTTTATATTCATAGACGTCAGTTCCATTCGCATCGGGCAAGCTTTTGGTGCTGTTTTTGCTTATGCGCTTACTACCTCATCCAGGTCCTTTGAAGGTGCTACTCTTCGCCCTAATGGGATGTGTTGTGGTTTAGGCTTCAAATCTCTATTATGCGTCGCAAATCGTGATGTGATATACAAATAACTAAAATATGCTTTGTCTAGCGCAATTTTACTGTCTTGACAGTGCAGCAGGCCACGAACCAAGCCCCGATGTTGTATCATTTCATTGTCTTCAGTCTCAAATGTGGTCATGTGCATGGTGCTTTTGTGTGACGTTGTGTTTGTTGGAGGTCAGAGCGGAATTGCCCCACAGCACCGCGCAGGCCAAAAATGTCGTATAACGCCTTCCAAGGTGGCGATGTTTTCCTGCACCTCATTACGTCGTTGGAGATAGAAAAGAAATGTACGACAGCAATTTGTCATTCATCAATGGCGACCCGAGCCTTATTCCAAAAGCGACCAGAAATATTTATTTTGTTCCTGAGTTGTGATGAACTGCTGTCGTGGGTCGCGGTATGCTTCGTCGGGGAGATGCTGGAATCTCGATCCACCCTCGACTGTTGCGAGTACCAATACTAGCAGAGGCCTCGAAGAAGACAGGGCAGGGTGAACGAACAACAAAGGTATTTGAGGGACACGAAAGGCATACTCATAGAGTTCGAGATAGTTAATGCTATTGATATTACTCCGAGATAGTGAACGGCAGCGTCGTTGCCAGTTGCATATGGTGGTAGCAGGTGGCGGTTGTACCCTGCGACGACGAACCGGAGTGCAGGCAGCGCTTTATTTTATTTTTAAGCCGGAGTACGGGCATTGACACCCAATGCTGCATATCGGAGTTGGGGCTTCAGAGAGGAAAAAAATGACGATTACAGCATCAGCCGCACGAAGCAGCTGAGGCCATTTGGGTACGCGTCCGCACTGCAATCTAGGAGCTGTACGACCCACGAGTATATAGGGCTTGGTGATGTTTGTACCTCTCGCTGCACGGTCTTTCTAGCCGGTTGATTAGCTGGTGGATCGCACTCATGGTTTTTTTGTTCAGTACACATGGGTCCCGAAATCGTACATAGGTAAATCGTAGAGCTATATTAAAACACAGATTTATCACTTGCGAAAAAGGTGGAAAACGGGAAGCCCCCCCCCAACTTCCTGCTCATACATATACCTGACTTGTGTTTACTATTTCCGCACTGGGCCTATTCTGACTTGGCAGGCATCAACATCACGGCATTCGTCACCAACATGCTTGAGGAAAGGCGCCTTGATATCGTCATCTACGAGTCACTCCTAAAACACATTCCCCCGGGACGGCTACCTGACGAAAGCTTTGATGATGAGACTTTGGTGGCTGCAGGGGTTGCCGCCTTGAACGAGGTTTACGGTGAGACCACTCTTTCTGCTATTGTTATAACATGTGGGTGCGTGCTGCGACACGGGATAGGGGTACGATTTAGCTTAGCAGTTCTGCCCAATGGGGCTCCCGAATTACACGATTACACTTATAACACTACCAGGCACCTGGTATAACACTGCCAGGCACCTGGTATTTCGCAACTAGACTATTCATAACAAACTTCCTACCGTAGTACCGTTTGTTGATGGAAATATTGTTGACTACATGCGTAGGGCATGGGGATTGTTCAGGGTGCAATTTAAGCTTTTCTAGAATTCTTTTTTAGGTAAGGTATAGAGCTCAAGTGGGGAGCCTTCGAAATATATCGGTGCACCCCTAGCGTAGCATGCGTCTGCGCGAAGTTGTTTTAAGCATGGTTTGTGCCGTGAAGGCGTGTCTTGTCGCCTTGGTTTTCTGATCGCTTCTCTCCTAATGCGATACTGCACGCCGAATGTTCAGTTAAACTTATGAACGACCATTTCCGTTTGGAACAGGTGAGGAATACGTGCGCTTTTCGCGTTTCTGGTGCGAAAGCATGCCGGAGAACACCATGGCCTTCCCGGGAGTGTTTAAAACGATCAAGCAACGATCGAACGCGCGATTCCCGCCTCTAGTGCAAGAGGAGTAAATTATGGTGGGTTTAGTCGAGTGTGACATATCTTCCCCATATAGTGGGTTGTATCATCCATCTCCTGTCGTGGCAACGTGGTGTACATACGAAGGCATGGGCTCTGAATCCATCGTGAGTTTCCTTGTTAGGGTTTTAGTTCCAGCTGCCGTTGACTTCATGTGCGAACGAACGCCTACAGTTGAATTTGTGGACGCGCGCGCGCCTGTAATATTGTACCATTTGTGTGTTGGTTTAGGCAATTTTGTTTGTCGGTTTAGGCAGTTTATACACGCCAGTGAAAAGAGTGTTTTTTATCCCGCTATCAATTAGAGCATACTCCCCTCCGACGTTGACGTGTGACCTCGCCTACCATACCGTGAGGTGGTGTTTTTGGTCGGGTGAAACAAGTGCCGCCGGTCAAAGGGCTTATTAAGTTTGTCCCGGGGCCATCTCAAGCCCAGGCTTGAACGGTCGTGAGAGTAAGACTGTTGCACTCGTGGCGTTGATTGTTACCGAGGGACGCTTTATCTTTGCCATGGAAGGCAGTTTCGGTGTGTGTGGGGGGGGGTATGCATGAGGGAGACCGGACGGACGGACACCTTTTAGGAAAATGATTTACCTCTGTGAGCGAAATGTAACGGCGCCGAGCGAACTCTTTCATCCAGATTTGAGTTGGATATTTTATCCCAGTCACGATAGCACAACTTCGTTACTTTTAGAGGCCAGCGTTTGCCTGGAAACATGAGTTTGAGAAAACGACGATTTTAATTGGTTTTTAGGCTTCGAGCATCAAAATGGTGTCCTTGTATCTGCAACAGCAACAGCGTTGAGAACAGGTGGCTCGAATGCAGCAGAGTCATGTCATAGATCTCCTGTTCGTAACACGGGATAAGAGCGCTGTTTAATCAAGTAGCTCTAACGGCGTTTCAGGGGTCTACTTTGCGCCGTCGGTTGAAAAGTGTCGTGGACGATGCGAATGGCGCCCGTTGGCGCCTGCGTATACAGCGGCCGGCCGCGTCAAGGCTAACTCTTTTTTATCGATTTATCCGCTCCAGGCAGCGACACGATGGTACCCAGCGGTAGTCGCCAATGCATGTATGTCGCCCATATGGCCCTCGTATAGACAGCTGAGGCATATAGAGCCTGGCTTATCGGTTCGTCTGCGAGTTTCTAAGATGATTATTTGAAGCGATTTTACTTCTGGCTGTAGCCGTCGGAGTAGGATCAGGGTGCCGAGTGGGCCCTGCCAGCGGCTGGCTACCTATTAATATTTTCAAGGGCGATTTGGAGGACATAGGTCTGGGTGGGGTCGGATTGGCGTGGGAGCAGGGTGTCAAACGGAATCAGGGTAAAATGTTCATAAAACTTGAGTTTGTGTTCCCCGGCCCGCAGACGTGGCCGTCGGCCAATAACATGGAGTAAAAAAGTGTTGAGACTTGAAGCCGAGCTGGTTGTAGGGCCGCTGAGAATATATCCCCCCCCGCAGATTGTTGACAAGTATCCGGCTGGTCATTCACGGAAGGCCTCTCACGTCCCCGGAAGGGCGTTCGCCTCGACTAGTCGTTCATCATCTGTGCAGGTGTACACGTTGCGTAGAGGAAGATTATGTTTCTGGAGCAATTGCTTCCTGGGCAGAGTGGCTAGCGTGGTTACATTTCTGGCCGAAACAGGACGTTTTGTGGGCAGTTTTTTTCAACTGCGTTTAGATATGCGGACAAGCGAGGAAACATATGTAACAACGAATATTATACATAGTCACAGCTTGAAACTTACCATGTTGACGTACTCGACGTAGTTGACCATGCCGTTGTGGTCCGGTTCAAGCTGTTGAAAGGCGCAAACGCGAGAAAGAGATCGGCAAGGAGCTACTTGTTGAGATATGAGGTACCATGATAGGACGATCCGGAAAGGGGCACAAGACTTTCTTGACCAGCGCCCTTTCGAGTAACTTCAGAGACAGTTGAGAAACATTGACACACTCTAGGACGAGTACTGGCATTAATCTTCTCAGGAGACATGTCAAGCTTGGCATCAACCGCACAATGTCTGCTTCACGGGTCAGGCCAGCTTCACCCATTTTTTGCAAGTGCCCTGATACATCTACATGTGCAAGGAGAAAACATTTGGTAACACCACCTGCGGGCACCAATTGTGATCCTCTCTGTGCTCGCTGATCGATTCACCTGGCTGACGAGGTCGTGGGCCTGCTCTTCCGTCAGCTGTTCGCTGCCGTACGTTGTCAATGCCTTGAGCACCGAGTCAATTTTGATGTGCCCCGGAGGAGAATTGCCTTCAAACACCTGCATTTTTTACGTGTATCCGAACCAACAGAGCAGTGGAAAAGGATGTTTCAGCGACAGATTTTTCCGAAGTCAGTCGGTAAGCCTCATGGTTTCCTGATACGATATTCGGCAGTAAAGTCCTCTCGCTGATAGCAGTCGCCGCACGCCACGCTCGTGCTCGCTCAAAAGATAAAAAAAACTTGACATAAATTATGCGAAGCGGACAGAGGTCCGTAATTGATTGCTGATTGCAGGGGGTGCAAACTGGTGGTTTGAACATGCCAAGAGCCCCGCCGTCGTGCTCCAGGAAAACAACGGCGGACGCCATATTCATGCGTATATACCGTGTACTTGGTAGCATCTTGCGCTGTATCACTTGCGAGATGTTATGTCTATCTCGAAGTTTGTGACTACAGAACTTTTGTCTCCAGGATGGCAAATCGGCACAGACAGTGGTCAGTGTGTGTGCTGGACGTCGATGGGTGGAAAAGCAGTTTAATACAACACGCACACAGCAACATGGTTGAAGTGTCAGCAAAGAGAGGGTTGTTTTTGGCCACGTCAGTCACAGCTTAAGATACTCCAAAGCAGAAGTAGCATACTACGTCTGGACGGGGGTTCGTTACAGGGCTGGGTGTCAGCGGTACTTTTAGAAAAAATGGACTCTAGTAGTTGTGGGTGGCTTTACAACGCAATATACAAAGAGAAACTTACAACTAATAGGGGGAAAGAAACATAGCGTGGCTCTCGGTAACATATTTGTTCTTACCTGTTTGCTTGCGTTGTCGCCCTTTGGACGACACTGAGCATTCCACTGTGTACTTTGATGCTAAGGGCCGATATCGGGCTGTTCTGACTGTGCTTGCGGTACGTACATGATACTGTGGCTATCTGAGTTTTGGTGTGTGCCTCGGTGTTGTGCGCAAAACAAGCCGGCTCAAGAACGAAACAAGAAAAATACAGAAAAGAGAGGGCTGGGGGGGGGGGCAGTCCATGCGTGGTCCATGTATCAAGCTGGAAAAAATAATCCCCCGTCCGTAATTAAGAGCTGAGAGTAGGCTGAGAGGCCAAAAAACTACCGAGGGCGGCCTCCCAAGGTATGCAGGTCCAATAGTAAAAACAGGGTCGTAGAATTAAGGGTTTGTCGATGTTTGTTCGGGTAGCTATTGTTCAATACTCGTAATTAACTTTTTGAGCATCTTGAATCCCTGATCATTACAAATGAAGGGGATGTGAACAAAACTGCTACGACGCCCTCACCTTGAACGCGCTCTTGACTTGTTCGGCCGTGTAGGATGCGTTGACTTTTCGCGACATTACAGCCACAAATTCTGTTTGGGACAAAAGAGTGGTCGAATCGAAGCGAGGCGACGAAGGAAAAGGGGCCTCACATGATTGTTAATGCACAATGCTTGTTTCAGTCATACAATCAACATACAGAAGAAATCTATCAGACTATCCAATTACTCAAGACGAGAAAGATGTTTCGAATCCGACCCAAATGTCTTACGAAGGGTAGACCAATAATGTGCGTCCCCTTATGGATAACCCTGCCAACTCCTTACCAACTAACTACATCCCGTCAAATCTGAAATGATCACCTATGGTTATGATTTACCAATCTAATATTGGCATGTGAGTTGGTTTAACGAACCCGGGTTCTCAAAAGCCAAGTAATTCCCACGGAGGGCTTGAATATATGACACGCAACGTATGTTAAATCTTGCAGCTATTGATGGGGCTGTGAGCTCGCTGACTATAAGTTGCCAGCTGGTTATAGCTGGATAGTTATTTAAGTTAGTTGCGGCGGTGCCAACTATCCAACTAATTTGTGTAATTGGGTTTCCTTGATTGTAGGAAGGCTTGTTTCGTACGGGGCACGCATTTCTCCGCGACAGGAGCCCAAACTCCCTGTGAACAGAGAAGCAGCTCATGGCGCATAAAAGGAAGCCAAATAGCGTAATTTTTGCCTCCGGCGGCGCCTTCAGCGGGATCCTCCGGAAGCGCTTCCGGCGAGCCCTCCGGGGGCGCCTCCGGCGGGGCCCCCTCGGCCGGGGCGGGCTTTTTTGGCTCGCTTCGCTTCGCCAGCAAACTAATAACTAGACGGGAACTCCAACCAACAACTCACATCCCTAGCTAGTAGAAAAAGGCATTCTACGTACCTTCATCGCGTTGGTGTTGGAAAGACATTCTCGCGATATCCTGTCTTGTACATGCACATCTCTAAAGCGTTGAGTTACGCATCGATTCGTGCTCGGTGCTTACTAGACGTACGACCGGTCGTAATATGTCATTGTCGGTGATTCCACACAAGCAAGCCGATCACGTCATCAATAATAGGCGTTCCGCTGTCACCTTCAAAGTCGATTTCTCCGTTATTGTCTTGGTCGATTTCGTCAATCATAAGATCGACCTCCTCCGGAGTAGCCTCGATTCCAAGTGTGTCCATCTACGATTTGGGCGCGCGATCCACGAGAAAAAAAAGCTTATGCACTGTTACACACTTGACATTATCTCCACGTTCTATCGCGCTATCCTCAATTTGACATGCCTTGAATATATACGAAGGTGACTCACGTCGTCTTTCGCAACGTATATCGCTATATCGCGTATATATATCTTGGTACGATCCACGAAGATACATGTTTATGCTTCGAGCATAGACTATACAATGTACGAAGTACATAATAGACGCCTGCTACGATAGAGGTGCACCACTTTTTTTCTGGGGTTCCTCAATTTGTGAGCTTAAGGCCATTTCTTATGCAGTCGGACTTGTCAGTCGAAAACGGCCTTTTTCGACTGAAGCCCTAATCGGGCTTTCTTACACAGTCGAAAAAGGGCTTTTTCGACTCAACTTTTTTCGACTGAGAATTCCGACTGGCGGATCCAGTCGAAAAACTCGACTTTTTCGACTGGATCCTCGCAGCAAGTCAGCGTGGCGCATTCCTAGTTCCGCTCGCCAGCAGCGTGTATCACACGACGGCAGCAGCGCGCGGTCTCGATCCCATGCTGCCAACAACGGCTGCGCCTGCTGTAACTTTTGCGGCTCTCGGCTGAGTGCAACTTCACGAACGTAGCTTCAGCGGCTTTCGGCTAAGCCCGAAGCCACCAACTCGCTGGGACGAAGGTTCGTCAAGCCGTTGCTCGCGGAGCTGCCAGCCGATTTCGCTTGCTGTACAGCAGTACTCCCTCACACCAACCGCCTCTAGGAAGAGCACAAAAACTATAAAATCAACTCGACTGACGATAAGAAGAAGGACCAGAAGAATCCAGCCGAAAAAAAGTCCAGTCGAAAACGGCCGTCTTCGACTGGCGGAATCCGACTGCGTAAGAAATGGCCTAAGACCTCTCCCGAAAGCTACTCGTAAGCTGGGAGAAAAATAAAACCGCTACATCGGATGAAAATAACCCCCCATGGCCTAGGTACACGACAAGAGTCATGCAAAAAAAATGGCTTATTTCCGACGACTTTGGGTTAAGGAGCCCCCGTCATTCAGTAACCACTGCAGACGAAAAGTGCTGCCTCTATCGTAGCACGCGTCAATGTATCACATCATGATACGGGCTTGGGGTTTAGAAACGGGTATACCATGAAGAAAGCGCCATGCTATACGCACTGCTCCGTATGTTTTTCGTTAGAAGGACTATGTGTACACAAGCAGTACCTCCTTGGCCAGCATCTATCTCCGGACAAACACCGAATTGAGTGTGTAGTTATACCGCGACTGCTGTGCATCCAGAGAGCTACGAAAAGGTACAAATGCGAGGCGGACGACACGGGTAAGATACTGTCACAAGGAAAGTAAGTTCTTCGATTTTACGTCGGCCGCCTTTGTTAGCGCATCAACGTACCAGTTCTCCTAGCTCCTCCTTCGTTACGGTTCCGCCTCCATCCCTATCCACCAAATCGAAAACTGCCGCAAAGAGCACACGCAAAGACAGTAAGGGGGTGGACTCAGTTCATCTCACGGCAGATATACTCGTACACAGGTGGTGATATTTAAAAAAATTGAAAAACGCCAGCTGTGAGTACGACCGATTGAATGATTGAAACTCAACTTGCAAGCTGCGTGGTACTTGTACATCTAGACTAGACTGTGTTTCGCTAATTTAATACAAGCGTTCTTCTGCTGGGTTATGCCGCTAAAAATGAAGGTAAAATCTAAACAATCGTCCGAATACTTACTTTCTCGAAACTCGGCTAGTTCCTGGCTCGTAAGCTCCTCCACTGCAGATGTTTGAACCATTGCTCCGTGAAGGAGAGTATCGCCGCCGCCGCCGCCGCCACCTGGTCACAAGGTGAGCTGAGTGTCACGCGTTGCCTCGCAGATACGAAAATACGAAAATAAAAAATGCCCTGAAATCTGAAAATGCCTCCCTGGTCCTCGTCTCCTCGTCGATTTGTTCCACCAACCGAACCGGCACATATCAGGCCGCGTTTTGGGGGAAACACGCTTGCATGTTGTCCAGCTACCAAGTCGGCATGGAGCTTCGATCCGGCCCACCACCACCTCCCAGGGGGAAGCGCGCGGTGCCAACATACCAGGACGATCATCGTATGGAGGTGATTTCGAGGAGTTCCCTCCATTTCTCCGTGTGCATTCTTGCGTCCCCCTTTCTCTGTATTTTAGGTCACGAAATAATTACACCGCAAATTGTTGTTGTCGTTGATTCCTGAACATGCATGCCGCGCCGTCCGCCGCTCGACTTCCCATACCCTCGTCACCGGCACTCCTGCGATCCCCCGGGGTGTATGCCGACACAGCCATCTGCAGGAGCAGGCTACCACGTGAGTTTACATCGGTGGCGAACAATTGCAAGTAGAAATTCCTCTACTCCCACGAGCAGACATGAAATACAGCACATTTTTCATGAAAATTAAAAACGTCAGCTGTGAGTACGACCGATTGAATGGTTGCAACTCAACTTTGCAAGCTGCGTGGTACATTAGATCTGTGTTCCATTTATGATACCTGGTATGGTGTTTGTTAATTACACATGGTTGTTAATGCACAGCTTCACAAATTTTACGAAAGGTCGTTTGCCAAAAGAGTTATAAAACTTGAAAAACATCAGCTGTGAGTACGACCGATTGAATTATTGAAACTCAACTTTGCAAGCTGTGTGGTACATCCATGTTTCGCTAATAATAATACAGTAGTAGTTGCACATTTTGAAAATGAGAATGACAGGGTGTTGTACCTGTCGGACAAACCTTTGGTTCGTTGACTCGTAGACTCGTCTACACGACGAACGCGCGGTTGGCTGCTGGCGGTCATTTTTCGAAACCAGGACGCCGGTCGTGGACGCGGCTACATCGGTTACATAACGTCTAACCCGTTGCCTTGGCTGGATGTCTGCAGCGCTTCAAACAAAACTTAATACCAGTACGTACCTGGTATAAAATATGATACGATCGTGCCAGGTATAAACTGGGGAGTCTGAGGTTTTTCTATCATCTCGAAAATCAGCAAGAAATATTATTGAAATATTGCTCAATACATGAGTCAAGATAAGGTGGCTCTGATCTCGGAACCTTGATACGAGTGCGCATCATGCCATGCTGTGTGACCGACATAACATATGCAGTAGATGAGAGAGTGCACAGTAAGATGTGTTCCCCTCAAAGCGGGATGTTTTAAATGTGCCGTCGACAACTAGCTACTGCTGTAAATACATTAGAGCCGTCCGTCCGCAATAAAAACACCACCACGGACAACATTGCTTCACGCCTCTTGTGTGGTCTATACAAGTACCTGGTACTGGTACCTGCCAAAAAGTAGCCCCCCCGCGACACAGAGTCCAGGGCCAACGGGAAACTATAGGGAAGGCAATCTGCGATCAGATCGCCCTGCGTACCAAAACTGCGCTCGCCCCTCTCATGGCGGGGAGAACGGACAACCCACATCGAGCAGTGACGTTCGACGTACGTACGTCAATAGTGCGACCTGTTGATAATTGTACTCTCGGCGCGCAGAATGTGCAGACAACAGTACTAGTGATGCCTTGCTTTATAGAGTCTTACGTGAGAACCACATGCAAGATGGATGCGATCCTAACAGACCCGCACCTTGACACTATATACTACGCGCAACAGATGTCGGGTTCATGCGCCTCGCCAAGTTGAGTGTAGGCCTAGTCTGGAGAACTCGCAGCTGACGTTTTTGTATGGCATTGTAAAAACGAAAACAACCTGGTCGTGGTTTCCGCCATCAGGTTCCTCGACGGCTTGGCGAGCGGGAAGCAGAGAGGAACCATAATCATCAAAATCATCCAAACCATCCAAACCACCCTGAGGACGGTGCAGTAGCACGCGCAGAGTTCGCGCCTCGTAACATTTTGGTGAGTTAAAGCATCCAAATGCACGCCTGAGGCGTTGTTTGACGGCTCAACGTATCATCGCGACTAAGGTAGAATAATATCGAAAAATACGAATAGCAGCGAAACTACCGGCCGCGACCTTTCCTAGTCCATGCATTTTGGGTAGCCCTTTCGCGATCACTCCCTCATGGTTGCCTGGTGCTTTGTCTTGAATCTTAAGCGCTATACTACGCACCACCACCAAGCGTTGGAATCCTATAAGAACACGGTGCATATGTGCTGCTTTCGGTGGACCAAGATGCATGTCGTTGAAACGTTCGCTGCTGCATACCGACGCACTTCTTCGCATGTGTCGCGGTTGATCAGAAAAATGGATGCTGATTCTTCATCAAGTAGCTCGATGTAAACAGCAGTTAAGAAATTGCATGATGTTTTGGTGCGACACTCGCTTCGTGTCGAGAAAATAACTGGGGATCGCAAGGTACCCAAACAGCGAAGTGATCGCGCGTCATATTTTATGGCGTAGAGCAATATAAACACCGAAACGCTTTGGCACATGTCGGGCTCGAGTTCTGTATTGTTAATTTGCACCGGCATGTGGTAGGCGTCAATGAAGCTAGCATTGTGGTACAAATAATGTGGGCGCAAATTGATCGGGAATTCCTAGCTGGTGTGTGACCGCCGGTTAGAGTAATATTTTCTAGAATGATTGCCGGAGTATATACAGTAGGATTTCGGCAATGAAACCGCCCTGCAACGTTGACCCACGGCTTGATCGTAAGAGCTTGGATGGTTGGGGGGATCTGTTTTTTTTAGGTACATTCTGAATGTTTTAACCCAATGCTTGCTTGTCGCGCCAGTCTTACCATCATCTGGGCGAAAGGGGTCTGCTGCACTTCGGTTTTACCTCCCAGTTGCGTGATGGCATACATCCACAATCCTTCGCCTTCTGGAGTTGCTTCACAAAAAAAACACGCTTCAGGCTGAATTTGCCTCTGCCCATGCTTTCTCGCAAAAGCTAATTAGATTCGGTGCTTGAAGCCTTTATTTTGGTGGATAATCAGGCCAACACGCCAACGTAAGATATACGGAGAAAACAAGTAGTCGGGATGAAGGTGCGTTATTCTGCGTCTTACCGTGCGCACGTTATCTCAATACATATCTCTCACCGAAGCTTTGTCGTACATGCTCGGCGCAAATGCAGCACAAACCGGGCTACTGATACCAGTATCAGTATGAGTACTACTGATACTGGGGTAGGGAATATTTCCGAACCGCAACATGCAAGGGGCTGTAAGACGCGCGCACACCGAGGTGGTACTCGTACACACAGCCGTGCGTTACTGCGTACTAAGGCCGTACTCGTCGCGTTTTGATCAGTCACGCGTGAGACTTAAAATGATTCATAGTGCGAATTGCACATTTAGTTCGTACATTGTGTGTTCCTCGTGAGACCAATATGGTACTTCCGCACCAGCGAGAGGCCGTTATATTATTCGTTTGCTGTTTGTGGCGTTTCAGGAAATTTGCTGTTGCTGTTTCCCGCTGATACTTTGTTGTTGCAGCAGAGGCATGCAATCGTCGTTACCATGTGACTGGCAAAAAGGTTTCATCTAATCTATCGCCGTCGAATTTCGCTCGAATCCATGCACGTAGGCGGACACGCCAGAGACAACCGTTGGGGAAAACGTGCACGTGAAGGTAGGGATCTTATTTCTTCCCAGGTTGAACGACAACTTGATCCTGCTCTTTCGTCAGGCAAATGATTACAAAGGGGTTTGATACATTTTTCCGGCGTTTCACTTCTTGCCAGTTGCTGCAGTGATCAATGATAGTTATGTCATTGATTATTGATAGTTATGTGACTGACCCACGATACGCCTTTCATTGATCAATGGTGACTACTTCACCGATCAATGATAGTTATTTCACCGATCATTGATACATAATTCACTGATCAAAATGATAGTGCCCGGAGGTTGTAACTTCCCTGCCGTAAGTTGTTTCGTGTCTCGCAGCGACACCAGCCACGCTGTTCGTACTGTAGACCAATCGCCAGGTCGCCACTTGTTGTCCGCGCGCGCCTTCGGTCGGAAGAACGCTTGCATTGCTCCGTGACGCGAATGGAAAATAGCGTTGTAATGTGAATGCGTAGGTATGGCGCAGCTCCGTGAAGTACGGTTACAATGGGAGGAACTCGCCGAACGCACCGAGTGTTCATACCGGGGTGCGAGCTTACCGCCTGCCCTGCGCATTGACGTTACCGCCATGTCTAGAGTGCCAATCCTAGTTACAATGCCATTGTGTATTGCTATGTACTGAAGGTTGGAATTCCTTGCGCACTGCCTACCAGCGCTCGCAAGCCTCATAACGACGTTCAGGGAACAATAGTAGCGAATATATGTACCACAACACCTGTTAGCATGAAAACGTCGTAAGCTGTTTGGTGGCATTCATGATCCGCAACAAATGGACCTCAACAACGATTACGTGGAAACACTGTAAACATTATTTTGGTGGTGTATTCATGTATTCATGATCCCAAAAAATGTTACCCAACACCCATATTACGCGAAAAAAGAGGTAAACTATGTTGGGCATTCATGACTGTTTGTTGGTACAATTATTTCCACTAGCTGGCATGCATGACTACTTGTTGGCATTCGTGACTATTTGTTGGCATTTATGACTATTTGCTGGTGTTCGTGACTATCTGTCGGCAATCATGGCTATTTTGTGGCTACTTGCTAGCATTCATGAATATATGTTAGCATTCGTAATGTTTTGGCAATTGCATTCATGGCTGTAATGTTGTGGCATTCATGATCCCCAACAACTATTGCTCAACACGCATTTTGCGAAAACACTCCAATTTAAAGTATTAATATCTTGTGGCATTTGTGATCTGCAGGGAGAGCTTTCGTTCGAGCGACTACTTCGAGTGGACGGCTCTTTCAAGGGGACTTTGACGTCGACGGGAGATTTGGTTGTCGGAGCATCCGGCGTCATCCGTGGCAATATCTCGGACCTTAGAGAGGTGTGCAGTGCATGTAGATTGCAGAGAGGTGTTAATGCAATGTGGTAATAGAGGTGTGAGTCTTGGGAGGCATGTTCGACCTGTTTAAGGGGCCATCCCGGACTTTTTTCATTTAGTATTTTTTGTTGATTATTCGAGAGAAAAAACTGTAAATTTGTTTTTCGGCAGAAACTATACTATTTCTAGTATATACCGGTATAGTCTAGAGGCAGGAAACATTCGTTACGGAAAGCGGCATACCTCCTGAACCAACCGTGGTCCTCATTCCCGGTCGATCCTTGATGAAAGCTTATTTTCACGGCAAGATTTTCTGTATTACTTACTGCCAGATCGTTCCGATGCGTTCAACCCAAAAACACTTGAGACTAACTCTATAAATATCACCCTGCCGTCTATTGATCAACGTGTAAAACGTATGAGTTCTTGCGCCACCGTTGTTGTTTAACATTGAATTTTGGCGACAATGCCAACAGCTGGCATACCAACCAATGACAGCGTCTAACGAAGCCCCGCGTTCCTTACAGCGCGAGCGCCGCGGTGTAGTTGTGCGGGTCAGGGGTCGAAGTTTGATATAAAGACAGGCATTTATTTACGGGATGCACGCACAACAAGGCGTACGTTTTAGTGATACACTGGCAGTTAAAACAATATTGGACTGAACGCAAGTTGTCTTCAGATATCAACTGAGAACGAGCAGCGCCGTTTTCCGCAAGGCGTGTTTCATAGGCCACTACTTTACTGGAATAGTATCACTGCTGCGGAAAATAAGGAAACTACCAAAGAATGCTAAAAAAAATGCAAAAATCTATACACCCAGAGCTGTAATACGGCTGTAAAACGGTCAGCACGGCCCCTTGACCCTATAGAGCTGCACCTCGTTTTGGGGGATAAACTATTTGAAATTAAGGTCGGCAGACGTTGCAATAGCAACTATTAATCCAAATGTAATATCAAGTTTTTCAAGTCTAAATTTATCCAAATATAATTCCAAGTAGTTTTCCCCACAACATTGTGCGTTGACCAACGTGAAACTACGGGCGCGAAATGTCTTTCTATTATTTTCCATTATTTTATTTTTCCGAAAACGACGTCACGGTCCCGGATGCCAACTCATGTCGGCCAAGGATTTTCCGCCAACGAAAAATCCCAACCTAATGAATATGTGATATATGATAAGGGGCTAGTTCGGCTAACTCGCGTTTTTTTCGCTCTTCCACAATATCGACTGATGGAAAACTCTACCTGGGTTTGTTTGGCTCGACAGATTGTTTCAGATGGAAAAATCATCGGCAATATTCAAGCCGAACGGGTGAGGCTACGCCGGTCGGCCATCGTCGTCGGTAACGTGACGTGCCTCAGTCTCAGCTTGGACCCGGACGTATCCATAAGCGGGAAGCTCAACGTCCACAAAGATGCACCACTTAAGCTGCATCTGGAGGGAGAAGAAGCCCCGGAAAATGAGGTGGAAAGCGTTCGCCTACCCGATTCGAACAAGAGCGTCGACAGTGAAAAACACCACAGCAAATCAGGTGGAGGAAGCGGAAGAAAGGAAGGAAGTTCGAAGAAGGATAGCGGCGGTGGGGATGGTGAACGGCGGCAAAAGGAGGATAAGGGTAAAGACAAGGACGACAGTCGCAAGAAGAACAAGGAGGGGGGCTCAGGCGAAAGCACCAAATCCAAGACATCAAGTAAATAGCGCATAAACTAATCCATACCCCAGGTATAGCATAGTTTAGTGCACTATTATAGAAGAAGTAGAAGGGACGGAACAGGCCACCTCGGTTATAATTTGCTTCGCGCCTATACGGTGAAGCGGTCAGCTTGATTGGGCGTATTTGTTGGCTCAGCCCGGCATGCCCGAGCTTTGTTTGGCACACTCGCGCGCAACCGTTCCGGCGAGCTCGTTTGTTGTACTGGAACAAAGTGTAGTGAGTGAGTTTATTCCTCTGATTGATTGCAGTTTATCCCTCTGAGTACAGTGTATACAAGTTAAGCAACGGGGGTTTGTCACCGAGTGTTGCTATGATTTGATCTCAGTATCGGTCGGCACCCGAAAGTCTGCTGCAGTTTGTACAAATGACACTAATACACGCGCTCCTCACGGATGGCACGGGGTACCTTTATTTCCTAACTTGATTTAACTTGATTTGATCGACGTAGCGTATGCCATTATGGGTAATTCCTCGCAACTATTAAGGAGGCGTCTGCACAAGGCTGAAGTAAAGGCAGGGCATGGAACTGCCTGATGTTTGCGGTTGTTCATTAACATACTGGTGCAGTGCTGCTGTAGATGCGTACCCTGAAATGGTGTATGGTCTGGCACCAATTTCTGCGAACGTACCAAAGTTATCTGTAACAGTCGATAATTTTTGTTGGTATGATGCGATAAAGATGCTATGATTTCAGGCTGAAAAACACAGTATTCCAGGTAAATAATATATCACGTGATTTTTTACGTATTCTAGGTATAGTATTCTAGGTATACATACAATACGTGGTAGATAATAACATGTCGTGCCCGCAGTTTTCTGGTTGATCGTTTTTTAGGTTGCAAGTTTTGGTTGGTGGAAATCCTTGGCCGATTTTTTTTCGTCATCCGGGATCGTGCGTCACTTTTCAAAAAAGTTGAAAAATGGAAATTTACCAATTATCAAAAACCTTGATTTTAGTATTAAAATATAGAACGTATTATTACACTTCAGCGACGATTTCCCCTATACTCCTTCACCCTTCTGTATCCCGTTTACCCTATTTTTTCTGTATTTCTCCTTCTCCGATCCGCCAAAACCCAGCAGATCGTTCACATATTCTTCAACCTTTTCCCCTTCAACCAAAATAGTTCAACCATATATATATATACATGCTGCGCTAACGTTCCAGTCGATAATAGAAAAACAGAAGGCTGATGTAATTATCCGCGGCCAAGTTTCTTTTTTTTCTAGTTTTCCCGAAAAGTGACGTCCACGATCTCGGATGACGACAAAAAAAAATGTCCAAGGCTTTTCCACGAATATTTTTTATCAACCTTAAAATTGACCAATCAGAAAACTGGCCCCAGGGCACCAAACGTCTTTTTTGAGGCGATGTATTTCCCTCAGTAATTTGTATGTTTGGTGGTACCGCAGCCAATCCCGACAGTAGAATATGTGTCTCATGTGCGGAACATTACAATCACGCCCCTTGCTCAAGGAGAGATTGGCCAATTTTCCGTACTGGGCCAAAATTTGGACAACTTGTCCTGTAACGCAAGCAATCGAGTGTAACATTGCAACCAACAGGCACCATGGCACATGTCGCTATCACTGCCCGTCACCAGTGATCGTGTATACCGTAGTCTTGGGTCTTGGTGTACACTGTGCTCACCTAGGCACCTGCTCTTTGCAATAACTTAACCACGCTGCTCATCTCTCCACTGAAGCACACCATTAATACCTGCCACCAGGGCTACGGTAGGCCTACGGTAGGCCTACGGTAGAGGGGGGGTGATTCTTTTTTCGCCACAGGGTTTGTGCCACTAGCGCCGACGGCCCTGTAACTCGCTCGAAAACGCGATGGTATATAATAAGTCGATGGTGATGCATACTACCGCTCGCTCGATTCAAAACAAGCAAAAAAAACTGTGTAATGGTATGCACTCGCGTGAGAGGTTCCGAGCGGCTGGCATATCTGAGTCTCCAAAAACGACTGTTAGTGGCTAGTAGTGACTGGTAAAAACTACCTCAACCCTGTTGCGTGTCAACATCATGTTGTTACGTTAGAACCCCTAACCCTCTCCGACCGCGCAATGTGATTTGGTCGCGGGCGCATCTCCTTCGCCAATACCTTGAGATCAGAAGCCATCAACACGCATCACGACATAAGTAGCTGTTCACAGCCTCGCGAAGTTTTTGACGATAGGTTGCAACGATACCGTTATCGTCAAAACTCGGTCGCACCACACTAGTCCATACGAAGCATACGTAACCCTCTCCTTTTCCGTGCGCAAGGTCTATTGGGGTCATCGCTCACGGAGACAAGCCCAAACAGGGAGAAAAAGCGCCAGCCGTTTACTACCGCAGCTACTGCCGCGACATGGGTGGACAGACCGCATCCTTAGCACAAAAAACTCAACGTTGAAACTCATCCCAAACTTTAAGGTCAAGTCGTGGATTTAAAAGCCCGGGACGTTAACGTGCGTCAGTGTGGTGAGGTGCAATCTGTATTGCTGCTGCTACCAGTAGAAACGACCCAATTAAGGACGGATATCGTCTTGGTCATGGCTGGGTCAGTCGCGATCCAACAAAGCCTAGACCAAGTGAAATATCAGTGTTATGTGTGCATATGGTGAAACAGTAACAGTCACATACCTGGTGTACGGTCCTGTTACACAAGAACAGCACGGATCAACGATACGTTAGGGGGAGCCCTTCTATTTTTTTTTTTCAGTTGTTGAGGGCTTCTCGCGCGAGTGCCTACCCTGTTTTCTTGTAAGTCGTAGTCCTCTGTGCATTTGTTGGTTTCGCGACATGCACCGACATGGGGTTATTTTGGCACACGCGTACTTGAGTGAGGTACAGGGCCATCCCTGCGCTAGAGGCCTAAACCTTGTAGTGAAAACGGGGTTACACCTTCTACCGTAGCTCGGATCCATGCATCCCGGTTAAGATTGTTGCGCAGTCTTCACGTACGGCGACGGCCATTTTGCCCGGGTCGGAGGCCACTTTGGGTCTCGAGCAAGGGTTCTTTTCGCGCACGTCAATCAGTAGCCCCAAATGTGACATCCCACCCCCGCTTCTTGGTACAAAAGCCGACATCGAAAACCGTGCAACACTCTCTTGTGTTACCGTTCTCACATTAACTCTTGTAAAACATCTAGAGTCCATGGTCACACAAAGGTGCTGGGGCCCTAGGAGTACCCGGAAAACTACAATGAAATCAAAACTCGGCCGGGAAACACTGCGTTTTCCCACCTAATCTACACTCGTCGAGACGAAAAGGCGCACAAGGTGAAATATAATCAATGTGCAAACTTGACTAACAACATGGCTGCGGGTATACACTCAACTACACAGTTATTACTGAGTCCGCCGTTCCCACAACTAACCGACTCGTGGCTGTTGACTACAGCGGATGCCGTCTGGAGTGTTGCCTGCACCGTACGAAACGCACAGTAGTCGTTAACACAGAGAGCAACACGCCTGCTGTCTGGAGAGTGCTGTCAGAGTGACGACCCGCGGGCATGCAGTGAAAAATAACAATCGAACCAACAAACAACACCACACAAACATCAACAAGATCGCCACGTTTTCCCGGACTATCTGACACGCTGTGCAGTACAACTACCACGTCCGTCCCTGAAAATTGCGGGGGGCGTTCCCCATGAAGGGTATACACAACTCAACCAACACTCCAAAAAACAGTGACGTAGGTAACATGTACTACTGCCTCGAAAAATACCCAGAAAGAAAACTATGATTGCTGCTCCCGTGATGGTGTGCGCGCTGGTCGTGGTGGGCCTCCATGTACCGTCTTGCTGCCGTCCTCCATGGCCGCCCCATCGTATTAGCCCACTTCGACTGCTCCTTCGCACGTTCGCTTGTTGCCATTCAATTCCAGTCGGTTGCCCTTCTCCCCCGTCCCCGAAACGAATTGTTCCCACGAGTAGCGGCTTGCGGTTCTGATCTGCAAAACAAAAATTATCGTTGAGAGGAAGTTCCATCCGTCTCTTCCCGGCTGGTCGGCACTCAGTCTCCCTCCCCGTTCGAGTCGAATCCAGCCTCCTCACGGCGCAGTTCTCTCTATGCAAAACTAGACTGTGCCGTACGTTGTGGCTCGTGGTAGCGCCCGCCTCCGCGCACGGGCATCCCGATTGTGCTTTGCTGCTTGGCCGCTGCTGTCTAAAACATACGCGCGAGTCCTAGGGGCCCATGCCTGACGCACCACGTACGACCCAACTCTACCGCCACACCGAAGCCTCGCGGCCACATGCAGCTCAGCAACAAAAGGAATCACCCATTAAGTCCGGCCTTACGCCAGCCAGAAATACCTACCCCACTTGCTACAAACCTGATAAGGCATGTGCCTCGCAGCATGCCTTGCCGAGGCGGCCAGGGGAATGGAGACATTTGCACGCACGTGGTCCAGCTGAAATGTGCAGCACAACATCAGCTCAACAACGTGCGCGAAGTCAGATGTTGGGCTGACGATATGTGATGATTTTCAGTCCAACAACGTGTTCTCAATAATAATGTAGGGTGCCTGGTGCGTTTTTCGGCGTTGCATATTTTATGAAGGCGGGGAGGGTCTGTCTACCCGCGCAGCTTCTCCAGCATGATTGCGATGTGCCTGTGAGAGGTGTATCGAAGACGCGTCCTCACGCTAGGAACCGAAGAACGACGGCAATGTAGACGGCGTTCGGTGCACCAACTTCAACACACCGTCTTTTGTCTCCCCACCATTCCTCTGTTGCTCCCCCAGTGCTCCTCTACTGCTCCTCTTTGCTCCTGTGACTGCGCTCGAAGCAATCGCCGCGGCCAGCCGCTGTCGTCATACTTCGAAATATAATACCTGTGGTGTCAAAGATTGACGGTATCATCACCAAGTTTTGGGCGAACCTCTTCGTTGAAGACATCGATGCGACACCCACGGTCACCACTACAGAGCGTTTGGGACTTGGAGCTCACCCTGCTCGTCAAAGAAACTTCTACGGCGCGCTTTGGCCCACCTAGAATGACACCACCAGTTGCCGAGGGGACCGGAATCGGTTGACAGTTGACAGAAACCCGAAATCAATCGTTGGCACGTTGGCACATTTGCGGATTTGGCGGAGTGGCGGGACTGTGCACCTGTTTCGGCCTGTGATTGGTCTACGTTCCCGTTTTTGACCTGTTGGATCGATCATTCCCCCATCCCCAGCCTGGTCAAAACACTAATGCCCCTTTCTGGAAACCTTTCCAGGTACGTGTTTGATTGGACCCTTTGATTGCAGGCTATTGCAGGCATCGCTGCGACGGATGCTCTGCTAGATCACATTCCTGTGCCATCATGACAGGCCTCTATCCCACTGTGCTTGCCTCACTCGCGTGCGGCGCGTCCGCCTTCTTCGCCCCAGCGGCCATGGCGCCTTTCACCGCCAGTACGGTGCTACGACGAACCTCTTCGGGCGTGGTCGCGGCGGGATATAAAAGGCTGATGCACTCCGGTGGTGCAACAGGTCCTCGTATGGCGTCGGAGCACTTCGACTATCTCGTCATTGGGGGTGGTAGCGGAGGTGTGGCGAGCGCGCGCCGTGCAGCCACCTACAACGCGAAGGTGCAGTAGGTGTTTGATTACACTCGATGTTCGGTCTGTTCACACGTAGCTGACTACCACATATATACATGACATGAATGCCGTACTTGCGTTTCAGAGCGTGCTCGCCGTTGCGCAGTCCTGTCCGTACGAGTACAAGAACGACTCCCTTTTGGCCTCCACGTGCTGCTACCTTTGCTATGACGCCCTCATGCTCTTCCAGGTGGCCGTGGTGGAGGCGAGTGCAATGGGTGGAACCTGCGTGAACGTCGGTTGCGTTCCTAAGAAGGTGATGCTCAAGAACTATCTGGTAGTGCTGTGCAACCGTCTTTGTGATCCACATATATACCAATTTGAGTATTGACCACTCAACTGGTCGAACTTACAATTGACACTCGTGACGAGACAAATATTTTTCTGCCGTCACATCATTCCGCCCTCTTGTACACTTGGTATTTGGTAGCCCGTACGCAGCCACGAGCCATGCGAGGGCATGTTCGTCGTTCGTCGTTCATAGTATTATACATACAAATACCTGTAGCGATTGGGAATCGAAAGTTCATAGCTGTACGCACTCGTACGACGATCCACGGGTACGTTGCCGTTGCAAGGGTGGAACTCTGAAACAATGAGTGTCTCTGACAGCGTTTCTGCTCGTTGACATCGTTTGCTATTCCATGACGTTAGTTGTTAATTGAGGGTCTCTTGTAGGACGAGTCTAAATTTAAATTTGGCTGTCTTTCGCCCTGATAAAAACGCGTCTGACTGATTTACAACATGTAATTAAATAGTATCAGTACGGGTGTGTGACTTGGACTCTCGGCCTGGAGCACGTCGCTGAACTCCGAACGGCACACTACAACCTCCTCATAAGTATCATTGGCTTTCAGCGCCGACAGCGCATCGACCACCGCTACGCCAAGGCTCTCAAGAAGGCACAATGTGAGAGCGTTGAGACGACTGTCTGCGAACGACGCCTCCTCTTTGCGGGAGCCGTACAACGGACGACCAATGAGCGACTGACCCATCGCGTGATGTTCGGGACGATGGCTGGTGGGGTGAACCCGGGACGAGGCCGACGAGGAAAGAACTGGGCCCAGTGTTTAGCAGACATCAGGGTATTGGAAGCCACCGAGGGGTCCAGGGATAGCTCCCCTTTGCTGTTCGGAGTTGAGACTGCTATGGCCGAGGGCGGCTAACAAGAGTGGGAACTGGCACCGGGGGGTCGTATCGATGCGGCGGACCGCTTCATGACGAGATGACAGGGGTGAGGCGGAGAAGAGCTGGCTACACCTCACACCAGAGGACCCCAAGAGCAGCAACCAAGGGAAACCGGGGGGGCGCGAGGGGAGGAGCAGCAGTACTGATACAGCTGTAGATGAGTGCAAAAACGAAAAGGTAGATCGTGTGGCGAGGTAATAGTTCGACTCATAAATGGAGCGTCTGCTACTATTGCCCTGAACCCCCTACAGTCCACAGCAGTGAGTGGTAGTTTCTGCTTAGTTTAGTTCGATGGGGGGAGCGCGAAAGCGTCAATTGCTGTTGTTGTTTTTTGTTTCTCTTGCTCCCTTATTCCCCTCCCCACCGGCCTTATGCCGGTATTTCCTTCCTCTTCTTCGTGTTGTTTTGTCCGTGCAACAGCAGTTATCTTCGTTTTGTTTTGTCGGTGCAACAGGTATCTGTTCCTCTTCAGCACGTATGCTGTTCTTGCAACCTTTCCTTTATCATCTTCTTGCATCACATTCTTCAGAACACCTGTCGTTTGTTTTTGTTTTTGTTTTTGTTTTTCCTTTTTTCTCCTTTTTTATCTCTTTTTTCGTGGTCTGGCTTGTTTGGTTATGTTCTCGTACCCGGTACGCCCGCATTTCACTTGCTTTACATTGATGAATGGCGACCGCTGTTCGGTTTACTCTGCTTCACAGCATTCTGTGACCGCATAATTTGTAGCTCTATCTAGAGGATGAATCAGCACGGACACTGCGTGTACTGATGTCGCTGGGTAGACAGAACGGGTTAATGTGAAGACAACACACACTGGTAGTACATATTCTACTTCGCCATCAATTCGATGCGAGTCGACGAGGGAAGAACGGGCTGAAGCCTTCTCGCGATAAAAATTAAGGCACATACCGTAGTAGGGAGGAGGGAGAAGAGCCTGCTGTTAATAGTGATGTTAGTGATGTTAGTTATCTGAGAGTTACGTCTATAGGGAGGGCGTTAGAGAAATAAGAACTGCGAAAATATTTGATAGCATGAGCAAAAAATGAAAATACGAAAATCGTACTTACACCATAATGATGCGTATCTATGTATTTACCCGTTCGCCCTCGGCATCCTTATCTTATTCGATATGATGTGTATTTTTTAGGCGGAGTTGCGCACTGGCATCCTCGACCAGTATATTTTACGCTGACTGATAGCAATCAGGATAGTGGACTGCATCAGTATGATATACTGGGTTCGAGCGACACGAGATCTCCTGTCTCCTCCCGGAACTCATTTGTATGGGTTTCCGGTTTGACATATGGCGTGTTTCTTGTACGTTCGCGCAGTATCAAATATAAGACATACTGGCAACGTCCTGGCAGGCTCAATCAGTAGCAATCAGAAGATGCTGCCAATATTGATCTTGTGGCAGTGTATACTGTACCCGTAGGCAGGCAGCTCTATACTGGAAGCGTCAGGTGATTTTTTTACAAACATTATTTTTTCTTGTGATGCCAGTGCTAAATTTCGTTTTTGTTCCCTTTTCCGCCTTACCCCTCGTGAAAGGTGATGTGGAACAGTGCTCATGTGATGGACATGGTGAACGAGGCAAAAATGTTCGGCATTGAGACTTCTGGTGGCAAGCTCGACTGGCTATTCCTCAAGAACGCCCGCGATAAGTACATCACGCGCCTCAACGGCATCTACGAGCGCAATCTTGGCAACTCTGGGGTGCAGATCATCCAGGGCGTGAGTGCACGCGCTTTTTGCTCGTACTTTTTGTTTGCCTGTGCGTCATGTGATACGATTTGTATTTGTTTCTCTCGGTGGAAAGCAAGAACGACTGCGAAAGTGGCGTCGCCGAGATTGATATGTTGCCATGAGACTGGAACGACTTGATTGATTGGTTGATTGAACTTGTCAACTATTAATAGTGCCATGCAACCGTTTTGGTCAATTAGGACTGTCCTGACAGCCACTCTCATTCCCGGCCGTCTGGGAGCGCTTATAATACGCGCAGAGCGTGGAAGGAGAGTGGATTGGGCAAGAGTGGTGATAATCGGTGTGTTGTGCCAGTTTTTGCGTTTACAATGAATTATGCACTGCACATTGTCGGAAGAGGAATGAAATGTTCATACTGTACTTCGTTGGCACCTTTGTTTTGATGCAGTATGGGTCCTTTGTCGGGCCTAAGACGGTCCAGGTGGACGGAGTGGACTACACAGCCGATCACATCCTCGTGGCGGTTGGAGGGAAGCCTACCGTACCTCAAATGGAAGGGGCAGAACACTGCATCAACAGCAATGGATTCTTCCAGCTAGAGGTAAGTTGTCGTAACTCTTGCATCGGGTCTATAAATTGTAGACCAAGCCTATAACTACATAAGTCTAAGGCAATGTAGTTTTTGCTAGGAACTCGCGCAGCAGGGTACTTGTAATTATCGCCGACTTGTGTACGTTGTTGTAGCTGCACGTGTGTTCGCTCCCGCATGGCGCCGTTGTTCTCATGCTGCTCGTACCTTTGCATGGCAACCGTACATACCCAACACATTCTGGACCTCGGCATCTAAGGTTGATAAGGGCCTCGAAGTCTGATGTTGGCTGTTCCTCGACGTCTTTTTGTTCAGGAGCAACCGAAGAAAGTAGCGGTCATTGGCGCGGGGTACATCGCTGTGGAGCTTGCTGGAGTGTTCCAGTCATTGGGGACAGACACGACGCTTTTGGTCCGCCGTAACACCCCTCTCCGCTCGTTCGACTCGCTCTTGGTAGAAACTCTCATGTCGGAGATGGACAAGTCCGGATTGACTTTGAAGCCGCAGGCCACGACGAAGGTGAACGAGAACCGACTTCACCCCTTTGGGACTACAGAGGGAAAAATGTCAAAGTGGTAGTATGACCATTACCACATCGGTTGCACGATACAGCCCGTGCTGCCATGATAGGTTAGGGCGTGCGCCCGGACTACAAAGTAAGGGGCTATGCGACACGCGTGTACTGTAACATGATCATACTCTCACTGCTGACCATACTAGTACTGCCGCGCGATCTTCGTAGGTTCTTAACATCAATCTCGGTGTTTTTTTTGTCGCTACACTTTGAAGTACATGGACCCCGAAAGGGCTAACATTGTATATACCCTGCCAAGTTTAACTTTCTAGAGTTTGCCGAGCTTGTTGATGCCCGGAGTGGTGGTGTTGGGTGTTTTATGTGAAGGCCTTAGGTCCAGGACTCTTGCTGAAAATGTGTTCGCATCTGACTTCTGTAGTAGGTGCGATTGCAACTGATACGTGACATTTGAATTGTGTTGTCCACCCGATGTAGCATGGCGAGATTTGATTGTTCGACTCACCTTAGAGGATGGAGTGCGTTTACCGACATTTGCGGAGGATACAACAGACGCCATGCTTCGGTGCTGTTGAGAAAACCACGAAGTTCTGCGTTCACCACTACGGTTCCATGCGGCAAATGCCAGCCGATTAACTTCTTGTTTTCGGTTTCATAAACGTTATCCTCTGGGATTTGAAGCTGCCCATCTAGATGAACAGCAACGTTTCGGATGCTTTCTCACGTTTGTCGTCGCTTTGTCCATTCAATTTGTCGGTGTGTTGCTCATTGGACGTATGATATCAGTCCGTGACAAAGGAGGCTGACGGCACGCTAACGCTTACGCTAGAGAGCGGGGAAAAGCTTGGAAGCTTTGACCAGGTGCTCGTAGCGACTGGCCGCGAGCCCATCCTGGACAAGCTGGGATTGGAAACCGCAGGGGTGGCGACTGACAGAGGATACATCACGGTGAGGTGCATTCAGTCAAACAGGTCCTCGATCGATGCGTACAGGGAGTGACGTGCAGTCCCGAATGGGTTTGATTGTGCTGCATTTCGCTGTGTATGACCCATGGATATCGACCAGGTTGGTGTCCGCACCTCAGCTCCCACCAATGTTGTTCGAGTAAATTCAAGTTGCAGCTAGCTGTCCCGATCCCCGGGGGGTGAATCAAGCTCCGAGACTCGCCCGTTTTCATTATATCTTCCAGGAAGCTAATTTTTCCAATACGGGGGCTGGCTGTACCCCAACCCATGTAATTTATCGACGTGTCTTTTCTGTCTGTCTCGACGTGTCTTTTCTGTCTAACCCAGGTAATATATCGATGATTCGTTTTCTTTCTAGCCCATGTCATACAATCGACGTTTTTTTGTTCCAATGTAACCCATGTCATACGTGGACATTTATTTTTTGTGGTGGGCGCAGGTGGACGACTACCAGAACACGAACGTAGACGGGGTGTACGCGGTGGGAGACGCGTGCGACAAGAAGGTGGGTTCGATTCGTGTAACATTATTATATTTGCACTTTCATAGACGCGTCAAGCAACTTCTTCATGCGCTACTCCGAAGAGTGCACGCTGCCTGTCAAGTCAAAGGATACATAAGTTTCATGTTCAGATGCTTAGGGTGGCTGCCTCTGCTGCAACTCACCATTTCGCATTTAGTCACGCACACGTGGAACGCCATATGCTCTTTGTCTCCCGGTCCCTCCAACTCGTTCCGACCAACTGGTTATTATACACCGACCGACCAATATGTAAGCATGCACGGACCGACCAACTGGCTATCATACACGGACCGACCAACTGAGTATCATGCCCGGACCGCCCAACTGGTTATCATGCACAGACCGGCCAACTGATTTTCATTCACGGACCGCCCAACTAGTTATCTATCATATAAGGACTAACCAACTGGTTATCATACACGGATCGAACAAAATGTTGTCATACACGGACCGACCAACCGGTTGTCATCCACGCCTCTACCAACTGGTTACTATACACGGACCAAAACTATAGACTTGGTTATCATACACCGACCGACCAACTGGTTATCATACACGGACCGACCAACTGTTTTTCATACACGGACCGACCAACTGGTGCTATTGCGGTGCTCATACACGGACGATATTGTTGATATACCTATGTCGTATGTGCCGTTACAGGTGGAGCTGACCCCGATGGCGATCGCGGCAGGGCGACGGCTGTCCGACCGATTGTTCGGGGGTGTGGAGGACGCCAAGGCGGATTACACCAACGTCCCGGTTAGTTTCTTAGACGAGTTGTTCTTTTGACCGTGCCAAAAAAGAGGGGACCCCGTGGTACATGGCTGAAGGCTGTTTTTTGTCCGCCGCCCGAGAGTCGTGTATACAAACACAGTATTCATTCAGCTCACGGATCTCCAATTTCTACACCAGCGCACACAAGTAGACCACAGTTAGGCTAGGGACTGAAATATTTTTAGACGTAAAAAAGTCCCAAAAATTGTCTGCGGTCGTTAGCTGGGGAAAATGAATCTCAAATATATTACACAATCAGCGCTGGGGAAAGAATGTACACGTCACAAAAAAGAACTAATCATGTGTGGTATCACATATAATAAGGGTAATAATTGTAGAGGAGCTGCAGCGTCTCGCTGAAAAGGGCGCAGCACCGCACGCAAAATACGTGAATCTGGTATCGTTCTCGTCCGGAACACCACGACGAGTGCTTAACCCTTTTACAACTGGAAACCCGGTTTTGGGGACAAAATGACTTGGATTTAGTATAGGGAGGGGTTTGGGGGCTCTAAAGGGGTTAAGCAGCAGCGAACAAACGAGCGCGCGAGCTTGAGGGGGATTCGTTGGTAGACCCTCGGCCTCGATGGCTGACAGCCCGCAAGTGCAGCCCATACCGGGCCTGGTTGAAGGTGGATTTGCTGATCTTGGTGCGGCTGCTGCTGCTGCTGACCCGGCTGCTGCTGCTGCTGACCCGGCTGCTGCTGCTCACCCTGCTGCTGCGGTACAAGATGTTCCCATCCACAGCCATCGCCTCGGCTGCGTGTTGCACATCCTGCACATCTCCGTGACTGCGGGGTTGACAACTCCTTGTTTCATGGGTTCTCTCGGTGTAGGTAGTTGGCATGAGTGGAAGGAGGACCACTTGGTGGCGCTTCTGGGGTCTGTGTGGACGCGTGTATCATACTCGTTTCATACTTGTATCATACCAGGTGCCAATGAGCCCTGCTACAAATCCTACTTACACTGCCTGCTGCTGCGGCGGCAACTGCGGCCGCCGAAGCGCGAAGCTTGTTCGTTATCCGTATGTTTCCACCCCTTCAGCAGCGGCAGCAGCAGCAGCAGCAGCAGCAACGCGCGGGTCAACACACTCTTATCGTGCAAAATAGCGTTGAGGAAAAACACAATATCACCTACCTGGTATCGAGAAACCAGACAAAACATGCACAATTAATACCTGATCAAGTATCATACTCGTATTATACCAGGTATCAATGAACCAACGCTTCTACAAGCCCTACCGCCCCTGCCTCCTGTTGCTGCTGCAGCAAATGTCACCGACGAGTCACGAATCTTGTCGTGTTCGGTATCAGTATGTCTCCGCCCCAGCAGCAGCAGCAGCAAAGTTTGCGCTGCCGGGGTTGTAACGAAGACCACTGATAGGGACAGCTTACGCTATACCTACAATGGGACCCGAAGGGTGCGCCAGCTAGCGTTGGGCTGCGAAAGCAGCTAAGTTAAATCGACACACGACGCGTATGAAAATACGTGGAAGTGTGGTGAGCTAAAGCTTTATTTTCCCCCATCCGCCAGAAGATAAAAAGAAAAAAAAAAAACCAGCAAAGTGCGGGTCGACACACGATTGTCGTGCGAAGTTACAGAGCGGCAGAAGATAAAATCACCTACTTGTATCGAGAAATCAGATAAAAAAAGCAATGTGCGTAACTTTGGCCGGAAATGTAAGCGACGTTGATATATAAATATGAAAACCAAACGATCGTTACAATCCTGTCCAGATTCGTGCCAGGTATCAATGAACCAGCCCTGCTCCAAAGCCTGCTGCTGCTGCTGGTGTCGTGGAACTTGTGTTGTTTGTCATCATATTTCTGCTCCTGCCAATCCTGAGCGCGGAAGGAGCAGCAGCAGCGGCGAGCCGCGTGTCGACACCGTACGCTGCAGATATGCCTCCCGGTTCACCTGGGCGATTTGTTTCCGTTTGCCCTTTCTCGAGGTTCCTTCTGATTTTTCGAATTGCCCATCACGAGATCGATTGTCGTGGACCCCCAAAAAGTGACTGAAGGGGCGATTTTCCGCCCGCTTTTTCCTTAAGGACACTACGTCGATTTGAGCGGGGGTTGTTTTGCTGTATACTGCACATCCCAATGCAGGGGATGGCTGTCTCTTTATACACTACTGAAGCACGTCATAAGAGCAAGAGGCAGAAACCACGGGAAAAGCATGTTTTCCGCACCTTTCCGTCCATCAAAACGTGAATTTGTACTCCTGTGCTAAAAAAAGAAAGTCGTCCCAACGGCATGTGCCCTTGTGAGGTGTCTGTATGATGTCAGTATTGAAATAATCTCCAGCTCCGAGATAAGTCACATACAAGTTCTCCGTGCACCTACACTAAAACCAAGTAGTTGGGGGTATGGCGGTAGTTTTACTTCCTCAGAATTTTTAATCTTCTTTGGCTGGTCTATCCGAATAGCCTGCCGCTTTCATGGGTCAAAATAGGCCTCCAATCCCCCCTCTAACAGTTACAAAATGCTGCTGCACGAGTGCCTATTACGGAGATCCATTCTTAACAGGGGTAAATGCTTATGGGGTCATAGCTCTGTCAATTCTTCCTCTAAACCGGTAAACGATAGCTTCGATTGTTTGCATAGACCTTACGGTCACGGCGCAAAAATAAAAAATAAGCAATATGATGTTCTCGCCGAGATATTGCGAAGATTATGGGAAATTTCTTGTGAATTTTTCGCAACATGATGAGGCATTTACCCCTGTTAACAATGGATCTCCGTAATAGCGACAATTACACTATCTTAGTTGTAGTACCTTGGATTTTCACCTGTAATCATCGTTGGTTGGGGGGCTGCTATGCTTTTGTCTTCGACGCGCAACTGCTCGGTTGTTGTTGGAAATACGTAGCTTTAATCGAGCTCTGACCTCCGCCTTTCATCACGCTACACGCTGAACCCCGTCGCCGCCGCTACAGCCGCTAGTGCTGCTGCTGTTGCCTGTGCGTTTGAACTACCTGGTATTATTGAGCCACGCCTCGGTGGATGGGTACTTTTGGGTCCAACCGTGTCTGACCGTGTCTGAATAACTCGGCGGGGCTCCGCAACGCAACTGGGGGATTGCCCAACATAGCTTCAATTAAATTCCATTTGTTTTCGCTGCTGTATGTGTATGTAACCGTTACCGGTATATGCCTAGCCCGTGGGGTTGTCGAGCGAGTTGCGCGTATTATTGTTCTCATAGGCGATGTTTGGGTGACGTGTGCCACTCCCCACGTTACATACGGTGACGTTACAAATGATGTATAAACCTGAGCGTGGTGCGGTGACCCCTCTACCGTGGCATGCCCCTAGCACCTACACTGATACTAGTACTAGTACTACTACTAATACTGATACTGTTACCACCCTAACCTCTGATACCTCTCATACAACCTCTGATACCTCTGATATCTTTGATATCTGTAGATCGTATATCACCTATAACCAGCTCCTGGTATAGTAGCCTTAATAGCTGTATACCTGGTAAGTATTACCTCTAATGGCTCTAACATATCCAGTGTGCTGTTTGTTCTGATGTCGTCTCTCGTGTTTTGCAGACGGTGGTTTTCTCGCACCCGCCAATCGGGACGATAGGCTTGACGGAGGCGCAAGCAATAGAGAAGCACGGGGCGGACAACATCAAGATATACACCAGTACGGTGAGGCTAAAGGTTAACGCCTTTACTACTGCAAGACTAGTGTCGCACTAAATACAACTACGAGTATATTCTAGAGCAGTAGATTGTCCTCCTAAAACGCCGGTTCAGTTCTGAAGGGGTACAAATAGGAATCGGACTAGTTTCATATTGTGACGCGCACCTCTTTAAACCGAACGCCGTTCACATATCGCGTGCTCCGAGGATAAGCTATGACCTTGCGAATTATTGGCAATGGGAAGACCATTTCTGGTTTACCGTACGTAAACCCTTTTAACCTTTATTATTGCGAAATGATCGTACTGTGGTTTCAAGGAATTTGTCCCCGAAAAACGTGGTAGGACTTGTACAAGGGTTAAATTCGTGCATGACACGCGCGCTTGGATAGATTGGTACCCGGCAACTATTAATTCGTTAACACTTTTTGCGCTTGCGAATGGTCTGTAACAATATTGTTTCGTTCGCCCCCAGTGATGTTTAGCTACCCCCCCCCCTCTCCCCTGCACCCTCGACACCGTGAAAACCGCTGCAGTTTGTGAACTTGATGTACGGCCCGTGGAACATTGACCCCAGCGATAAGAAGAAATCCGCGATGAAGATGATTTGCCTGGGGGAGGAACAAACGGTGAGGCGCTTTTACGAAGTCACCATGCTCGTAGTGTATCGTAGTTTTTGTGTTCTTCGCGATCATTTCGCATATTTTCGGGATGCTTCAAGAGTGTACAAAAGCTGTCCTTTTTTTTGTGCTTTTAGTGCTGATACTCTGCGGTGGCCATACTGTATTGTTGTTATCTTCATCGTGGGCTTACTCTTTTGGGGTGTTTTTGTGCCGGTAATCTATGGCGGACGCATGCATACGTGATATTGCTTGCGCCTCACGAATATATGAGATATGAGCATCTAAGCTCGCGCATTCATGAAGCCATGCTCCTGGCCGTAGTCTGCAGTACAGGACACCTGATGAGAACAGGAATGCTGGCTCAAGCTGGATTTCTTTTTTGGCAAAGGGTGCGTTTTACACTACAGTAAATTGCCGTATGGCGGCCCCGGAGTTTAGCTGTTCCTGTTCATATCAGCCTGGCTTTCGTAGCGTGCTCGTTCTCCCATTAAGTGTCCTCCACTTCCGTTGTTGTATCTGGTAGTCTGTTAACCGGTGGGCGTGTTTTTTTGCAGTAATTGTTTGCAGGTGAAGTGGTGTTCAATGTTACCTGGTACCAAGTACACCGTATGACGCGTGCTACGATAGGTGTTTATTTAGTATAACACTTTTTGGTTTCTGTCTGGCGGAGCCCCCTCCTCAACTAATAGTCAACTACCTGGTAATAGGTAATAGTAATAGCCAACTGAGGAAGTACCCGATATTCGTGGAATCTCGTTTATGTTTTACACTTGTTTTCATTCTGAGGCCTTGTTTCTTTGTCGATCTAAGAACAAAGTTGTCTCAGGTTAGTTTTGGGTTGTGGTAAAGAGGTCAAGTTTAAGAGTGTTATAAATGTAGGTGGACCCATGCCGTAGCATGCCTCATACGCTATCATTACCTCATCATCATGCTCATCTCATCGTCGCAGGTGATTGGTCTTCACGTGATCGGCGAGGGGGCGGATGAGATGATGCAAGGTTTCGGAGTGGCCATGAAGCTAGGAGCGACCAAAGCCGACTTCGATTCTTGTGTAGCCATTCACCCTACGGCCAGCGAAGAGTTTGTCACCCTCCCTCCGTGGGGGTTGGATGGGGGGAAGCGAAGCCGGTGATAAACCGTGTTTTTTTATAAAATAAAAAATGCAGTTCAGCTGTGAAGTCGTGGAAACTCATATTTGCAAGTTGTGTGTGATACTTCAGCTGTGAAGTCGTGGAAACTCATCTTTGCCAGTTGGGTGTGATACTCGATCTCGCGTGTTACGGGATGTTCATGTCCTCATGAAGGATATAGGTCGGTGACTCCCCTTGGTACTAATAACAGCTAGAATCAGGATCAACAGGTGGATTTTATAAAGACATTTATTCTTGAATCATTCTCGATCGTGTTTGCGGTTGCTCTTGTGTAGCCGAATCAAAATGTCGGCGGTGTGTTGTTGGTTTCTGCGAGGCAAACCGGTAAATCTTATTTTGTCGGACGAAGGTAGATCTATTACGAAGTTCCCGGTACCCGGTATAGACTACAAGGACTATTAACAGTAATATAATGTTTAGCGACGAAGTTGCCCGGCAACCCGAGGTAGGACGAAAAAAACCACTGCGCACGATTGTCGCGCTATGAGTGCACGCGCATCCTCTGCATCGTTTCCGTGCAACGAAGCCCGCATATATACAACGTTGTCCTGCCGCATAGCGCATTTTTTCCGTAAAACGTGTTGGTGTGACCAAGTGCGTCTGCCACGTCACACAGTTTGCGCTTGGTTTTGTGACAGCCATGTGAAGGTTGAAGCGATCCGGCTAGAGTATAAAAACCGTGAACGAGTTCGGCGTGGAGGAGTTGTGTACTAGAGACATCCACTTGGACCTTGGACCAAGCTCGCCCATGTGATGGACGTGTCTCTCTTGCTTGTACGCCCGCTGTTGGTCATTTGGCATGCAAGGCACGCTTCACGATGGCCTGTGCAGTGAGACAGACGACCAGCACATGCGCACAACGAATTATATAGAATCTTTTGGTTACGAGTTTCGTACAAGTCTCCATTAAAATCGTGACGACACTGCCGCAACGAGTTTCCGGTGGCGATGTCAGATTAATAGAGATTCTGAAGAGTGCGATGAGACCGCACTGCTCTTGCTCGAATGTCAACAGGCCCTGGTCTCGCGAAACGGTCTAGATACATTGAATACTGTTGATATTCGTCGTCTATAGAGCAATGTTCATATGCACTTAACACACTGCATCGGCGTCCCGTTGGGTAGAACAAGCTATTATTATGACATATTTTTTTACTATTTTCCCCCAGTACTCTCATGTAGCAATTGACGACCGGCCTTGCATATACTCGTATTCCTGCCAAGTTCATGGCGCTGAAACACACCAGGTGCACCATACGAGGAGAAAACATCTCCAAGACAGCCGCCACTGGTTCGACAGTACCATAAACACAAGAATAGGGAAAACTTTGCCCGCGTGAAACTCAGCTCTCGCACAAACTTTTGTCTTTCAGTATTTCTCGAGTTATTTTAATCGTGCGTGACCTTACCTGGCACACGATCATCTGTGTTTCAAATACATCCAAGAGCGGCCACGCCATGCAGAAATGGCGTTCGAACATGCTCTCGGTCAAAATCTGCAATTAATCCAAGACATAAAAAGGGGGGTCTTGGTTTGTCCACAGCTGCAGGCACCCTCCACTCGTTGGGCCGTTTCACAGGGAAGAGCTGCCAAACCGCAGACAAAGCACCGAACCCTTTGATAGATGTTCAACAAGGCGGCACTGCTGTGGTTATGGTTTATCTGCAACACACAGAGGGATGTCGCGGCGTCGTCCTTCCCCACATCGTTTCGGGTTCGACATTACTTTCGAGTACAACAACAGTTGTATTTTCCGCCCTACGGTATCCGGCAGCGATATGATTTGCAGCGAGCGAGATGCCTCCTCATAGAAGGGGCAAATGGTTCCTCATGCAGGCTGGCTATAAAAGCGATAACTATCACCTGCTACCTGTAACGAGGGGGGGGGATTTATCTCACAGGGTTCATGATATAGCACAGCCTCGCTGGGTTTCGCTGACCTGCTTTGCTGAAGTTATTTCTGCACAGTGGTCCTGCACGTAGATGGCGAATGTTGATGAAATCTGCAAGAAAAGAAAGCGCAGATACGAGTGTGCAACCTGCAGCTGTTGGCTCAAGGGGTGTGAACAAGTGTTTGGCGTATCTCTCTGATTTTGCTTATCTGCATTTCTACACGCCACGCATCAGCTCTAAGCATTTGGTACACGGTACCGCTTTTCTCTCAGGGCTTAGTAACCGCAGCGAACGTTTGGTTAATAATGAATGTAATCGGTGAATACCCTGACCAGAACGGGTCCAAAACAGCGTACCCGGACCAAGCGGGACCCGAGCGCCGCATGATTTCCCGTCATCTCCGTCGGTCCAACAAGATTATACGGCTGCGTGATTGGCTAACGTTTTACCGGTAGCCTGTTATTTTAATGTGTACCTTCACACAAGCATTAGATTTTTTGTGTGTTTGTCGAGAACACGATTATGAGCCACGCTTTCTCGTGTATTCAACGCCAATATCATCGATGAAACTTTGGTCCTACCTAAATGTCCTGATTGTCCTCGGGGAGGGGGGGTTGACACTGATGTTTTCCCTAAACTAGTCTGAAAGAGGAAGCGAAGCGTTCTTGGTTTTATGCTTCCTTGAATTTCTTCCTGTTTTCCTGTTTTTATTTAAACTACGACAATCAGAAAACTCGGAAAGTCAGATGAAAAACTCTACAATATAGAATGGCCGTTACACCTGCAGCATGTCTTGGTCGCTGGTGGCACACACTTGGAAGAGACGTTCTGTGTCGAAGACAGTAACACCAAGTCCTTCTCCGGCGCGGTCAAAAATCTTGAACAATCGCCGGAGAAAGCGCCAAGCGACCTGTCTACCGTCCTTCGTTAGCTCCGCTTGTATTGCCGGATCTAACGCCCTGCAGGAGACAACGACAACACGGGGGTGGGGGTTAGCTCTGCTTGCAGTTCCAGAATTAAGGCCTTGCTGGAGAGAATAACAACACCGAGGTCGGAAAGGAAGAATCAGGTATCCACTTGACAACCCCTTAGCACAGCACTCCCGTTTTGGGGTCAAACACGTAAGAATAGACAACTGGTATTTTAGGAGGTGGAAAGGGTTTTATTAGGCATTGTATGTAGAAAATACTTTGTTCGGCATTGTACCAACACAAGAGGTGTGCGTTTTTCGGCATTGTACCGCAGACAGGTAGCTTGAGAGACACACACGCGCGCGTACATCCTTCCAAGTTTGCCTGGAAACCAGGTTTCGCGTTGTCACCAAAGCGTGCAACATTGCATAATCAGTTACAAATATATAGGACTCCGGCGAATATGTTGCCGTGAAACTATTGCGCTCCAAGTTTTGTTCGTGGCCTGACAAAGGAGGAGAAACGAGAAGAAGTACGTTCTCGTCACGCGCGCTACGATAGGAGATCGGGGTAGAATTTTCTGCCCAAACCATTCCTGATTGACGGAGCTCCTGAACTATCGACGACTACATTCCCCAACATGGCTGGAATGCCCATCGTATTTTTGATATAATACCTACGTAGGCCATGGGATTGTTCCATCGGGTTAAGCACACATTTTTCTCAAATGAAGTTTTGGGTTGCAAAGTAAAGCTCCTCGAACGAGTAGCTCCAGAAAATTGAGATGCAACCCTACGATGGCACGCGTCGGTCGGTTAACATTCTCACCCCAAATTTCCGAGAAAAGTTTGCTGTAGGCCTTCCAGGAGCGCCTCCGCTTCTGGTTTATGTGTGACCCAAAGGCATGCCAAGATGTCCACATATCGAACACGATCCGTCCCGTCTGGGTCAAAACTACTGTACATGCGATGAAGAGCCTCAGAGTAGCATGACTCCAGCATTCTGGACAACGTCGTCACAAATTGTGCTCGAGATAGGATCCCCGGCGAAGAGCTTTCGCACGCGATGTCTGGCAAAGCATCAACATAAACATCAGGGAAGCGTAGCGCACGAGTTCAGTGTATTAAAGGCAAACCACTGATGGTGAGTTGATCAACGTTATCTGGCGTAACCAAAACGTGCTTGACCGTGGATTCATTTATTCGTTGGAATAAACTATGAATAGCAGCTGCTGTGACACTTCGATCACGACAGCATCTATCAGGCTCAAAGCACCCAATCTCGCCATCAATCTCTACGGCGAAACTTCTTGCTTCGCCATAAATTTCAAACTCTTGTCTAACGAGAAATATCGAACATCGTTGCTTCTAACTAACACCGCACCGTAAGTTAGCCTGTAAAAACAGACGACAACTGCACAAATCGAGCACAAAACGAATGGAATCTCACCTTTCAAAGCTCGACCAACTCTGTCCAAGGTCTCCCCCGCTGGCCTTCTATTAGAACCCGCCTCCAAAACGCGATGAAGCATGGCGATCTCTTGCCACCGAATGGTATATCTCAGCAAACTACTTTTCCCGGCCGCTGCTCTGGCTCCAACCAAACGTCCGCGTTTTTGTCCTCCCCCGGGCATGTCATTGCTCTTGGTGAGCAGCTTCGAGGAGGGCGTGGCGTTGACGCTGCGGGCCTCTTTTGTTGGAGTCCTGGCATCAGGGGAACGCGTTTCGTGTTCGTGAGTGTTCGGAAGCCAATATTCCGTAGAGCGATGTCGGGTTGCTGCTCAACGGTACTTTTATGCGCTGTACGCACAGTAGTGGGCGCTGTTTTGCCATGCGCATGCAACTTGTTGTGGAAGGCTGGTCGGTCTCTGTGTGCGTTGCCTTTGCAACACTGTGCCAACTATTCTCCGTATATAGTGTGGAAAGCTCATCGGTTGGATTGTGAGTTGACTGACTATAATAATAGTATGCTAAAAGTAAAGCAGCAGGCTAAATACCAGTTTGGCTAGGTATTGCAGTTACTTGCAAGCGAAATATCAAGGAGTTTCTTTCGTTTTGAGCCGTTGCATCTCACTGGACCCCTACTATACTCAACCGTCATCATATCCGTATATTATCCAAGCATACAATCAACAGCCTCCCTTCTTCGTAAATTATACGGCATGATGCTATATTGTCATATCATCAGGGTAAAACGATTCAATGACAAATACGGTCAATCAATATCCTCCCAGTACTACTGTGACAAAGAAAGATTGCAGCACCATAGTCCTTGAAAAGCACTCCATTATTGTGGCTCGACGTGTGGTGCTTATTATTAAGATAAGTCAGTCAGTTCGCTTGTACTCCGCTCCACAACTTACAACTAGCTGTACTTATATCAGTAACCGACTCACAGCCCTACTCATCGGTTATGGTATGCGCTGTAAGCGCGCTTTTTGTCATGTTTGTGTTCTCCCCGCGTGGTGGACGTTATATCGGTCATTGTATAACACTACTGCTGTGCAATACGTTTCCTTAGTTGGTTTCCCTGCGTTTTACCCTTTTTCTGGAGGTGTTTGCGTTTACTTACACTCTCTACACATGATATCTACTGTATAAAATGCCTCCTCAGTCGGTTTCACTTTGTCGTTCATCATCTTCCTGTCGATTTCGATGAGCAAGCGTAGTTGAGTTGTACATGAAATAATCGGATGGCTAATAAATGTAAGTGGACGGCATCACTCCTCACCTAAGGGTCATGGCATCGCGGAAATGATTCCGCGGCATGAGAGGAACTCCAAAATGCTTCGCCTGTCCAGCCGAGTATGACTCCAACCAGCCAACCCGTCGTTGAGTTCCAATACCTTCCGAGAACGTGTTGCCAACCGCTTTGGAGTCCACCGCCCGCGCTGAACGTTCGAGCGTTTCGGATTTCCAGCCCTCGCTAAAAGCCTTACAGCTGCAAGATGAGTCGCCTTGAGGCTGGATGACTCCATCCACGGTGCACATGGCGCGTTTTGGCTGTCCTCCAATTGTTGGTGCGTTTCCACCGTGTAATCTGTGCGCACAAGGTAACGACAGCAGCATATCGAACGGGCTGCGCACTCGCATTATGAACAGGTCGTTCCATGAGCTGAAAATGTAGACTGTGGAATTAATTCATGCTTCATTCACCACACTGACTAGTTCAAACATACGAGGGAGGAGGTATCATGGGGGCCTACCCCGTACGTACGGGCGACCGCCATCCCGGCTGACGATGTCCATGATGCAGCAGCGCACGGCCATGGTCAGCTGATCACATGTATGACTATACAGACGGCAGAATCGATACTACACAAGGCCAAGGTTAAAAATTTGATCAGGATTAACATATGTTCAAAGTTCAAAGTTTCACCAGAGGATCAACACGTCTCCAGTTGGTCGAGACACTGCTGTACAGTATTGCGGCGTGCACGGTGGGCTGACGTGATGCATAATAAATGACGACGCCGCAAACATCAGTAAACAGCGCTTACCTTTGATCTCGAAGCGTGCGCTCTGCTGAAGTTAACTCAATTTGCGTAGTAGGCTCCCCTCTCCGTAGCCTGGTCTCCGATACTGATGTCTACCTCGGGAAAAGACAGGCGAGTCGCGAAAGGCTGACACGCTTATTACTATAAATATGTCAAGTTTAATTCTATCGATGCGTCTGTGAAATATTCATTTTTCGCTTTTGGCATGCTGTTCTCCGGCGGCCGAGCTTTTTTTCTTGCACTAACGGCTGCGGGCCAAGCATTGGGGCCATCGGTACATTACGACGCATATTTGGATCTCGCCCGAGCTCCGTGGCGGTGCTCTGAGCATTCAACATCGCTGAGCTGGCTCTTTTGTTCAAGGAGTTGCGTTCTGCCTCGCTGTGGCGAGTAGGTGCATGGAAAACCCACATTTTTCATCATTTAATAGCCCACTCCGCTCTTCCTAAGCCCAATTGCTTTTACCCCGTCTGCTGCTGTCTGCCACGACCCAGCTACATGATCAATATGCGACCAGCAACAACAGCAGCACATTTATCTGTCGAACATCACACGCATCCATTGCACCTAGCCGTGTGACTTCTTATGTTGTACACCTCGCAATGGACACGTAACACCTCACCCGACAAAACTGCCTTCTTCCGTCCGTCTACACCTACCTATTATTTCTCGAGTGGTTGTGCCCCTCGCACCTGGGACGTAGTTGCATCGGGAAAGACTCACAGAGCAAGGCCCATGCTGCCGTCTGCCTCGGTTTGTCGAGTCCATATGATCCATACCGGTACGTTTCTGCTGTTTCAAACCTCTGATGCTGTGCTACTACTGCATCACACATGGCCCTCAAGGTTCTGTACTTGTAGCAGTCACGTTACAACAGAAACCGTTCTGTGAGTTGTCTCCTTTGTGACAGCCACCGACGGTGGTGCTTCTGCGTGCGTGTGTGCGGTTCTGTATGTAACAGGTATGTGTTTGAGAAGACAGCGTTGCCATAGGCACACGATACAATCAAGAAAAGCGGTGGTCTGTTTTTTCAAAAGCTGCCGCTCAGCCCCGCAGTGTGTAGTCATAAGCACACAATACGACCGAGGAGAGCGGTGGATTGTTCTTTCAAACACTTGTGTGAACCCTTTTCGACTTGCAACGCCCCCAGGATATCAATTCAAACCCATCTCGAAGGGGAATCTTGTGGTGGACATTATATGATGGGTCCTTGTGGTAGACATTATTATATGATGAGAAGGCTTTTACTGTGTAGCTGGTGGTGGTGTATCATGCTGTTTCGTGTAAACGAGCACACGGAAACTGGACATGACCGCGTGGGATAATTGAATAATGGACATTATGTGTCTGCTGGGAGGGGAAAAGTGCACCACTACAACTAAAAAATAGACAGGCAATCATACCCACCACAGGTAACGGATTCAAACGTTTATATTATGTGATCGTGGACATCCCTCCTCTGTGGCGATGTTGCTCTTGGGAGCGAAGGACTGATGACAAAACCCTTATGATATCAAATTACACTACTGCTGCTACACTTCTGTACGGACAGGCATGGCATGTAATTGAAATTACTGTGCGTGCACATGTATGAACTAGGCAGCAGTTATGTTGCTGAGTCTATCGACATTCGTTCGGAGAGGGGGAATGGAGGGGTCGATCGGTGTGTGTTCTTCACATTGGACTGATATTTTCACCCGTCTACATCCAGCATAATAACCAGTGTCCGTGTTGCCTCATACAGAGACGAGCTCTGGGGCCACAAACAACGGCACAGAGATACGCACTGTTGCAAATACTGCAAGGTGAATTTTGGCCATGCATTGCTAACCGCAATGAGCACGCGGGCAAAAAACAAAAATTTGCAAGCCAGCACACCAGACTAATTGTTGTAAAAAGAAAAGCAAATATGACAGGAGGCTGTCTGGAATACCAAAAACAATCGACTGCGGCGACATGCACTTGTTATCATTATGGTGTTAGCGCAAGAGCTTCCATCTGTAGGGAGTGCAGGGGTCTGGCGCTTTGGATCCACGCTTTAGTTAGTGCATCCCCTGGTAGTGTGTGAGATGGGAATTCAAAGAGCTTTAGGATTAAGTGCACCGCCCGACGCCTGATGCAGAACGCCAGATCTCACTCGTCGGTCTTCATTCGATCAATTCAGGTGTGTGAGTGTGCCTTTGCATTACATCAAGAGCACAAGAAAGATCACTTTGGAACAGTAGCGGTCGTCGTCCACCGCATGTTTCATCATGACTCGACAGCACCAAAAAACCCGAGCATCAGGCTTGGGCTGGACCTCCATTGGCCTGCACATATACAGGGAGTACGGGTTTGTACGCAAGTTCCTGTGTTCTCCGTGTACTCCGGGGGTACACAGGGTATTGCGTACAAACCCGGTAGACCCAAGTAGCCCACACTTGTAACAATTGTTTTATGCATACTGAGTTCCACAGATTTATGGTTTTGTCCCCCTCGAACCGGGCTAAACAGTTTCCGTACGCAGAGCAAGGCTGGACGTCTTAGTCCTGTTGACCCTGGCATTAGCAGGGGTGTCACTGACCTATATCCTTCACGAGGGTACAGACTACACACCCCGTAACATGCGCGATCGAAGTATCACACGCAGCTTGCAAGGATGAGATTTGATTGAGAAAAACTTTTTGGTCGATCTCACAGCTGAAGTGTATTTTTCATTTTTTTAAAGAAAACAAACAAAAAAGTAAAAATCAAGATGGAAACAGGGCGTCACGAACAAAAATGTAAAACGAAGCACAACAGACAGCCAGCACAACTGTTAGCAACACAGCCGATAACGCCATCCAACCAGCATCGGGGGCAGCAACCATATTGGGTTTCGAATGGCCCTACTGCTGTGTACGAGTAAGAACATTGCCGCATGGTCTATCACCTGCCCACTGTTTCTGGCGACAGTAGTGGTGCAAATACCGTAATCGTCGCCCCCGTACCGATACAACAGCGAAGCCTAATACCAAAAACGCTCGTACTTGGCAGTTGGTATTGATGTAAAATCTTTGCGGTTGGGGAAACCTTCCGATGCGTACCTCACCGTGTCACTCTCTAGAGTCTTGTCCTCCGAGCGGCAGTTCGACGCCTCGTCCGTGCCGCGGGGTGCATCCATATCCGTATTTCGGGTATCCATACTGCTAGCCGTACGGTCGCCGTACTCCGACGGCGGCGTGGCCCATTGCTTCCATCCCTTCGTTCCACGGGCTTGACGTGATGATAGCAGTTCTCGGGATGATAGCGCTCGTAGCGCCTGCACATTAGATATTGTTTTTCCTACAGAAGTCGCAAAGCTATTGTCGGCGGATACGTTGCTCGCTTGAGAGGACCTTCTTCCGCGCTTGCCCCTGATCCGTGGTCGAGTGCCACCGCTGCCTTGACGATCTTGATCATCCTCATGATCTTGATGGTTGTTTATTAATAGATGGTTTTCCATCTTGATCTCCATGGCCGAGTTGGTGTAAGATTTTTTGTGTAGATCTCTGGCCACAAGGGCGAACAAATTCCCAGGGTAGGACATCGCATTGGTTTGTACGAGTCGGCAGTATGTACTAGACGACAATACTATTGCTATAAGACGTACTCTGTAGAAGTCCCACCCAGGGCCCACCACTCGTAGCTTTATGTGTTCTGGCCTGATGATGACATCAACGCCCGTCTGCTGTGCTCCGCGCTCCTTGCTCGTTGCTGCTTGCTCTTTGTTCCTTGTGCATGCGCGTCTGCAGCCTGCACGGCACCACACTGCAATCCCACCAAGGATAACTTGCTTTATGTGGTCTAGCCTGATGGTGTGGAGCCAACCTGCTATGCTCCCAGTGCTCTTTGCTGCGTTGTGCTATCCTACGGCTACGCATAAGCATTGCCGCATTGCACCCGGCATTCGAAATTCGAATTTCGAACAGTTTCCTTGCGGTGCTGGGTTCCCGAACCGGCACCAATTAGGCCGAGTATAATCTCGAAGCGCGACGAGTGTTCTCCTGATGATGCTAAATAGAACCTGACATGCTGCAGGCTATAGCAAACAACAACAGCACTACGTAGTGCAAACAGCGTGCTAAAGCACGAGAACAGTGAGCCAAAGCAAGCGGACGAGCTAGCGCCTGAAGAGGATGCTACGCGGGGCCCAGAGAGGGTCGGCCCTTCTCCGCAATGCTGCCGCAGCCACCAACCCTGGTGGGAGATGCGTGACCGGCAATGGCTTCCCCGTTGCCTCACGACTGGGTATCGTGACTCGACCGACGGCGCACTCCAAGTGGGCTTTCGGATCAAGACCTGGGCAGACTCGGTTCATGTCCGCTGTGCCGGACTCGCTGAGCGATAAGAAGAAGGAAGAGCCTAAGCCGGAGGGATTCTTTAAGAGGGTCATGGGCAAGGACAGCTGCGTGGTGCGTTGCTTCGCGATCGCTGCGGCGCTTTAATGGCGAAGATTCTTGACGTGGTTATGCTCTTATGCACTTCGCACTTCTTGTGCACTTTCCGATTGCCTTGCCGTGCCGCGGTATGCAGCAGTCACGCTCACCGACTTTCATCCGCGCCATACCCACCCTCTCGCTGCGTATATCACATCATCCTTCGCCGGGAACAGCACACCATACAAGCTAGCTGTGGGGCCATGACTAGCTGTGACTCTGAGCATGCCTTCCGAATTGCTCGCAATCGCTGCAGGCGTCACCAGACTACACGAATCGCTGGGCGATGGTTGCGCCGGCGTTTTTTACCCACATGTGCATCGGCTCGCCATGGGCGTGGTCGGTGCTGTCGGGCACTCTCAGCCGCGAGCTGGGAGTCGTATCGAGCGCAGCAGGCGACTGGTGAGCAAGTCAGCACGTGTGTGGGTGTGGGTGTGGGGGGTGTCTGCCCTACCATGACAGTGTTATAGAAGAGGTCATTCGGCTTGAGTTGTACTTGCTGGATAGAATCTGACGGCAAGTACGCACGGTAAGTCAGTCTAATCTGGTCTGAATATAGGGACCGTTATCTTCTTAATATGTATATCAAACAGACGTTTCATTCAAGTCCTGTCGTTTGTTATCTTTTGTAGAATTGCTACCTGGTACCTGGTACGTATGGTAGTCCTGCCACTCACACGTGTTGACCAGATGTGGTGTTTGTTGGGACGAAATTCGAGCATACGTACAGCACACTGCCTGTGATGCTCGCTGTGTGCAGCGCCATTGTCGAGTACCGAGCAATAAGAGGTTAGACACAAAGGAGCGAGTGTGCTGACGCCAATGGGAAATGGAGAGTTAGCATTCTGTCGCCGTGCTGCTGCAAGACAGATATCCATTACGGCATGAACACGCTGAGAGGCGGGGCATATTTTTGATGGAATTTGATTGAATTCGTGCTGCACGAGCTGTCGCGGCGGGTTGATTCGGTGGTCCCAATAGGTACGTTTCTTTTGTGCTTGCCCAGCCTGAAGCGAAGATGTTATGAATACAAACAGTACGCAGAAAACACACACGGACGCTGAAAACACACACAGACGCACTCCCAGCCCAGCAGTGGCAGTTGGCGTAAATTTCGTTCGGGGGACGAACCACTTTAGGTATATGACAGCAAGAAGGGCAGTATGACGGAGTCTTGGATGTTGCTCATTCTCCGAGTACTCGCAGTATTATGGATTTTTATCCTGCTGGTAATGCCCGTGATTTGTACTTCCGTACATTTAACGTATTTCGGTGTCCGATACTGCTTTTGCGGGTACTGCCGGTACTCGCAGTACGGCAGTAGCTTGGGCGGATACTGCTGTCACTAGTGTGCTGCAGAATTTTACAGCAGTGTTTTGTACTACGGAGACTGGCAGCATTTCAACCGTTTGTACTTTCACACTGCGAGTACTCGAGTACTCGCAATAAATAGTTTCGTAAAAACTCAGGTGCATCATTCAGCATGTAGCCATGTCGTACGTACATACGATGTATCACTCAGCTTGCAAAGTTGAGTTTCAACCATTCAATCGGTCGTACTCACAGCTACTAATTCGTGCTGGTATCATATTGATTGGTATCTGCACTCGTTTGTGTTGACTAAAGTTGTCCAAAGTTGAAAATCTAATCTTGAGTGAACCTTGTCCTATTAATCTTAGTATCAACGTAATAATAATACCTGCCCTTTGTATGCGATACTACCAGGTCGATGGCGGAGGCAACTTTCCCGCTTAGTATAGTGTTCGCTTTGCAGGGAATCGCAGCGGCCGTCGGCGGCAAGTGGGCCCTTGATGTAAGTACAACATGTAAGTACTTGATGGAAGTGCGAAATGCAACATCAAATATCGATATCCCTATCATATCGGTATCATATCATACTACCATATTGGCATCGTATCATACTCTGTCGAGTCGAACCAGGTAATAATTAGTGTCATCGTCATCGTGGGTGTCACTTACTGGCTCTTGATGAAAAGTGTGTTGCTATTAATACATAAGGGAGAACGTGCACCGTCACAAGTATCGTCATGCTGCGTGGGTGTAGTCGTTCTTCCTACGTTGCATATCGGATGCATCCCATATCCCAGCAGAAAGGGTGGCGTTGTGTGGCCGATACACACTGCAATCACATTATATTTTCGATGTTATTTCCCTCTCAACTCCCAAGGGTTTGATGGTTAATATCGGCCGTATTCAACTGTTTGTTTCTGTATCCCAGCAGAAAGGGTGGCGTTATGTGGCCGATACACACTGCAATCACATTATATTTTCGATGTTATTTCCCTCTCAACTCCCAAGGGTTTGGTGGTTAATATCGGCCGTATTCAACTGATCCCAGCAGAAAGGGTGGCGTTGTGTGGCCGATACACACTGCAATCACATTATATTTTCGATGTTATTTCCCTCTCAACTCCCAAGGGTTTGATGGTTAATATCGGCCGTATTCAACTGTCTGTTTCTGTATCCCAGCAGAAAGGGTGGCGTTGTGTGGCCGATACACACTGCAATCACATTGTATTTTCGATGTTATTTCCCTCTCAACTCCCAAGGGTTTGGTGGTTAATATCGGCCGTATTCAACTGTTTGTTTCCGTTGTACAGGTTGGCCCGCGGCTGAGCATGTCGATAGCATCGTTGTGCTTCGGCGGAGGGATGATGCTGGGTGGGCTGGGAGTGGAGTACCACAGGTCAGCTGTACGAGTACTGTACACGTCTATAGTGGAGCATGCGGGTAGGCCGTGGGCATGATGCCTTGCGATCGATTATGTTTCAGATGTCGTGCGTAGAAACAGGAACAGCCCCAAACGACGTACGTGCCTCTGCATGTACGAAGTATTGCTCTGCGAAGGGCAAGGGCGTATGTGCAGTCCGGCACGCCCTACCCGATCTCACATAATCACGGCGAGCGGGCACACGTGCATTGTTCAAAGATATCCCCTCCATGCGGGTTTTATAGTATCAGTGCACAGAATGAGTATGGAAAATCGTCCTGTTGACCCTGACAACATCCAGAGGGGTCACCGACCTATATCTTTCATGAGGATGAAATATATAACACGCGCGAACGACCTTCCGAAAATTTTGTGCAACTACTTCGTGTATTAACGAAATATATATGCACCACGCAGCTTGCAATGCTGAGTTTCAACCATTCAATCGTTCGTACTCACAGCTGACGTTTTTCAATTTTTGTAAAATATCATAGCGCGTTCTTTTGGGTTCCTACAATTTTGAGACGCACACAACCAACGCCAGATGGCAGCTAAACAATTTCTTTGGGTTGGCTTGGGTTGGCTTGGGTTGGCTTGGGTTGGCTTGGGTTGGGTTGGGTTGGGTTGGGTTGGGTTGGGTTGGGTTGGGTTGGGTTGGGTTTGGTTGGGTTGGGTTGGGGTGGGTTGGGTTGGGCTGGGTTGGGTTGGGTTGGGTTGGGTTGGGTCGGGTTGGGTTGGGTTGGGTTGGGTTGGGATAAGTTGGGTTGGGTTGGGCTGGGCTGGGTTGGGCTAAGTTGAGTTGGGTTGGGTTCGGTTGGATTGCGTTGGGTTAGATTGGATTGGGTTGTTTCGAAAGTATTGTCCTCCTCACGACGTTCGCTGTGCGTCCGCTGTTCACCCTCTCTTTTGATAGCCTTCCGCTGGTGTACGCGGGCTACGGTTTGATTGGCGGCACCGGCGTGGGCCTCGCGTACACGCCGCCCGTCCAGACGCTGATCTCTTGGTTCCCGGACAAGAGAGGCCTGGCTTCTGGTCTAACAATTGCGGGGTGAGTCCATTGTACTCCCGTTCAGTAGTGAGTCCTCATTAATTTGCGAGCCTAGTATTTATATTCAGTACCCGTTGGATAATCGAACATCGCAACGTTGACGTTGCAGCATGGTATTGTTAGCTCTAGTTATGGAACGAGGTATACTCGTAAAAGTACCATATTACCCGATAGTCTGTACTAATGAAATTATGCCTTTCCCCGATCGCCTAGGGTTTCTGAACAAGTTGTACTGCGAACCCTGTAAAGTTGCAGCGTACCTTGCAGGCTAGTAGCCTAGCTCCAGCGACTCACACAGTGTTCAACACCTGTCAATGTAATTGTACCTGGTATACCTTTAAAAGTGCAGCTGGAAAAATGTACTGGAGTATATATTACTTGTGCCTCAAGACAACAGGTACGAAAGTATATCTTGAAAATGGTATACTGTATAGCGCGTCTGAAGAATGTGTCTACCTCGAAAAGGGTACATAGGTTCTCTCAAGATAACACATGTACGAGGTGTACCTTGAAATAGGTACGACATGAAGCGCCTCGGCAGCATCTATTTACCTGATATACGTACCTATTCCTGCTACATGATTTCTGTCTTTGATTTCCTCGAGTTTTCGGAAAGAATCCTTGGCGCCTGCTCGAGGGCCACCCGCGATGTCGATCGTTTCACCGGCCAGTGCGCGCACCCTTCCACCCTTGCTGCATTGGGATGCATGTATCTGTCTCGTTGTTTGTGACCGCAGAGCTTGTTAGCTGTACTACCCAGGATACAGAATCGGCACGGATACTGGTTGTCGAGGAAGCTGGTGGGTAGAAAGAACGGTTTTACGTGCAGAATACATGCACCCAATAACTCGACGGCCACCCGCGATGTCGGCCATCTCACTCACGGGCCTCTACGCGCTGCCTTTTACTGGTTTCTGTTTTGTTCACTGCTTCAACCTGCGTCACCGATACAGATTCGGGTCAGGCGCGCTTGTGTTCACGCCTTTGATCAACTCCCTCATGGAGAAGTTTTCCAAGATGCCAGAATACTTGGGAACGGTTGACCAGGTGCGTGCGGTACACATCCTATGATTATGGTATAACATTATATGATATAATACGATACGAGCTGTTTTGATTTCTAATTTCCGGCGACGCCAAAAAATTGGGACTCATTGCCAGCCTCGTGCGCCCGATGTTTCTTGCGTGTCTCACCCAACGGCCGGAATCAGAACAATTTCTAGTTTTGGGTGGTAACGAGGCATGACCTCAAAGCAATTTGGTTGAGTTGGGTCGGGTTGGAGTTGGGTTGGGTTGGATTGGGTTGAGTTGGGTTGGGTTGGGTTGGGTTGGGTTGGGTTGGGTTGGGTTGGGTTGGGTTGGGTTGGGTTGGGTTGGGTTGGGTTGGGTTGGGTTGGGTTGGGTTGGGTTGGGGTGGGGTGGGTTGGGTTGGGGTGGGGTGGGTTGGGCTAGATTAGGTTTGGTTGGGTTGGGTTGGGTCTTTTTCCTGCTTGCCACCTTTGCACACAGTTGACGACAGTTACAAATATCCACTGGCGCAAATTCCTAGCAAGAGCTATTATATCTTGCTAGTATCATACGATCCCTGTTCGGAGTTTGCAGGGAAATGACGCACGCGAGCGAAGTATCACACGCAGCCTTCAAAGACGATATTCGACGAAACCCTCGAGCTCATAACTTGAGTGTCTAGCGTTTCAAAGTTTTGTATAAATGTGCGAATCCTTGCCCTTTTTTTTCGTTCTAAGTGAAAAACTGATGTGGGAGACGTCTTTCGGTATTTTTAAGTTTTGTGAGTATGTGTCTGTCGCCCCCTTTGTCGTTGCGCAAAACTGCTGTTGGGGATGTCTTTTGTCTTTTTTTAGTTTTCTAACAATGTGTCTACCCTGACCTATCGCCAATTTTTTTGCGGACGTTTTTCAAACTGCTGTTGAAGGTTTCGACCGTGATGAAGGGGGGGCAGATGTTTGCTGACACGGCCTCGGGGATGGTGGAGGTGGTGTCGGTAAACGCAGCGGAGCTGGGCCGGCTGCCATACGACTTGGCGGAGGGGTTGTACGTGGTGGGGAGTGGATCGACCGGCGCGGCCGCCGGGCTCGGTATTTGCGGTGAGCGATGAGCGATGGGCGACTGTCGCGCAGGTCTTACTGTACGTTAGTTGCATTACCTTTTGGAGCCCTTTTAGATCGCTTTTTTATACGCCCTGCTTATGCCGTAGTTGCTGTTGAGATTTGTGCGGTATGTGCTAATGCTAAGGTGACGTGGGGTTTGCATCTCTGCCCTCGTGTTTGTAGAAGAGGGAGAGGAAGCCGAGAGAGAAATATAGAGAAAGACCAAGAGAAAAAGAGGGAGGCTGAGAGTGAGGTTGAGAGTGCGAGTGACAGGAGAGAAACAAGCAGAAAAAGAGTAATAATGAGGGAGGGACAGAGGAAGAGGAAGCAAGAGAGAGGAAGAGGTGGAGAGGGGGAGAACAAAGGAGAGAGAGCGAAGCGATGAATATATGAGCAGGCAGACAGAGAGAGAGCTTTGTTGTGCCCGCTCAACTCCGGATCCGTTTTTTACTTGTGGTTCGTGGTTATATTGGATGCAGGTGCCCTGTATGGTGCGGTGATGCTCACGGCGTCCATGATCATCAAGTCACCAGCACCCGGGTACAAGGTGCCCGGGTTGGATGCGGCCCCGGCAACTGAGACCGCAATCAAGGCGCCCGTTGTACAGGTACAATAAACCCAACCTGCGCACTCCGAGAGGTATGCGCCTATGCGAACGGTTTGGGGTTCGGGGTTGACAACGTCGAAGACGGCTGTAGAACTAATGCTCCTGCTGCCGACCGTGCGTTGCTCAACGTTTGTTTAATACGATCTTAACAAACCATTAGCTGTGAGCTCCCCCCATTTGGTTGACACTCAAGAAATTTGCAAGGTGCGTGATGCATCGCTCTCGCGTTTTCTACGTGCTTTTCTCGTGGAGAATAAGGATACCGTTTGAGGGTCTTCTCTGGATGCTGAGACGCTAGGGGTAGAAGGGCGATACCATAGTTTGGCGAGTTCTTGCGCTCCTCTTGACCCACCCCGTGAGATTGATGTTGCTAAAAATAATACGTGCAGTGCAATTATTTGTTGTGTCCAGGGTTTTTCACGGGACGGGTTACTTCTTGGGGGCTGGGTCGAGTCAAAGAGACCTGACCCGACCCGTGGGATTTCGAACACCTCCTGACACGACTGGAGTCGACCCACGAGATTTGGAAAGCGTCCTGATCCGGCCGGCGCGTCACTTCATGACCCGTGAAAGTACCTGGTTATTTCTCTTTTACGGTTTTAGTTATCGCGCCTTTCCCTTTCCGTTGTTGTGGTTGCGACGCAGAACAACGTAAACCCGACCGTCTCTCTGACGACACCGCATCTGTGGTTGATGTTGCTTAAATAGTGCCCGCGTATGTTGTATCGTTCTGATTGATGTTGCTGAAACGGTGCACGTATATGTTGTACCGCGCCTCTCCCTCTCTCGTTGTTGTATTGGTTGCATCGCAAAACAACATGACACGCGGGTCGGGTTATGACCCATGAAAATCCGTGGTGGTATCGGTCACAAGGCTCCCTTCGGGATGTGTTTGGCTTAAAATCCCGGGGGTGTCGCAAAGTGAAAAGTGGGAAATAACCTGGAAATAACGAAGAAAGAACATTGATGAAATGATTTTGCCACCGCGCACGTAACACCGGCCAGCCGAAACGACTTTATAGCTTAGTCTATGCGGTTTTACTTATCGCGCCTCTCTTTCCGTTATTGTTGTGGTTATGACACAGAACATCGTTGACCGGACGATGGCTCTCAAGACACCGCAACATCAAATTTTGCTTAAACAACGCACGTGTATTATTATGTTTTATGGGTCTGGTGGATGTTGCACGCGCTTATGGTGTGCCTATGTAGCCCCTCCAAGTGCACCTGTTTTGTATCGTTATGGTTGATTTTCCTGAAACAGCACGGGTGTATGTTATACCGCGCCTCTCCTTGTTCCGTTGTTGTTTTGATGCAGAACAACGTGAACCCTACGATGGCCCTGAAGACACCGCAGTTCTACGCCCTTTCTACGACGTTCTTCTGCGTGGCTTGCGGTGGTATCGGCCTGTTCAGCGTGGCCAAGCCCATGATGGGAGAGGTCTTCAGCAGCACGCTGCCCACTCTCGTCACGGCAGGATTCGCGTCGCTCTACGTCCAGGTACGGCTCAACAACAGCGAACAAAGGCAGCAGCAGTAGAAGCAGCAACGAATGGACTTGCTATTAAACTAAAATAGACATAACGTTATACTAAAACCCCCACAAACTATGATACCGTACGAGTAGCGCAAATACCTTGCTACGCCGTAGTCACGATGGAACCAGATTGTTTAATGGTCGCCAAGTTGAGGCAGCTCGACACACTCTATGTTTGCTCCTGGTGTATCCAATTATGTCCATCCACTCTGGGAGCGCGTATTGTTTTCTTTGTTGCTATCATAAGTCAGCTGTTTTTTTCAGTGTATCAATAGTAGTGTATATCAGTAAATATGAATTATTTTCCTTCCAACAATGTGTGCTACATAGTCAATTCCGATATAGAACGAATACTCGTGTCCCTTTTCGACTGTACGTGACGCGAAAGCCGACTAAACGTTGTAGTTTTTTTCTCCGTGTGTTGTGTTTTAGGTGCTGGCGGCGGGAAACCTCGGCGGTCGAATTGGCTGGGCCGCTTTCTCAGACAAGTTCGGGCGTAAGTTAACCTTCAACATGTTCTGCCTGGGCTCCATCCCTCTCTACCTCGCGGTACCTTACACGGTGCAGCAAGTCGTCGGCACGGCGGTGAGCGGCACCCACGCCCGCTTGTACAGGGGAAGGAGGTTGCTCTCCTTTGACCCCATGCTACGGCATCCCTACATTATACTACTAACAACTTTAATCCTTTTCCCGCTACCCCGTTCATATAGGCCGGGCGTAACGATAGTTACCTGTGTAGCATCTTAGAAACGTCATTTTTATATGCAGGTGTTGGCGATCATCCCCCCCCCTTGTACCGATGCTCGCATGGTGCGATACACCTGATACCTGATACACAGTATCGAAATGCCTTCTGTCCGTGTCCTCGCGACCGTTCGCTTCATCGCCACGTCGTTGTTTTTTAGAGCGCCGTTCCGCTGGGCATGTTCGTTGGCTCGACGCTGGTGGCGATCACTTTCATGGGTGGCGTGTACGCCATCCTCCCCGCCTACGAGGCGGACCTGTTCGGTGAGGACCTTTATCTTTTAACTAAGTGTGCTATCGATTGGCATCGGCTGATGCATGTGCATCGCCCACTGCCTACTCGTACTAACACCGTAGCTCGTGTCGGGCTGGTGAGTGACCCATGCACCAGTGAAAATATCCGCGCGATGGCGTTCGTCGATAACCTTCGTCGCTTTTTGCACCGGCATCTGTCGCCACGTTTCGCCAGATACTTCCCCATTCTGTCGCTTATACCGCTGCCCGTGGTCATGTTTTTTTCACCCCCCCTTTGCGTCCCCGATTCATATTATAGGTCCTAAGTACGTTGGCCCCATCCACGGACGAGTACTTTTGGCGTCGTCGGCGGCCGCTTTGGCCGGACCGTCCATCTTGCTCAGCCTGCGCTCCAAGAGCGAGATCTCTGCAATCCACGACCTCGTGTCCAAGGTGGACCCTGCCCGCTTTCAGCAGGCGTTCAGTTCGGGTGTGGAGGATGCTGAGGCACTTATTGAGGTGGGTCCCCGGCGCTTCGATCGAGGAACGGAGGGAAGGGGGCTGTTGGAACATCACCCGTCCTGCGCATATCATAGGACGGTGCAAGACGGCGTTTGCTTATCTTATCAACTGAACGTATTTTCGTGCACACTGTTTTTGTTGATATCTTCTCCCTTGAACATCGAAAATACTTTTAAATGTCTTGAATATAGTATGTGGTATGACTTAATTACCCCCCCCCCCCCCCCTCCGATATATTACCGCCTCCCTCTAAGGTTCAAAATTATGGATTATTAAGAGCATGGATTCAATAAATTTAGTTTCTCCACCCTCCCATATTTTGTGTTGCCATCGCCTCCCTCGGATATGGACTTTTTTGTTGATCTCCCTCCGAAGGCAGGAATATGTTGCCATTGCCTCCCTCGGATATGGACTTTTTTGTTGATCTTCCGCCGAAGGCGGGAATTATTTAGTGTCTTGCATTACAACCAATCAATATTGTGTTCTGCAGGGTTTGTGTAGTCTGGATAGGGTATTTTTTCTTAAGAGAACTCACAGAAGTTTCGAGTACGGGTATTATTTCCTAGAGAACCCACAGAACCTTTTGGGTATTGTGTGGGCGGTGTACAGAACTCACAAAACGTATCGGGTTCGGGTATAAGATTTTTTTTTTGCAGAAATCACAGAAGTTTCGGGTATTTTTTTCTTACAGGACTCACAGAAGTTTCGGGTACGGGTATTTTTTTCTTACAGAACCCACGGAAGTTTCCGGTAGAGTTTTTTTTCTTACATAACTCACAGGGTTGTCGGCTACGATTATGAACTTCTTATAGAACTCACAAAAGTTTCGGGCATTGTATGGGTGCTGTACAGAACCCACAGGAGTTTCCGGCACGGATGTAATATATTGTACCCGTACCCCGGTACGGGTATTATCTTGTACCGGGTCACACAGAAGTTCCGGGTAAGGGTATGAAAGTCGTACAGAACTCACGTAAGTTCGGGTATGGGTATGAATCTCTTACGGAACCCCCAAGAATGTCGGGTGCGGGTATTACCCGAGTAAATACTCCGGGTAAGGTTCTGTACGCACGCTACAGAACACAACCTTGCAATCATTTATTTAATAATTTATTTCTTCATTCCATTTATTATCGTAGCACTACTCTTGCGCTCCCTCCCAGTAGTAACTCAGATCCGGGGTCACAGCGGGCCCTCGTCCCCCCTCCCCACTACGGTACGTGCCTTACTGTTTGTCGCGAGAAGAATTCAGTATCTCCTTCCCTCGTCGACTCGTGTCGAATTGTACTTTTAGCATGATTTACTTGTTTTGTTTACCCCACACTACTCCCTGTACATACTTCCCCTAACCTAGCAACCCCCTTTGACCACGGCCGCGATGCCTGCCCCTGTTTTGTCCCAACCTTAGGCCAAGGCGTTGACCATCGGCAAGCTGATGGAGATCGTACCTGCCGGCACTACGGATCCCACTCCGTTTATTTACGACTCCACCATGTACACCATGGCTGGCCTCATGGTGAAAGCTGCTTCATGTTGTTGTCGTTGTTGTTGTTGTTGTTGTTGTTGTTGTTGTTGTTGTTGTTGTTGTTGTTGTTGTTGTTGTTTGTTGTTGTTGTTGTTTGTCGTTGTTGTTTGGCGGTCCTGGTAGCTGAGCGTTGTTTTGGCGAGTACTCGCGGCCGCTGCGAGCACTTGACTTGGTTGTATATATGACCGGCGCAGAAAATCGTTGTAATGACGTTCGCGCCCTCGGCAGAAAGTGACGGCTCACATTCACTACGAGTGTGCCGTGAATTCGTACCATCCACAGTTGTCACTCAGTCGTCAACTGCTTGTTAAACCGCCGCCTTTCAGGCGTACGCCCTTCCTGGCTTGCCCGCGACGAGCCCAGCCACATCCAAGGCTACAGTTAGCGAGATGTAACGTACTTTGGAACGCGTCAGTAGTATTTTGATAACTTTATTTCCCGAAAAGCGCTTCGATCTTGTCGCTTTTTTCAAGGGATTTTCATTAATTAGGCGGGTCAGGTCAGGATTTTTTCAGAACCTCACGGGTTGAGTCGGGTCGGGTCAGGCGGTGTTTGAAATTTTACTGGTCGGGTCGGATTGGGTCAGGAATTTTCGAAATATCACTGGTCCGTTTGGGTCGGGTCATCCTGACACGACTAAACCCGACCCGCTAAAATACAGCTAACCTCACCACCTCACCCATGAGAAGCCCTGTTTTATTGTGCAATGCACTCCATTTTGTCACCATCATTACGTCTCTTACTTGGCCTGTACCTGGTTGCGCGTTCGTCTTGTGCAGGGAGTAGCGGCGGTCGCGCACTCCATGGTGAAGCCGGTGGACCCCAAGTACTTCGAGAAGGTCGGGCCCGCGCCGATTGAGGTGGACTCTGTCCTGCACTCGTCGAATCCATCAGCTGCTGCGGGCCTGGCTGCCTTCGGCAAAGGGGGCATGCCGCCATCGATGTGCTCCCATATGATCCCAGCGTCTGCCCTCCCGCGCCAACAGTAGTAGAACGTACCGAAGGGGGCTCGTTTTTTTAAATAGAAATCATGGTTCCGCTTTTGAAAATCGAAAGTTGCGATTTGGTTCAGTTTTCGATTTTTGTGAATTGAAAATTGAAATGTGAAATTGTTATTCGGCTCCTTTTTCGGCAAGAGGAGTATACCCCCGTCGATGTACTCGCACATGTTTCCCGGCAGCTGTCCTCCCGCGTCAGCAGTGGCATTAGCAGTACGTATCTTACCGTAGGGGGATCCTTTTGTTTTCAATTGAAATTTGAAATTTGATATTTGACGAATGACTTTTGGCTCCATTGTCGACAAAGGTGTGAGGTTTGGGTCCTATTTTAAAAATTGAATTTTGAAAAATTGAAATTTGGTTCAGTTGTTGGAACTGAAACTTCAAGTTTTTTTTAATTTTTATCCCGTTTTTGAAAATTGAAGTTTGACAACTGAAATGTCAAAATTGGAATTTGGTTCCGTTTTTGAGATTTGAAATTTAAACTTGAGCCTTGAGAGATATTTTGGGCGAGTGAGAGATCATGTTGGCGGTCGTTTTCGTCTTTTGTTGCTGTTTTTTCGCACGAACTCCGGAATGCATATCATATGAGTATTCGTTTTATTTTTGGTGGAAGCTTGTGTTTCTCTCGTGGTAACAAGCAAGGCTCGACGCAGCGTCGAGAGGAATGTGTAATGAGAGACGCGCGAACGTTATCTTTGTATGCAGTAAACATAGCGTAGAACTAACGCCATGATATTAGACTAATTGTCCGCATGGTACGTACGTAGTTTTTTCTTGGTTTCGAAGGCAGCTAACTTCCGCTGCCGCAACCCTTATGAAGCATCTGGGATGCAATGAGAGCGCAGTTTTTCAAGTGCAGAGGTGTAATACCGTCCCACCTGAGTGTTTGTTTAAGCGCACGCATATATGCGATAGAACACCGTGGTACAGTAGTATCGCATGCAAGGGGAAACGGGTCGGTCGCGTAGTAGGTCTGCCAATAGTGCGGTGCCTTGGCTGATGACAATACCCGCATTAAAGTGGGACCCCGCACTATCCCGAGTGTGGTACTCTGTAGGATGAGGTCGTGACAAGCTATTTTCACGGCATTAAACTTGGCCCCCGCACTTAAGGGTGCCGCACTGAATCGGGACCATGACGGTATTGACGCTCTCCAGCTGCTCAAGCAGTATTATAGTATGCTATTAATTGCTCAATGGCACAAGCCACTGACCCTCGGAGGCACCGTCTGACGCGTGTTTTGCGTACATTGACGTTGCCTACACGTACTCTTGACATCGGTTAAAACACAGTTTGTTGTGCGTACTCTTGACATTAGTTAAGTGTACTCTGACGTTCGTTGCGCGACTCTGACGCCCGCTACGCTTCCTCTAACGCTAGCTACGCTTACAGGCTGAGGGGGGGGAATCCCGCTGGTACAGGGTACTCGCGTGTTGTATTTCTTTGTTGCGCGGCAAGCGCTTTTCCAAATTTGATCGACTTCCGTGCTTTTTCATATTATATCTAGGGGCGCTTCCCATTTTGGCCTCAGGCCTACGGTAGGGTTTCCTTTACTTTTTTGGGGCATTTTTTTGCGGTGGCTCGGGGTCTCGCTCGCGCGAGTGACCCCCCTGCTTCTTCGCGGTCTTGAGCGTTCATGCTGTTTTACTTTTGCGAAATGAATCTGCAATTGATTGGTAAGCTACGCTGCGCCAAAACAATCGCCTACTTTTTTTTTTCCGTGAGGTATGATATGGTATAGTGACTGGTGCGAGTGCTGAAAGCCGGTAGCGAAACTGGAGGTGTCAACATACTTCGAAGTGTATTGACATCCCCCCTACCCTAGGTTTGGTCTTCGTTTGTCCTAATATCTTGCGATTTGGTGTTGTGATAGAATCTTGGGGCGCTTCCCATTGTGATTATCACGGTATCTTTCGATGTCGCAGTATCTTGGGGCGCTACCCGATTTGGTTGTCATGGTATCTATTAATAGCGATTTGGTGCGGTGAGAGTATCTTTGGGGCGCTCCCAGTGTGGTTGTCTTGTGTACTTTTCGGGCGCTTCCAACTTTCTTGGTAAGATAGGGTGTCTTAGGGTTGCTATTTTGCCTTTTTTGTGGGCTACAATGCAGCTGGACACAGAACAGCTGCCTCTTTTGGCATGGAGTTTTGGTTAAAGGTAAGACTGCGTGCACTTTCTGGACCTTTCGATTATTTACATACTTCGAAGTACCAAGTACCAGGTACCTGGTAAGTAGCTAGGGGGGCGAGATCGGGCGTACACCGTACAAGTACGAAGCTTCATGGGAAGGAACACGTGTGTAAGACGATCACAACAATTAGATTGGGATCAAAACAAATAAATGGGGTTCACCCTAAACCGAAACATGCAGCATCCTAATCGAACTCGGCACTGTGGTCCTGCCGTCGACGCCATGTATAATGAGACGGCCACCCTTTGCAGGTCTCTTTTTACTATGTGGGTGCCACGTTGGTCACTCGCTTGTATTAGATAAGCTCTTGTATAAGTCCCACACACGCCACGGATTAAAACTCACCGTATGCAATTCCTCGAAGCAAAGCATCGTCCCCTTTTTCCTATACGCACATGCCTTCAAAGGCATGTAAAGGCATGTGAAACCCCTTTATATAATTTCCAGATCTATTAATAGATCTTACGCCTTGATATTAATAGGCTCCCAGGGCAATATCATAACACCGACCCACTGGGGTCTTTGGGTTGCTCTCTTGGCTTTGTTTGGCGAGGCAGCGCAGGTGGACAAGGGAAGAGTTACCTCGTTCCTTGGCATGGAGTTTGAAAAGACTAACCGCGTGCATTTTCTCGGATTTTACCGTTATTTACATACCACCTGGTCATGTTTAGGGCCAGATCGGGCGTACCGTAGCTCTCACACAAAAGGAACACGCGCTACGCGCAATCACAACAAGGGATAATTGGATTATTTTTTAAAGCGCACCAGGTACGTACGCACGACCACAACAATATTGAAAGCAAAACAAACGACGCGTCACATACAACCGAAACGTACAACATCATAATCGCACTCGGCACTGTGGCCTACCCGCCGCCCCGCCAAAACACATGGAGCTACCCGGGGGGCTGTGTCGCGCTACCGGGGGGCTAACCCTCGCCTTTACTTTCGCGCCAGCTGGTGCTCTTCGTGGTGGGTAAGCCGGCACAAAATCACCAGCCCCCCCGCCCCTACCACCTCCTCGCCCTCCCCGCCCCCTCCCCTTCCCTCTCCCTCCTCCATGCCGTATCCCAGGCGCGCTAGTATCCTTCCGCCAGGCAACAGACTTCGGCGCCCCCCCCCCGCGACCCCTGCCACCCCTACCCCCCCTACTTGCGCCCCCTCCTTCCCCACGGGAAAATGCCTTCTTGTAAGGTTGGTCTTGAACTCCCTGATGTTGTTGCCACGTCGTGGGGTCGCCAGGATTGCTCCAGGGTAGACAGCGAGGGGCAGAGGTAGCGGCCATGGAGGTGGTCTGTACCCGCTGGAGTTTGTTGATGTGGTTGGTCTCTTCCAAAGGAGCGAAGTCCTTGGTGGGTGATCGTGGAGGTAGGCTTTTTCTTGGAGGGGAAGTCGAGTCCAGGTAGACCACCTTCCACGCGTGGCTGCGGGTTCGGCGCCGATTCGGATCGGGTCGAGTTATGATTGGGTTGAGGTGCGGCAGCACGGGTGGGTGGGTTGGGTTGGGTTGGGATGGGTTGGGATGGGTTGGGTTGGGTTGGGTTGGGTTGGGTTGGGTTGGGTTGGGTTGGGGCGCCGGGGCGGGGCGGGTCAGGTCAGGGCGGGTCAGGTCGGGGCAGGCAGAGGCCGGGGCGTTAATGACATGCGCACGCGTGTCGAACGAGCGGACGGAAGGCAGGAGGTGGGGGAGGAGAAGGAAAAGGAGGAGAGGGGTGAGGGACACTTCGAAGTACAGAGATAACGCGGCTACTGAAAAGTTAGTCCAACTACTATAAACCATGCCCCTTTTAAGGCACAGCAACACCGTACGAGGATGCAGCAGCTCTCAGCGCTCGCAACCATTCTATTATACGCCAAGAAGGCAGCGCGTGGACGTCACGGGAACGCAAACAAACGGCCTGAGGCCTGAACGGCACGGTGTAAAATCGGACACACAGCTGACGCATTTGAAATAATTCTATAAAATATACGCGCGCGCTCTCCTAACCTGTTGTGAGTGCCATCGCGAAACTTCACGAGCTCAAGCGGAGCCTCCTGCTGCATGACGCGCAAGATTTTCGGGATATCGAGTCCCGCCTTCACCCCCGTCCATTCTAACGCCTCTCGCAGTGGAGACCCCGGTTCAACGAGCGGCTGCAGCCGTTTGGGTAAGAAATCTCTTCCGTCCTTAGTCATTGGCATCATGCACAAGCACGCCACCGCCGCAGGTAAGGGGGGCGCGCTGGATACTGGTGGGCGCATCTTGGCGATAATTCCCGGGTTTTCCTTTATCCAGGACACGACGTCCGAGCATGACGGGCCGTAGGGTAGGCTGTACCGCCAGTAGAAGTTAGGGGTGTACCCGTCCACGTACATCTGCGGCACAGCAAGAAGCGGCAGCAAGCAGGAGCAGCAGCGGGGGGAGGGGGAAGAGGAGAAGGAGGATGAGAAGAATCGGCGGGCGAAAGAGACGGAGGCATTGCGCAAGCTTATATCCATTATGCTCTCTATCCCTAAGTTTTGCGCGTTCGCTGGGTAAGGAGTCTATTTGGTAACACCTAGTCGGCGACTTATTTATCATTAGGTCGAGGTCGTAGGTTCGAATCTTCACAAGGGACAAATCGACAGGCCGAACGTGCGAGAGCGTGAGTTGGCGAAATTCGATGCCAATCGACGAGCATAAAAATATGAAAAGTGGGAATGCTGAACCCTATGCGCTATAAAAACGAAGGCAAGTACCGGTGGGGGGGCAGGGAAGGCACCTGTGACCACGGCTTGTCCAGAAGAAGGTCGCTGAGGGCAAAACCTCTTATACTTTACGAGTTGAGCTGGAGAGTAAAAGTGAGGATTAAAAAATAAATAAATACATACACCAGGGCACAGCCCTACACATCATTACCGCACGCAGTTATTTCAACACCCAACCAAGTGATGCCTAATAGTCAGCATCACAGGCTCATCCCTGCTAACGCCAAGGTCATGGGGTCAAGTTTAACGTCTCACCGAGTGCACACTCTTGCTTGCGGGGACTTTTTCTTGGGGGAAAAAATGACGAGCGGAAAGCGTGAGAGCGTGAGTGAGCAAACATCGATGAATATCGACGCGATTAAAAAGTGAAAAAGTGGAAATGCTGAAACACGCACGATAAACATGAAGGTAAGTATCGGGGGGAAGAAGGGGAGACACCTGTGACCACAGATTGTCCAGAAGGTCGCTGGCCTCTTACGAGTTGAGCTGGAGAGTAAAAAATATTATTCAAAAAGAAGAAGAAAAAAAAGCCGACCAACTTACAGCACTACACATCTGACCTGCAGATTCCAAAGGATACCCGTGAGGTAATCCTCCACGTTGAAAAGCGACTTCTCTTTGTTGCTCCATCCCTTGCTCCTACGGTAATTCTGGTCTTCCCTCTGCCAAGACTCAGTCTCCTCGTCATCCTCGGCAAGGTCCTGCGGACAAAAACACAACAACGGGTTAGAATTTCGCGATAGTTTATTGGGAGCGATCGAACGACGCGTGCTACGAAAGGAGCACTAAGGTATGATACTTTTTGGCTGAACAATTTTGTGAATGACGGGGCTCCTCGGCCCACAACCCTTCGAAGGCAATTCTTGTTTTGCACTAATAATTTGTTGGTATGCCTAGGCGATGGGTTTGGTCATCGGGTTGCACTTTACAGCCATCCTACCCTACGGGTGCAGAGCAAGTTTCAAGTTTCTGAGCTCCTACCATGAGGAGCTCATAAATACCTCACCCGAAGCATGACTTCGAAGACATTCCCTCGCGCAATGCAACCAAACATTTCTACCCGCTAGTCTTGAGTTTCGTGAAATTACTTCATCACTGACTAACCGGTAGTTCCTCACTTGAGGAAGTCAAGCAGACAAAAGGACAAGAGCATTGTTAGTTAAGCCAACAACTGCAACCCCTGCCGCACCATAGAGGGACGACTCTTTTACTCTACTCAAAATCATTTTCGGGTAGAGAAATAGACCTGTAAGAGCCCCAAAACCTAACCCTTAAGAGCCCCAAAACCCCTTCCTATACTAATTCCAAGTAATTTCGTCTCCGGAAACGGGTTTCCAGCTGTAAAGGTGTTAAGTGAGGAGGGCTCCTCATAACAAAATAAAAACACTGCACCTCTACCGTAGCACGTCCCCGTACACGTCCCCGTACACACCGCCGTACACATCGCCGTACACATCGCCGTACACACCATACACAGCTCCTCACCACACCAACACACGCAAAAGGGTTGACCGGGAACCTATTGGGACTCATTAATACACAGCGACGAAAAAAACCCAAGAAGAGTTGTTCTACGGTAGCCCCCCCAACAAGTCTTTAACGAGATCGCCGGTTTTGATACCAGCTCCCGGCCCTACCTCTTGAGAACTACCGCGCTCCGTGCCACCCCGGTGTCATCGTTCGATAGTCCTTTGCAAACAAGAAAAAATGTGAAGAAGTTTTTTCATGGCATCCTTCCTCGTGCCGAGCAGCCATGAAACGTTCGCTAAAGAAAATAACCGCTGGTTTGGGGGGGGGTGTATTCAGTTTGTGCATGGCCGTAGTCGTATGACCATAGACCCTCGCATCCCTACTATGCCGGGACGGAGTACGTCGGGTTTTCACCAACTAGGCAGACATTGCTTGCATCACGCTGGTTTTGGGGGGGGAGTATCGTAGAATCAGTTAGAAGCGCGTACGGTAGGTATCAACCGTCCGATGTCAGCGAGCACAACCAAGGATCAGAGTTGGTCGGCAAGTTTTTGGGACCTACACACAGCGGCAAAAACACCAAGAAAGAAGTGTGTGCGACTGACGCGGTGACATGCCATTGTACACCGAAAGGCCTTCACGTACCCGATCAGCAGAGCCAAACACGAAGCGTCACCCACATAAGAACAAAAAAGTAGGGTTTCCACATATGTAATGACGCGGGTTTCTATCTGGGATAGGGGACATATGTCTAGACAGATCCGCTTTCCATCACAGACAGCCTTGAAAGACAGACGGGCGGCTTGAAAGTTGTCTGTTTCCTGACATCTCAAGAAAAGCGGTAGAAGGTACCCTGAACGTGCGCAAAGCATACGTAGACACGAGTTTTCCACACACCATATCAATGTCCTCGTCATCCAAAAACATAGGGGTTTCCTCATAGATAATGAGGTGTTTTCTACCCGGGATAGGGGACAAGTGTCTAGACAGATGGATTCATCTTCATTGACAGACAACTTGAAACTTCAGCCATGCCGCTCGAAACTCGACTGTTTCATGACATCTTTGCCACCCACCAGGAGATCAAGGTCCTCGTCATCCAAAATTGTAGGGGATTCCACACAGATAACAAGGCGTTTCTCTGCTGGGAATGCGGGATATATGTATTTCCAGCTGGGTTCGCCGTGACACACAGACAACCTTGACAAATCAGACTGACACCTTGAAACTTGACGTGTTTCTTGCCACCGTAAAAGAAGCGGTCTGATAGAAGGTATCATCAGCCTGCACAGGTTACATATGATTCGAGTTTTCCACCCACCAGGAGATCAATGTCCTCGTCGTCCTCGTTGCCACCAGACTCTTCCAGCAGGCGAGCTGTCTCTTGCTCCAAGTACTTCTCGTACACATCTGTCCGGGTCGTGATACAACAGTGCCATCACATCAATCGTCGGACGGGATTTTACGTTAGCCGACAAAGTAGCGCCATTGCAACAATCATTGCACGGGATTTTATAAAATTAACATCAATCATCAATCATCAATCATCGCATGGGATTTACGGGGTTTTACATGAGCGTCAATCATCGCATGGGTTTGACGGGGTTTTACATGAGCGTCAATCATCGCATGGGAGTTTTTCACGTTAGTTGACCACATTGCGCCATCACGTCATCGGAAGGGATTCTACATTAGAATCGCGGCGGGATTTTCCATTGTCTGCCAAGATAGCACCACATCATTGAAAGGATTTCTTCATTGGTATCGCACGGGGTTGTTTTCATTAGCTGGAGAAAAGATAGCGCCATCACATCAAACGTCGTCGCATTTTCGTCGATTAGCCTTAGCTGACAAGATGGCGCCATCATATCATCGCACGAGATATTACATTAGTTGACACGCAGCGAATTGACGAGCACCCAAAGGCAGAGGAGGCACCATAGGGCCCAAACCAGATGATTTCTATGGCAACTTATACACCTGGAATTTCGAACTGTATGGGTACTGTACGGTATTATCTACCTGGTACGGTGCCTACCTCCTCCTCCTTTTCCGGCAACAGCTCCTCCAGCAGCATCGTGGTTCAAGGGCATGTTTATTTTTGTCAGGGTAGTCCGGAATTTTTTCGCGGGAATATCCCCGTAGGATTTCACGGGAATTGGGATTAATCCCTGTTCCTGCGCCAATATCGTTCCCGTGATCCCACCCAAACAAATCTCGAAGAAATATCGACTTTCCATTTCGTTCCCGTGGAAATCGTGATTTGCCATTCCCATCCAAACAATTCCCGTGGAAAATTATATGTTTTCCAGAGGATTTTCCGTTCTCATACAATAAAATCCCTCATCAATTTCCCAACTCCCGTCGAAACTTAAACTGTCCAAAAATAAAATTCCCGCGGGACTTATTCTCGCATTACCCCCGTGCACGGGATAAGCAATTGCTCAGTGTTTTTTTGTGGTTTGCTCCGTTCGAAAACACCGTTTAGTTTAAACACGTGTGTGCGATGAAGAGCTTACAGCCGACGTCAAGTGTATATATCCTTATCGAGGGGTGGAGTGGAATCGAACAGTTCTCGGGTTTTCGGTGTGTCCTGCTTTTGCATTTTTCGCTGTTACGTCAGCTAGTTTTCGAGGAGATGGGCGCTGTGCCTTGTGGGGGATGCATGGCGGGTGACCAATGCGGTACAGGTAGCTAGGCGCATCTGTCGCATCGCCTAGGTTGCTCACTGTTATAGTTTGGAATCTGGCACAACGTAAGAATAACGTGTTTCGTTTTGCTCAAATTTTAGAGGTGTCGATGTTGTTCGGTTCAGCTATTTATCCCGCGTGCGATGAAGTGCTCACCGCCGACGTCGAGGCACATCAAGTGTCGTGCATGCAGGTACTACTGATTACAAACACCGCATATATGTCCGATATTGCAGTGGCTCATGCGCGTTCGGGGACATTCCATGGTCTGCGCTTTCTGCGCAAAACTTCCCGCGAAATCCAGTGGTGCCTGGTTCCCGGGGGAAATATTTCCCGTGGTAGCCGGTTCCCGCGGGAAAGTTTCCCGTGGTGGCCAGCTCCCGTACGAAAAATCCTGTGACTTCCCGTGGCGGGCAGTTCCCGCTGGAAGGGTTCGCGTGGCGGCCGGTTCCTGTACAAAAATCCCGTGAACTCCCGCGGTGGCTAATTCCCGCCGGAAAAATTCTTATCACCAAAACTCGTTCCCAAAACTCCCTAACCCCGAGCCCGGAGGATTTTTTCCAGAAAGCCTCCCCCGACCAAGGAGAAAAGCTAAACCATATAATCTCCATAATAGTTCGCATGTTGACATATACCGCGCTGTCTGGCGCCACCGTTCGAACTTGATGCCGTAATCATCCAGATATTTTTCGAGGCACCCCATCCAATCCTTCTCCTACCTCCCAAGGTCTCTACGTTGGCTATCCCCTCCATACCTGGCTACAAACCCTCCAACATAATCGCGGCCGCGTCGTACCTGGACGCTTTTTTTCTAGGCCGAAGCGTGTAACCCTAACCCCCAACCTAGAAATAATTTTCCAGGAAGCTTCCTAGACCAACGAGAACGCTAAATATAACCTGAGGGAACTTTCCTGGAAAATTCCTCTGCTAATGAGAAAGAGTAAAAAACCACATAATTCCAATATTGATTTGCTTGTCTGTCTGTATGCTCGTACTGTATACCAGCACAGTAGTCTCTACGGGCTATCCCGTCCTTACCTGGCAACAGCTCCTCCAACAGCATCGCCGCCGCCTCATGCTTAGCCGTTTTTTTCTTGGACGTGGTGTGTACCCAGGTGTACTCGTGCCCCCTCACGGTTGTGCTTGACCGCCACTGCTGCGTCTCGTCCCCTTCCCCCTCCCCCCCCCCCCCCCCCCCCACGTCCTCCGCCGACTCTGGAAACTTGTGTATTTGCAGCTCCACGCCTTCACCAAGCTTCCCCTGCTGCACCGCCTGCACCGGTGAAGGGCGAAACGGCAACATATAGGCAGGCGTGCTTCGAGTACGAAAAAGAGGGTAATGAGTAGTAGTGGTCCTTCTATAGTGCCGGTTGCCTGCTATAGTGCCTGTGAAATCGCTTGGTACATACAGGAGAAACCAGTAGTGGCCGTATGCGGAGTAGTGCCGGTTGTCGCTATAGTGCCGGTACTTCCCTCTATAGTGCACATACCGGCGCTACAGACGGAGTACTACTGTATCTGAATGTTCATAGATTTCGAAGATGAGGAGCTGTATACCTAAGACGGTAGAGTCGTGAGTCGGCACGACTTAAGTCAACAACTAGTTACAAGTTGGACTGATAGTTAGCCGTTTCCCCGAGGTTCCAACTACCCGACTTATTGGGTGTCCATACTTGTAGGAAGGAATGTTAAACGCGGGACGCATTTTCCATCGTGGGCGGGGCTCCCTCGGTCGGGGGGGGTTGATTAGACTCGCTTAAATCGGCTGCCCATCAGCTGGTTTCGCCAGCCGACCTGCCGACTAGATTAAAGTCGCTTAGTTACCTAACGGCATCTACCGATTAGTTCTTAGTCGCGAACTGCTGCCGACTCACAGCTCTAATAATTGTCTAGTTGAGGAGCTCCGTCGGTCACGAATATTTTGGCCAAAAATTGTCTACGCCTATCGTAGCATGCGTAGCTATCGGTACCAGGTACCAGGTACCATCTATGAAGTTGCATGCCTATCGGCTCGATCGCTCACCAGATTAAGCGTCGCCGCGGTTGAAGAGTGTCTACTTTTACCACACAAAATCGGGGCCACGCACTAAAGGGTACTGCACTAACACGGTATTACGACTGTATGATTCGGTTTTACCTACAATGGGACCCGAAGGGTGCGCCAGCTAGCGTTGGGCTGCGAAAGCAACTGAGTTAAATCGACACACGACGCGTATGAAAATACGTGGAAGTGTGGTGAGCTAAAGCTTTATTTTTCCCCATCCGCCGGAGGATATATATATAAAAGAAAAAAAAAAAGATTCGGCTCTGTCGCTCACCAGATTGTGAGCATCGCCGCGGCAGGAGGGTATCTACTTTAAACACACTAACCTGCCCCCCCGCACTAAAGGGTACCGCGCTAACGCGGGATCACACGACTGTATCATTCGGCTCGATCACTCACGAGATTGAGCATCGCCGCCGCAGGAGGATATCTGCTGTTCTTGTCCATCTTGCTGGCGGCCTGCACGTCCCCGTCCCCCACCATGTCGGCAAGCAAGTCGGACAGAAAGTCCCAGCAAAACGTCCGGCCTTCCCCGTCGATCAAAAAGTTGTCCCTGAGGGCAAAAGGTCGAGGACGGGTTTAGGGCAGGCACTTCCGCGGGCCAAGCGTACTTTCTACCAGAGGGTACATTGTCCAAACTCTCATTTCACGTACCAGGCAAATATGCGAAGATGCGTATGGTATTGGGGGGCGGAGTTATAGGGGATATTAAAGCCGTTGGTGGGTTGATTAAAGAGTGTTCCATAATGGCAGAGCACGCAGGTGGACTACGCATGGCTGCGTTAAGCAGGGTAGGTGCTTTCGCAGGTATGAACGTCCGCCCTTCTCCGTCGATCTAACAGTTGTCCGAGAGCAGCAGGCAGGTGGGATTATATGAGGATGTTCATTGATAGTCGGGTAGGTAACTTCGCGGGTACGGTATTCAGTTCAATATCAAGATACTTTTTACTCTATTTGATAGTAAACGATCCAAAATCTCAACCAGGGTATGCGTAAAACGGAGGCGGGTACGATATTGGGGGACGGTAACATAGGGTAATATTTGCCCGTTGGTGTGCATTCTACTCTGGGATAGGTCTACTCGGGGTACCCCACAGTACATACCCTACGAAAAACGCCTTCGGAACTACATTCCTTCTTCACCCCTTTAGAACCACACCCACGTTCTTGGAGGCAAACCACTTGAAATTAGTGTAGGATAGTTTTGGCAGTCAACCCTTTCACCGCTGCAGAAATTACCCTAATTTGAATAAATACCAGTTTGTCCTCAAAAACGAGGTGCAGCCCTGGAGGAATCAACCTCACCGGTGTTTCCCGCCCTTGAGCCTGACGTAGGACCGGAAGCACCGTCGGAAAGACACCCCCCTGACCTTCGGAAGGTAATCGTTTCCGTTGAGCATCACCAGGACCATTAGGTCGGCCCGAACGAACTCCGACTGTCCCGGAAACAGTTTTTCCAAGGAGCGAACCACCTCCCAAATGGACGCGAGCCGTGCCGCACCCCTGTCTCCGGGGGAAAATATGAACATGTTTTTTACCTGTCACTCATTGCGGCGAAACGTTGCGTTGCGTGCGTGCGTGCGGGGGGGGGGGGGGGGGGCAGAGAGTGATGCAGTGAGCCCCAACCAAACAAAGCTAAAACACTGCGTGGGCGAACCCTTTCATGTGTCGGTACCGTTAAGCCCTCGAGAACGGTACCCTTGTTTTCGGGACAAATCGCTTCGAAATAGTGTTGGATCGATTTTGCAGTAGCGAAAGGATGAAGACCCCGTTGCCACGGCGACAGCACCTTCGTGTTCTACAACCGAGTTGAAATTGAAACACGACACATGCGGTACGTGGGAGTGTAGTGAGCTTAACCTCTTAGGGTATAGGGACTTTACAGAGGAAAAAATATCCAAAGGAACTATTATCAGGTAATAACGAATACGGCATCGATTACATGAACCAGTCCCAGACCGCTGGGGTGGGGTGTGTCCACGAAACGCCACGTTAGGCGCTATACGACATATATACGCACAGCATGCTATATATCCGTACTTCTCCACGCTCTCCTGAGACGGTTGTTAATATCGCCACCAACGCTTGCACCGCCACGTCTTATCGCCACCTATTTCACAACGCCAATGATTACCTCACCCAGCAATCTGTCAAAGACAGCCATTTCACTACTTGGTAGATAGCAAATTCCCCTTAATTTGACTTGACGGACGGCACACTACTAGGCTTTAGTATGGAACATTCGGTCCTACGGACACCACACGACTAGATTTTAGTATCAAAAACTCGGTGGAACACGCTTGACCGGCGGACAGTTTCTCATGATGGCCACGCCTCCCGGCATATTCGCCACCCAGGCATCTTTCGCACGACAACGCTTCATCTTAACGAACCCTCTACCATTGCATTTAACACCGCCCCACCCAGGCAGCCTGCTCACGACGACGCTTGGTGCCCACCTGGGGGAGCGCCAGCCCCTGCAGCACGAGGTCTGCGTCTCCCCCAACGATGACAGCGCTCTCTTCCGTCCCTTCTTGGCACATGTGCTTGATCCAATCAATGCATTTCAACTCCCCTTCTCCCGGCACGCTCGCTCCAGATACGTAGAACGTAACCCCGCGGTAGCTATAAAACAACGGAGCGCAATGGACGAAGGAAGAAAGGGGGTAGAGCATTAAACAGATATGATCCCATACGAATTCCAAGCGGGTTGTCCCCAAAAACGTGGATGCAGTTCTAGCAGAGCTTTGCACACAAATGACATGTACTCATGCCTCTGGATATTGGCATGTATTCGTACAGCTGCGGAATGGCATGCTTTCATGCTGTTGGACATTGACATGTATTCGTACTACTACCGTACTGGATACAGGCGGTTCCAAGTGATCCGCGGTTTGCATGACTTGAATAACATAATCACTGTTGATGACAGAACGGCAGCTGGCTTGGCGGCACTGCTGCTGCGCTCACCACGTTCTCTGACTCTCTTGAAAGGCGTAGTGCTCCATCGCAGGCAGTTCCACACTAATACATCAGCTCCCCACACCAACACCTACTGTAGTACGATTAAGTAGTACCTGATCTCTCTGCTGCCCATATGTCCAAGTTACGAAATGACCACACAATTGGAAGCCATGGTTGTCAGGGTGAACAGCACATAACCATCAATGGCGGCAGTTGGCTATACTATTAATAGACTATAAATAGAGCATACTATTAATAGACTATTAATACAGCAACGCTACGGAAGGGGGGATGTTAATACCAGGTACATGTTAACACCCCCTCGTTCACCACCGGGTTCGAGTCACTCGAAGGCGTCATTCTGTACTTCACTGACACTAAGATTTTAGGAGACTTGTTTGGCGCAGCGCGGCTAATTGCTTTGCAGATTCACATCGCAAAACTACAACAATACGACAAGTTAAGACCACACAAAAACAGGGGGGTCACGCGCGCGAGTCGTCCCGAACCATTCTATAAAAAAGGATCAAAAAGGCGACCGCCCTACCAATGCCACGGTCAATAATAGTATACTAATAACAAAAGTTGCCGACTAATATTAAAATACAGCGTATTACCGGTACTGTAGTTGTAAGCGCGGTATTTGACGGAGCACGGCGTCATGGCATCTGGCTGGCGCGCTCAAGGCTCGGTGTGAGGAGTTATATTATACCGGTACCAGGTATAAACTACATAGGTCCATTGCTAATAGTTTTCACTCCGCCACTCAAGCAATAAGTTGTTACCAGGTAAAAAAATCTCAAAGCCCTAACCACCACCACTGATGACAGCTGACTTGGCAATTTGGCACTTCTCCTGTGTTCACTAGCTCACCATGGCTTCTGACTCTCTTGAAAGGCGTAGTACTCCATCGCAGAGGCCACCTTTTCCATGAACTCCGTGCCGGGAGAAAGATGCAGAGAGCTCATGCTGTACTGGGCATTCCGCTTGATGTTTTCCCGACGGCTGCGCTGAACGATCAACTTTGCCAAAGGCGCGCTGGATGTGATTTAAAAAAAGAAAGGGAAAAAACAGGAAAGTCTATTACTAGGGCTGGGAGTTGGCTGACAATACTATTAGTAAGTCGCCGACAAATCATTAGTTGGCTAGGTATTGACGCGGCCGTTTCCATGAACCCGGAGCCTGCAGAAAGTTGTCTCATAGAGAGCTCATGCTGTAGTGGGCATTCATATGTTTTCCCGACGGCTGCGCTGGACGATAGACTTTGCCAAAGGGGCACTGGGTGCGATTTCGAATTTCGAACAAGAGACAGGAATACGTCGAAAGGTCAATCACTAGGGGTGTGAGTTGGCTGACTATACGTTGGCGACTAGTTGCTAGTTGGCTCTGTAATGCTGTTAGTACCGAGCGGTAAACTTGCGGAGTTCTGGGCTCGAATATACAATCCAACTGAAGCGGCGGTGCGCTAAATAAACGACAGCATCGTACCAGATTTGCAGCCGTGCGGTTGAATCGTATCGTATTCATACCTGCCATCGAAGGCGAAGACCACGCTCTGTCGAGGTGCACATCGTCTGAGCGTGTGGTTTACGTCCCGGAAAATGCGCCGCATGGCGTGGTTCTCATCGCGCGCCTTTCGCAACGCCACGTGGAGAACCTGTCGCTCACACCAGCCCAACGCGTTTCGGATGAGCGAGACGACAACAAACGAGCGCCGGTATCGGTGACTTCTACTGATATGGATAAATGAACGCTTTTACTACCGGGAAAAGGGTCCAACTATTAATTCCAAGCGAGTTGTCTCCGAAACGTGGGTGCCGACCTAAGCGAGTTAAAACTGGTTTGGGGGTTGACTTCGGTATAGACGAAGCTATAAACTCGTTTGGGCTAGGCTAATTGTTCTTTAGTTTTAGGCTAATTGTTCTTTAGTTTTCAAGAGTTTTCCCCCCTTTTCAACTTGCGACACCCCCGGGATTTCAAGCCAATCGCGTCCCGAAGGAAGCTATAGCCTGGTACAAAAAGCAAACAGGGTCGAAAGCAAACGACGACCACAGCACACAAAGCAACGCGGGCTGCTATGCTAGCTAGAGAGTGGTACGGCACACCTAATGTCCAGAAGTACACTAACAAGGAGTTCTATCATATGATACGCGGGCAGCATGATTCTACTCGTACATACCTGGTACTGCAGATCGCCCACCCCAAGCGGTTGACGACCGCGTTTCTCAATGTGTTGATCACTACTGTGTAGCTACTGTAGGTCCCACGGGCTGGGGACATAAACAAGAGGTAATGTCACATGGATGTTGCGATAGTCGAAATAATTCCGCGAGTGGATTAAACATGCCGGAGGACACGTTCCTCATTCCTGACCTGGTTCATGTCAATGCAAACGTGGTCGTACAACTCCTGCTGCTTGGGAAACGCGTCTATCACGGCCGAAGGAAACGCTCCGGAAAACCACTTGTGGAAACCCGCGATGCCAGCCTTCGCCCCCACCACCTAACCACAACAGGAGCATACAGCAACGCATACAGGAGCACGAGCACACAGCACACGGCATAGATCAGCAGCGAGGTGACGGTTTGAGTCAATCACCACCTACTCGTAGTATGCACAAGAGCATACAACATGCTAGGGTACCCGGTACAGAACGGTACAGCACGGTGTAGCAGCAGCACGCAGTTGCTGGTATTGTCCACAGAAGCGTAGTATACAGGTACAGCATCAGCAGCATAAGCAGCACCTCCCTTGTGTGACTGACGCCTTGAGAATCTTACTCGTACGTAACCAAACAGCATACTTCTGAAGTCTACGAGATGACACAGAATTTAAGAACTGATGTGCAGGCTCTAATTACGCAACGAAATAAACAACTCCAGGTACACGATGTCGGTGCCCATTCGAGGCCGCTATCCTGCTCAATAACAGGTGGTAGGGCCAGGCCACGACGAGGCCTCTGGCGCACTGCTTGCAGCTATCCTCATGGCACAGCAGTACGTAGCCCGAACACCGCTCAACCTCCACCCCCCACCATCTGATCCGTAGCCAGCAACACGAAATCTGCAACAGCATTACCTGGCATAGCAGCACGGTAAGCCATGTGAGGCGACATCTTGGCATTAGCATCCGTCCGCCGTGTCCGCGCAGCAACGAATGTGGCAGCAGGCCATGCATCTTCCATCTTTCGTTCATCGTTCATCGTCATAGTGAAAGGTTTCCATAAATGTTTTAGCGCCTACTGCAACAGGGAATCGGGGACACCTATTACCCGATTTGTTTTCGTATCTTTCTTGCTTTCTCCCTTCAGTTTTCGTGTGCCTGCTACGTAGCTCTATATGTACGTACAATAGAGTTACTGCTGTTGCATTGCAGGACTCAATTAGGACTGGTGTGAGCAGCTCCTCCTCACGCATAGACCATGACCGAGAACACTGCCGCAGCAAGTGACTTGCCGCATAAGATTACAAGTGATGCCCCCGCCGAAGTTCAGGACCAGTCACCACGCGAAAACGAGGGGGGGACTCTGGAGAAGGAAGAGGTGGGAGTTCGTATGATATTATCTATGGTAAGGAAAACGAAATATGACATACGGCAGATATGGATGTGTCGGTACGGGTACTATGCTATGGAAGGATCCAAGCATCATGGTAGGCAACCGACGTTCAAAAACGCACCTCTGAGGAGGCCGTATAGTTAGTCGGCTGTGAATGATCAAGCAACATGGGAACCTCTGCACACTGGAGGCATTATTATAAAAATCAAAATACACTCCAGCTAGCTGTGAGATCGAATATTTTGTCGAAACTCATTTTTGCAGGCTGTTTGTGATACACCGATCGAGGCATTATGTCACATTTTGCAACACTCGTGTTTCTCCTCCGCACCGGCACGCCGCAGTCAATCAATGATACTGCTGTGCAATCTCCTCCGAAAGAAAGCGGAGAAGAGCCGGGCACAACGAATTGCGAAGATGACAACGAAGAGAAGCGAGACACAGCGAGTTGCGATGATGACGGCGTCAAAGTAGCGGAAGTTGAAGACCTCGACGTGCCCAAGGCGAAGGAGTCCAAGGTAGAAGCTGATGAAAGGACCAAGCTCGCGCGCCGACGGCGTCGGTGTCCGGTTGTGGATGTTGACATGTACACCAGCGGCGGGGCTGGGGAGATGAAAGAGGGAGGATCTGGAAAAGAGAGGTAAGCGGCGCCCCGTACAGCCAGCCTCCTTGTTTCGCTCGCTGTGCGTAAGGGCACACAGCGTTGCGGCGTTCCGCCGCGTCGTCTCAAAATGTTGTGGGAATAGCGTTCCTTTTGGTGGAGTTTGTTTGCTCTACATCGTACTCTTCTTGCCATGGACATACTAATTGCAATAAAATAATACAGCGCCTACATAAAAAAACGTGGCTCAGATAACCTGCTGGTACTGAAGTAGTACTTCTGCTAGCTGTACGTCTGCACGAGAGAGAAGTAGATGTAGAGCTCTGCTTGTATTCATGTACACGAGCTCTTATGTCTAGATGTCATGTGCGTGCCTGTGCAACAACTTGCCAGCATCCGCAAATAACCAAGCACAATACACGCCCCTTTTTTTGGCAATGTTAATTGATCGATCACAGAACACTTGCACAAGCGATTATACAAGAAGACGTGGCGGGTTTGATGCAACTTCTGAAAGGGGGCGCAAGTGTGTCAGAGACAGATTCCCACGGGTGGAATCCATTACACTGGGCCTCCTCACGAGGAAGCGTCATCATGACCCACATCATATTGCAGGAAAGCAAACCATCGGCGGAATCAGGTGGGGCTCTCGACGTAGCGTTGCCCGGAAAACGAATGACCGTGTGTATACCTTGGGTTCACTATAGTCCCGCTAACAACCAACAAGCCAAGGAACAAGCCACCTGTAGTACACTGCGTTATACAAGACTAAACTCATTGTATGTGATTAGGCAAGGGTAATATACCCCCAGGACCCGTGCTACGATAGAGGTAGCACTTTTCGGCTGACACGTTTCAGAATGACGGGGCTCCTTAGGGTCGGTCTTAACGATACGTACAGCACTTCAGTTTTTGATGGATTTTCGGCATTTTACCTAAATCTGCGAATGAATGTGTTGACGAGTACGAGCCTCAGTTGTCTCGCGAGACAATCCTCCACCCGGCACAGGACCGTCACTGCAGCAGCAACGCTCGCGGAAGACACCCACGTGGTCGTCCCACTAGAGTCGGCCTTACACGTAGGCACGTGTCGGGGCCTTGGGGAGTGAAATCCATCACCAACTCGTCGCGCTACAACTCCCAACGTGACAAAAGTCTCAGCTATTGCCATCAGCGAGCTCGTTCGGTCGGCCGCCTCGGTGCGGTCACTTTGTCAGCTTGTTGGTTGTTCTCATGAACATGACGGTTGCGATTCATCTTCTATCAGGGAGTTCCGGAAATCGGGAATAATAATCGGAGTATAGTTGAGTCAATGTTCGAGAATTGCGCCGTTTTTACCTGGTCATTTCCGATAAAAAAATATTATTGTCGTTTTTACCTGGCAATGATTTTCGAGAGTAGATGTTTGCAGCATGAGACTGTTGTTACTTTGTTTGACTTGGAGGAGTTATTGAAGTGAGGACTGGAATTTTGATTTTGAGTCTGTTGGGGTTCTGAGTTTGATGCGAGTTCATTACGATATGACCATGTATCAACCCTGCGATGTCGTGCCTTCTCGTGCACAAAGCAGGGGGGATATTATTAGTGTCTTCGTCGTGTATAATGAGGAGGGGGGATGTTGGTTGCCCTCGTGAACATGACGGTTCTGATTCATCTTATTTCAGGGAGTTCCATATATATTGTGTTGGTAAGGGATTCGTAAATAATAAGGTGTAAGGGGATCGTTTGGCAGGATGTTTCCCGGCACGATTTGCCATGAACTGTCACTCGTAGTTTTGCTCCATATGAGACCGAGTCAGGCTCGACGGCTGGATAATATAAGAAAGAGTTCAGTGTCACCGTCTTGAGTCATCATCACGCCTTCCCGCGCCAGCTACGTGTACACCTTGAGAGATCTATCAACACAACTCGACGACGAGAGCTGAGAGACTCACTGCACCTTCTGCGATCAGCCATAACCTGTCAATGACCTTGGGAACGACCCTGCTCAGGCTCGTGCGCTCGCGAGTGGTGGCACAGCTCGAGCGGTGCCGCTGCCCGATCCTCTAAACCCTTGCACCTAAATTTTAGTTTTTTTCCTGAAACAACTGAAAAACTTGAAAAGGTCAGTTTTTCCTGGGGTGCCATTTTTAGTTTTTTCCCGAAATAAAACCAAAACCTTCGGTTCCAACCGAAATAATTGCTTCGTTAGGAACGACCCTTGAACCCAAAATCGTCGGTAATTTAGGATTTGTTATTGCATGATTCTCGTTGTATACCTAGGCCATGGGATTTTTCATCCGGTAGCGGCTTTATTTTGCTCCAAATCAGTTTTATGGAGAGGTCTTACTAAGGCCCCAAAGGGAGGAACCTCGGAAAAAACGTGGTGCACCTCTATCGTAGCACTCGTCCAGTAGGAGCTAGTGAAGCGCCCGCCGTTGTAGGCTCTATTTGTCGTACCGCCCTCCAGAAAGGCGAGCATCAGCTACTTGCTGTTTTTTGTCATACTCAGCACCATCATACTCTCTACGGCGATTCCGAGATACACACTTAGTCTTAACTCTGGCGTGCTGTCAAACAAACAACGCTTTATCGCGAAATGTTGTAGTCCTGACCGCTCTCGCTCCTTTTTGGCAGTCATCTCGTCATCGCTCAAAAATAATACATCTCCCCACCCATGGCTCGACGAAAAAACAGAGAAGTTGTGTTGGTCTCCTCCGCCTCCCTGCAGAATAGAAACAGCACAGGGCAACCGCTAAGGGAACGAGCATTGAGACCGCCAGACTGATATTTACAGGAAACAAATAGACTCGGGTGTCGTATACGCTAAAGTTACCGCACCCTTTCTCAAATAATAATCCAGCCTGAACCAGGCGTCATGTTACTTACTACGCGTCATTGTGTACTGTACCTGGTATGTAAAACTTTGGTGAAATACGGCGCAAAACGAATAGATTCTGACGATTATACGGACGAGGAGGCCACTTCAAACCGCTTTGACTGCCTGAACGCCACGGAAGAGCTGAGTGGCTGGACACCCCTGCACCTTGCCGCAATCGGGGGACACCTCGACGTGGTCTACCTCCTCATGGAAGCTGGTTGCGACGCTCGCGTTCAGGACAAGGTACAGTAGGTTCTCACCGCAGCAGTGCAATTAGCAAGGTGGATAACTACTTTTGGGGCTTCGGCGGGGAAAATATTAAACAAATGACTGGCGAGTGCAACATCGGCCACGCGTTGCAGCCCGGGTAGCTGGGTGGGAGATGTGCCCTATTAATAACTCCAGTTAATGTAGTAAGGAGTTGAAAGACGCGCGCAGCATAGCACTACTCGAACTAACGCACATTCTTCCCGAGATTTGAGTGATTAGATCGCGCTCGCCGCCTCTTTGGTCGCTACGTATAGTCCCAAAAGCGCGCGCCGCTAAAAATTAGTGAAAGAGAGACGACCAATAGGATCTGCACGGCGTGGATACTATTTATTTTGATCGACCGGTGTACCCTTCCTTCGAAGACGCGAGCAAGAATGGGTTACTCAATCGTTAGAAAACCAATGTCTACCGCCAATGGACGATTTAACTATTGTTCGCCCTTGTTTCTTCAACTTGGCCATGTTGTCGCAGGTGGGCGATAGAGCGATCAACTGCGTCAAGCGCGTAACAAAACGACAAGGGGGAAGCGCGGCACGACTGCGGAATGCTTTGCTCGACCTTTCAGACACAGAAAGCGCAAGCGACGAAGGCGAAAGTTCTTCCATGCACGGTGGAGATTGTAAGAAGCAGCCGGCGCCTCGCACAAGAGAATCAAACAGAGAGCGACGTTGTAAACGCTAGAGGCGTAGCCACCTCTGCTCGAGCTGACAAGGACGAAGGAAACATTAGGAGATGAGCCATCTCTACGTGAGCTAACAAGGACTATCCGATTGTGTTGGTGCGTAAAAGTCCAGGCGCACCCGCGAAACTGAGTTCTCGTACGTCCTACTGAAAGTCTAGATGGTCTCACCGCGCGGTCGAAAGAGACGCTTTACATTTCGTTATTTCAGAGGACAGAATGCGGGAGAGTAATCCTCGATAATCAAGCCCTCAAAACTACAGACCAGCAATCCTTCAAAACGCCTACAAATGTGTATGCAATCCTCTACAATTTGCAACCGTCATCGCTGGTACATTCACACGAACACTAAAAGCGTGTGCAATTACGCTAACGTTCTGTACCGCAGATAGCCCATTTTATTATACCGGTCGAACACCGACGAAGCTGTACGACTGCCCTTGGCGAGATACAAAAACTTTGCGCATTAAACTATCAGAGCTCGCCGACTCAGCTCCACGCCTGCCCATCACACCATATGACTGATCACGTCACGCAAATCCGGGAGATGAGTTTCGACGAAGGTAAAGTTATCATTCTCACAGCCGATGTTTCTTACTAATTACCAGGTAGAAACACACAGGAGGATATCATATGTACATATACATGCGAGACTCCGATTCGGTCAGGGAACAAAAACATATATGAAGGCAACTGGTTGTACAAAACGCTGAACGAACGCCTCAAGCTACTACTGCAAAAAACTATCCCACACCAATTCCAACTAAGTTTGTGCCCAAAAACGCGGGTGCAGTAGTAGGTTAGTTGACCCATTTTGTCGACCGCAAAACATACCCCACACAAACTCCAAGTAATTTATCTCCAAAATCGTGCGGCGTAGTTTCAAAAGAGATTTGGGTTAGAACTACAAAATGTGCCCCGCAACAACTGCAAGTATATTTCGTCCTAAAAAAACGTGAACGAGAGTAAAGTTCTAAACAAGTTAAAGACGGCACACGACTCCCGAAGACTCAACAGAAGGCAACCATTAATAAACGCGAGAACACAGCCATAAAGAATGGATAGCGTTCCGGTGTGTGGTCACCAACGAGATGTTAACCCCCTCTCGGGAGCTTGCTATCGGTCTCGGGAGCTCGTAGAGCTCGTGCAAGCCCCCCCCCCGTCGGCTGCCGCGAGCCCGCTATTTCGACTGTCGGGGCCCCCCTCAGCTGCGTTCAACGAAGATCCCGATCGACAAACGGTTGCGACAACCACCGTAATGTCGTCCTTCTTGCCCCCCCGAAAATCAGCTACATCCTCCTCAGGCATGTCCCACCCGTTTTGGCTTCGATATTGCGGAGGCTCTCCGTTATCGCTTTGAACACTCCTAGCCCCAGCGCGTACAGCTCGTTCCACAGACGTCCCCCACTTCATCGGATTCCAACTCCATCCTTGCCCATTCCCCATTGCTGATGATCCGTCCGTAGTGCCTCGCATTGGTACAACTCCCGCCGCCACAGCTTCCTCTTCCCAGGGAGTAAGGCGCTCCTTGTCGAGCGAGAGCTCGTACGCCCAGCGCGCCAGAACCCCAGACAAGTCGAGGAGCTTCTCAGGGAGCGGTGGCGGCGTCACCTCCCGGTCACGCTTGGATACCTCTGAGATGCAACGAACTATATCAGCCTCGTACAAGTTGTCGAGCAGGCCATCCGTAGCCAATACAACCACGTCTCCCTCCCTGAACAAAATGAAATGAAACAGAGGCGAGTCACGACAGGGGTAGGAACTAAGCTCAAACGCAACGTTTTTCTCTATGAAAATCGAAAGAGAGGCGAGGTACGAGAGGGGTGGGAATGACCTCAAAAGCGGTATGAAGCATCTGGTACTTCGGGTAGTCGAGAGGAGCAATAGCAAGAGTCGTCCGCACGATCTACTTGGTTTGGGTGCTTCCAACTTGTCTGCTACTATTTAGTGGTATCAATAGAGCCGAATAGCTGAAAGGCTACCAGAAACACTGTGGTTCTACCAAATATATATATATATATATATTATAAAAATTAAAATACACTCCAGCTGTGAGATCCAATATTTTGCCGAAACTCATCTTTGCAAGCTGTGGGTGATACTCCGATCGCGCGTATTACGGGTTGTGTGTCCTCATTAAGGATATAGGTCGGCGACTCCCCTTGGAACTACAGTGTAGCTATCAGGGTCAACAGGGTGATGTTAGTCAGTCTGTGCGCGGAAATTATAAAACCCGTTTCTGAGGGGGACAAAATCTGACAGCTGTGGAAGGAAATGCATCAGTTTATCAAGTGAATACTGTAAGTCGAATAACCGGTGAGGGGAGGACGGAGTTTTTAAGGACGTGGGGGCCTGATTTTGATCAAAAGGGAGGCGGGAGGGGGGGAGGGGGGGGAGGGAACGGGTGGGGCAGGTCAATTTGTGCGTGAAAACTATACATCCTTCTTTTAGGGGAGGGGGGGGGAAAAGTGCCGGGGGGGGCGGGGGGCGGGGGGCGGGGGGGAAGGGCTTTAGGTCGCATAGATGTAGGGGTTTGCTATACGCGTGGTGCTAGGTCTAGGCGATGGTGCGGGTGGTGGGGAAGGAGGGGGCGTTGGGAGCGGGGGTGGTGGGAATTGCAGCAGCGGCATGGACGGCTCTAAAACGATAACGAGGCGATATCCAGGGCGTGGAAGTGTTAATTACTCTGGCGGGTTTCGATATTAGGTTATATATGATCCTTCTTTCTTCTGTTATTCGGTCAGGAGTTTTTTTCGTCTCGGCCTCAGTATGGGATTCTCGGGACTGGAATTCTCGGCCAAATCGCTTCGTTCGACCACCGCGTTCGGGGAGCGGCTCCAACGCCCCTCGCCCTCCCTTATCCGTTCTGCACCTCGACGTGAACGCGGATAGACGCTGAACGAGACAAGCGAGAAGTGCGTTTTTTTTTTTGCATTTTGGGCGATATACGCCCGAGCTATTCTTGGATCTTGGCATATGTACTGTAGAGCTTAAACGAAAAAAATCAAGGGACAGCATTTCCAAATTGGCATCATTTCCAAATTGGAATATAATTTTCTTCCCGACGACGCTTTTTTCATGGCGGCCTCGAAGCGCTTGCCCTATCGTAGCTACTACTACTGCTGTGTGTCGTTGCCTTTCGGCTCAGTGGGTATAATGCTATGTAACCAACGAAGAATGTGCAGTGAGTACGATTCTCACCGAGATTATATTTGGTATTCAGGAGCGTGCGCACTGGAGACGTCATGAATGATTATGATAGTTGTTAGTGTTCTCCTGAGTACTACTGAATGTAGTAGTACGTGGAGAGGGGATAGCTCCGGAGATCCCCCTCACGAAGTAGGTGATAATTAATGAACGAAATCAAAAACATATTTAGTTGTTTTTTTAGCATAACCCAATGAGTTACCGAGTCACGCGGCAGTGGGTAGTGCTATGTGTCGTGAGTCCGATTCTCACCGACTTCATATTTGTCTTTTTCAAGCGTGAGCGCTGACGACATTATGAATGGTTATTTTGGTAGTTTAACATATTATGTAGCACTACCCACTGAAGTACCGAGTCAAGTGATTAAGTCACAGTGCTGCAGGATTTCTCGGTCAAATCATTTTGTTCGAAGGGCGCTGTCCAACGCTTTCCTTATCCGTCCCCTACACCTGTGGTCGTGGACGCGTACTACATATGGGAGGTAAGAAACACATCCGGGGATCGAGGCGACGATTCTGGATTTTGGATTCCTGGGCTGTTCTGTTTCCGAGAACGGGTCAACGCGTGGCGTACTAATCGATGGCACAGCAGCTATAGTAGTAGTAATTGTTGAAGTAGTTGTAGTTGTAGTTGTAGTTGTAGTTGTAGTTGTAGTTGTAGTTGTAGTTGTAGTTGTAGCTATAGTTTTATTTATAGTTATAGTTGTAGTTGTAGCTATAGTTGTGGTTGTAGTTGTAGTTGTAATTGTAATTGTAATTGTAATTGTAGTTGTTGTAGTTGTAGTTGAAGTTGTAGTTGTAGTTGTAGTTGTAGTTGTAGTAGTTGTTGTTGTTGTTGTTCTCACATTAACTCGCATAAGCAAATCCGTGGTCACATGACAGGTTCCATCAGTAAATAATGTTGACTGACACGACAAGCAAAACTTCTCTGGGTAACGCGGCGTCAACCATCGTAATATCATACCATTTGGGGGAATGTAGTATCTATGCAATGATCCTGTTTTGTTACATTCAAGTGTCAGCCGGTCGCCCCGGTGGTCTAGTGGTTTTACCCTCGAATACTACTAACATTTTTTGTCCTGGAGTTCGATTCCCACCATAATGAGATTCGACTTTATTTGTAAAAATGCAAAAAAAAGGGGTCAACTAACTGCTGAGAATGCCTAGCAGCGTGGGTCGGTACAGGTCGACGCGAGTCGACGAGGGAAGAAAATGCTGACTTCTTCTCGCGACAAAAATGAAGGCACGTGCCGAAGTAGAGACGGAGGAGGAGGGCCCGCTGTTTTAATCCCGGATCTGAGTTACTAACGGGAGGGAGCGCGAGAGTGGTGCGAGGATAATGAATGGAATGAAGAAAAAAAATGTTGCAAAGGTATGTTATTACTACCACACACAGCACCCCTATCCTTTTCCGGGATTTTTTTATTTGGATGTGTCCATTCCTCTCTCTAGGCAATTTTTTTCTGACAGATTATTTATTTTTGGTGCAGTAGTAGTACATCCTGAAAGAAGATACTGAAGTGTCTGCGCCTAGTTTTTTCTTGAAGTTGGTTTTTCAGTCGGAATTGAAAATTAGTAAATATCGAACTTTGCCGCTATGCGCTTAGTCCGAAACGAAAAAATACTACTACCAGGAAATAATATTTTAGTCTCTCAAGTAGAAAATAAACACGGCACTGTCAGCAGTCGTCATGGTAGAGGCACTCCGGATATTATTTATTGAGGGGACGTCCGATTTCGACAACGTGAAAGTACCCGCGAAGCACAGACAGCAAATACACATATCCCGTCTGCCCGAGTAAAAACAGAGAAGAAGCGCTACGACAATCTTCCGTACGAGCAAAGCCACCCCACATCTATCTTAGAAAACGCCGCCGCAACGAGAGATAGATCTCCTCTTCGTTTTCCTCCTCGCCCGTGACCACGCAGACCAATCAATGCGACAGCCTTTAGGTAATAAACAAAGCTCTTCTTCCAAAATCTCGCCGGTTGACATGGTCCCATGTCGACGTTTGATGCAAAACCGACTTTGCATCCTGTCGACTTCGAACCTCCATTGCCACGGGGACAGCAGTGCAGTCTCTTCATTGATGCCAAGTCCTCTTTCGTTTTGCCCAGGAGAGGCGAAGCAGGTGCTCAATACTCTTTTCGGTATTTTTGTTTGATATACGCCAACTTTTATTTGACGGCACATTCAACAACAGTGTGTTTTGCCTATCCTTGCCTTCTTTGTTGTATATGACGTTTTTCTTCGGTCAAATTATAACCTTCATAATCTCATGTTCGTTTTTAACTCTTTGCATTACTTTAAAGTTCAATGAATGTCAAATCGAACAGCTTTAACTTGTCGAGGTGCTGCCCTGCCCTACCCGAAGCATGGGCGCCTGCGAAAACCAGTCGCCCATGCGGAGCCCTTGTACATATATGCAATGGTATTATGTTTAACGGCCATTCACGTATTGTCTTACTTCGTATGTATTTTAAAAAACAGCTGAAAAAATCGCTTCCTGCGTGGAAGTCCGGCCGCGTCTCCTTCAGCTTCGCTTGGGGGACCATTCTGGTCGCCAACATGTTGGCTCCACCGCAATACGTCGGGAACGTAAAACATTTGGCCTAATTAAACACCACGATATACCCAGTATTGGTTTTCAGTTAAAGCGCACAGTTGTGCATAGAGACGACGACGAATACTAACTGCTGTATAGTTGGAGTCAAGATGCAGACTCGAAGATTATGCATTTTGTAACAGAACCCACCTGAGATAAAACAAGAACGGCTCAGCATCCACTGCTTTATCTCGACTTCCCGTTCCTAGCTGATACGGCTGGTTGAACTGATGTCGTTGCGTGGCCGTCCTCAGCGCTACGAAGGGAGTCCCTCGGGTGTCCCTGGGCACAAAAAATGCGCTGGAGTAATAAATTTGGCGAACATACTTCTCCCACGTTGCACCATCTTTCCAAGAATAATGTGTTTTTCCAATGGTCTATTGCATCAATTTCTAACGCACGATGCCTAGAACCCGCCCCCAAGTACGACCTAGGCTTCTGTTCGGTGCACTGACTATACCCAGCGTCCGGCGGCAATCTTCTCGAGCACTGCTGTTTTTCTACCTGTCCTATCGCCTGTCTATACGACACTGGCACGCCGCCAAGAGTGGTTCAAGATGGATGTCCGTTCGGCAGTACGAAGTACCGCACAAAAAATGAAGGAAACCAAGCATCACAAATCTCGGACAGGGCCTTAGCGCCTAATGCGGTTGGGGTGCTATCGTTTTTTTCTGAGGACCCCTTCCGAAGCTGACTTTGACCAAAAACGAAAGCGTAACCGGTGAATTATCCCACGGTCTACCTGCAAACTACCTGGAAAGCTATAAACCCGTTTGTGCTGGTCGGTGTTACCGTGTTACTTGCCCAATTGCTTGCCCGGTGGCCAGCTTTCTCCGTTCTATAGTTTTCAACAGCATTTATACGTTATCGTACCTGGTATCGCTCTCATATTATAGGAACGCGTGTGTTCCTCCTTTCACTTTGCGACACCCCCGGGACTTCAAATCCAACCATTCTGAAGGGGAACCTTGTACAACGACTAACATTGCAGAACGTGAACGCTCATCCAACGATATTAAGTACGAGATTCCGGAGTTGGCTATTTAGTGCACAAGGGCATTAGTTGAGGAGCCCCACTAGGCAGAAATAATCCGACCAAAAAGCGCTACACGTATCCCTATCGCAGCACACGTCCCCTGTTGAGACATTTTTAGTTGGCATACCTGCGAACAAGTAGGGCGCCCGAGTCACCGACATTGACCCCATTGAGCGTACCGTACACGGGATCGAACGTTACCTGTCAAGTTCGCCCCGGGGGCGGGTAGTGTTCGTGAATTGAGCCCTTTTGGGACTTCAGAGGGGGACATGGACGAACGCAAATGGCGAATACAGAATCGGCCACACGATGTCCGGGTTGTTGGGTTTCGTGAAGTGTTCCAGGAAAAAAGCAAGTGGGTCTGCAACACGCGGCGGAGCATGAGTACTGGTTGTTCTGCTGCGCAATCACATTATGAGGGGACGGCTTAGACCACCACCTCCCGGATTGTTGTTGCCGCTACCTATACCAGGGTCCGAAAAGTCATAAGCCGCGAACAGCATCAACCGGAGCAGAGTCATATGGTACACAAAAAGCGCCCAGTTCGACTACGAGCTGGCCCCGCAATCCGATGTATCGAACCACCGAATGCGACTGCTGCAATGTTCACGTTGCAACACTGGCGATTGACTGAAATCGTCGAAACAGTTATTTTTTTTCTCTGTTGTTGAAAAATGCCGATGCGTACGTACACACGATTATTTGTCTTCTGGTCTCCACCGGATATCTGGTTGTGTTTTTTTGCGAGCAATCGGGAAAAAAAAGTCTTCAGTTAGTTGGCAGTACGTCAGCGGCTGCCGTTGCGCTTGATCAACGCCACGGTAGAGGCGGTACTATACGTACTATGCACTATCGGTACTATAAGTACTACACCCCATTCTCATTCCGAGCAGCGTAACAAGCAATTCGATGATCGCCTATGATCGCGTCTTTCACGAAATAATGAAGCATAGCAGCTTAAGACTTGCAATTCAATACCGTAGCCATTCGCGCGCGTCGCTTTGGGTCGCGAAAATACCCTTAAAGTGACTTTAAGGAATACCGTAGCCTTGGTCGCGTCATCAATAGAACAGTTCGCACCACACATGCCGTACAGGTTCCCTTCCCCGGCGCGTTTAGCGTGCCGTGTTCCAATGCCTGCTTAAGGTCCACTTTCGTTGCGAATCGCTGCTGGCGCCCGCCTTCATTCTCAGATAGCCGGAGCGAGTTCGCCGCCGCCTCTAATCGTTGAGCAGTGATATTGCCTGCGACATGCACAACCGATTGCGTAGAGCAGCGGCAGCAGCAGTTGTGGCAGTGGTGCGGGTAAGCGGGGTGACGCATGGAGCGTCATTCGTTGATCAATACAATGGCCTGCCATGTGCCCGATCGCGTAGAGCAGCGGCAGCAGCAGTGGTGGCAGTTGTGCTGGTACGCGAGGGGACACCGGAAGCAAAAATTGCCATCGTTCGGCGTGACAATGCCAACCGCTGTTGACAGTACATCGTGCGTGCTTCCGATTCTTAGAGACACATTACTGCAGCACCCTGGCGGGAAACGTGGCGACCCAGGGTGCGGTGTACTAATGTTTTACTTTTTGCAGCATGGACGATATTTTGTTCGAAGGCTGCAAGCTTTGCTGAAGGCAAAATACCGAACTCATGACCATCGAGAAATACAAACGCCGCAGCAACACTGACTAGCAACACATAGTACTACTGGGGGTGGTTTTGGGTGTCATTAATACTTGCGTTCTTATATACCAGGAAAGTTTTAACCTCTTCGTCTCCGAAACCAGCCAAGTTCCACTCAGACGGCCAGACGGCCAAGGGAAAGCATTATTCATCCTTTTGGAACTTTCGAGAAAAAATGATGGAAAAAAATACGAATACTGACTGCATCAGCCACACCAAGCAGCCCGGGAGGCTGAGATACGGAAGTGCCGAGCTGCAACATAAGGAACTGCAAGGCACCCGCGCAGCACGGAGATGCTCGTATTACAGCACGCTCCTCCTGTTAGTAGGCACTTGGTTAATTAGCACTCGTCGCTTTTTTTGCCTCGAAACATGGGCCCCAATAGAGCTAATACGCATCATATCATACCTGCAACGGCTTGAGCGAATCCTCTGGTGAATACTCCTGGATCGTGGCCTATTGCCCCCCAGCCCCCGACGCCGTCGAAAACCCCCAAGTCATGCTCTAGCACGAAGTAGGCGTCTTCTCCTCCTTGCCGGATAGAAGTGCGCAGCAGGATACGGGATACAGACCGCATAATATAGCATCAGCAGAGCAGCAAGAACACCTCAGTGTGTGACAGTCACCATCTCGCAGGGTTGAATACAATGTTTTACCAAGTGAGTCCCGATTCCACATACTTGGTGCCAGGTATGAAGCAAGCTGCTGTGTTCAAGTAGACAGGTATCGCACAGCGTGCTTGATCGTGATGCTGCGCTATTTTCTGGTACCAAGGTATACCCAGAGTAGCTAACCGAGAGGTATGCACTACGAGTACTATGCACGAGGTATAGTCGGTAAGACCATTTGTGACAGTCCAGTGAACGACCTGCGTACGTATTTGCTTTACACGTCATTCTTGAGTTCTGCAAAGCTTCCGTCACACCCTTGCTGGCAATGGGAACGTCTACCGCACGATTACTCAAGTAGACGTGCTTGAATCAAGCGCATGTGCACATCCTCTACTCCACTGCTTCTGCTGTGCTATAAGGCGGCTGTCTGCTGTCGTTGTGCGAGCCTACGATGCCACCTCACACAATTCATCTGCGTCGGCTCTTCTTGGCTGCCAGAACACGAGTACACTCAAGACGGAAATGTAAGTACCGTGTAAGTACTAATACGGCTACAAAACGTTCCTTACGTTTAGTCCATGGTGTTACATATTGAAGCACAAGTACAGCATGGTATGTATCACCAGAGATCGAGGAACACACAGGAGTTCTCGCCTTGAAACCAAAGCCATCGTCGAGTAGACACGAAAACAACTCTGTCAGCTATCAGTATATAGTCTCACCTCTAGCAACCTTCTCAGGATGAGGTATCATATAGCTTGCCACATCCAGAGTCAGGGTGTGCGCATTCAAACCTCGCCACCCTCCTCTGGTCGAGGTCGGATCACCTCTGGTCGACGCTATCCACCCTGAGTTCACAAAGGCTACAGAGCATGCTCCTTCCGTGGCTGCCAGCGCAATGATAATCTGTTTCCTCATCGTCCATGCGCAAGAAGAACCTGTCTTCTTGGCCCCGTCAACGACGGTGGTCGGGCCGGTGAAGGCGGCTGGCAGATATGCTCTATGATGCGGCGAGTTGATGAAGAAGGTTTGAACGTATTTTAGGTGGCATGCATGAATCGGGAGCATTCATATGCCACTTACGCCGCATCAGAGCCGCACTGAGAGAGCACTCGTAGTAAGCAGTGGACGTGCTCCAAACAGAAAGGAAAACATGGCGCCAAACTCTCCAGAAACTTGTCTAGTGACGCTAGCCTTCGCCACCGAGCAGTTTCCAGCGACCACTGCCTTTATAGGCGTGCCTTTAGGGGCTAACAAACGACACCGCAACAGGAGGATTCGAGCTCGAAAATCTCCTCCCACCCAGCAGAGTTCAACTACACCAGGCAGAGACGCCGGGCATAGAGTGCCTCCACCACCCGGGAGACGATCGCGAGCGGACACTTCGCGAGCGGACATCAGCAGCAGCCCGATCGCGGACTTATCTTTGCTACATCTGAACGCTGCCGAAGCTAGAAGGCCAACTGCTAGGCGAGCAGGACCGACCAAAGAACGTGTTCGCGGCAAAGGTCTAACTGCTACACCTCGTGACGATATGTCTGGGCGAAGAGAAGGAGCAGCAGGGCGAGCAGACGTCCACCCCGCTGTTGCGCGGCAGCTCGCGAGCGGGAACGTTATCGGGGCAATGTCCCTGCTAGTCTCAGCTGCCGACGAGATTGAAGCAAGCGTCAGACCGAACTTGATTGCAAGTAGTAAAACTACAGCCGCCGCTGATGTTGATGGTGTCAACTGCCGTGCGTCGGGCGACGTCTTGGCTTCCTTGCGCGGGGGCTTCGTTGCCGTGCTGCAGAGCTGCGCCAAAAGGGGACTCTGGAGGGAAGCTAACAGGGTTGTCGCGAGGTACATGCCGGCGGCTGGAGTTGAGGCGTCTGCGGCTGATTGGCTACTGGCGATCGATGCCTGCGCCGGGCCGGAAGGGTCGGAGCAAGCTGTGTTTTACCTCCACGACATGCGCATGAGGTACCTGTTGGGTTTCAATGGGAAAAAGTGGCGATGAAAAATGATCATTTACAACACGACCCAACACCATTTGCCCCACTAGCACCTAAAAGTTTGAGGCATGGACTATACCTTTAGTTCCCCATAAGTATAAAAATAACCAGGCAGCAAGAAGTGTATACGACACTCGCGCCGCACAATAGAAATTCATTGAGAATCGAGTTTGTTCTACACGAAAAAGAGCGCGCATGCCACCGAGCCCTCGCTACAGTATTCGAGAAACGGCCTCACGCTCTAAGCTCTTCGAGTTGTGTGACTCATGATTACCTGTCCCAGGTCCCACGTTGAGGAAACACCTGTTTTTTCCTGCAATCAACACCAGCAGCACAGCAGTACCAGCTCCCCAATATATTTTACAACGCCTGTTCAATTAACCGAAACACCTTTCAATCGAACCGACCCACGTCGGACCGCTGTCTCTCGAACCTCAGGGGGTTCGAGATAACTCGGGACGTGTACGGCGCGGCTGTCCGAGCTTGCACTCTCTGCGGCGGCACTGCGCGAGCCCTGTTCCTGCTCAAGGACGCGACCAAACGAGGCGTGCCCTTACCCCCTGCAGCCGTGGAGGGCGTCATGCGCGCGGCCGGGTGGCAGCAGGCCATCGCAATATACGAAGCGTTCGTTGAACTTGCTACCAGGCAAGCTCAAACAAGGAGCGCATCGGAAGGAGGACCCACGGGTGGCGCAGAAGGTTCGCTCGGCAACGCAGGGGAGGGCGACCTGCCCGGTCCCCGTCGGGGACAGGCGAGGCAACTGCACCTTTTATCGGAGGTGGCCCCCGGATGGGAGGGTGTTTGTCAGGCGGCGCTTGATGCTTGCGCGAAAGGGGGCAAGTGGGAGACCGCTCTGGAGGTTCTAAACGTTCTGCGCGCGGGTGGGGGGGGCACCGAGCTTAGCAGGGAGGCGTATGATAAGGCCATTGAGGTATGCGGGGATGCGAAGGCTTGGGATATGGTGCTGCTTCTTGTGGCGGAAATGCGGAGCGACGGGGTCCCCACTAGCCCGGCTGCGTTCGAAACGGCGTTAAAGGTATATAGAACTGCTTGCAAATATCGTATATGATACCTGGTACGATGTTTTTCTCTGGATTGCCAGGTCCGTGGCAAACGGTCTTGGTGTGTTTCCGCCGACGTGCCCAGGGCTTGACTTTTAGCGAAACCATCTACCGGTATAAGATACACATTCTACGATCTGCGATAGTGGTGCGTACTTTCATAGCACCTATCGGCCGAAGCATGCATGCTCCACCGGGCTCTTCAAATGAAGAACTACCCGTTGTCGCCACTTGGAACCCTCTTTGTGCTTTATACTGCTACCTGGCGTTTGTTTTATACCTCAAGTGGGCCACGGAATTGTTCATGGGGTTAATTAAGCTTACATTGTTTGTCAAAGTTGAGTTTCGGGTGAGGTACAGAGATCCTCAAGGGAGAAGCCTCGCAAGAATGAGGTAGTACAAGCGTCAAGATGTGTGTGTGACAGGACAGGCATATGTGCCTCCAGATCGCAAGGTCACCAACCAGCGCGAGGCTGCATGCGTTTTACCGAAGAACGTCTGCAATGTTTGAGGGAAGCAGCCTTGAGTTGGCTGCACATGTCGTGTCTCCGCAGGCGTTCTTTTAAATCCAGTAGTTTGTACGAGTATAACTTTGTCCGCAAATGTAAGTTCCGTCTGGGTCAGAAATACTATTAATGCACAAATGGTCCTTAGAGTTCTGGACAGAGTGGTAATATTTACCCCGGCACAGTATCCCGTCTACTCTCGCACAATTATTTACAGCGGTGTTTTATGGAATTGAACCATCGTTTAACGTTTCGGCAACCTTCGTCCTCCCGCATGTTGACGTATTGTCATGCCCAGGGCTGTGCTGCTACTGGCAGTTGGTCCTGGGCTCGGTCCCTCATGAGCTCCGTGTCCGCAGATTCTGCTAGCGGGGTCCGCTTGACCGTCTCTCACTACCTCGAGGCTCTCCGCTCGTGCGCAGCGGTGGTGGACAAGCCGGGTGGTGCCCAGGCGCGGTCTGCGGCCAACGCTGCTCTAGAGTTGCTACAGGACATCCGAGAGGCCCGATGGTTGAGCGGGCGACAGGGGGAGGACGCGTACCTGTGGGCGATGAAAGCTTGCATCTCCGCCCAGGATGCGTGGAGCGCTCTGGCTCTGTTGGACAGCGCACAGGATGATCGGGTGCGGAGGACCATGGCGTTGAGGACGGCGGCGATGCAGGTGTGATTGGGTGCCGCGTGACGTCTGCTTGCTGTCGACGCCAACACGGGTAAGCGCACATAGGTATCTGTAATGCGGTTGATCATTGTTTTTTTATTATGTTTTTGCAGGAATTTTTCCGGACAAAGTTTTAAGGATCGGCCATGGGTTGGGGTTAGGGCTTTTTAGGGTCACGCGCTCATCCTTTAGTATGCGCTTATCCAGATACATATTACAATATAGCACTCGCGATCGAATTGTTGCACGCAGCTTGCAAATATGAGTTTCGACTGAATCCTCGATCTCACAGCTGAGTTTTTTTTTTTTTAATATTAGCTGTGTGCGCGTGGCGTCACCCCATGCGCTCACTCGGCTCGATGTCGCAGGCGTGTAGCGGGGCGGGGGAGTGGCGAGCCGCTCTGTCTATCCTCGACGACGTGCACCTGGAGGGGCTACGGCCAAGCGGGGCGGCGTACGTGGCGGCGATGGCGGCGTGCGCGCGAGGGGGGGTGGTGGACTTAGCCCTGGAGCTGTTGGACAAAGTTTTGGTGGAGCACCCTGGTGACAAACGGGTAAGATCGTAAGAGTGGCGTGTTTTACGCTTTGGGTTATATTTTATTTGACATTTTTCCTTCATGTTATTGGCACGTTGGCGACAGAGGGTAAGAGCGGTGTGTATTTTGCGTTATGGATTTTGATACGTAGTATTCAATATTCACCCTGTGCGCGGGGTGATAATGAGACCCCGCAATGTTCCCGTAGAATGCTTTTTTTATCGACACGGTAGGGACAGTGCATTGGGAGGCGCCCGGAAAACCGTGTACTTAGTAACATATTTTCATATCACTGGAAGATACCTGGCATTGGTTTGCCGATGTGCGATTAATGGGCATGGGCCTTGAAGTTGGGCTCTTGGATGTTACGCTCCTACCCGCTACCCGGTGCACATTGTTTTTGCGAAACACTCCATTATGTAGTAGTCCAGTGCTGCAATATGTAGACATTGAAGCCGGTGATGCCACTGCAACTGTAATTAATAGAAGGAGGGGTACTGGACAGGCGTTTTGCGAATATATATGGTGCCCCTGCACTTTCATGCTTCTTTGGTTGGCCCCTTTCAGGCAATAACCTCCGTTTACCATGCCCTCTCTGCTTCCAAGCTTAGGCCTTTTGCAGACAATACCCTCGGGCTACGACGCCTTCTGCTTGCCAAACTCTTTTCAGACATTAACCTCCGGACTACAATGCTATCTGTTTCCTTGCTTTGGCCCTTTCAGACAATAACCTCCGGCTCCCCCACGCTCTGTTTCGTACCAGGCTGTCTGATTTCTTATTTCGGCCCCCTTGCAGACGATAACGTCGGGCTACCATGATTCTGCTTCCTTGTTTGAACCCTTTCAGGCAATAACCTGACTATGACCAGCCCACACTATATGTTGCCCTGTGTGTGCCCTGTCATTCAATAACCTCCGGCTATCATGTTCTCTATTTCCTGGGTTGGCCTCATTGCAGACCATAACCTCGGGCTACCACGGCGCAATCGCGGCGTGCGCGGAATGCGGACATTGGGAAGGCGCGACTTTGCTTCTCCAAAGGATGCGGCGAGATTCGCTTGCCGTGGTGACGTCGAAAGAGGTGGGGGGTTCGACCCATTTGGAACTTGGTTACATAAAGTATATGCAGTTTTTGGTTGACATCGAGCTCCTCAAGAAACAAGCCTCATAAAGGTTTAGGTGCAGCCCCACCGTAGAATGTTTTCTCGCCCCTTCCCTTGTGGCTGTTGCTCACAAACGCTCTTCGTCCTGTCTTGTTGGTTTTGTCCCAGTACAACGCTGCTATCTTGGCGTGCTGTCGGGCGCAGCAGTCTGTCGCGGCGCTGACGCTGTTGGGTGATATGTCCACCGGAGAAGGGGCCGTGGCAATTCAAGATGACCGCCCGTCAGCCGGCGGAAACAGCAGACTACGACCGGATGAAACGAGCTATATATGTGTGATGCGATCGTTTGGGAAAGAAGAAAGGTGAGCCATTAGTGTTAACGACTTGTCCCAGCTTCGGCAATATGATTGATAGCGGACATGAGACTCCTCATTAAAACTTCATGCCAGGAACTTTCCAGACGGTCAAGATTATGTTTATGGTGGTTATTAGGGTTAGTGTCCAGTATTTTTCGACCTCTTTATCGAAGCTGGGCCTAGTCGTAAACACGGCTCATTGCAGTCGCTGTATAAGTTTTTCAATTTTTATTTTTTTAACGCGTCGACGCTGACAAGGTGGTCGGGGTTGAGGATAGATATAGGGCTAGGGTTAGGTTTTATACTGAAGTAGCTATCAATTACTTTTCGAAGCTACGATTAGGCTGAATCGTAAACACAGCTCATTGCAACCGCAGTAGGTACACGAAAGCCTTCATTTTTCATCGTCGACGCGACAACGCTGACAATCCCGCAGTACACGAGATCCTTTTTGTTTTTCATTTTTAACACGTCAACGTTAACAACACGCCGACGTTGACTGTCGTCAACGCGTCAACGTTGACAGGTGGCGAACGGTGTTGGATCTGCTGGGGAGCATGAAGGAAGAGGCCGGGTTAGTGCCTAGCGTATCAACCTATAATGTCGTCGTGGAGGCCCTGGCCAAGGCTGGCGAGTGGCAGCGCGCGCTTGAGGTGCTGTCAGAGATGAAGAGAGAGGGCGTCCGACCGACGGAGTTCACCTACAACCGCTGCATGACAGGTACGCCTTCAGTGAAATATGCTCTTAAACCTTTTGGGGTACGTGTTTAGTGACCGATTAAAAATACGTGCGCCATCTAGCGTGAGCGCGCAGCGGCTATGAGTTGTGTCATGCTGCACGCATGTTCGGAACAACCTATTGAATAGTAGTTCTGTGGGTCACAATTCTCTGAACCCAACCTGCCGACTTGCGTCTGACCACAAATCCTAGAACCTTGGGAACGTTCCGCACGTTCTCCTAGAAAGATCGTCTCTCGGAGCGATGTCGTTATCGCCAACGCTCCGAGCCACGAAGAAGGGTACAACATCCCGAGGAACCTCAAGACGTCTTCCCACACGCTTCCTCGGCTCGTTGCTCGTTGCTTTTATCCGATCTCACTCTTCGTTCTGTCCCCATCTCAACCTGAAATTTTGTCTCTTTACCGAGCACTTCTATTCTAGCCGGTGAACCTGCACGCTAGTCTCCAACACTACGCTCTCCCTACCTTTCCTCAGACCTAGGAGCTAAGCTTACTAGACATGCCGTAGACATTTTAGGAAACCCATGCGACTGTTCGTAACTGAAACTGCTGTTTTCTACGTGTACCTAGTCGTCCCGCGTTCGATTTACGATGTAGATGCTCGGGAGCTTCTGGTTGCTGCTTGGTGGTCCTCGCTGCGTTGTCTATACTATCTCTTGTCATCCATAAACCCCATGTTGCTAATACGTCTGCGACTCCTCGCCAACATGATTGATTTATTGATATCTTCCGATATGCCATGTCATTAGTTTACTTCTGTGATCAGGAGGGAAAGCACTCCTTTCAACGTGTAACGAAGGGCGGCGGCGTAGCGGCCCCGTTTGTTAGCTCTTACGTCTGTTAAGTCTAGCCTTCCCTCACATACTACTAGCTAGGGTCCCTGGAGAACACAATATGGAGCCTACAAGGGGCTACGCCGGCGGCCTGGACGGCCGCCGGTCGCAGCGCAGGATAGTAAATATTAAGAGGGTAAGAAGTAATGCCAAGAGTTAGTTAGACGAAGTTTGTTAATTCATATATGGGAGATACTGGAAAGGGAAAATGCCGACAAATTTTTCCCGATTTCCCGTGTGCGGCGTAACAATGCGAGAAGGCAGCCTGGAAATTATGGGAGAACATGGCGGTTCACCCCGGCTGGGTGACGCTCTGCGCTGCTACGCAGAAAGGCGCGGCCACAGCTGTTGCTGTGCATATACCTGCTGTGCATATACCATTTGTAGCTTCGTGATGCTGCTGTGCATATACCATTTGTAGCTTCGTCGTGCTGCAGGCTCATCATAGCTTCAGCTACTGCTGTACATCATGTACATGTACGTGCTGCTGATTTATACGTGCTGCTGTAGACTACCGGGGGTTCAAAAATATTGAGAGTTCGCAGTTCTCCACGACGCCTAGCTGCTGCTGTGCATATACCATTTGTAGCTTCGTGATGCTGCAGGCTCATCATAGCTTCAGCTACTGCTGTACATCATGTACATGTATACGTGCTGCTGTAGACTTCGCAGTTCTCCACTACGCCTGGGTGGCATGTGTTCTCGGGGATTACGAACTTTTCTTCCCCAGATCCTAGCACAAACCTCGCTTAGTGGCCTTTACAATGGCGACGCCGGCCAGGTAATCGACCCCCCCCCGTGTGTCGGAGGTCAGAGAACACGTACCGAAGAAATAACGCGAAGACATTAGCCCTGTGTGCAGACTACGCACCAAACGTCTCACAGGGCACGATTTTTCGGAGATCTCGTCGTAGATCTCGACGTCGAGGCCTCGCGCGCGCGCTACGGCGCCGAGCGGGCGGATCAGCTGAGCCGGTGGTTGCAGGCGAGGCGGGGGCACGCCTCAGCGAAGAAACCGCGCGGAAAGGCGGTCAGAGGCGGGAGATATCCGCAGACGTAAGGATGTGCATATGTGATAAGCGAACTAAGATATATAGATTTATGCGGATAGGCCCGAGACCCCAACAGTAGATACCGTACAAATGCTCCAACTTCGAGGGTCTTCCGAACGGTCCTTATTGTGTATTCCCCCATCTAGTAGCTTGGCCAGGCTGCGTCTGCGAACGTTTCCCGGCTGCGGTGAGCTTGCGTGAGACCACCGCCGAGTCGTTCGCGTTGTTGCAGGTATACACCTTATACCAGTCGATACCCGCTTCCATCTGCCTTCTCTCTGGATAACTCGTTCCGCGATCTCCCCACCGGCTGCCAGCACGGTGGCGGTCCCTATCCTGAGCGAATGGAGTGGTACACGTTGCGGGTCTTAACCCGCTTGGCTAGCTACCTGGCGCAGTGCGCGTGTTGCTTGCCTGTAATTCCACACCTTCACCGTCCCCCCTATCCGGAAGGCTGACGAGGGAGCATGTTCCGACAACGTGAGATCGTAAGACAAAAGTTCCACCAATACCGCGACGGCACCGCCGTCCGCATCCAGTCGTGAACATGGTCCGTAGGCAGTGTCTCTCGTGCGGACTAAGATCATGCCTAACCGATCCTGATCGCTCTTATCCCCTCGAAATCTGATTTCGGCGCGGGTGGCCCGACGCCACGCCGCTTGTTCTAACTGTTGGCTCCCCCCAAACAGTGCTATGTCTCTCGGAGTTAGGCAATGAACCGGGTGAATAACCCCTGCGCGGCAGGACTTCAGGACTCGAACCTGCGCGTGAAATCACAATGGGTTTCGAATCCATGTTGGAACAAGATAAAAGCATCATGTCCTAGTCAAGTCCAAGACCTCTCCGTGTGGTCGATGCTGTAATATAAGATTTTTTTTTGGAGATTTTTGGTCTTGTTGTCTCTGAAGTCCCAAAGGGGTCAAGCATTGCACTATAGAAAAGCAAATCCCACTCTTGAGCCCAAGTGGTTTGTCAACGCTGGCGCGGCTGTAAACAGGTTATACAGTACGAGTAACGACGGGCATCTGATACAGCAGTGCCATTTTTCGCTTGCACATGCGTTTTTTCTCACGGTGAAAGCACGATAGTGTGAAACAGCAAAATTCGATGTAAATCGACGAGCAGTGCACATGTCACTGAAAGTGCGAGGGCGTGATTTAGCAAAATTCGATAAAAATTGACAAGTAGTGTACGTATGCCTTTTTTTCATGCCGCTGAAAGCGCGAGAGCGTGAGGGTGCAAGAGTAGTTGAAAAACGACGAACAGTGGGGGTGCTGAACTCTTAAGCCATTTCTTATTCAGTCGGATTCCGCCAGTCGAAAACGACCCTTTTTGACTGGACTTTTTTTCGACTGGGTTCTTCTGGTCCTTCTTATCGTCCGTCGAGTCGATGTTATAGTTTTTGTGCTCTTCCTGGAGGCGGTTAGTGTGAGGGAGTACTGCTGTATGGCACTCGAAAATCGGTTGGCAGCGTTCTTCGCGAGCAACGCGTGCTTCACGCGCGACGAACCTTCGTCCAAGCGGGTTGATGTCGTTGGGCTCAGCCGAAAGCCGCCAAAGCTACGTTCGTGGCGTTGCACTCAGCCGAGAGCCGCCAAAGCTACAGCAGGCGTAGCCGTTGTTGGCAAAATGACATCGATAACGCGCGCTACTGCTTTCGTGTGATACACGCTGCTGGCGAGCGGAGCTAGGAGTGTGCCACGTTGACTTGCGGCGAGAAGCAACAGCAGTAATAGCCAAGGCAGCGTCGGCGCCGTTGTATGATACTGCTGTGTGGTACCTGGTATGGGTGTGTGGGCGTGTGTGTTTTGTGGTGGGATGAGCGATGCGATGGTTTTAAAAAACAGGTGTAAAACTTGTTCGACTGAGTTTTTCGACTGACAGATCCAGTCGAAAAAGTCAAGTTTTTCGACTGGATCCCCCAGTCAAAAAACTCAGTCGAAAAAAGTTGAGTCGAAAAAGCCCTTTTCGCCGGTGTAAGAAAGCTCAATTCGGGCTTCAGTCGAAAACGGCCGTTTTTGACCGACAAATCCGACTGTATAAGAAATGGCCTTATGCGCGCGATCAAATTGAAGGCGTGCACCGGGGAGAAGCGAAGAGACCTGGAACCACGGTTTGTCCCAGCAGATCTAACAATCTGGCCCCGCGGATATTTGAAGTTAGTTTTTAGGCACTCTCATTGGCCGAGGGCTATGTGGTGGTCCGCAGATCTGAATTAATTTTTTTTTTTTTTAAAAGCGGCGCAGCCACGTTTTTCGCCCGTTGCTGACCCGTTTTGGGTTCAGGTTGAGGTCAGGGTTAGGGTTAGGGTTGGGGTTAAGGTTAGGGTTAGGGGTTGGGTTAGGTCTACGCCCGCACCTTGATCCAGGAAGTGCATCCTAGCTCGCAAACGCGAACAGCCTACCGCCTCAAAGATCCGCGCGACCAGATAGTCAGGCCAGCTCGTTTGTCCAGAATGTCGTTGGGTGTCAAGCTCCTGCGAATGGGCTGGAAAGTAAAGCCACGATAAGAAAATAACGTGCATCGCATCGTGATAGAGTTTAACGTCATACGCCGAAGCTCTGGATTGTTGGCTGGTGCGCCTCTTTGCTGATGTCGATAGCAGTAGTGTTTACAACTTGGCCAAATGGTTGATGCTTCACACAAAATTGTTCCTCACAGCTTACAGCTCCATTCTAAAATTTTCTGATTTTTCTCAGGCGGTCGAGGCTACGGTTAGGGTTCAGATTTAGTATAAAATATGTTATCAATACGGCGCGGTACTATGTCGATATTTGTCGTACCGCTAACTTCTCCACAACACAACGCTGTCCTTGCCTCTGCTATGCCCTCAGCGTGTGAAAAGAGCGGCCAATGGGAACAAACGCTGTCTCTCATGGCGGACATGAAGGGGCAGGAGGACCTGGTGCCTGACAGCTACATGTGCAGCACCGCGATGATGGCCTGCTCAAAAGCGGTGAGCCAACTTGTGCGTCAAGTGTTCTTTTGCCCGCACGGGCGTCAGTCAATCGTACCACCCAGGACTGTCGTTTTCCGTTTTGTGTTGTGCACGTTTCGGTGCCGACACGTTTTGCACACGATGTGTGTGTCACCATGGCCCGTGCGAAACCCGTGTTGTTTTCTCAGCCACATGACGTTAACCGTTCGTGATGCCGGGTAACTTGCACGGGCGACTGGATGACGTCCTTGCGCACCGTGTTTTGTACGCTTTGGTGCCGACAAGTTTTGTACACTCGTTGTGTATGTCAGCAAGTTGCGTGCTATGCCCATGTTATTACGGCAGCTGCATGACGCTAACCTCTCGTGATGCCGGGAAACTTGAAAGGCTGCCTGGATGACGTCCTTGTGTACCATTGTGCTGTCGTGTGGGTGCCCGCATGAGTTATGAGTTATTATGTGTCGTGTTAGCGTGGTGCGACGCCGATGCTACTTTATCGGCCACATGACGCTATAACAATCGTTCATGATGCCGGATGCGATACTTGCAGGGACGATTGGATGACGTCCTTGGAATCTTGCAGGAGCTGCGAGAAATGCCCGGAGGCAACGGGCCTAACCTGGTGAACTACAACATCGCTATCGGCTCTTGTGCACGCGCGAGGTGCGAGTCTGGTTCTTAAATGTGTACACACCTTGTTTGTAAGTCCCAAGGCCGGATTGTCAGACCGCCTCGCGGTCGGATGAGATCATTTACAAGTCGTTGTATTAGAGGACAGAAGCGTGGTAGTGAACAACGAACATGCATGTATTCTTGAATTTGGTCCCGAGACCATTGCTCTGACAGGTGCACTCTGGATTGTGATGGCAAGTGCGATGGCAGTACTGGGGCTCTACACAGTCTGCGCCTTGTCTCAATGTCAATGAACCCTTGACGAATCGAGCGAGTTTGATTCCACGATTGTCACCACCTGGCTTGGCGATCGCGAGCCCGGCGCTTCTTACCCAATTTTCGGCGCTTGAGGACTCCCGGTGTGTTTGTTTGCCGAACATACAGAAGGCGCAACCTCCAAGAAGAAACGTCGCCTAACGCTGAGGCTCAATTTCTTGTTATGTCGCTTCCATCGGGCACAGACTACTATTGAGCACCGTTTCTGCGGTCAATTCTCTTGCAGTGAAAAAACGAGCTTCTTGTTGCGGCCGAATCTCAGAGCGGGCTCCCTCTGTACTACTCACTAAAAAAACGTAATTATTACGCAAAGATATAATCGTGGCTTGAAGATTGAGGACCACGACGTGGTGGCTGGTTGACGGGACTCGGGCTGAAACTATATCGTGTTGCTGTGAGGCGTTCGCATAACTTGGATTGACCTTTTTGCACTTCGGAGTGCCGAGGCGAACTGGGAGGGGCGCTGGGTACTTGTGTTATGTGTTGTTTTTTGTTTCGGTTTGCTCTTTCATCTCGCGTTCAACCCAAGCTACTGTTGATCGTTGTCGATCGATGCCAATCGCGGTTATATTTGTGGTAATTTTTTCCCTACCTTAATTTTTCCGCCATTTTATCATGCAGAGATTGGACACGGATGCTGGAAGAGATGGAGAAACTGCGATGGGAAGACTTCAAGCCCGAAGAAAGCACGTTTTCCGTTCCCCTCGACGTTTGCGCCCGCTCCGGCGACCTCTCCATGGCGCTCACGCTCCTCGCCCGCATGCGCGAGTGCAAAGTTAAGCCGGGGGTGGTCACGTTCGGCTCTGCCGTCGCGGCCGCGTGTAGAGCGGGCGACGCGGCGTCTGCTGCAGTGCTCTTGGACGAGATGGAGGGTGCTGGGCACCCACCGAACGAGGTGACGTACGGCGTTGCCGCGCTAGCGTGCAGGGATTCAGGTAACGCGGCCGCCGCGGTGGATTTGTTACGGCGGAGGGAGAGGCAGGGGTTGTCGCCGGATCCTCTGATTTTGAGCTTTGCAGTGCAAGCGTGCTCCAAGGCGGGAGATCTAGAACGGGGAATGGACCTGATTACCGGCATGAAGAGCGCTGGGTTTGTCCCGGACAACTTATTTTATACGGGCGTGATCGCTGGAATCGGTGCCTCTTTTACTCCGACTCGAGTCCGCTCGGGACCGGTGTGTGACCGTGAATGAGTACAAGCCGGAAGCGACTATCGTTGACTGTGCGCGGTGTGATAGATATCGCGCATTGTTTCCTATGCGTTTTTCTTGACGATATGGTAAACAGATACGAGACAGGATGCAACGCCTGAAACGTAGTGTGCTTCAACAAGGACACTAACAGAATGGATGGGAGAAGCCGGAAGAGGCGGTCTCAACGTGATCGTTGGGGCAGCTGGGGCGGGCTACGGGTATAGACTAGGATGAAGGCCGGTGTGTTGCGCATTGAGTAATCCAAGAGTAGTCATAAAACCATTCCAACGCCGTGCGTTCGATATCGTTGCGTACCTACTGCCGTGTCGGATCCGTCCGGACGTCTTTTCGTCTTTGTGGATAGCATCTATCTGTGGTCGTCATGGGACATCCTGAGTACATCCCCGGGTTTCATGAATGCAGGCAACGGATGATAACAAAGGGCGGGGGACTTTTTCCTTTGCTGAATACTTCGTGCACGTACTGACATGCGAAGCAGGACGAAAGTCTGTATGCATGCACGAGACGAGTCCGTATGGTAACTGTATGCGGACTTCTTGCGAGTTAAGTCGTGCAAGCATGAGTGCGACATTCCCAAGTACTCTTTCGGTTGCAATCTCGGGGAGTATCGTTCGTTAATCAAAATTTCGAGGCACCTTCTCGTTATTTTTTTCCCCACTCGTATAGAGCTCTACCTGGTGACTGTCAGAACATTTTTTTCCTAGCGTACGGCTTTTGGAGCACCTTTGAGTGATGAAAACCTCCCGTGCATTCAACCAACCCTCGTTTTTCCCCTTGCTCTCCCACCCTTACCACCCTTACCGTGCCTGCACCCTCACAACTACTGTAGTACACCCCCCCACACGATAGCATCGCATCGGCCCTACTTTCGACTCCTAGCGTACGCTATGGCCTTCAACCAAAGATCATCTCCATCGCATGTATGTGTGTGCCTGTTATCGTCCATACCATCTACCTGTGACATCGCATCGATTCGCCATTTCGAATGCCACCGATGCCTGCTTCAACTCTCAAATGCCGAAGGCGAAGTTTGGACCGTGAAGGTTCTGGCTGCTTTCCTCGCCTTGGCCTGCAATACTTGAGAACAACGTGGGGCTACTGAGAGTTAGATGAGTTGATTGATGTTGATATTTTCCAGGGTAGTCCTCGGGAAAATTCCCGAGGTAATTTTCCCGTGCTGTACGTCGGTCCCGGTACTCGGCGGAATACCGTCATATTTGGGCAAACCGTGTACCGCCGAAGGCGGTACCGTCAAAAATCGAAAAACCGTCAACCGTTTAAAAAGTACCGTCATTTTGCAGCACCGCCATAAAAGTACCGTCAAATAAGCGAAGTACCGTTTCCCGTTTAGAAAAACCGTCATATTCAGAACCGTCAAAGATTGTAGGGTGATGGTTTTCATTGAATGTTTTCATGTTTTAGGTTTTATTGTTTTATTGTTTACAGTAGTAGTATTGTTTTATTGTCTTATTTTGGTGCTAAATGTCTAAATGTTGTTTCGCGTGAGGCTGGTGAGTTTATCAGCTTGACGGTTCGACGATTAGTCTAGCCTCTATTCGTCCGTTCTATATAGGTATGCAGGAACATCAGCGGGGTGGTGCCGGCATGCTTGATCGCCGCCCGGCAGGTACTGTCAAGTATTTCGTCATTCGTAATTCTGTATTTCTCAGTGGCGGAACCGTCATATTTCAGTACCCTAAAAAAAGTACCGTCAAATTTGGCAGTACCGGGACCGGTACCGTTGTTTTGCAGTACCGCCAAAAAAGTACCGTCAAATATCGAAAAACCGTCTACCGTCTAGAAAATACCGTCACTTTTCGATACCGCCGAAAAAGTACCGTCAAATTCGGCGATACCGTGTACCGCCAAAAGTGGTACCGTGAGAAATCGAAATACCGTCAACCGTTTGAAAAGTACCGTCATTTCGCAATACCGTCCGATCTGGTACCGTAAAAAAAAAAGGTACCGAGGACTACCCTGATATTTTCGCCCTTCTTTAGAATAATCGAGAGAACAAGTTAGCCTATCAATGGAACTCAACAGTTGACTCCTACTCGGCTACTCGCTAATAACAGAAATCGAGAGCACATCCTCCTAACAACAGTGCACGTACTTGTCTTAATCGCAGTATAGAGCTAAAACGTGATCACAGCAAGCCGCAGTCGGTTGGTCCCGTTTGAGAAACATAATAGCACCGGCATCTGGAGGAAGAGGGCCGACGAGCGAGAGTCCTGGCTGGCGTGAAAAATACGGGGGCAAATGCGTGGGGTGCAACTCTTGGTGTTGCAAGTTGAAATCGAAATCGACGTAAAACATGCGAGAGGAAAAATACCTGGCTGGGTGTTGGAAGCTGAAATTGGAAATTGGCATTAAAAAATGCGAGATCCAATAACTGGAGCAGGCTTGACTGAAAAATCGGGGGCTTTTCACGGGTCAGGTCAAACCTCGCGGGTCGGGTCGGGTCGGGTCGGGTCACTTTCAAGAACCTTCTGACCCGAGCCGTGAGATTCAAAACTTCACGACCCGACCCGACCTAACCCGACAGAGTTTGAACTCCGCTGACCAGACCCGACCTGTCAGGTTCCGAGTGACCCGTGAGATGCAGGTCAAGTCGCGGGTCGGGCTGCCTTGACCAGCGAGTTTTCTTCTCCCGACCCACGGCTTCGACCCGTGGATCCGACCCGCGGGTCGACACGACTTCGAAAATGGTTTAATCTGTCTTTTCGTACGCCGCAATGATATGGGGCGTTGATGTAATATAATGGGTATGGATGGATCTGGACATGAATATAGGCTTAATTACTTAGTTCTCGACCCCCTCGGAGGTCTCGCTCGGCATATCCTCCCCCCTCTCAGCCCTTCTCAACCCGTAATTGCCGAAAAGAAAATTTGTTGCTAGGGATGAGAACCGTCCCGAAGTTCCTTAAGAAAATTCGTTGCTGGGGAAAAATATATTTGTGCTGAAAGCGCTCGGTTGGTGCATTCCTGGCATCTCCGGTGGCTCATCAGCTCCGCACCGCCCAGCACCCCACCGCAGCGCTATAGCTCGCAGCAACGCAGCGCCGTGCAGTGCCCTGCGATGCCCTGCAGCTCTAGCTTAGCAGAGCGCAGCGCTGTGCTTTGACGTGTTTTGCTGCTTTGCCGTGCTGCGTGCTTTGCGGTACTTTTATTAGTTCGTACATACATGCCAGTAATATTCATTCATTCATTCGCAGTATCATCCCACCTACCGGTACTATTAATAAGTTTGTACATACTGCGTTGCTGGATCACAACGCACCCCCAGCTCCGGTCAGCCCGGCGATATATAGCTCAGCAGTTCAGCGCAGCATAGTGCGGTGCCGTGTCTTGCCCTTCGTTTTGCGGTGTTGTGTCGTGCGGCGCTGTGCGTTCTTTTGAACATACAGCAGTAGTACCAGGTATGATACAGGTACCAGGTACCATTATATAAAAAAAAATCAAGGACGTCAGCCGTGAGTTTCATTTATTATGTACGTGTCGTGTTCTCATCGCACGTACTGGCGTTCGGAACGTGACATCGACAAGCATCTAGCGCAGGGCAATTCGCTCTGCACAAGCACCTCTTGGCAACATTTTTTCACCGTTCCAGCTTTTCTTTGCTTTCTTCCACACTTTATTGGTTCTTCCATTTCGTCAATTATCATTGCATTTTTTCCGTTTTTCAGTTGTTTCTTCGTTCATTTTCTACTATCTCCTTTAAATCTGATTCGTTCGAACTCGTTTGTCATGTTCTGAACATTTTAAAAACCTTTTTATATTTGTTCAGACTAATCTTTTTTTCCGAGATTTGTTGTTGGGAGTTGAACTTGCAGCTTTTTTTTTTTTTTTCATCCTCCGGCGGATGGGGAAAATAAAGCTTTAGCTCACCACACTTCCACGTAGTTTCATACGCGTCGTGTGTCGATTTAACTCAGTTGCTTTCGCAGCCCAACGCTAGCTGGCGCACCCTTCGGGTCCCATTGTAGGTGTAGCGTAAGCTGTCCCTATCAGTGGTCTTCGTTACAACCCCGGCAGCGCACAACTAACTTTGCTTTTTTGGGAGTTGAACTTGCATTTTGATGGACGTCCATGCGAGGGAGTTGAACTTGCATTTTAATAGAAGTCCATGCGAGCTTTTTTGTAATGCGCCCAAGGGCACACAACACAAGGCAACAGGAGCAAGCTGAAGCTGTGGGCCAGTTATGACAATTATTGTATTTTTTTCGTTTTTCAGTTGTTACCACAATGTGTCACAACAGCAGTGGTGTATCTACCAGTACTTTTCTTTTACCGATAGACTATCAATTTTTTTACGAGGATCATTTTTTTTTTCTCATGACCCCTGGATTCAACCAACGAAAACCAGGCTTATAAGCAAACAGTCTATCTACTAGAAGACCACAAAGTCAAATTGATATCTATTATTTTTTTATGAGGATCATTTTTTTTCCGGTTCGAATCAACGAGAAGACCTTGAGGCTTATAGTACATACCCGTACTTCTACACCAGATTTGTACATACCATCAGGTACTACGCTGTTGGATCACAATGCTCCCAGCTCAGATCAGTCCGGCTATATATAGCCCAGCAGCGCAGCGTAGCGCCGTGCGGAGCCGTGCGGAGCGGTACGGTGCGCTGCCGTGCCCTTCGCTGCGGTGCTGTGTCGTGCTGCGCTGTGTGCTTTCTTTCGAACATAGAGCAGTACCGGGTATAACACGTGTTGTTGTGATGAGTACCGGGTATAACACGTGTTGTTGTGATGTGCTACTTTTCTTCTTTTTTCTTTCTCTACATGTATTTGATCTTTCACGGGCCCCTGTTTTTCCCCCCATGCAAATTACCCCCGTACTGCCGATCAAAACGTAACACCGGTAACAAAAGCACACAGCACAGCTGAGCACAACAGGGCAACTTGCTCTGCACAAGCATCTCTTGGCATTATCAAATAACTGTTTGCACCAAATCATGGGCCTCCTTCTTTCTGTCCCCTTTGCATGTTTTTTGTTGCATTCTTCCTCGCCTTGTGCCCGCGGAGCGGAGCCCTTGTATATATATAGACTTACTTACTAATATCCTTCTGCTGAAAGCGCTCGGTTGGTGCATCCCTGGCATCTCCGGGGTCGGACGGTCCAGCTTATTACTTGCGGAAAAGATGACTTTTGTTCCGATGACACCCAGAATCGAACCAACGAAGACCAAGCTTATAAGCGGGCAGCCTACCTACTAGACCACAACGTCACATTGATATCTATTTTTTTAACAAATAAAATTTTCATAAATACCAGGTATCGATTTTTCATGAGGATCATTTTTTTTTCCGATGACACCCGGATTCGAACCAGCGAAGGCCAGGATTATAAACGGACAGTCTATCTACTAGAACACAATGTCACAGAAGCAGTGGTATCTACCAGTACTATTTTTTATGTGCAACTACTACAGCTGTATATTAGCGAAACATAGATGTACCACGCAGCTTACAAAGTTGAGTTTAAACCATTCAATCGGTCGTACTCACAGCTGACGTTTGTTAATTTCTATATAAGATATATAGACTATATCGATTTTTTCAAGATAATCATTTTTTTTCTCGATGACACCTGACTTCAACCAACGAAAACCAGGCTTATAAGCGGACAGTCTATCTACTAGACCACAAAGTCACATTGCTATCTATTTTTTTTTACAAATTAATATCGATTTTTTATGAAAGATAATTTTTTTTTTTTGATGACACCCGGATTCGAACCAGCGAAGATCACCACCAGGATTATAAGCGGACAGTCTATGTTCACACTTCTAATTTCCAGCTTCTGGACAAGCCGGTTCTTGCCTTCAAGTTTATCGCGCATAAAGTTCAGCAATCCCACTGCTCGTCCATTTTTCATTGAGTGTTGCTAATTCACGCTCGCGTGTTCCGCAAGTCAATGTTCACAAGAAAAATCCCAACGAATTTATACGAGTTGGACTCGGGGGGATTCGAACTCACGAAACTGACCAATACCAGGCTCGAGGATAACCTGATACGCCACCGGGGCGGCCGGCTGAAGGATTTACTAGACCACAATGTCACAGCAGCAGTGGTGGTATCTACCAGTAGTACTATTTTGTTACAAATATATATATGAGGGTTTGGGGTAACCCAGGTTCGACTCGCAACTTGCAACTACTTCTCTTCTTGTTCTTCGTAGCGTGAAGGACACGCCAGGTTGGAGCAAGGTTCGACGGCGAACCACGCGACGGTAACGATAGAAGTGCCTTGAGGCAACGAAAGGTGCTCCGCAGGCAAAACAGAGAGTCGACAGAGATTACTTGTCAGCGGGAAACGTGATTACCCGCCTCTCTGTCATCAGAATTTACGGAGACTCCACGACCACTTTTAGTACAACAAGGCACGATATCCAATACCTCTGGAACGGCTACCGTTCATACAAATCTTCACGAGAAGATCTGTCTACGTAACGGTAGAAAGTGTACCTGTGACCCATATCGCCCCCCAATGTTTGAACGCTACATACTGGGGAACCCAGCACAGCTTTCAAATATTCAAAGAGGAGACAGGTTTTCAGGTTCTCTAACAAATCAGAGTATTGTGTTGTACTGTGGTAGTCAATGTGTGTGTTGCACTTGTTCATTTTCTCATCATGTCAACCCCTGCGCAGTTAGAACCACGGGCTTGTATGAGCATAATAAAATTTTCCTGAAGATGTCAGTCACACACTATGAACTACCATGTACCTTCATTCTTCACCAGAACGGCTATCCGGTCCCGATACCCATTTATATATATATCAATTTTTTTATGATAATTTTTTTCCGATGACCCCTGGATTCAACCAACGAAAACCAGGCTTATAAGCGGACAGTCTATCTACTAGAATACCTCAAAGTTACATTGATAGACTTAATTACTTAGTTCTCGATCCCCTCGGAGGTCTCGCTCGGCATATTCTCCCCCCTCTCAGCCCTTCTCAGCCCGTAATTGCCGAAAAGAAAATTTGTTGCTGGGGATAAGAACCGTCCCGAAGTTCCTTAAGAAAATTCGTTGCTGGGGAAAAATATCTTTGTGCTGAAAGCGCTCGGTTGGTGCATCCCTGGCATCTCCGGTGGCTCATCAGCTCCGCACCGCCCAGCACCCCACCGCAGCGCTATAGCTCGCAGCAACGCAGCGCCGTGCAGTGCCCTGCGATGCCCTGCAGCTCTAGCTTAGCAGAGCGCAGCGCTGTGCTTTGACGTGTTTTGCTGCTTTGCCGTGCTGCGTGCTTTGCGGTACTTTTATTAGTTCGTACATGCCAGTAATATTCATTCATTCATTCGCAGTATCATCCCACGTACCGGTACTATTAATAAGTTTGTACATACTACGTTGCTGGATCACAACGCACCCCCAGCTCCGGTCAGCCCGGCGATATATAGCTCAGCAGTGCAGCGCAGCATAGTGCGGTGCCGTGTCTTGCCCTTCGTTTTGCGGTGTTGTGTCGTGCGGCGCTGTGCGTTCTTTTGAACATACAGCAGTAGTACCAGGTATGATACAGGTACCAGGTACCATTATATAAAAAAAATTCAAGGACGTCAGCCGTGAGTTCGACGAATTTCAGGTCAATACTCATCTTTGCAAACTGCGTTGTTGGTACTTATGTACGTGTCGTGTTCTCATCGCACGTACTGGCGTTCGGAACGTGACATCGACAAGCATCTAGCGCAGGGCAATTCGCTCTGCACAAGCACCTCTTGGCAACATTTTTTCACCGTTCCAGCTTTTCTTTGCTTTCTTCCACACTTTATTGGTTCTTCCATTTCGTCAATTATCATTGCATTTTTTTCGTTTTTCAGTTGTTTCTTCGTTCATTTTCAACTATCTCCTTTAAATTTGATTCGTTCGAACTCGTTTTTCAAGTTCTGAACATTTTAAAAGCTTTTTTTATATTTGTTCAGACTAATCTTTTTTTCCGAGATTTGTTGTTGGGAGTTGAACTTGCAACTTTACTTTTCGGGAATTGAACTTGCATTTTAATAATGGACGTCCATGCGAGGGAGTTGAACGTGCATTGTAACAGACGTCCATGCGAGCTTTTTTGTAATGCGCCCAAGGGCACACAACACAACAAGGCAACAACAGGAGCAAGCTGAAGATGTGGGCTAGTTATGACAATTATAAATTGTTGTATTTTTTTCGTTTTTCAGTTGTTACCACAATGTCTCACAACAGCAGTGAGTGGTGTATCTATCAGTACTAATATTTTACCAATCAATATACGTGCTACTGCTGGGATATTCGATTTATATCGGAAAGGCATCTACGCTACATTGCCGGAGGGCAAAAATAATAATAATAGACTATATATCATTTTTATTACGAGGATCATTTTTTTTTCATATGACCCCTGGATTCAACCAACGAAAACCAGGCTTATAAGCGAACAGTCTATCCACTAGAAGACCACAAAGTCAAATTGATATCTATTATTTTTTTATGAGGATCATTTTTTTCCCCCGATGACACCGGGATTCGAACCAACGAGAAGACCTTGAGGCTTATAGTACATACCCGTACTACTACACCAGGTTTGTACCTACTACGCTGTTGGATCACAATGCACGCCCAGCTCAGATCAATCCGGCTATATATAGCCCAGCAGCGCAGCGTAGCGCCGTGCGGAGCCGTGCGGAGCCGTACGGTGCGCTGCCGTGCCCTTCGCTGCGGTGCCGTGTCGTGCTGCGCTCTGTGCTTTCTTTCGAACATAGAGCAGTACCGGGTATAATACGTGTTGTTGTGATGTGCTACTTTTCTTCTTTTTTCTTTTTCTACATGTATTTGATCTTTCACGGGCCCCTGTTTTTTCCCCCATGCAAATTACCCCCGTACTGCCGATCAAAACGTAACACCGGTAACAAAAGCACACAGCACAGCTGAGCACAACAGGGCAACTTGCTCTGCACAAGCATCTCTTGGCATTATCAAATCGCTGTTTGCACCAAATCATGGGCCTCCTTCTTTCTGTCCCCTTTACATGTTTTTTGTTGCATTCTTCCTTGCCTTGCGCGAGCGTAGCGGGCGGCGTCAGCCGCCCGCGGAGCGGAGCCCTTGTATATATATATATTTCTTTTCCCAAAACCGTCAGATTTATCCCCTTGAAGGATTTATAGTTTCCACGCACAAATTGCCCGCCCGTCCGCCCACCCCCCCCCTTCCAACCCCGCTTCCTTTTGATCAAAACCAGGCCCCGACGTCCTTCAAACTCCGCCCTCCCCTCACCGGTTATTCGACTTTTACAGGATTCACTTGATAAACGGATGCATTTCCTTCCACACACAGCTGTCAGATTTTGTCCCCCTCAGAAACGTGTTTTTTAGTTTCCGCGCACAGACTGACTACCATCACCCTGTTGACCCTGATAGCTACACTGTAGTTGCAAGGGGAGTCGCCGACCTACATCCTTAATGAGGACACACAACCCGTAATACGCACGATCGGAGTATCACACACAGCTTGCAAAGATGAGTTTCGACAAAATATTCAATGTCACAGCTGGATGGAGTGTATTTTCATTTCTTATAATATATATATTTTACGCGTGTAGCAAATCCCTACATCTATGCGACCTAAAGCCCCCCCCCCCCCGCCCCCCGCCCCCCCCCGCCACACACCCCCCCCTCCCCCACAAGAAATATTAATAGTTTCCACGCACAAATTTGACCTGCCCAACCCGTCCCCTCCCCCCCCTCCCGCCCCCCTTTTTATCAAAATCAGGCCCCCACGTCCTTAAAAACTCCACCCTCCCCTCACCGGTTATTCGACTTACAGGATCCACTTGATAAACTGATGCATTTCCTTCCACAGCTGTCAGATTTTGTCCCCCTCAGAAACGGGTTTTATAGTTTCCGCGCACAGACTGCCTAACATCAACCTGTTGACCCTGATAGCTACACTGTAGTTGCAAGGGGAGACGCCGACCTATATCCTTAATGAGGACACACAACCCGTAATACGCGCGATCGGAGTATCACACACAGCTTGCAAAGATGAGTTTCGACAAAATATTCGATCTCACAGCTGGAGGGTATTTCAATTTTTATAATATATTTTATGAGGATCATTTTTTTCCCCCGATGACACCGGGATTCGAACCAACGAAGACCTTGAGGCTTATAGTACGTACCGGTACTACTACACCAGGTTTGTACATACCAGGTACTACGCTGTTGGATCATAATGCACGCCCAGCTCAGATCTGTCCGGCTATGTATAGCCCAGCAGCGCAGCGTAGCGCGGTGCGGAGCCGTGCGGTGCGGTGCCGTGCCCTTCGCTGCGGTGCTGTGTCGTGCTGCGCTGTGTGCTTTCTTTCGAATATAGAGCAGTACAGGGTATAATATGTGTTATTGTGTACTACAGTACTTTTCTTCTTTTCTTTTTACATTTATTTGATCTCTCACGGTCCCCTGTCTTTTCCCCCACGCAAATTACCCCCGTACTGCCGATCAAAACGTATTATTACCGGTAATAAGCACACAGCACAGACAGCTGAGCACAACAGGGCAATTAGCTCTGCACAAGCAGCTCTTGGCATTATCAAATCGCTGTTCGCACCAAATCATGGGCCTCTTCTTTCTGCCCCCTTTACATATTTTTAGTTGCATTCTTCCTTGCCTTGCGCGAGCGTAGCGGGCGGCGTCAGCCGCCCGCGGAGCGGAGCTCTTGTACATATATAAATATATATAAAATCCTTCTTTGGTGTCAGGTATTTGGTCAGGAGTTTTTTTGTCTCATCCGAAGTATGCGATTCGCGGAACTGTAATTCTCGGTCGAATATAGCCTCGTTCGAGCGCCGCCTTCTGGGGGCGGCTCTAACGCCCCTCGCCCTGCCGTGTCCGTTCCGCACATCGACGTGAACGCGGACGGATGCCGAGCGAGACAAGCGAGAAGTTGCAAAAATACCGCATGTCGAGGAGGAATTTCGGAGATTTCGGATGTATCTTTAGACTATGTCTGCAACGTCTGGATGATTTACAAAGTTGGCATCATTCCCAAACGGTATAGTGTTTGGAATTTTGCGGTGGCATACTCTCGAGCGTTAGTTTCTTTGCTGTACTTTTTTACTAAAATAGTTCGTTTGGTTTCTTGCCCGGCCTTTTTATTGCTTTTGTTTTTGCTCGTTTTGCCAGCTGGAAATTCATTATTTTAGTGTGGGTTCACCTAAAACGTGACACAAGTTACCGACGATATCCAACAACTTCGCGACACAAATTACCGACGGCAAGACGTTTCGTGACAAAGTAACTCCCAAATCATGATATTTCCACGTAACAGAATGTCGAGGCAAAACCAAGCAGGTAGAGCCGTCTCTTCGGCCTTTGGCCCTGGCTTCAGCATGGCCGCTGACGCTCCAGGCAGCCTCTGCTGTAGGCATGAACGAGTGCGGTTGATTCGCAGCGAACTCTCCCGCTGTGCTCGCTTCTATGTGGCCATTGTCCACGCCATTTCATGTCACCTCCCTTCTGTTTTGAGCTCGTCGTCGTGCCGTCGAGGTACGAGGAAACCCTTACGTACTGGGTGAGAACAGCAGTATGTACGACGAGCATGAACGCCAACTGACGACATTGGCAAACACACAACATCAGGTGCAGCAGCAGTAGCCGAAGGGCGAAACTTCTAGCACATACTGCAGCAACTAGTAGCAACCAGAACCACAGCAGATAGCTCAAAGTGCAGTACGAGTGCCGTTGGCAAGTTTAGTCGTACACTCATCACTCTGTCCAATACATAACAGAATCTCGAGACAAAACCAAGCAGGTAGAAGAGCCGTCTCTTCGGCCTTTGGCCCTGGCTTTGGCACGGCCGCTGACACTCCAGGCAGCCTCTGCTGTAGGCATGAACGAGTGCGGTTGATTGGCAGCGAACTATCCCGCTGTGCTCGCTTCTATGCGGCCATTGTCCATGCCATTTCATGTCACCTCCCTTCTGTTTTGAGCTCGTCGTCGTGCCGTCGAGGTACGACGAAACCCGTGCGTACTGGGTGAGAACAGCAGTATGTACGACGAGCATGAACGCCAACTGACAACATTGGCAAACACACAACATCAGGTGCGGCAGCAGTAGCCGAAGGGCGAAACTTCTAGCACATACTGCAGCAACTAGTAGCAACCAGAACCACAGCAGATAGCTCAAAGTGCAGTACGAGTGCCGTTGGCAAGTTTAGTCGTACACGCATCACTCTGTCCAATATATAACAACCGCTTTATGTTCATATTGATGGAGAAAAAAGAATTACATTTCCTGTAAGAATGATACGTCGTACGAGCGGACGTTCTGATTCTGGTGTGCTGCTGCCGTGAGACCATCGAGCACACCGCATGTTTTACCCAAACAAGAGCCAACAAGAGGCAGCGCACAGGGGCCCCCAACACAGAGACACGTGACAACCACGGCCAGCTGTCGATCGCGTAATTCGCCGGTAGTCCGTGCTTCGGTGGGTGTATCGGAAGTCGTTTGTAGTACTGCTGTAGATCGTCGAAAAACCACGTGACATCGTTCTGGTGGCAGACTCGCCAGTAGACCCCCCAAAATTTATTTACCTTTTCTTTTTCTTGGCCCCATGCACCCATTTCCTTTCCTTTCTCTTCTTTGTTTCTTTTTTCCAATTGGCTTGCGTCTGTTGTGCGTATGCGTAGTGATAGATACCACGTGTAATATATACGTGGTAGTCTTTCTTGGGTGGCAAGCGGTATAGTCGGTTTTTCCAGGCGCGAGTAATGAGACGTATGCACCGGTATGGACCTGGCACATCGAAGACTGACTCCCGATTTCATTTTTATACGTTTCTGGTGGAGGTATGAATTGCGTCAGCTGTGATTTATGCGTGTACCACCTTTGGTTTGTGTCTTTCCCCTACGGTATTCCTCAGCTCCAGAGTGACTGGAGCCTGTCCTGTGACCACGGACTTGATTATGCGAGTTAATGTGAGAACGACAACAACAACTGAAATATTGCTTGTTTCTTGACCTTTCAGCTGCTTCCTGCAAATTTAGTTTTTCTGCCAACACGATTTTGAACTTTTTCGCGATTTTTTCTTCCTTTTTGTCTAGTAAGTTGAACTTCCTACCATTTGCCGCTAATTTGCCGCCTGTGCATTAGTTGCGGAACGGTCCAGCTTTAGCTTTTCTTTGATTGGCACCATTTGTTTTGTACTTGAAGAAGCTTCATCGGCTGAGATCTGGGCTTGGCTCATCAGCTTGACACCGCCCAGCACCCCATCGCAGCGCTATAGCTTACAGCAACGAAGCGCCGTGCAGTGCCCTGCGATGCCCTGCGGCTCAGCTCAGCAGCGCAGCGCAGCGCTAGCTCAGCAGAGCGAAGCGCTATGCTTTGCCGTGCTCTGCCGTCGCGGTCGTTCGTTATTCATGATATCTAAAACTCCGCGTACGCTGATATTTGGGTAATTGGCGCTTTATTCTATACACATATATCGCGTCAACCATCGTAATATCATACAATATGGGGGAGGGAATGTAATCTGTATGCAAAGATCCTGTTTTGTTTTAATCAATTGTCAGCCGGCCGCCCCGGTGGTCTATTAATAGTGGTTTTACCCTCGAATACTACTAACTTTTTTTTTTTTTCTTTATCCTCCGGCGGATGGGGAAAAAAAAAAGCTTTAGCTCACCACACTTCCACGTATTTTCATACGCGTCGTGTGTCGATTTAACTCAGTTGCTTTCGCAGCCCAACGCTATAGCTGGCGCACCCTTCGGGTCCCATTGTAGGTATACCGTAAGCTGTCCCTATCAGTGGTCTCCGTTACAACCCCGGCAGCGCAAGCTGCCGTTGTATACGGATGCGTGTGTATGTCGACCCGGCCTGTCCCCTGAATACTACTAACGTTTGGTTGTCCTTGAGTTCGACACCCACCACGATGAGATTTGTCTTTATTTGCAAAAATGCAAAAAAAAAAAGGATCAACTGCTGAGAGCGCCTAGCAGCGTGGGTAGGTACAATTCGACGCGAGTCGACGAGGGAAGAAAATGCTGGATTCTCCTCGCGGTAAAAATGAAAGCACGTGCCGAAGTGGGGAGGGAGGAGGAGGGCCCGCTATGTGACTCCGGATCTGAGTTACTACTGGGAGGGAGCGCGAGAGTCGTGCGGGGATAATGAATGGGATGAAGAAAATAAAATGTTGCAAAGGTATATTATTATTACTACCAGTAAATTATATGTCAGTCTCTAGGAAATACGCACGGCACTATCAGCAGTCGTCATGGTAGAGACACTGCGGATATTACGTATTGAGGGGACGCGTCCGATTTCGACAACGTGAAAGCACCCACGAAGAAAAGACAGCAGACACACATATCCCGCCTTCCCGAGAAAAAACAGAGAAGAAGCGCTACGCCAACCTCCCGTACGAGCAAAGCCACCCCCGCACCAATCTTAGACAACGCCGCCTCAACGAGAGATCGCCCTCCTCTTCTACGTCTTCCTCCTTGCCCGCGACCACGCAGACCAATCAATGCGACAGCCTTCACGTAACAAACAAAGCAATCTTCTTCCAAAACCTCGCCGGCTGACATGTCCTCATGTCGACGTTTGATGCAAACCGACTTTGCATCCTGTCGACTTCGAACCTCCATTGCCACGGGGACAGCAGTGCAGTCTCTTCATTAATGCCAAGGCCTCTTTTGTTTCGCCTAGAGGCGACGCAGGTTCTCAATATAACTCTTTTCGTTTTTTTTTTTTGATAGACGCCAACTTTTACTTGACGGCGCATTCAACATAGTTTGTTTTGCCTATCCTTGCATCCTTTGTTGTATAATATTACGTTTTTTCTTTTGTCAAAGCATGAGTTTTATAATCCCATGTTCGTATTAAACTCTTGGCATTACTTTAAAGTTCAATGAATGCCAAATCGGACAGCTACACCTTAAGTTGTCGAAGTGCTGCCCTGCCCTACCCGAAGCATGGGCGCCGGCGAGCGGAGCCCTTGTATTATATATATACAGAGTATCACACAGCTTGCAAAGATGAGTTTCGACAAAATATCCGATCTCACAGCTGAGTGTATTTTAATTTTTATAATATATACAAGGGCTCCGCACCCATGCTTCGGGTAGGGCAGGTCAGAACTTCGAATTGTTCGATTCAACACTTACTTGGTAGACGAGTAAAAAAAGTTACCCCACACAGTCATAGTCTGCGCGTACAGTATGTAAGGTAATGCCAAGAGTTCGATATAGACTCACAATCACAACAATGTACTACTATTAATAATAGCTACCGTTTTTCAAGTGAATCCGATGTCGAGCTTTCTTAATCAGATTTCGATCGGATAAATCCGAGCACACGCCGACTGACCCTTTCGTCTGGCGACGAATCGTGTCGAGTGCGTTTCTTATGATCTTTCTACTCATTCAAGCATCTGGAGCCAGTAAGATGACTGACCATGTCCGCTGCGTGTTCTCTTCGTAGCCACTGAGAGGCGCGAACTGAGCCAGCTTCTGAAATATACAATGCATGATAAATACATGCACGATATTGTTGGTGCTTGCCTGTGAGAGTTCCTCAGCTTTTCTTAGACGTAGATTTTTGCCCTTTTCGCGATAACTGGCGATGAGGTCCACCCGGCGGCACGCAACTCCCTCATCGTGCTCGCAGACCCCTGCTCTGCCTACTCTGCCAAGGGCGGCCTCGGCCGTGCCCAACTCATTTCTCACGGGGCTTCGATTTTTCCAGGGTTCCATGCCCTTTTAGTCACAACATGTTTTTTGTTTCTACGATACACGCAGAACGCATTATTCAAGATTCCGTTTTTTCATGTAGATGACAAACCCGGATTTATATACCGGCTCCTTTTACTGCTGATACTTGCTCTACACGTACATATACGACGAGTACCACAGCAGGCAGTAACAGAGTACCAGGTATCATATACGATGATCTCTGTTTAGCATTCATACACGTGCGTGGTATTCAGCGGTATGATACTGCTGCTGTTCGGTGTGTGTTGTTTCTGTTCGTATCATATCGTATGCTAAATGCTTTGTAGCTTGCGATCCACAAACGGATTACTGGATGTTTTCCTCAGGAGTATGTCGAAACATTTTCTTGCGAGGCGCACCAGCACCGCAGCAGTACCTTCACAGCAGTAGGTACCCGTATCAATATTATCTGTGGTATGTACGCACGTACACGTCGCATAGTATGAAGTGTTATATACTGATATGTGTTGCTGCCGTCCGTAGGATTCGTACGAGCACATAGTACACCGGTTGTAGTATTGTTTTCAATACACTTGCGGTACTGCTGTAAATACAAATCGAATACGTACGAGTGCAAAGTGTTTGCGGCTGACGCCGCCCAATTTTAGGCCCACTACACAAAAATTGAGTTATTTTTACGTCCCAATACAAATTCAAGTCACTTCAGACCCCCATACAAAAATCAAGACATTTCAGACCCCCATGAAAAAAATCAAGTCATTTCAGACCCACCACACAATTTCAAGTCATTTCAGACCCCCATACAATTTCAAGTCATTTCAGAACCACAATACAAAAACCAAGTCATTTTAGACCCCCGATACAATTTCAAGACATTTCAAACCCACCATACCAAAATCAAGTCATTTTAGACGCCCCATCCAATTTCAAGTCACATCAGACCCCCCTAACAAAAACCGAGTTATTTCCAGACCCACTATACAAGAACCGAGCGATTGCCAACCCGCTATACAAAAATCAAGTCATTTTAGACCCCCCGTACAAATTCAAGTAATGTCAGACCCCCATACAAAAATCAAGTCGCCTTTAACATCTCGTCTTTCTTTTCATCACGCCCGTGCTCGCACTGCTTCACTCTTTAAGTTACACCTCTTGGCATCACAGTCGCTCGTATTGTGCTACCTCCGCTTTCCTAACATTGTACCTAGTTCTGCCATTACGGGCATGCGCGGAGCCGCAGGCGGGCGACAGCCCGCCGCGGCGAAGCCCCCCTGGTATAATATTATCATCTAGATCCGAGCCTCCCAGATCGACCGTCTGTGTGTTGTCTGATCGTGGAGAGACGTGCTGACGTTGTTCTAGGCGCGAAACACAGTGGTATGGCTGTCTTCGTCATTCAACTCCTCGAATGCTATTGCAATGCTGCTGCTTGTTGCTAGCTGTGTAGATCGCTCACTTGTTGTACACACAGTACGCGACTATAGCGCTTACGATGTTGACAGTTAAGGAGTTCAGACTCGAGCTTTTATAGACGAAAATAAAAACATGTAATTTTCGTCTGATCGCTCATTGGCCAGGATTCACACACAAAGTAGGCGTCACCCGAGCACGATAGGGTCACATACCGGGGTCGGAATCCATCCACACATCTACAACTCCGACAGCCCGGGGACGAACACGGATATCATCCGGGTTGATACCTCCCCGCACGGTGTGGAAATCCCAACCCCACCGGCCGATTTTCTGATTGGCCATTATGGTTCGTATATTGAGCTAGCTCCACCTCGGGAGGATATAGGGTCCCATCCCCTGTCCAAAGGTCGTTCCACATATCTAAAACTTCCATCGACCGGGGAAGCAAACCGAGCTTTTTCCGGTCGACACCACCCTGTACGGTGAGAAAACCCCAATCCCGGTGGCTAATCGCTGATTGGTTCGAGCTCCGCAGCGGCGTCCTAGGCGGATGGAGGCCCATTAATGGGGGGCATTTCCGTCGCACACGGGGAAGATAGGGTCCCATCCCCGATTCATGAATCGCCCGAATCTCTATAGTCTATAGCTCCAAAAACGCTGGAACAATAACGATGACCTACCGTGTCGACACCACTCCGCACGACGTGGAACCCCAACCATACTTGCTTACCGCTGATTGGCTGGGGCTCGGACATAAGGGCAGCACCACCATGGGAGGAAAAAGAGTCCTGTGCCCGTTTCAGAAATCCTGACAAACCGGGGACGATAACCGATTTCTCCCGTAGGTCGACACAGCCCCGAATGATTGTGCGACAATCATCTATTCACATTGGATTATCGTTGATTGGCTGTGCAGCTCGTAGAGCCAGAGACACCCGGGAAGGATATAGACCAGCAAACGGGCGGGGGGCGTTCCGACGAACCCGGTGAGGACAGGGCTCCACCGCCGTTCCAAAAATCCTTCCATACCCCATCTACTCCAACAAACCGGGGACGAAAACCGACTTCTCCCGGGTCGACACCACATTGCACGGTGTGGAAGCCTTAGCTAGCTGAGGTTCGTATACAACGCCAGCACCACAGAACAGGGTCCAACCCCGGTTCAGAGATTTTTCAAGGTATTTACAACTAGAAAAAAATGGGGCAACTCGCGCTACTGCTGAATTCTTATTCGTATACCCCAACCCCGCGGTACGCGGACATTTCATTTGACCCCCTGCCTCCATACCACCCCGCACAGTGTAACCCAACCTTCAACTGATTGGCTCGGCCGGGGTTCGTGGATAGAGGAAACCACCACTTACTAAGAAGTTCAGCAAGTTCAATGCCTATCATTTCATACTGGCCTGTGATTAGAGAAGTTGTACATGGACCAATTGCATAATACAGAAGTCAGAAGTCAGTCCAGATCGAGTCGATCGGTGCAACTTGCTTGGTTATCGTATTATTACAGCAAGTATACACGCTTCACTTATTTTCTTTTTCCCATCCTATTTATTGTGATGCTCGCATTACTCTCGCCTTCGCAGTAGTATAACTCAGACCCGGGGTCAAAGAGCGGGCTGCCTTCCCCCCTACCCAATTCGGCACGTGCCTTCATTTTTTTTTATCGCGAGAAGAATTCAGCATTTTCTTCCCTCGTCGATTCGCGTCGACTTGTACCTACCCACGCCGCTAGGCGATTTCAGCTTGATGCTTTTTCCCCATTTATTTCTGCAAATAAATAAAGCCAACGGCGGTTATTTAACTCAAGGACTAACGCTAGTATTAATAGTAGTAGTATTCGAGTGTAACCCCACTAGACCACTGGGGCGACCGGCTCTGTATCACTCACTGCCCCGGTGGCGTATCAGGTTATCCTCGAGCCTGGTATAATAGGTCAGCTTCGATTGATTCTACGATAGCCCCCCCTAAAACCACGATTTTCTTTCACGAACGTTTTGTGGCTGCTCGACACGCGGAAGGATACACTTGAAAACAAAGTATCCATATATTTGCTTGTGTGCAAAGGCCTATCGATCGATGATGTCGGGGTGTCGAGGGACACCGTATTTCAGGAGATACGACCGGGAGCTGGTTTTGAAACCGGCGATTTCGTTAAAGAAAAGTTGGGGGGGCTACCGTAAAACGACTGCTTCGTGAGTTCAAATCCCCCCGAGTGTGTACTCGTATATATTTTCGTGGGACTTTTCTTGTGCATTAATTGACTTGCGGAAAGCGCGAGAGCATGAGATAGCAACACTCGATGAAAAATCGACGATCAGTGAGTGGTGCTGAACCCTATGCGCCAAAACAATTGAAGGCAATAACCGGGGGGAGGGAAGGGAAGGACGACACCTGTGACCACGGCTTGTATGCCCAGAAGCTGTGGAAACTAAAAGTGTGCCAAAAAAAAAAACTCACTAGAAGAGATGATCAATCAGCAATCAGCAGCAAGGAGCACGTCAAGTACGAAGCAACACAAACTTATTTGTCAGTTACGTACCAACACGAACGCTTGCACTTGACCGGCAACGACCACAGCAACGGGGTCAGGGACCACAGCAACAACAAAGCACACCGCCTATATTTCTCCAAAGAGTCTTCTCGGGGGAAAAAAACACCGAACAACGCGATACCGGGACGAATGCATGCCACCACTGGTTTCTTCCGTGGATACTGTCTACTTACTACCACCTTCGCGTGGCGCAGCTCAACAGCAGGAGGAACTTGTATAAAACAACCCTCGAGGCCCCGGGGACGCAGCCACTCGCAATGCTGCTGTGTGGCTTTTTCTGGCGCCGTAATCGTAATCACTACTACCTCCTCCTCGTTTAGTCATGCGCGCGCTTGCCACGTCTATATCCATGTATGTGCGTGTACGTGTATCTACCGAAAGTCAATAAACAAATGCACTACTATGATCCCTACCGCAGTACCATGAGGATTTTTTTCCAGTAATATGATTATTATTTGTTTTGGGACAAAATATGACGCCAATTTGGAAATAACGTCTTGCCAATGTTTATTTTATCAACCTCTCCATACATCAAGATGCGAAAAATAACTGGAGAGTACCGTTCAAAATACATTATTTTGCGCGCTTTTCGCTTGAACGGCGGCCTTTGAACAAAGTGGTTTGACCGAGAAATTTTACAGAACTGCCCACTGAGCTACTTAATCACTTGACTCAGTAGCTCAGTGGGTAGTGCTACAGTGGGTAGTGCTACTACATATATATATGTTAAACTACTGAAATAACCATTTAGAACGCCGTCAGCTCGCACGCTTAAAAAAGACAAAAATATGAAGTTGGTGAGAACCGAACTCACGACACATAGCACTACCCACTGTCACGTGACTCAGTAAAACTCAGCGTAGTGAGTGGGTTTTGCAAAAAACCAACCAAATATGTTCTGGAGTTCGTTAATTAATTATCACCGACTTTGTAAGAGCGATCTCCGGAGCTATCCCCTCTCCACGTACTACAGTAGTTAGTAGTACTCAGGACACCACTATCAATACAACTACCATAACCATTCATAACGTCTCCAGCGCGCACGCTCCTGAATACTAAGTATGATCTGGGTGAGAATCGTACTCACTACACAGCCTTCGTTGGTTATAGTACTATACCCACTGAGCCGAAAGGAAACGACACACAGCAGTAGTAGCTACGATAGGGCAAGTGCTTTGAGGCGGCCATGAAAAAAGCGTTGTCGGGAAGAAATTTAGATGCCAATTTGGAAATGATGCCAATTTGGAAATGCTGTCCCTTATTTATTCGTTCAAGTTCTACATATGCCAAGATCCAAGAATAGCTCGGGCGTATACTGCCCAAAATACAAAAAAAAAGCGCACTTCTCCCTTGTCTCGCTCAGCGTCCATTCACGTTCACGTCAAGGTGCGGAACGGATACGGCAGGGCGAGGGGCGTTGGAGCCGCCCCCCGAAGACGGCGCTCGAACGAAGCTATTTGACCGAGAATTCCAGTTCCGAGAATCGCATACTGAGGCCGAGACGAAAAAAAACTCCTGACCGAATTCCCCCCCAAAATAATGATAGTATACATTTATATTTGGCGGCGCTTTAATGCACGGATATTATCAAAAAGGAGTATCAACATCACAGAGGTCCTCAGACAGGAAATAGCAAGGTTTGGATGTGTTGGACCCATGGGTCAGATCTATACGGGTGCTACCCGCGGGGCAGAATAAAACAATTCTGAGGTCAAATAGGCCCGATCCGTGATATGAACCATTTCTGGCGGGTCATGACCCGACCGGAACCACGAGATATCAAAACCTCTTGACCCGCCTCGACCCGACCCGCGATATTTCAAAACCTGTGGACCCGACCCGGAAATTTCAAAACCTCTTGATCCGACCCGTGAGGTTTGGAAAAACGCCTGACCCGACCGGGTCATGAACCGTGAAAACACCTGGATAAAGATAAAATGGGGTCAAGCAACAATGAGGAACATTAAAGAGAGCACAGAGAGGCAAACTGTTCGAATGACAGAGTTGAACAGAAGACGGAATCGCAACAACAGCCCCGAGCTGATGTCGAGACAAATTTACTGCCCTTTGCAGTATGCCTCAGAAAGAATATGTCGTGTTTTATCTTGATTATTAAGTATCCAGATGAATGCGAAGGGAAAAAGGAGGAGATGGATTGGAGAGGATGGCGAGAGTGGAGTGACTATGGGGTGGGCACGGACTACCACCTCATCACGTCCACCCTCGAGCCATAACCCTCAGTACGTTCCTGGACCACAACGCATGAATTCAAAAATCCAGATTCCCCCGCAATATTCCTTTCAAAAGAACTTTCCACTAAATATCCCATGGGTACCATTATCCCACAATAACCCGAGTGCAACTGTGCAACTGCCCGACGTACATTCCTTGATATAACCTATATTGAATACCCTCTTTAGGTTTATGAACAAGCGTAGGCATTGCCACGTTGAGTATTGCCAAAATGAGAACGAACCGCCTACTATCAAGTAATGGGATCTACTAGAAAACCATGAAAATATTGAAACCTAATCCTTGCCCAAAACGAAAGCGCGGTGCCTTTCAAAACTCTTCCTATCAAGGGCTTTTGTCAGAATATCAGTATGCTCCAAGTGCACTTATCCCAAGTCATACTCTCTCCTGAAAGTTAGCCCTAAGTCCGACGTGGAATTCAGATACTCGAGTATCTTCTGTACCGCCTTGCAGTGAATCGGCTCGGGGTTATGCGAAAACGGTGCGATTGCTCGAACTGCGTTCGCGATATCGGGCCTCGTCTGGTTCGCGATCCATATCAGGCTCCCCACGATCTCACGGAACGGTACATCCAACACCGTCTCCTCCTCGCTCTCGTGCCTGAGATCAATGGAAGGAGTAGCGAGGATAGGATTGGGCTTCGAGACTTCAAAACGATTTAGTACACTCCGGATAAAACGGGTTTGCGAAATTTCCAAAGTAACTTTCATTCGGTATCTCTTGTACCCACTGCCCATGTACCATTCTACCTCCCCGAGATCTTAGGTGGAAAATCTCTGGTTGAAGGTACTGACTACAACTTCAGTCACCTCCTCAGCAGCGGAAATTTTGATGTCGTCCACATGAAAGATCATAATCGCCACAACGTCACCAGCACTCATCAGTCGAAACACACAGGGATCTACCAAGCATTGTTCGAAACCACACTCCACGAGCGTTGACGACAAAAGCTGATACCACTCTCGACCACTCCGCTTCAGGCCGTAAAGGGCCTTGTTGAGCAGCATTACCTTGCCAGATACTGATTCACAACAGGGGGGCAGACGCAAGTAGATATCGGTGTCCAATCCGACTGAAAGCCTGGTCTACATCTAAGTGCCTCAAGTCTCAGTCCAGCTTACACGCCATAGCCGTTACCAACCTGTTAGAAGAAGCAGATGCCGTAGGAGCAAATGTCTCAAAGTAGTCTACTCCCTCTACCTGGCTATACCCCATACCCAGCATACAGGCTTTTGCCCTGTCAACCATACCATGTGAATCACCCTTCCATTTGTACAGCCACTTGGCGTCTACGATGTTCCACCCCTCAGGAATTTCATTTGCTTCCCCGCTAAGGTTCCGGCCACCACAAGCCCATCAAACTTCATCCTCATCGCCTCCATCTACACGTCCGAATACTGCGACGAGCATGCCGCAGGGTACGACACTGGCTCCGGCCCTGCTTCCAGGACGAGACATTTCGGTAACTCACCCGACTTACGGGTAAACTCCTCTACCTCCAGCAGCACATGGATTAGTTTGCCCCCTTCATCGGGCCCAAACATACTCACCAGGCCAGTTGCGTGTTGATTGAGTGCTCGCGTCTGCGCTCTATATCGCCCCAGCTCCCCGCCATCTCTTCGTCCAAGGAAGTTCGATTCAAGTTAGCGCTCCGCAGTCCGCACCATCGTAGGCACCGGACGATTCTCGTCCAACGACGATGTCTTGCTCCCCTCGGCCGAGTTATCGCCGTTGGCAGACGTCTCGTTGCTTTCCGACGACAAATAAACGTCTGGTGGGGCAGTTGTAGTGTCGGGGGCCTGCAGATTTTCACCGCCCACTGAACCCCTTTCACCTTCTCCACCATGGCTTACACTCCCCGCCGGAGGAGTTTCTCGACGCTGATGGGAGATTCCTCTCCCCAAAAGTGGCAATAGAGTCGGTGGATCAGGATCGAAACCATCTAGCCCTCCCGGCTCTGGGGTCTCTCCCAGCTCCGATGTCCCTCCCGGCTCTGACGTCCCTCCTGGCTCAGGTGCTCCTGCCAATTCCGGCGATGCCGACTGCTGCAGTTGCACCGGTGGCACCTCCATATCCGGTGGAGCTTCCCAGGTGACGTCCCTCGTTTTTATCACCTTGTTTGCCCGCGTCATCATCCGCGATGAGTCATTGGGGTGGTCGATGCTCGGCCCGAGGTAGAAGCTACTCTCGCACCTGGGGAACGACTTCGGCAGGCGGTTCCAGCGGCAATACCCCGGACGAAGAAACGGGTGTGGTGATGCAGGTGCTGCCTTGCCGTACCACATCCCATGCGACGACTTATTGCCCGGGTTAGATGTCGTCGCAGTGCGGTTCAGGGTTTCGCACGCCCAGTGTACTGCCTCAGCCCAGAGGGTCTCCGATGGTGGCAGTTTGGTGTGAGGAAAGAGGATGGGGGCTTGGACGCGAGCGGCAAGAGCCGCGTTTTGGATGATGCCGAGGGCTCTCTCGGCAACGCCGTTCATCTCCGGACCCTTTGCGTTCGTAAATTCCTTTTTGATGCAATACTGCCTGGATACGTCCCCGAAATCTCCTCCAAATAATTCTTCACCATTGTCAGACCTTGCTCTCTCTACCTCCGACGGCACACCATCCGCACGCACATCAGCCAAACACTTCCTGAACGCGTCAGCGGCATCGGATTTACGCTCGAGAGAGCATACCCAAGAGTACCGGGTAAAGTCGTCCTTCGCTATAGTCACATACCAGGTACCGTTTACCTTGCAGTGAATGGACGCTCTTAGGCCCACTGAGATAAACAAGGACTCTTCATAGCTTCTGCGTAGCGGGTGATTCTGTACTGTTAGCAATCGGCTCACGGTACCCCTTGGCCATGGAACACCCAGTGCACGGTCTCAATTCACCTAGTAGCTCTATACCTAGCGATTTGGCCGCCTCTCTCAACAAGAATTCGTTAGCATGGCCGTACACGCAGTGGAAAACGTTGGTGTTTACAGCAGCCTCACGCGAGTCAGCACTACCGGGGGCTATCACAGGGAATATCAGGGGAACAGAGTGAGCAGGCTGCACGGGGTTCTCGATGGGCTCGGGAACCGACATGGGAAAGGGGACGTAGTCGTCATCAGGGTCAATCCTGCTACCAAAGTTTGGGTATCCAGATCCATCACTACAAAACCTAAGATGTCCATTCGCTAAGGTCAGGCTCATATCTTCATCATCAGTCACGAAACCTACTCCACGCTTGTGTGCAGCCATTAAAGAAAAAAAGTTGAAAGCCAAGTCGGGTACGTAAGCCACCTTCTCCAGCCTTATTGTGACACCTCCTTCAACTTCTTTGTTGGGTAAGGCTGCAGTGAGCGGTCCGTAATCTCACCGCCAATCAGAGCATCGTTACCAACCTTAACCTTGTCCTCGGTTGGGTGCACGTCACGGAGCAAGTTAGCTGATCTAGTCATGGTAAAGGTCGCGCCACTATCAGCTACCCACTTCTCTGTACCGTCTTTACTCTGCTCGCGCCCTCCTACCGCATCACTCTTACCAAGCATACCAATCGTCAGACACCCGACAGCCTCACCAGAACCGTTATGGGACTTCTTCGCGGCGGGGATGACGTGCGCGGTACAGTCGAACCATCCATGACTTGGCTCCAGGCATCGGTGACATTTGTTCCGCACGTCGTCGTACTTCCTCTCCCCGTCCTTCGTACTGCTGTTCTCGTTTTTGGTTGCAGCAGCACCACCGGAAATATCCTTACCCTTACCAGTACGGCCATTGTTACCACTACTTTCCTGCTTACGGTTCCGGCGGGCGGGCTTGTTCGTAACGAGGGCTTGTCCTACAATACGATTCTTCTTGCTCGTACTTCTAGACATGATTATGTACCTCTGCCTGACTATTGCCTCTATCTCGGCACGGGTGATGTTGTCTCTGTACAATATTGTACGCTGTTCAAATTCGTAGTCTGTCGTAAGCGCTTCTACGATCTTCAAGTTCACATCCTCCACAGGTAACTGTACCCCCAAGGATGCTAGCACACCGGTGATCTTGCCTACCCGCGCGAAAAACTTCTTCGGATCTTCGTTCTTTTCCATCTCTAATACGGTGGAAAGACGTTTTCCATTTCGATTTTTCGGACAGTGTTTTGGGTAAGAAGCAACTGCACAGCAGACGCCAACCAGCACTAGGTGGGTTGGTGTTAAACACCGTGCTCAGCAACTCACGATCCGTGATGCCCTCCTTTAAACATGTTCACGCAAGACGGGCTCGTCTAATACTAGCCTCACTGAATCCTTGATGAAGCAAAAAACGGCAAGTCATGGGAGGGATCGCCTACAGGAATGTTAGTTACAGTTGTATAAGCCTGCATGCAATAATTCGACAGCGCAAAACCCTCAAAACGTCTCTTCCATAAAGGAAAATCCACACTACTCCCCAGATTGGGAACAGCAGTTTTGATGCTGCTTATTTCTCGAGAAGATCCTAAGGCGAGACTGCTACCCCCGGCAACCTCCACCTCACCAATAGTTTGCCGCAGACTTTTGATGATGACTCCTTCATCTCTACGACTGGGTGAAGCAGACCCTGCCCGCTCACCAGTCCCAGCATCTTCAGGGTGTAAGGGCTGGAGTCCACTGACAGACCCCTCTTGCAGTCCGCTAGTCTCCACCTGAGTAGCATCGATCTTCGACAGCCATTCTTTAAAGGTCCTTGCCTGATTCTAGAGTAGCACCTTGAGTTCTTCACCAATATTTCCTTGGTCCACCCATCTCAGAACAACTAGCCAAGTTCGAACTTTAGCCGCTAACGTGTTCAAATGACAGGGTTGAGCAGAAGACGGAATCGCAACAACAGCCCCGAGCTGATGTCCAGACAAATTACTGCCCTTTGCAGTACGTCTAAGAAAGAAGATGTCGTGTTTTATCTTAATTACCAAGTATCCGGAAACCTCGGAGGGAAAAAGGAGGAGACAGGTTGGAGAGGATGGCGAGAGTGGAGTGACTATGGGGTGGGCACGGACTACCACCTCATCACGTCTACCCTCGAACCATAATCCTCAGTACCTTCCTGAACCACAACCCATGAATTCTCAAATCCAGATTCGCCCGCAATATTCTTTTCCCAGGAGCTTTCCCCTAAATATCCCATGGGTACCATTATTCCGCAATAACCCGAGTGCAACTGTGCAACTGCCCGACGTACATTCCTTGATATAACCCATATTGAATATAAACAACTTGTTGCATTAAATATAAAATTGATTAGAGATCCCAGATAGCACTGGGGATTCCCTAACTGCGGTGCAGTACTGTATAGGGTGTAAAAAACGTCGGTCCATCACAAAGCTGGGTGTCAGCGCTATTTGGAAAAATCTACATTAGTTGTAGGTGGTTTTGTAATACAATATTCAAAGAACAACAGACAGGAAAAAGGGAAACATAGTGTGGCTCTCGGCAACACGTTTGCTCTTATCTGCTTGCTTGGGTTGTTGCCTTCTGATCGACACGAACGTACTGCTGCTGTATGTACTGTGAGGCTCTGCGCAGGGGTCAATAGCAGGCTGTTCTGCTGTGCTTACGGTACGTAAATGCTGTGGCTATATGAGGTTGATTTGTGTTGGTAAATCCGTGACTTCTGGAGAAAGAGATATTGTATTAATGAGACCTTGGTCTGGAGAGACAGGTCGGGAAGGGGAGTGAACGCGTGGGGCGGGCGCAAAGGCTGCGAGCTCCCACGCCACTACGGAAAGATGCACACAATCGGACCAGTGCAACGTACCAATCACGGCAATAAGCCGTTAATCCGACCTCTAGCAACAATACGGGAGTATTTTACCTGACAATTGTCCGATGTACCATACGTACTCCTACGGTCCAATGTATAACCCTTAGGTGTGTACAATCTACCGAACTACCGCAGCACCACAAAGATTATTCCTATATCCTAGCTTGGCAACCTTAGATCGACAGTTCCGCTATTCAAATCATCCAATCAAATGTCTACCGCAACTCAGTCGATACACACGGCCACTAGCACGAACACCCTCACGAACACCCTCCCTAGGGCTGCTGTATCTACCAGACCAAAAGTATATATCAAAGAAAAACAAACAACAACAAAAAAATACGACTCAGCCTTCTACTTCTCATCCGTCGAGCCAAGTGCAAAGCCGCGGTGAACTTCAAAAAGATCTCTCGGCAGAGCCTTCGTGAGATGTCTGCATGCTGTTTTTCGCTGGGAACATGCGTGACCTCGATCACAACCTCCTCGGTCGAATTCCTAAAAACGTGGTGCCTCACGTCGATGTGCGTACTCCTACTCGAGCCAAGTGGATTCTCTGCAAGCGCAATCGCTCCTTCGTTGTCCTCAAGGACGTCGATCTTACGAGGCTTCCTACTAGGCCTCAGGAACTGAAGCATTCCGTTCACAAACAGAGCCTCCTTCACACCATCGCCCATCGCGACTCTGATTCAGAAGTCGACTGTGAAACGCATTTTTGCGTCCTAGAAATCCAAACCACAAGCATCGCAGCCACAAACACCATCGCTCTCGAAACTGATCTACGGTCAGTGGCCTTGCCCGCAAAGTTGGCATCTACGTACACCAACGTGCCCACGTCTACCGAGCTGTCCTGCTTGAACTTCAGATTTAGATGCGCCGTTTCCAGAAGAAATTCAGGATCTTTTGGGCTGCCTTCCAGTGGTTTCTCTTTGACTCGTGAGAGTGCCTCGCCACAGCCCGCACAGCATTCGAGATGTCGGGCCTCGTCTGGCTGGCGATCCACATCAGGCTCCCCACCGCCTCTCGGAACGGCACATTTCCTGCCCCCTTATCCTCCTTCAAAGACCTGTTATCGTTGGCAAGGGAAGAAGGGATCGAGCTGGTGCGACAAATATTGAATCTCTCGAGAACACTTCTGATGTAACTCTCTTGAGAAATCTCAATCGTGCCAGCCTCGCGGTCGCGAATAAATTCGCAACCAAGAAAGAACTCGACCTCACCCAAATTCTTCGTAGGAAGAGAGTCACCTAGTGCTTCCACAACCACCTTAGCCAGACTCTTAGTTCCTGCATACAGAATATCATCCACGTGAATCGCGACCATCCCCACCACCTCGTCTTCCATCATGAAACGCAGGACACAGGGGTCAGACATAGACAGCTCGAAACCAATCCTCTTCAGGTCCGACACTAGCCTCTTGTAGAATGCTCTAGATGCCTGCTTCAATCCGTACAAACTCTTGTGCAAACGGGCAACCTTTCCTGACATCGAACCCGTGCCAGAAGGCAACTTCATGAACACCTTGTGATCCAATTCCGACTGAACAAACGCTTGCTCAATATCCCAATGGAGTAATTCCAAGTTGTACTTGCACGTCAACGCTACTAACAATCGCTGAGATCCAGCATTTGGGGTAGGCGAGAAAGTCTCAAGATAGTCCACACCATACTTCTGCTTGAAGCCCTTCGCTACAAGCCTGGCCTTGGCCTTTACTATTTTCCCTGTTTCGTCTGCTTTCCATTTGAAAACCCATCTAGCATCAATCACATTACAGCCTACTGGGACCTTTACTGCCAACGTGAACGTTCCTGCTCTTATCAAGCCTTCAATTTCGGCAGATCGGCTACCTCCGAAATCTTGGCGTACTTTGGTTGCTGGGCTTCTTGATAGCTACTACGCTCTGACTCAACATCCTGAACCAGTTTTTTCGGCAATTCGATTTCGCCACCTGCTCTCTGCTCCGCTACAAGTGCATATACTATCTTTGATGCGGAGATGGGTCCTAGGGTGGCCACAAGGCCGGGTACGCTCTGCTGGTTGACTGCACGGGTTTGCGCGCGAGTTCTACCGTCTCTTACTTCATCATTCTCACGCGCAGAAGCATTAAAGTCAGCAAGCTCAGCGACATGCCGCGGACGACGAGCGGCTGGAGGGGGTGCCTCCGCCTCTACCGGCCCTCCCGACCCAATCGACTCTACATCATCATGCCCTCCCGGCCCAATCGACTCTACCTCATCATCCCCTCCCGGATTCCCCATCTCTACCTCCCCTGCCTCCTGCCCTCCCTGCCCCTCCCCATCAGTCTCAGGCGCTGTAAAAGACACAGAGGGAGCTGCTCTATCAGAGGAATTGTTCACGGGCGAAGACGGTTCAGAGGGGGAAGATGGACCAGAGGGGGATTGGCCTACACTGTCTGCATCAACACTGACAACCTCATCGATTCCTGTACTAAAAGCCGTTACATCACGTCTTGAAAGCGTTTGGGCAACTCCTCTCCCAACAATCGGCCATACCTCGGCTTCTACGTTGTCGTCACTTTCCTCCCCTCCCTCCTTTGCGACCTCTATCGGCAAGGAAGGTTGCAGTGGAGGGAGCTGTGACGGCAACACCTCCCACGTCACGTCTCTCGTTTCCTGAATAGTCCCAGCCCTCGTAAGTACTCTATGACAATCACGGGGGTGGTCTCTCGATGGACCAACATAAAGGCAACTCTCACCCTTCGGTAACAGCTTCGGCGGTCGCTGCCACCTGCAGTACGCCGGTTTCAAAAACGGATACGGTCTAGCAGAACGAGGTTCTCTATACCACATCTCATACGGTGACTTACAGTCAGGGTTAGCAGAACATGCGGTGTGGTTCATTGCTTCGCAAGCCCAGTGCATAGTTTCAGCCCAGAGTTTGTCAGTCTTAGGTAACTGCACATGCCCAAAAAGAAATTTCGGTTGAATACGAGTCGCCATCGCGGCCTCCTCAATCAATCCTAACCCACGCTCTGCAACACCATTATATTGCGGACTATAAGCCGGAGTGAACTCTTGTTTGATCAAAAGCTCATTGTATACAGATGCGAACCCCCCCCCGAAAAACTCCCCTCCATTGTCAGATCTAACAATCTCAACCAATGATGGGATCCCATCAGCACGCACACTCGCAAGAAAATTTCGGAAAGCTCGGAAAGCACTGCCAGCGTCCGATATATGTCTCAGGAAACACACCCATGCACGCCTTGTGAAATCATCCTTCACAATCATGGGGTAATGTTTACCCCCTACGGACGCATCGTCCTTCCTCCCTCCCAAGTCAACAAAAACTCTGCCCAACGTTTCATCTGATCTACGTTTAGTTTCATGAGAAATTCCTTTCCTAATAGCCTTCGACATTGAACATCCCGTACAAGCATGCATGTTACCAACCAACTCGGTACCTAGTCGCTTTGCAGTAATACGAGGCAATCCTTCGTGCGAATGAGCACAAATGTTGTGGAACTCGTTCACATCCATCGTGGTTTCATGCTTGGGGTTTGAAGGAGTGAGGGCAGCCAACACCGTACCAATAGAGTCTTCTCCTAGACGATACGCAGTCGAAATCAGCATGCCATCGAAGTTCTGAAAAGTGACTTGTCCTTGAAAAGCAGTCATAACACCATCAGGACCACCAAGATCATTCCATGACTCGCCATCAAACTCTGCGCTCGGAGAAAAGAGGTTGTATCCCAAGTTTGGGGAGTACAACACGTTCTTCAGCTCTACTGAAAACTCGCTGTCAGCAGTCACAAACACCAACTCCAGTGTTCCACAGAATTGTACCTCACAAGACACGCCACCAATCCCGTTAACGTTCTTCTGGCAAGGCTTCAAATCCTTCATGCAAGCGAGAGAATCTGTCATGTGAAAAGCAGTGCGCATGTCTGCATATCAATCCTCGAAATACTTAGACTTGTTAACAGCGTTCATAATCATATCCTTGTTGACAGCGCTAAAATCAGATCATCTCGTGATGTTAGCAGACACTTCAAAAGAGAAACATCGTATATCATACTGCCCAACTCTTCACATGCCTGCACAATCACATCATTCCGGCGTGCTAGCAAACACTCCAAATAAGAAACGTCATACATCTCACCGCTTTCATCCTCGTCGGCCTCGGATTTCCCAGTCTGTGTGGAATGAGCGATGATGCGAGCCAGGCAGTCCTTCCTCAAGTGACCCTTCTCCCCACACTTGAAACATTTCTCCTGAAAAGTCTCTTTCTTGGACGAATCAGACTCGGAGTTAAACTTCGGCTTGTTGTTGTGGTTCTTGCTACTCTTTTCTCTCAGTCCCAGACACCAGAGCAACACTACTGTGCTTCTTCGAAGCACCCTGTGCCTGCAAGTATAGGTAACTAACGCTCACGCACTGTAGTCTCGATGAAAGATGGGTCATTCGGATATAACACTACAAGAGTCTCACGCAAAGTCTTGTACTCGTGCGACAGCCCTTCAAGCATCAAATTGCACACCTCCCTGTCATCTTTCTTGACTTCAAGCATTTTCAGAACACCAAGCGTCTCTCTCATGGATGCAAAGAAGGTTGCAGGATTTTCGTTCGAACGCATGGGCAGTGATTTCAGTTTCTCCTCCTGCACACGAATCTGACTCTGGCTCAACGGCAGAAAATGATCCTTCAGCACACGAAACGCCTTGCTGGGGGAACCAGCGTGCGTAGCCATGGTTTTCAGACTATCCTTCTTCAAGCAGTCGAACAGAAACCACCAAGTCATCTCCGCCTGACGAATCACACCCACATTGAAACCATTCTCTATCCAGGGGGTCAAGTCAAAACCAATGTCTGCAATCGGAATCTCAATCTCGGAAACAAACGCCTCATACAGGTTGTTGTGTCGGGCAATCAGCAGAAAGTTCTGCGACCATGAGGGGTACGACACGTCGCTGCCGTCAAAAACAGGAGCTTTGGGAACTTTTGAAGGACCCCTACCCAACTTCTCTCCTGTGTCAGTAATGTCAGCCCCAGGAATCAGTGTGTTTCCGTTGGCTAGGTTTTCCCACCACTCACTCGACAGAGAAGGAGCGGGCGGAACAGCGGACTGACTACCTACAGCAGTCCTAACGACAGTCCCGTGAATCGAACCAAAGTTTACTGCAGGAACAGAGGAACGATTTTCAGCAGATACATGGGGGTTCAAGCCTGAGCTAACACTCCTACTCCTAACCCGCATGCTGGACACGCCAAAGCCTTGGGTATCGCCGCCCATACTTCCCGCGGCCCCGCCGGTGGCACCCGATTGGTGCGCACCAGCCTCTAGTCCGGTGTCTCTAGGTGCAACACGCTCAGAACCAGAGGACTCCACTTCCTTTCCTTGCTGCATCTCAACGAGCGACTTAAGTAGATCTTGCTGAGATGACATTAGAGTCGCAAGCTCAGACAACTGTGTCTCTAAGGAACCTATCCTTTCACCAACCTCCTGCAATCCATCCTGAGATGGATGGACCGCAGGATTATCGTTCCCCAGTTCAGCCATGATGAGGCAGGGTGATCAAGCCTTCCTCGACTGACCAGTCGAGCAAGTCCAGGGGGACGAAGCAGCAGCCGACTGATGCGCTATAGCGTGTTGGTAAATCCGTGACTTCTGGAGAAAGAGATATTGTATTAATGAGACCTTGTTCTGGAGAGACAGGTCGGGAAGTGGAGTGAACGAGTGGGGCGAGCACAAAGGCTGCAGCCGACTGATGCGCTATTATAGCGTGTTGGTAAATCCGTGACTTCTGGAGAAAGAGATATTGTACTAATGAGACCTTGTTCTGGAGAGACAGGTCGGGAAGGGGAGTGAACGAGTGGGGCGAGCACAAAGGCTGCGAGCTCCCACGCCACTACGGAAAGATGCACACAATCGGACCAATGCAACGTACCAATCACGGCAATAAGCCGTTAATCCGACCTCTAGCAACAATACGGGAGTATTTTACCTGACAATTGTCCGATGTACCATACGTACTCCTACGGTCCAATGTATAACCCTTAGGTGTGTACAATCTACCGAACTACCGCAGCACCACAAAGATTATTCCTACTATGTCCTAGCTTGGCAACCTCAGATCGACAGTTCCGCTATTCAAATCATCCAATCAGATGTTCTACCGCAACTCAGTCGATACACACGGCCGCTATCATGAACAATTTGTGCCTTCGTGCTGTGTTACAGTGTGATACGTTGATCGATAGTCTACAGATTTCATGTGAAACCCTGTTATAATAGCCGTTCGGTGGTCGACATAGTATGCCACGTTAAGGCCACCAGAATCAGGCGAGAATAAAAGGGACGGTGATGCTCCTATGGGAGCATCTCGTCGCCCTGCCTCTCACTGTTCCATAGAGCATGATATTTTATAAATTATTTCAAGGACGTCAGCTGTGAGTTCGACGAATTTAGGGTCGATACTCATCTTTGCAAGCTGCGTTGTTGGTACTTCCTTGTAATATACTATGTGGGTGAGTTTTTTCTTGAAGGGAGGGGTCCTATTATAATTATTGTTATTATTATTGTTATTGTTATTGTTAGTGTTAGTGTCAGTGTTATTATTATTATTATTATCATCATCATCATCATCATCATCATCATCATCATCATCATCATCATCATCATCATCATCATGATTGTTGTTGTTGTTGTTGTTGTTGTTGTTGTTGTTGTTGTTGTTGTTGTTGTTGTTGTTGTTGTTGTTGTTGTTGTTGTTGTTGTTGTTGTTGTTGTTGTTGTTGTTGTTGTTGTTGTTGTTGTTGTTGTTGTTGTTGTTGTTGTTGTTGTTGTTGTTGTTGTTGTTGTTGTTGTTGTTGTTGTTGTTGTTGTTGTTGTTGTTGTTGTTGTTGTTGTTGTTGTTGTTGTTGTTGTTGTTGTTGTTGTTGTTGTTGTTGTTGTTGTTGTTGTTGTTGTTGTTGTTGTTGTTGTTGTTGTTGTTGTTGTTGTTGTTGTTGTTGTTGTTGTTGTTGTTGTTGTTGTTGTTGTTGTTGTTGTTGTTGTTGTTGTTGTTGTTGTTGTTGTTGTTGTTGTTGTTGTTGTTGTTGTTGTTGTTGTTGTTGTTGTTGTTGTTGTTGTTGTTGTTGTTGTTGTTGTTGTTGTTGTTGTTATTATTATTATTATTATTATTATTATTATTATTATTATTATTATTATTATTATTATTATTATTATTATTATTTTTACTCCTACATCTATGCGACCTAAAGCCCCCCCCCCCCGCCACATTCCCCCCCCCCCTTCCCCACAAGATGAATTTATAGTTTCCACGAACAAATTGAGCTGCCCCACCTGTCCCTCCCCCCCTTTCCCCCCTCCCGCCCCCCTTTTGATCAAAATCAGGCCCCCACGTGAATCTCCGCCCTTCTCTCGCCGGTTATTCGACTTACTGGATTCACTTGATACACTGATGCATTTCCTTCCACAGCAGCTAGCTGTCAGATTTTGTCCCCCTTAGAAACGGGTTTTATAGTTTCCGTGCACAGACTGCCTAACATCACCCTGTTGACCCTGATAGCTACACTGTAGTTGCAAGGGGAGTCGCCGACCTACATCCTTAATGAGGACATACTACCCGTAGTACGCGCGATCGGAGTATCACACACAGCTTGCAAAGATGAGTTTCGACAAAATATTCGATCTCACAGCTGGAGTGCATTTTCATTTTTATAATAACCAAAAAATACATGTATGTTTGCGAGTCCGTCAATGGACTCACCGATTTCGTAACAGGGATCTTCGGGGCTCTCCCCTCGCCACGCACTACCGTAGTACTCAGGAGCACACTATCATAATCATTCACGTCTCCAGCGCGCACGCATGCAAATACGTTATTTCCTTTCTTCTTCTCCCGGAAAAAAGCGGAAATATGAAGTCGGTGGGATTCGAACCCACGACATATCTATTCCGAGAGTCCCGGAGATCCCTGTTACGAAGTCGGTGAGAGTCAATTGACGGACTCGCAAACATATCTTTTGTACCCACTGGCCCACGTAGTCACGTGACTGCGTGGGCCAGAGGGTAGTGTGATATAACCAACATACCCCGCTTGGAGCTGACGAACACTCTAGAAGAGCGGAACCGATTCGGTCAAGCTTCACGGGGGATTTACGGGTCAGCAGTATTGGAACAGGGCCATGCTTTCGTCAAAGTTTGAAGGGGAAGGAAGGGGCACGTTTGCGGAGCCAATCTTTTTGGAGATAGCGGAGACGAGCAGCAAGGCGAAAGGAGGAGTCCGGTGGGGAGAAGGAGAGAGCCACCGCTGGTATAGCAGGGAGAGATGCTGCACTGCCATCTTCGGGATTCTTCGATGGCGGACGAGGGAGTAGGGAGGGCAGCTTGATAGGCGAGTTGCTTTCAGACGGGGGTCGGTATTTTTGGGCCGGTCAAACTTGCTCTACAGTCACGTGACTAAGTGGTCCAGTGGGTAGTGCTGTATAAGCAACAAAGGGTGGGTCGTGGGTTCAAATCTCACCGACTTTATATTTTGTCTTTCCGAGCGTGCGGGCTGGAGACATTATGAATGGTTATATTAGCTTGCTCCTGGGTACTGCTGTAGTGCGCGGCGAGTAAAAGCCCTACGGTGGAGCATGACCGTACGCAGGCAGTAGTAGCAGCTTATAATGTCCATGGCTAAAGCGTCCCAAGGACCCCCACCGTATACAGCGGACAGAGGGGTTTATAGCAGCAGCTAAAAGCCCTATGGTGGAAGTACAGCCGTAGGCGCCCCCGCCGTGTGTTGCGAGCGGGGGATTTTTAGTCGCACGGCATTACTTTGTTATTATTTGCCGTGCGCCCTTTACTTCAGAAGGTTGATTGTGGAGGCAGCAGGTATGGGGTTATCTGCATTTTCCGCGAGAAGTCGCATGACCGCCAGCCGTGTGCACCCTACCATGGGGAGTGATTTGGTACGGCAAAGTCGCGCGCATAATAGCCGCGTGCTTCCTGATGCTGGAAACAATGGTAGGAAAGGACATGGGGTACTCGTGGGCTGTCTGCAGCAGTGCCAAATAATGATGGGGTTTCGTAACAATACGAGCGGCATGGCCGCACCCACTCCACTCCATGATACGCAGCAGCTGTCAGCAACAGCAGCAGCGGGAGAGGTCATGGAGAGAGCAGATCGGTTCAATATTTTGTCAGCCGGAGCTTTAGGTTTCGGCAACATCGCAGGGCGGGGGGAAGGAACAGGTCTGGTCAAAGTGGTGAATTTATTTTTACGACGGACTCACTTTTCGATCGAAATATTGTTTTTGGTCGAATATGACATTTATTTATTTACGGCAAGAAGAGTGAAGACTCGGTAGTAGGCGATTTAGTTGCGGTTAGAGTGAAGATAGTAACATCTAAGATTCGTTCGGAATGGTATACGTAGCCTTTTTTTCACCTGGTAGTTTCAATGTGTTTTTATGTTCAAATAAGTCTTTGCAAACCCGAAAAACTTGCAGCGTTCTTCTGGTGTGGACAGGACCAGAAGGGGACTGGTGGAGCTGATATACATGCGATAACGATTTGGAGAAAAGGATACATAGGTGCACCATATTGAGAGGTGTACTGCTGATGTATGGTATTGATGGTGGCACCGATTGTATTGAATTTTGCGGGTATCTGTTGTTTTATTTTGGCAGTAATCTTCTCATTGATTGCAAAATAGAGGTGGGCATATGTTCACGATTGTTTGGTTGTACTACCCATAGTATAATTTTGCGAATACTTGTTGGCAAAGGAGGATTGAAGCACGAAATGTTGTAGCGATGATCGAATAGTTTGCATAGCTGGGAGGGCTTGGGCTGTCCGTGTCGACAGTGGCGGCATTTTATCGCTTCTTTATTCGATTATTTGGAGCTATAGCGAACAAAAAAGACAAAAAGGGAGCATTTCCGGCTTTATGGTGGTTTGCAAGTGATCAATATTTCGGGTAATTAAGCTTGTTGGCGAGTATTGGTTACACTGGTTTAGTCGTTAGGTTTTGCTGGCTTCTCTTGTTTGTGGTAGGCTATATGTGTTGACAAGATGGGATGGGGCATCCTTGTGACCGTACAGCAGTACAGGACATTCTGGTCTATATGAGAGAGGAGATGCAAAGTCATTATTTAGTCATTGAATTGCCGATGTTATTTTTCCGAACGTGGTTTCACAAGCAACTTATTTTGCATTTGTTTTGCAAAGACCCTGACAACATCCAGGGGAGTCACTGACCTATAATATATCTTTCATGAGGGTCAAACATATATCACGCGCGAACGACCTTCCGTAATTTTTGTGCAACTACTGTACATTATTAGTGAAACATAGGTGTACCACGCAGCTTGCAAAGTTGAGTTTTAACAATTCAATCGGTCGTACTCACAGATGACTTTTTTCTATTTCTATAGACTAGACTAGTCTAGACTATTTATTAGACTAGTCTCTAAATAAGATAGACTATTAGACTAGTCTATTAGTCTAGACTGAAAAAAGAAAAACGGGGTGGCTCTGGATGGTCAGATACTCTTATTTTCGCGTCGGATACATTCTGTGTTTGCGGACAAGGATTCATGCTATATTGTTTTTCCGGTATGATCTGTGTATCTATGGCGGTAGTAGGAGACAACGGGAGACCTACGCACTTCCTGGTCGGTCGGATCAAGGTACGGGCGTAGATCCAACCCAACCCCGATAACCCTAACCCAGACCCAAAACGGGCGAGAAATGCGGATGCGCAGCTTTTCGATGTTGCGTTATACTTCAGATCTACGGACCACACCGCGAATACAATCTCGAAGGTCTGGTGTCATCTCGTGGTCTGCGAGGCGAGTAATCATCGGCGACGGAAGCTGCCGTGTGTACGAGTAGATGTTTTCGTATTGTGGGCGGTCACGATATCTCAGAATACCACCTGGGACTACAGCAGTACCTACCACTGCAACTGGCTCATCGCGCTGATTTGTGTACCGAATCAACTAAAACCTACTGATCATGTTTTTCGTGCGAAAAAATTCTACACTGCCTGGTCCTCGCAGGCGGAAATTTGGAAGTTCAACTTTCAAACAAAAATCAAAACGATGATAGTTCAGAAAAATGTTCGAAATCGAGTCGGCAGAAAACAATTGTGAAGGAAACAGGGACGTGCCAACCGAGCCCCCTCAGGAAAATACCAAAATAAATTTATATCGAGCACTTGTCGCTTGATTTTCAGCCTAAATAAACGTAACCGCAAATGAGCAGTGGCCTGACTATATTCCACCTTGATTTTGCGCCCCAGCCGCTGTTTAGGCTCTGCACGTTCCATAGATCAACTTAAACAGGTACAGATCACACCTAAACATGTTGAAGTTGTTGAAAGCAGCTAGCATTTGGCGCGTATTAAAAAAATTATATTACGTAGTAGGGCTGACCCTTACGTACACCCAACACAAATATCAATTCTGTTCTAAACGGAACACAAATAGGCATAATTCCCGGATAAACGCACAAATCGAGCCGAAAAAAGAAAGCAGGGAGCCTTAAAAAGGAGGACACTGGGCACATGTTGGCGAGCATAATGGGGAATTTTTCAACGAAAAGTAGCACTAAAAAAGCAACTCAGGATAAATGGCTTGTTCCTTCAACTATTCAACCCAAAATACGTGGCACAAAAAGAAAAACGCACAATGGACATATAACCCATGACCGAGGGACTTTTTTTCCCGGGTGACTCTAGGCTGAAGGTTGGAGAAATTATGTCTCATGAGTCTGTGGATTAGTCAACGCCGACTGGGCAAGCGGCTTAGGGCGAGCATCGTTCAAACATCCGAGCCTGAGATGGCCACCCCCCTTGGTGACCTGAGAAACAGAAAAAATAGGTTGTTCTATATTATCCTGAGCTGGAGCGGGTGCGTTCCCCAGCAGAGGGAGTCAGTCTCCGTGCAGAGCGAGAGCTCTGGCTGTGTATAATGCAGCCGAAGCAATTCGTTGTGCCCTGCAGTATCCACATATTAGTATACATGCGCCTATATATCCCCATGTAAATACCGCAAGATCGATATAACTACCTAGGAAACCTGGGGATGAACGCACGAGAGGTCCTCTGGCGACGACGGAGATATATTTGTGTCAGGTTGCATGGAAAAAAAAGGGAAATTTTGCACGCCTCATTCGTTGTCCTGCGACGACGTACACTATGCCTCGTTCCCCAGGAAAATACTGGTAGGGACCCAAACCCTAAGAAAGAAACTCCTTTATTTCGTGACGGGCCGTTCATTCCAATCAGGCATCACGACACTCCCTTCAGGGACTGCCGCCCAAACTGCCACGGATACGCAAAGGCCTGACATTTCTAGGCGTTTATTTAGACCGCCAGGTCAGGTACAAAGAGATCGCTGTCAGCGATGTTACACAGCTGCACCAGGAATCCGTACACGCATTTTACAATGATCCACATGTATCCACGAGGAAGCCCCGGGATGTCCCCTGACGACCATGACCGACGACCCTGGGAGCGCTTTACAACAAAAACAGTGGAGGTTGGCTCAGTGTTCCACGCCGCCCACCGCTTGTGTAATTGTGCGCTCATGTGCCTAGTGTGTAGAGATAAGCTTGTCCACGTAATCCTGCTTTCGGCGGGCTCGACAGAGTGTACAAGCAATGCATGATGTGTATGCGCAAAATCGTTTGTGTGAAACTCAATAAATGAGGCACCGGCTGGATCGATTGAATATGAATGGATCCACTTCTAAAACAGACTGTCCGCGGGGGTGGTGACAGACCGCGCAAAACATCTCCCTGAGAACGTAATCGATCGTCATTCCGATCCACATACCCTCAAACTTGTTTCCTTACCCAAGAACCAAAGAGTAAACTTTTAGGAGTCGTCTTACTCGAGCCCTTGTCCGCGCCGAGAGGGTACGCTGTTGTTGCCGCCGTCGCTGTTTGGGATGGCACAGACCAAGCAGACGAAGGCAGCGAATTTTTTTACGGCCGCAGCTATGCCGTAAGGAGACTTTCGTTAGTGGGACTTGTACACGACTCGATCGAATTTGAAATGACGAAATCGAGAGATTGTCGTGGTATATTAGGCACCTTTTTATGAGACGGACACAATTCGACTTTTCGTTACAGAACCCGAGCAAACCGGAGGATCACATGCAACACAAAAACATAAAAGAGCATCAGAGGTTACCTACTGTGATATACGCGGCACACAACAAGCAGGCGTGTAGTGGCAGGTTGACGCAACAATAGTCAAGCAAGCATGCAGGGAAGGCGGGTTTCGCACATGATACGTTTAACAATAGGTAATCAGCGCTTCTTGTGTCAAATTGCACATTGGCAGAGCTCATGGGAACGAATTGTGTCCGGACGAGCTTGGTTGCTGCTGTCGTGTTGTCATGCATATTCGATCCCCTAATGAAGATAATTTTCCCACTGTGGGTGGGATTCATGTGAAAATACTTTCTTTCGTTGACACCTGAGCAAGATTGGCAATACACAAACATCATGATTAAGTTTGTCAAATCACGAATAGTTCTAATCATAGTCAAATGAACTACGAGTCGTCCTTGACCGGTTATTCTAGCTGAATGGCTTTAGGATGGGATACAAAAACGCCATACCTGGTATAAATAAAGATAAAGGTATACTAAAATGTTATACAAAACAGTGTACCAGAGTATGGGCTTTAAAATGTCCACTATAAAATCTGCGAACAAAAAAAGTGTAGGTCGTTTAGTGTGCGAATAAAGCGCATTGGTTTCAGCATCACCACACTGAATATCCACGAAAAAAAATACACACAGGTTTTAGTACGCCATGCTAGGTGCTATTGAAGACAAATAGTCTCACGGCTGACGTCCTTGAAAAATATTTATAAAATAGTCCAATCAAATATTCATGGTAAAACCAATAAAAAAACTCCAAAAATAATCAATAACTAAATCAAGCCCGTTTTCGGGTTGTCTGGCCAAGCTTAGACCTGGCTTTTTTGGCTGCGTCGCAAAAGTGGAGCAAATGAACATATGTCGGGTACCAGGTACAGGGTACGCAAGTATCAAGCGGGTCAAACGTAGTCTTAATCCTCACGAGTTTCGATTGAGAGTCTTCATTGACAGAATGATGGGACGAAGAAGGGCGTTCAATTCGTAGCTGATGCCCCGGCGTGTTGCGTCGACAAGGAAGTAAGGACATCACCAACGCCAATCTCTGTAGAAACACCTGCGGCTGAGCGATACCGGGCGCGAAGGAGTTCGCACATCGGACACAGTATGTATGCACTCGGCCAAATACGTAGGCTATGGATAGGCACGCGAGAGCACCGATAGTAGACGGGAAGCAACGTCAGCGCCTGCGCTAGGTTTCCCGATGCGCGTTGGTTTGTCTGTGATGAAGTCCGCACCGCAAACCTGTGCGTGGAGTGTAAACTGGAGACCACAGCAGAAGAAGGCATGCCATCACGAGAGGGGAAACAAGCAAGTAGCGGCGCGCTCAACCGAGGGCGCAACACCTACCACCGGGCGGCCGGTGGTGTAGCGATCGCGCGCATACTCGAATGTTTTTTCCTCCCACACGAAACAAAATGCGGACCGCTCCAAAAGAAGGGACTCACAGCCGCACATTAGCACTGCCTTGCACCCAGCGTGGATCACGTCAATGACAAGCACAACACGGGGCGCGAAAACAACAGACTTGCCCAATTATTCCGGACCGTCTGGGGTGGTCTCAATTGACCGATTCCACCACAAAAAATCAAGTCCAGGTAAAAGAAAAACGTCAGCGCCCCCTCACTTTTCCCTGTCGGTATTACCTGCCTGTTTTACCTTTTGAAGGAAGCCTCCTTTTTTGCCCAAGGGGGAAAGACGGGAAGACGAAGGTAAGGAGGTCAAAATCCGCGTGGTGGGCCGATGAACCTCTCTTGTTTTGCTGGGCTTTCAAAGGGGACAAGGGAACGCACACGACAGCCCATACGGGTTTGAGCTATAGTTCATAGCACTATCGCAAATAATCAAATGCGAACAAAACGCGGACGAACATGTCGGGATTGGCAAAAACTACACGCATAAACCGACTCATGGATGTCTCGTTTGCGGTAACGCTTTTTAATGATGTTTTTGTAAAAAATTGAAAAAAGTCAGCTGTGAGTACGACCGAATATGATGTTTGAAAAGCCCTTGAAACTGCAGCCGAGTTTTGGGCACAAACTACTTGGGATTTAGAGTTGAGCTTATTCGCAGTACGTGGAAAAAAGGCGAAGAACAACGTACCCGCCATTTTTTGGCCATGTTTTGCTTTATCTGGTTCGGCATGTATCCTCGTTCCCTCTCGAAAAAGTGTGACAGCGCGCGAAGGGCAACAGGGGCTGTCGCGCGTTCGAATCACCAAAAAAAACTTCAAGGTGTGCATTTAGATGGTGTTCTTGTACGAGACGGCCGCAAAACAGAGCCCATGCGGGTTTAAGCGATGGCTCATAGCACTGTCGCCGGTCGTCATGGGAACAAAACACGGACGAACGCGTCGGGGTTGGGAAAAACTACACGCATAAGCCGATTCATCAATGTCTCGTTTGCGGTAAGCTTTCTAATGAATGGTGTGTTAAAAAAGCCCTCATAACTGCAGCCGAGTTTTGGGCACGAACGACTTGGAGCTAGAGTTTGACAACGTACCCGCCATTTGGCCATTTTTTGCTTTTCTGGATCGACGTGTTCTCTCGTTTCCTTTCGAAAGAGTGCGATAAAACGTGATTCTTGACGGCAAAAGGGGCAACGGAGACTTGTCGCGCGTTCGAATCACCAAAAGACTGATGTAGCGAATCACGAAAGTGTTGTTGGCAAAAAAAATGAGCTGTGAGAAGCTCCAACGTCTGCGTTGAGAGGGTGTACTCGTACGAGACGGCCGCATGGGGGTTTCGCTCGACGGCACAACAATAAACACATGATTTGTTGTTTGGCGCGATCCATACAGATGTACGGTTTCGGCTCTCCTAACGGCTTCGTGGGGTACAAATTATGCATGAAAATAAAAGCTGCACCAACTTGTCAGTTTTCAGGAAATGGCACGAAACCCAAGGTGGGAATGATCGTGAAAAGCGACACTCACGGACGTCAACCAAGAAGGCCAAGTCCAACCAGCGAAGCAAATCAAAGCCTCAAAAACAGAAAGCATCCATACGGCCATGCGGTAGGTGTGCATCCGAAGTTTCGAGAGGATTTTCAATCGCAGCATTAGCGCATCGGCAGCAAACAGGGACCACACGACCACACACACCGTTGCAGAGTGCCCGGCCGGCCGCGATGGTGTCCCTCAATGCACTGACTCACTCCTTCTTCACCGCTCCACTTCACCTGACGCAAGGCACGCAAAAACAAAACAAAGACACACACGCATGCACACGAACTGTACCAGACACGAACATACATGCATGGAAAATAACGGCCGCTGCACAGGCTGCCTTCCATTTGCACACGAAATCGTTCGTACGCCCAGAGGCCATGAAATTCACGCAAAAACACAGGGAAGGAAGGACGACACGACAGCCACGACAACACAAAAAAAAACATACGGCACCGCGCGGCTTTTAGGGAGATGATCGATCGTACACCAATCAGTCCTGTCCCCCAATAAGCATACGATACGCCACACTGCTTTACTGCTCTGAAATAACGTCCGCCTTTCAACGACGCCATTTGCCATCTGCACTACTAATTGGTGCATTGTACTTGGCTCGTGTTCGTATCGAACTCGTAAACTACCTCCCCTGTCTCAGCCCTCTTACCCCTCCTTCCGCCCATGGGCACGGTAAATCAGAACACAAACCGGTGGTATTCGGTATCCGTCTGCCCCGAGAAACGGAGAGCAAAACATACCCTGGTACTATTAATAGAGACCACACGTAAATAACGTAAGCACTTCGCTACTGCCAAGCCTACTTCGGGAGCTTGGCAACCTTTTATGCGTTTGCGCATCTCGGAAAACCACCTGCCCCACGAAAAAAACGCCTGCTGCTTTGAAACACGCCAGCCATCATAGCATGGAAAAGCAGTACTCGTAATATATACAAAAATAAAGCAAGACATCATCTATCCTCCCCGCCCCCTGCACGCGCGCTCCTTCCCTCCCCCTCCAACGACGAAGAGCGATCTCTCACCCTGACACGATTAACGATTGATGGCAATGCCCAGACGGCAGGTCTCGTCCACGCTGTTAGAGGGCGTGCTTCACACGTAAGTCTTGCAAGCGAATGCCGCTCAAAAGCAAGATGCTGATAGCATTCAACGCCGAAAAAAAGCACGCGCGGTGGGTTTACAGGTTGCACGCGCACACAACGCACAGAACGCCCTCTATTATCGCGACAGCTCCAACCAAGAGAACCGATCGGGCAAGAGATCCGATCATCAAACGAGACTTATCGTCTCATCTTGAGTGTCCGCCGCGCCTATCAAGTCAGAGCAGCTACAACTACAGCCAGCCAGTACACCTGGTAGTACGTACACGCCATTCGTAGTGCTGGGCACATCACGTCACATCGCACACGTACTCATGCGAACGTAACCAAAAGTCACGGGTCGGATAGGCGCGACGCACCAGGCAAGGTCAACGTTGATGGTTAATACATCCACCTCAGATACACACCGCACGAACACACGCTGGCACCAGTACGACTCGCACGTCCCAACCCTCCCTGCTTTCATTGCTGAAATCAATCCTACCACCGACCTCCGGCACGATATGCACAGGTCACGGGTCATTTTTTGCACTTAATCGACACACGACGCGTATGAAAATACGCGGAAGTGTGGTGAGCTAAAGCATTATTTTTCCCCATCCGCCGGAAGATAAAAAAAAAAAAAAAATCTACTAGCACTAATAACACCAGTAGTGATTTACATACGCCATCTGAAGCACGCAGCAGGAGCGGGGTGGCAGCAGCAGTAGCAAGCACCAGTTACGTAAGAGTAGCAGCAGCGCGGAGTAAAATGTGTAATTCGCTCTCGTTAACACTACGAGTAATGACAATCGATCGGAGACCCAGGGATACAATGCGGCAACTGTTCTTCACCCGAACGCGCCTCTACGCTTGCTCTGCAATCGGCTTCGTCTGTCTCAATACCGCTTAAGATTGCCCCCCCCTGAACCGAGGAATCATCGTCGTTGGCACGGTCCTCGGTACGTTCTGCCGGTTGAAGCTCGGAGGGCGAGGCGGGTACGATTTCAGGCGGTTCGCAAGGAGAAAAAGTCACCCCGGAGTATATTGAAGAAAAAACGTTCTCGGAGACTGGACTACTATCTACGGCTACTTCTTCTAAAGCCAGCAGCATTCGGTCGAAACTCTTCTTGGTCATACCGGGGTACCGGATGGACAAGTCCCTGTACTGCTCCTGCGGCCATGGCCCACAGCTCGCACAGTTGCACGATGATGACGATGCTGCCCCACCCGACACGGGTTCGCTGCTGTTGTTCACATCCTCCTCCTTGTGCACGTCGGGTTTTCTAGAGTCGTCCTCTGGAGAAAAATCCCTGCTCGGAAAAGGGATGTTTCGAGGGGAGTCTCGAGACCGGCTCCTCTCCCTTCTACGCGGGTTCGTCGAGCGCAGTTCGTTCTCGCTTGGGGCTGCGGCCATCGCTGCTGTTTTTGAGGGCTCGTTGCGACGCATGATCTCACGGCTTCTTTTCCTCTGATAAATTATTATGGTTTCAAAAGGACTTGAAAACTCTGCCCTGTCGGCACTAAAAACGCGACGGAGAAAAAATAACGAGGAATCGATCGAACACGTACCGCGTTTAAAGCGGAGTCCTCTCGGCACCGATGAACTGACGATTTTTTCCCCGCGATTTCAAGGTGGCTGGTGCTGGGATGTACTGCTGTCTGGGCAGAGGGGAGGCGACGGGCGAGTGTGGCGATTATGGCGAGACGTGGACGGGATGACGGAGAAAAACAAACATAACGAACAAGTAACGCACCAGAATATCGAAACCCGGGGATCGGTGATATCTCGAATCTGAAGGGTGGGGGAAAGCGCAATTCAACCTTCCAACCTCCCCTCCCTCTGAACCTGGAGTCGACATCAAAGCGGCCGCACCGAGAGTGCTCGTATTTGGCGTGATCTCAGCGACGGTAAGTCGTTCACTAATTTGAATCGATTAGAATAGGGAACCCGGATCGATTCGTTTTTCGTGACCCGCGGGACGTTTTTCTCGAGGCAACCCGGGCGAAAACGGATTATTAGGTGAAAGGGAAAGGACGGCTTGAGGAGGCTGGGTTTTTCGGTCCGCGCTACGGCAGGCGGGGCGGGGCGGCGGAGCCATGGTGAGAGAGAAGGAGCACGCTGTCGTCACAAAGGCTGGAAAGCGCGCCGATGCCGGTTGGGAGAGCCGAGGATGGAAATTTACCAAGGAGGAGCTGAGGAACCCCCCATCCCTCAGGGATAACATGTGAGGATAGATACACGGATGCCGAGCTTTGTCTGCCGTGACGATGTGGCGAGGGGCTCGTCAAGGACGATCCTGTAATTCAGCGAGCGATGCCTTGTACACATGCATCATGTACCTGTGGGTGGTGGTTACGTGCGGGTCGTGTGGGACACCCTTTTTATTTTGTTTCGTCTCGGGGTCGAGTTTGTTGGATGGTACACGGTACACGAACGAGCAGTTTCCCGGCAAAGACAAAAAACCTTCGAAGGCGTTGTCAGCACCTCTGTGGACTGAAATGTAGGGACCTTTTAATCATCATCATTAATATTAAGTGGTCCTTACATTTCTACCGAAAGTGATAGTCAGGAGCCCAGGCACGGAAGTAGAACCCCTGGGCATCGAAGAACTTGCTCGCGATGTGTCGAACATAACTCATGCCGCACAGCTGTAAAACCGCCCGGAAATCATTTTGGTGCTGTTCGATGTTGCCCCTCTGTGATGTGTGCGCGTCTTGGGGGTGTCGGCGTCAGGCGTAGCTCGTTCTCGCGCCCCGAAACTTCGCGCTTTTTGGTGGCGTTTTTCTTTGTGTTTCCTTTTTTCCGAGCGAGTACGTACGTACCAAAAACATATACTATACCTGGTATGTTCGTAATATTTAAAAGTTGCCTACAAGTACTCGTGTACCGACTGCGATCGTATTGCATGGTAGCCTCCCGCAAAAAACGTCTGTGGAAACAAAACGCACATACGCATTGTTATGCATACTCTTTGACGAGCACGCAGCAAAACAGAAAAGACTGTTGCCAAGACGTACTGCTGAACTCGTAGTAGCGTAGAAGCGAATGGTGCGCCATGCGCGAGCACCGCCGGCGATGAACCTTTCACTTGCGTTTGATTCTAGTTGTGGTTCTCACATCAACTCGCATGATCAAGTCCGTGGTCACACTTTACTCGTGCAACATGCATGTATCAAATAATAGTACGATTGTATGGTGCGAACTGCTGTGGTCTCGTAGTCGTGTGACGTGTAGCCTGTGTCGCGATGAAATATTTAGCCTGGCTGTGTACACTGCTGTGTAACCATTGGCGGCAGGTCCATGGAGGAAGAGATCGTGCTGAGGAAGAAGTCCCAGGTTTTCGTGTTCGACTGCTGCAAAATCCTTCAGACCAAGTCCTTGGTGATGTGTGCAGCAATGACGATCTGCCAGCGGTATTTCTCGCAGGTGTCTTTCAGGAGGATCAACCGTGTGGTGAGTTCACCATGTTCATATGCTTTCGTTTTGCGCTTGTTCACCAGGTATGGAAGCCTTTTGCTTTAGTTTGCTGTGAGGGGTTTTATTCGACTCCCGAGTAACTGCTGTAACTGGATTGTGTGTGAGCATGGACCAGGTTATGGAGACACCTCCTGAGACTTTCCTACCAGGTGCTCTATTTCCAAGTGGTGTCTTTCCCCCATGATGGGAGGGCGAATGTAACACAACCACAAATATATACGAAAGCAGCGTCGTATCGTCAGCGGCTGTGCCGTATCGTAGTTGCTGTCGCGCCGGTGGTCCAGTGGCTAACCTCGAACACTGCTAAGGTTGGAGCCAGGGGTTCAAATATCAAGATATCGGTGTGGAGATTATTGGGCCCTACAGACAACAACTGCCGAGAGCGTTTTATAGCGGGGTAAGCACAATTCGACGCGAGTCGACGGGGTTGGAAAGGTGGTGAATTCTTGTCGCTATAAGAATGAAGGCGCGTACCGTAGTGAGGACGGCGGAGAAGAGCCTGCTTGGTGACCGCGGGTCTGAGTTGCGTCTAGGGAGGAAGAAGAAAAATGCGAAGACATTATATGGGATGAGCTAAAAAACAAGAAAGGAGAAGAGAAGTGCGGACTTCAGACACGCCGAGAGAGAGGTGTTTCTTTCAGCTTCTGTCTGACTATTCTGCAGTAATATGTTCTGTTGTGTAATCTTAATATAATAGAAGCCACATGGATTCGTTCATACCAGGTATAACATAAAAAACGAGAGAGGAACAGAGCTTGCGGGTTATTTATGTTGCTGCTAAACTACTGCCACTGCTGTATACCTGGTACGTCGGAGACTAATAATAATAATAGATAGAAGTTCAGGTGCGTGCATGGTTGGGCTGAGCGGAGAGGTTCAGGTACAGTCGTCCCCGCTTTAAAGACACTCTTCGTAAGGAAACTCCCCGCTATAAAGACACATTTTTTTCCCAGAACATGGTGCCCCGCAGATGTACAATAATAGGGGGGGGGTACCTTTTCCACTTTGCGGCCCCCCCCGATTTTTTTTTGCTGGGGCAGCACACTGCTGTATAACATCGACAGCGGTCTGCTGCAGCCCGCACTACCGCGTGTGGGTATGGAGAGATTCCTCCCATCTGCTGGCGGGTCGTCAGCTGCCGTCTTGAAGCCATGTGGCGAATCCACGTGCCAGTCAAAGTCTCAACTCGTGTCAGGCAGTCAAAGTTTGGGATTTTTGCCTTTCTCGTGGAGTTAATTTTTGGTATTTTTGTTTTGTGTTTTTGCCTCGTGTTGACCTTTGGGGAAGAACGGTGTCCTCTTTTCGGTGTATTTGCCCGATTTTTTTTGTATGTTGTGGTCTGCGCTATCGACCGTTTCCTAGTGTCCTAAGGGGTCGACTGGGTTTGTTTGGTCCCTATGTGGCAGGTAGCTTGCGTGTATCGTATCAGAGCTAGTTCCAACGAACTGATGTGTCTCAGGTGTGTTCGCGATATCTCGGGCATGATGTTCACCGTGAGGATAACGCCTTGACAATAAGAAAAGCCTGCAACAACACCAGCGCACTGCCGTGCACATTACAGCAAGAGCCTGCATCAACAACAGCGCACTGCCGTACACATTACAATAGGTCGTGCTGCACTCCTTCCCGCGTTTCGGTGGAGGGAAATTCAAAATGTGTAAAGTATTGGAGTGTACTACAGCAGTAGTGTGGCGGCCTTTCAAAATCACGTGTAGTTTTTAAGCAACACATTTTCGTGGTCGTATTCCTGCTTCAAATGCGCGTATTTTGACATATGTTACACCTCCATTGGCCCCGGGGACGGTGAGTTAGTGGCCCCGGAATCCTTGAGACACTTCCCCGCGTTAAAGACACTCCCCCCCAAAAAAACGCGCTGTGTCTTCAAAGCGGGGTCGACTGTACTTGTTTGGGCAACCAAATGGTGACATTCGACGCTCGACGTACTTCAAACGTGCAGCGAGCATTTTTGTACCCGTTGCTTGTATTTTGTGGCTGCGTTGACCCCTTCTGTGAGCCACACTCTCGCCAAAGTTATGTACGTGAGTTCTGATAACAGAATACAGGCTGCCCTTGCTCATTCGCCTTCTATTTCATGTGGTAATTTTGTTCCCCTCTCTGCCGTGTGGTCTTTGGCGATCCACCTTGGTGTGACAGATGCCTCTTGTATCGGCTCATAGGCTCGCGTCCTTCTGTCTTCGGCCTACTGGTATTGAATATTGGTGTTGCCAGACAGAGGTACAGTAAAGTAACGTATCATATTCGAAAATATCCCTCAAGTTAGTTACCTGAATATCCGTCGACGGCTGATGTTACTACCTTTTTCTTAATTGTATAGCACAGGGATGCTATGATACGCTTTCGGCTGTTTCGCATGTTGGCGGTAAAGCTGGCGAGTATGATATGCCAGTATGAATGAATGCCGGAGGTTATATCTACTTTTATAGGTCTGTTATCTGATAGCTTGACGTATCCATGGTTTAGTTGATGTTTTGGTGTGGAACGATGCGTGATATCCCTTTACCCACGTGAAGGTATCCGACTATCTGGAATTGCCCGAGCTCGAGACTACGTGGTAAACTACTGCTGTAAAGGTTCGAAGTTCATGGGGGACTCTCGAGTCGAGGGTCTTACTACTCTGTGTGTGATTGTACCTGGTACGCTCTGGTACATGGTATGTGCACATGTTATGTGTCGTACCGGTACGTCGGTATGAAACAACAGGCAATCCTGAACCCTACCTGTACTATCCACCATAACGATGATGCGAAACACCAACGAGAAGTGGGTACTGCTACGTATCTGCTGTATACGTTGACTTACGTACCGTCATCGAGTTGTCATGGCGTTGTGACAAACTATATCGCTAATGAAATGTTGTGCTTACTTCTTTCTGGTGGCGTTTGCGTACTTGACGGTGCATATCATACGGCTACCTCGTATGAATGATCATGTTTACGAAGTGTTTCGCTTTATTCTTTTTGTTGTATTTGCGTACTTGATAATGCAGGATGCTGCCGCTGCGGCAATCTTTCTCGCGGCGAAGGTGGAGGAGTTCAGGGTTCACATCAATAGTGTGCTCCAAGTGACATATCAAGTCCGGCACGGGAGCTCGCGCAAGCTTGACCCTCAATCTCAAGTGAGGATCAATCGGCACCATTAATAGTACTACAAAGCTAACACCAGAATTTGTATCGCTCCACCTCGTGGATAGGATGAAGATTAACCCCTTCAGAGCCCCCGAACCCCTCCCTATACTAAATCCAAGAAATGTTGTCCCCAAAACGGGTTTCCAGTTGCAAAGGGGTTAAGGACGGACACCGGGTGTGCTGATGTTGTTGGGTCTATCTTTACTGTACTGTTGTATTGCTGTGTACCGGTGTGTCGCTGTGGCTTTGTTTTGCATCGTAAGTCGTCAACAAGGCGTGTTTGTCTTTTTTGACCCCTTGAGGTCGTTTCCAAGACATTTGGCGGCTATGAGCTCAGTGCGACGGTGGTACCTGGTAGACATCTTCCAGGCATCGTATGTCGTAAAATGCTTGTGTGAAGACTGGTTCGTAAGACCATTTCTTATGCAGTCGGATTAGTCAGTCGAAAACGGCCTTTTTCGACTGAAGCCCAAATCGGGCTTTCTTACGCAGGCGAAAAAGGGCTTTTTCGACTCAACTTTTTCGACTGAGAATTCAGACTGGCGGATCCAGTCGAAAAACTCGACTTTTTCGACTGGATCCTCCAGTCGAAAAACTCAGCCGAAAAAGTTTTACACGTGTTTTTTGAACCGATCGCATCGCTCATCCCACCACTAAACACACACCCAAACGGCCACACGGCCATACACCCATACCAAGTACCACACTGCAGTATCATACAAGGCGCTGACGCTGGCTTGGCTATCCCAGCTGTTGCTTCCCGCAGCAAGTCAGCGTGGCGCATTCCTAGTTTTGCTCGCCAGCAGCGTGTATCACACGACGGCTGCAGCAGCGCGCGGTCTCGACCCCATGCTGCCAACAACGGCTGCGGCTGCTGTAGCTTTGGCGGCTCTCGGCTGAGTGCAACTCCACGAACGTATCTTTAACGGCTTTCGGCCAAGCCCAAAGCCACCAACTCGCTGGGACGAGGGTTCGCCGAGCCGTTGCTCGCGGAGAAAGCGCGAAGCACAGAGCTGCCAACCGATTTCGACTGCTGTACAGCAGTACTCCCTCACACTAACGGCCTCTAGGAAGAGCACGAAAACGATAAAATCGACTCGACTGACGATAAGAAGAAATACCAGAAGAATCCAGTGGAAAAAAAGTCCAGTCGAAAAGGGCCGTTTTCGACTGGCGGAATCCGACTGCATAAGAAATGGCCCAAGAAGCCGATCGACAGATACGCCCCGGAATGTAGCGTGTTCACTGATGCACATGAAATCTCTGGCCATTGAGAGTCAGTGTTGGGTGTTGTTGTCGACGTCTCGAAGGTTTGCATGTCTGCCGAGGTAGCTCGTTAGGTCGCGGTCATCAGAAGATCGAGGTACAGTTCATGTCGTTAGTTCTGCAAGCTGTTGGCTGATCTGTAGACTAGACACACTCGATAACGATCTCGGTTTGAATGAAAACCTTTCCGGTCCCCTGACAACCGAGGCAAGTTCCTGGCTATACCCCGAAAATAGCTGGAGAACGCTGTGTACTTGATCCGAGTCTTCTTTTTTTCTTCCAAGTTGAAGTTTGAATATCGGCAAGTTGAAATTGGAGCTGAGGATAGGCGAAACAATTATTAATATTATTGCATGAATGCAACACAGATATTTAGCAAATCGTTCCATTAAGGGTTAGGTGTGTATGTGTGTGTGTGTTTTTTTTTGTGCAGCATTTTTCTTTGGTGGGGTAAGTTGTCATTCGATTTTAACACTCGAAATGTGAAGAGAAAATTCAGCTCAACATTTTTATTTTCGTTTCCCGTCGGCGACTGCCGTGTCGTCTTGTGTCGCGGTGCCTAACCTCTCTTTACCTTCTCTCCCCCGCTGAAAAGTTGTTCTCCTATGATCTTTCGCTCGTTTATGTCACCAACACGGTTGCTTCCCGAGGCAGCACTCAGGGAATTATGCAGCTTCGAAGCGCTATTGTCTTTCGGTCGTTTTAGGCGATCCTTGAAGGGACAAAGCAGTGACCCCCCCCCCCGCCCCCCCGACTTCCTCCCCCCTGCCCTCCCATCCCCGCTCGTTGAAAATTCAGGAGTTCAAGGACTACCGAGAACGCCTGCTTAAGGCGGAAAACCAACTGGTGAACGCGCTGGGGTTCGACTTCATGATCGAACACCCGTACTCGCACTCCACGGACCTTATGGAGTACATGATTATTGAGGGTGAGGCACGGGACTGCCGTAAGCGTCAGCTTTGCGTCCTGTGCTCGGGAGGGGAAGGGGGTGTGGTGCCAGTGAATGCGGTGGCCTCGTCCGAAAGAAGGACGAGGTCGTCGTGTGTGCCGTTGGTCTTGAGCACAGCTTTACGTGTTAATGGTTGACGTAGGGGCATGATAATTTGTCGTTCTGGCGAGAGGTGCATGGCTGTACGCAAGAGTATAGGAATTCGTCATGTTGGAAGAAGACGTTGCATGGCGTTATGGAAGAATTAATATCTCGTCGCAGTGAGAAAATAAATTTAGCGGCGAGAAAAAAATCGGTGTAATAATATAAGGAACCGTACACCAGCACGCGGCACCATTTCAAGAAATAATTTATTTCGGGCGCGACTCTGGTCCCTTGCTTGTCTCGTGTTTTTTTTACATTTTTCGTTCCGTGCAAAATTCTTAACTCCCGATTCAAGTGCTGCCGCGTATTTTGTTTGGTGTTTTCGTATTATTACTTCGAAGTATTCGATTGACAACAGTTTGTTGGAGCGTAGTTAATGCGGGATTATGTATATACCCAAGACTTCGGCAGTGAGTGCGGTGTTTCCGTTAGAAAAATGTCCATGAGAGCGCGCTATTTAGCCTGGGCCCCACCCGGGTGTAACGGCCAAAGAGCGGTCCTATCCTGTCTAGCGCGACCGAGAGTAGCAGTACGAGTAGCGCCATGCTGTGAGTGTGTTGTATGAGCTCTTTGCTGTGTTTTGGGTAATGAACCCACCGTCCGTTATCCCTTTGGGGATACGTGTACATCGACCTAAAAAGCTTCGAGTGCGATCTCGTCAAGCGTCTAGGAAGAACCCGCAACAGCGTAGCATTCAACGTATTGCGGCGATGCCGCGTGCCTGTGTCTTGCAGCCCCAGCAGAGCCCGGGTTTCTTCGTCTGGGTGATACTGTCTTCTCTTTTCAGACTTTTTTCGCTCTGACGAATGAAGCCCAGCAACGCGGGGTTGCTGTCGCACATGTGGCCGATGCTGTAATCGTTTCCCCCCCCCCGACATTTTTTCCTTTGTGTCTCCAAAGGAGAACTTGGATCCATGTTTTATTTTTGTGATGACTATAAGAAGTGCATCCTGTCTCTGAAAGCTTCCCGTTGAAGCAGTTGGTATTAGTATTTCGTGTGCAGAGTTGGATGCAATCTATGCGCTGCTGTGGCCAGACTCGTGTTACACGATGATGACGATTCTGTCTCGCTGCTTACGTTTCGACGACGTGCTCTGTGTAAACCAACGCGGGGCAAAAAGGCTGGGTGCCAGCTGATCGAGCTCCTTTGCTCATGAAGGGAGCATGCCATCTTTTAAATCAGAGGTGCGTCGACCCCCCCCCCCCCCTCCTCCCCGTAGTGTAGCCTCTTTTGCCTACTAGGTTCGATCTTCATTTTTTATAACGTAATCTGATGGCCACTACGGGCTATTCTCGTGGTCGGTGGCAGTTTTGGTCTCGCTTGCCCAACAGCATTGGACTAGCTGATTGGTAGATCCATATCCATCCACCTAGAAAACCTGGGGATGGATCCTCGATGTCTCCCGCCGAGCACAATAGGGTACCCTACCAGTAACGCGCTTGCGTGAGCGACACACAATGCGTTCAAGAATTTATTCCTGCTAGCTCACAAAGGTTGCGACATTACTGAGGGTGCCCGAGGGGGGAGGGGAGTCGTTCCAACGTGTTGGCAGCCCCACGTATGAGCTCTGGGGTCTGTGTCATGTGTGTAGGCACACGTGTTTTGGATTAGGCTGATCAGGCACCTCAGGTGATATCTGGTACGTCATTGTGAGGATGGTCGTTGTACGTCGCCTTCCCGCCCGTCCGCCCGTCTTCCTGCCGTTAACCCCCCCCCCCCCTCCCGAGCATACCTAGTAGCGTTTTCAGTTCCTGACTTTTTTTCTGACCTCTTATGCGGCATCTTCACCACAGCCTGAGAGGGACCATGTGCCTCGAGTACGCGCCGTTTTTTCGGTCGAGGCTGGCAGTGTACCTGTCACTTCTGTGCAACTACATCAAGACGCCGGAAGGCCATGAAGGCTGGCCCGAGGCTCTTCAGTTCGAAGATCACCGGAAGCTCAACAGTACGTTCACCCCCCCCCCACCCGCGATATATTGCGCGCGTGTTTTTCCTACTGTAGTGTATGGCGGTGGCGTTGTCGCTTTTTTTGTTTTTGTTTTGGAAGGCTGTTTTTTTTTTTTGCGTACATTTTGTCGGTTGCTCCTCGTAACAGAGCGTGCGATACACCGAACCACGGTCGTCCACTTGGCTGCTACATTCCGCCAGGTAGTAGTTCTTGATTTTGTTTCGCGCGACGCTCCATAACTTGATGTTACCCCATGCCGATATGCCTCTCGCGCGCGTGTATTCCGGTTGAGCGTTCTCTCTATGTGGCACCCCCCCCGCAAGGTGCATTTACGCAATTTAGTTCAGTTTTCAGAGCGTCAAACCCAACGAACGAGCGCAGTGTACATGTACAGTGCATTCGTTCGTGTCAGTCATTTTCTTAGAGCGGCACACCCGACACACGAACGCAGTGTGCTTGGTACATATTTATACGAGGTACAGTGTTTTTGACGATAAACCGCCGGAGCGAGATGATGCGAGTTCTGCTATTTAGCGCGAACAGACCCAACGAACGAACGCTGTGTGCAAAATTGTATACCTCGTAGGTGATATTTAGATGCAAAACGATCGAGGATGTTTATTTAGCTGCGAGTACACCCAACAAACGAACGCAGTGTTAAAATTTATGCAGCAAAACATATAGGTGAAAAGAACAGTCGGAGCGAGACGAACTGAGTCGATACCTCTGTTTTTTTATTTTTGCCACGAGCACAATAAAAGAACATGTTGAAATGTACAGTTGTTAATAGTTGCCTGGTAGATGCCAAGAACCGTTCGAGCGAGAGCTTAACGAGCTCTGTTTTGATTTAAGCCGCGAGCGCTCCGAACGAACAAAATTACAGTAGTTTGTATGTTTATACGGGTATTAAAATTGAGATACATGGTTCTAGCACGAGCTGAGTCGAGAGCTTTGTTTTGATTTAGCCGCGCGTGCCGCTTCCGCTCGACCTTCCTTTTGTGGGGTTGGGCAGGAGCGTGCTGCCAATTGGTGGAGACGTTGGACGACGATGCAGGGAAGACCGGCCGGAAGCTCACGAAGAACCGTGTCGTCGACGCCCTCATTGTCGCGGGACACATCAAGAGCAACAAGCCAAGAGCGCCCCCTCTCCGCACGTATGACGACTTTCAGAGAGCGGGGGTCAGGGTGAGGCCCCCCTCCCCGCCCTCCAACTCCCACGATTCGCCGGAAGACTCAGAGTTGAGGAGGACGGTAATGGCAGAGCTTCCAGATGTGACAGATTCTCCGGAGGAAGATGGGCTGTTTGGACGAGCTCCCAGGCCGGCGCCGGGCGTTACCGAGGCGATGATTAAGGCTGGCTTCAGGCGGAGCGACGACCGGGGCGATGGCAGTGGCGGTGGGGGGTCGGGAAGTGTCGGGTACGTTAGCGGCGGGTATGGATCCTCATCGAATGGAAACAAGCCCAGGCCGAAGCCGCCAAGTGGTCCGGCGCCCGCACACGCGCAGCGTTCGGGCAGCAAGGGGTCGCCGCACTCGGGGAAGAGACAACGGGCAGATGAGCGGTCGCCGGATGGTGGGACGTCGACGTCAAAGCCGCGCCCTCCGCTGCCGCCGTCGAGAAGTTCGCATTCGAAGCACTCGTCCGACCACAGCTCCAAGTCTCCCTCGAAGCACTCCGGCGACCACCACCACAGCTCCAAGTCTTCCTCGAAGCATTCCGGCAACCGCAGCGGTAGGTCGTCCTCGTCCTCGTCGGGGAAACCCCGGCCGCCATCTATTCCGAGGCCACCTTCTTCGAAAAGCCCTGGTTCCAGTCCTGCGCCTAGGCCCCCCAGCCATCCGAAACCCCCGTCGAAGCCGCGACCTCCATCGACTCCGTACCCGAAGCCGTCTTCTTCGTCGAAGCCGCGACCGCCGTCGACACCGTGCCCGAACCCGTCCTCTGCGACCAAGCCGCGACCGCCGTCCACTCCGTACCCAAAGGCCTCATCTTCGTCGAAGCCCCGGCCGCCATCGACTCCGAAACCGCCAACCTCTGCTAACCCGCGGCCGCCACCTGCCGGTACCCCTACATCTTTCAAGCCCCCCCCCCCGTCCACTCCAAAACCACCGCCCCCACCGACCTCCTCGTCGTCTTCGAAGCCCCGCCCCCCCCCGTATGCCAAGCCACCGCCGCCACCGACCACCTCATCGTCTGCAAAGCCGAGGCCACCGTCCCACCCGAAGCCCCCCTCTACGCCGAAGCCGCCGTCCACACCATCGCCCCACTCGAACAAGCCTAGGCCACCCTCCACACCAAAGCCCCCCTCAGGTCCCAGGACATCGTCGATGCCCAGGCCGCCATCAACTCCGAAGCCGCCGTCAACCCCAAAGCCTCCGTCTACGCCAAAGCCTGCTAGCTCATCGACCTCGCCTTCTTGTGCTATGAAGCCGCCCCCGCCCTTGGTTCCGCGGCCTCCGTCGACGCCGAAGCCGGGATCCGTGACGAAGCCGGGTTCGACCCCGCGCCCGCCGTCTTTCCCCAAGCCACCGTCATTGCCGAAGGCTGCGCCGTCTGGGGGACAGCCGGCTGCGAGGGAGGGAGGTGGGGCCGCTGCTGGTGCTGGCCCCTCTTCTCGCACGCTTTCCGCTGCTGGGAAAGCCCCGCTTCGTGCTCCTAGCGCCGATGTTAACTCGTCGAAGGTTAAGAGCGGGGTGTCGGCGCCACGCCCTCCGTCATTCCCGCGCCCCCCGTCGAAACCTCACCCAAGCAAACTTAATGGGAATGGGAACGGCGCGGCTAAGCCAATCGCCGGCGCAGGCGGCGGGCGCTCGCCCAACGGGAAGAGGCCGCGGGATACGGGAGAGGCTGGTGAGGTGGTCAGTGCAGGCTCCGGGCACTCCCCGCCAAAGAGGTCTCGGGATGCGGATGGCGTTGCTGTGGGGAGGACGTCTTCGGTTTTCGATTACGGTAGCGGTGATGGTGGGTACCGTGTGGAAGGTGTTTCGGGGATGGGAAATGGAAAGGGTGCGTGTACTTCCAACGGGGGGCTGCCGGATAAGCTCGCGGTGCACGCGACGTCGGGGTTTCATAGGCAGGAGGCCAGGAAGAGCCACGAAAAGCGTCCCCGCGATGAGGTGGTTGAGGGGGAGTCCGGTGACCCGGGGAGTGGGGGTAAGAAATCGAGGGTGAACAGTTACGGGAAGATCAGTGTGGGAGTTGGAGGTGACTGTGATTCGACTTCCTCCACTGGTAGCTTGAACTCCCCCCGCGCGAGCGTTTTAGAAGATGAGGAGGTGGAGGACGGAGAGATTCCGATGGCCGCCTTGGGGGCCGTAAATGTGTAGGTAGGCGTGTTTGAGATGGGACGGGGGAAGAAAAAGCGTGCGATGTTTCTTTGCCAAAACTTGACTTGCAGAGGCATGCCGCGCGAAAAGAGGCGCTTGGTAATCTGCCCATACTCCATAATAGGAGGGATGGTGTATAAGGTTTTCGACGCTTTGTGGGCACGAACCCTCAAGGAGAGGGTTTTGAGCATTCGAGACGTGACCCAAACCTTTTTGCAGCCGTTTTTTGCGGGGGAAGTGTTAGTGAACGAAGGTTACGAATCTGCGCAGTCTCATTTTAGCAGGGGTGACGTTGGGACGGTGACGGAATCGAGGGGAGGATTTAGACGTGATGTCAGCCAAGTTGTAACCCGCAAGAAAAGAAGGATGCAAGATAAAAAAAAGTTGCTGCGGTAAGAAAAAAAAAATCCTCTCGAACTCTGGAAGGGTGTCGAAGTTTTTGGCGAGAGAACAAGGAGATAATAAGGTAGATGGCGGTCGGTGGCTGTTTCTGTTTGTGCGTTGCGTTGGTTGTGTGCGTATATGTGTTTTTTCTGTGTATCTTCTTTTGTGTTCTTTTGTTCGTAGCCGCGATTTTGAGAAGCCGTTCTCTTTCCCCGTCTTGACATATTTTTTTTTTGTCGCACGTCAAACCGCGCGGAGTTTTTTAGTGTTGTCCTGCCTGCCCAGGCGTTGCGGCAGAGATGCCCGAACGGGGTGGTGGGCCCGTTGCCGAGAGGGCGCGGCCATCATGTTGCCATTACCGCCTCCCTGCATACACTTGGGTTAGGTGGGGGAGTTTAATTCAATTGGACTCAAAAGTGAGCGCCAAAATAATCATCCAACTAAATACAAAGAACAATGGGTAATGGACAATGGGAATGAATGCGTTGTGTACAATGTAGAAGAAGCGCCCATTAGGGGTGTTTTTTTTTATTCCTTTCCTCTTTTTGTTGCTGTACAACGAAGAAGACGCGCCTAGTAGGGGTGAGTGTTTTTTTTGTTTATGGTTTTGTTTTGCCCTCGACGGCGAAGTAGTCTGTCTTACCCACACCAGGCAGTCGCAGTGCGCTCTAGGGGTGGGAGAGGGTCGTGGCTGGCCTCGCAATGCTGCTGTTACGGCATGTGGCCTTGTGGACACGGCATGTGGCCTTGTTGGTTGTGGACACGGCATGTGGCGCGGAGGGTCAAAAAGGGGGAGATGAGAAGCATTTTTTTTTTGTTGGCCCAGGAGGCGAAATATAATAAAAGGCGGAACTCTAAAAGACCGAATAAAGAGGAAACAAAAAACATGTACGGCAGATCGGGTGATAACTCGCATCCGATGCCTCGCGCGGATTACGTGTGCCCTTGCCTTTGACCTCGATGCGCCGGCAGGTTTTTGTAGTCTTTATTTACTGCCGCGGGGAGGTTGGTTGAGAAGTTGCAAGATGCAGATCCATGGTGCATTATAATCTCATGGTTGGTTACTAGGCTTTTTTCTTTCTGTGTGAGTACGGTGTGCTGTGGTATTGGGGCAATGATGGTGATTTTAGCAAAAAGGCAGATAGACAAACGCATGCATGGTGTGTGGTTGGGAAGGGCGAATAGATGTACGCATGGTATCGAAATACTTGCCTGTGTCTGGGTGACGTGTAGACCAGGACCAGGTAGTAGATATGTTGTAGTTTCCTAATTTCTCATTACCTTGGTAAGTTGTTTTGGGGTGCGCTGCGTATCCGTGGCTGGGATGACGGAATACACCTAATAAAGTGGTGCAGGACTATAGGAGGGCGGTGTGCTGTCGTGCACTAGTACAAGCGAGAACAACGCTAGCAAGCACGTTGGCCCGTACTTGGTCTTTCTTCTTCATTGTTGCCCCCCTTGTCTCTCTGTCGTTTTACCTTATCAGCCAACTAACGGCCGTTCGAGCCAGTGCATTTTATTTTGTGCGTTTGGCGGTTCTCGGGTGTGGGTCGCCCGCGGCTGCGGCTGGCCGCGGACTCCAGCCAGCGTAGTTTCATGGTCCCACTGGCGGCCGAGCGCCTTCTCTAGCTCCTCCGTAACGAGCATTCGTAGCCATCGGCCGCCCACCGCAACCTCCAACTGGGAGAATTGACGGCAGTAAGCCTTTCTTCGTGCTTGGTGCCACCCTACGTGCTGTATCGAAAATGTTGTTCTTGCATGCCTTCATTGGCGAGCCTAGCTGTTTCTTTGCTGTGATTGCCTGCGATCCTAACCTCCTGTGGTCGTTGTGCGCTAAGAAGGTTCCAGTTTGACTGAGCGATGCGTTTGTTCTTGGTTGACAGTTAGTGCACTGCTACTCGAGTGCGTCGGTTCCTGATACCTAATACACTGCGACTCGGGGCTGCTTGTAATGCCGATCATTTGTTTACGCCGGATTCCACATCAGTACAATATCTCGTGCGCGTATTTGTTGCGCTCCTTGCGTGTATGTATGTGTGTTGTTTTCTAAGACTGGGGAGTTTCGCTGTTGTTGATTGTTTTGGTTATGCCTATGGGACACCACCTTCTTGCTGAATTGTAGCAATAATAAGAACAAAATAAAATAACAACAACGACATGAACAGCAGATGGATGCGAGCATGAGACTGAGATAAATGGAGGGATTGGGACAACCGCCAACGAGGCATTAAAGTCGGTGAAGGTGACGACACTCTCATCGTGTAATTGTATGTGCCTCATGTAGGAAATCATCAGAAACGAAACACACATATTAGTGATGTTCGCGCGAAACTGCCAAGGAAACCGTGATTCGTAACAACTCATGGTTTATTCTCAACGCTGCCCGAGAAAACCAACGGTGATTGTAGGAAAGGCACAGGAACATTATTCCCTCTCGTACCTCGATGGAACATCGAACATGCATCCGCTCTTGACTTGCTATCTACATCCAGGTACATTCACACAATAAATAGATTGTACCCCCTCTCCGTTGTCGATTCGCCCCTCTTGCTTAATTGCAGCACATGGCATTGTGATGGCTCCCTATTAGAGCTTGATCTAGGTATGCGGTCAAACCTGGCAAGTTAGTAAGGCGAAGGCGGAACTGTTTCAGAGAAGCCGGGGGAGTAGGCGTTTCGCGAAACCGTGCAAACAACTTGAGAGAGCATAGATTTGCAAGCAACGGACTGCAAAATATCCTTTCTTCCCAGGCCCAGGAAACTTGTTGTGCTAATACACAAGAAACCGGCTTGTTCTAGCCCAATACTTTCTACTACACTGGAGGAGTCATCCCACGGTAGGGGTTGCAGTTGTTGGATTAACTAATGGTGTACCTGTCCGATTAAGCTCCTCAAGTAAGGAACTACCGGTTGGTCACACAATTTCACGAGTATATATTTGTTTTGGATTTAAAGGCATTGAAGCTCGCGGTCGGGTTGTGCGAACGATCGTCTTCGAAGTCATTTTTCGGGTGAGATACAACAATGTTGAGCTGCCTCATGTTAGGAGCTCAGGGACTTTCTGCTGCACCCCTTCCGTGGGGTGGCTCTGCGGGAACATACCTTTGTCCTTGATAGATGAAAAGATCCGTGAGGAGGCAACGAAGTTCAGGTTACAGCGGTTTTTTAATTGGTGTTGTGGTCGTAAATATAGTAGGACTCGTTGCGCGAAGATAACCAACTGCTCTGATTACGCTTTGGTGCTGCTTGATGGAAACTCCGAGTTCGCGAAAAACGTCTTGTTGAGTCGTTTCCTGCCGGCTGCGACTGTTGTTTTGGTGAACCTGGCGCCGTCACACATCCCATGATAAGGAGCGCATTAGTGGGACTGTGGTTGCTTGTTGTGTGAGGAGCTGTATGTAGTCCTGTCCGCAAGTGAAGCAAAAACGTTCACCTATGGCCTGTTTTTTTGTCTCATTTTATGTTTCCGTCAAGTTCGACCACCTCTGCAGCACCCCAAACTCGAGAGTTGCAGGCTTCCGTTAAGAAAGTGAGGACGGTCAATCTGGAGAGGATCAGAAACTGCTGAAAAAAAAACCACTAAGCTTACGCACCCACCCATTTTCTGCTAAAGGGGCCAACCCGCAGAAGGTAGGAAGGTCCAATGCGGCGTGTCGAAATAACGGCGTAATCCAATGTCCGGATGTTAGAGTCAATATCGGATGGGGCGTGCATAGGATCCTGTTATAAGGCTTAGATTGGGTAAGCTATTGGTTAAGCTTTTGCATGTGGTCAAACGGACTAGTACCACATTAATTCCTTAACAAATGGCGTCGTCGACTGACCATGGGTTTATGGGTCGTGGGTTCGAATCCCACCATCCACAATAATAAACTTATTATTGATAATGTGTGATACCCTGGCGCGGTGGTTTGAGAGGCTGTGCCGTCGACGTTAGTCGAGGTGATGGCACGGTGCGAAAGGATAGCCTGGAAGACGAGGTGCTTCCGAGATGTAGAGAAATGTTGAATAGTACAACTATGGCGCTCAATTTGGCCAATACACACAGATATAAGCCGCAGAGTTGCAGGAGCCCAGACGACGGCTGCTTCCCAGAGATGACCAGGACAGCTATGATCCGGAAAGGTCTACAAGAGAGAGCCACACGAGAGAGTGAGCTACCTGGATATCAAGCGGGGAATCCTACGGAAGTAACTCCTCCGCACACATACGTAGGTTACACTCGAACCGGGTAATTCCTCCGCACACATACGTACGTTACACTCGAACCGACATATATGAGATCTACGATTCACAAGAGCAGTGCTACTGAACATTGACTCTTAATGGCTATGTGCCAACATTTCCATAACACTCCCCCTCAATGGAAGTTGCTCTAACTCGTACCAAACTAATGATGGTTAATTCAAGCAAGTGTTTTCGTTTCATGCGTTTCAACCACTAAAGTACCACGTACGTGATGTTTCAGTCCTATACGTGCAAAAATACATGCATGCGCTTGCTAAAGTAAAGAGTACCTGCTACTGCACAAACCAGACTACCATGACCTCCAATCCTACATGGCTCGTTCAACCAGTCAGTGATGGTGCGAGGCCGAATGTCGATTACAGAAAGAGCAAGTTGATTCGCACAAATAGAACAGATTCAAAACAAACACGCAAACATATAACACGAGTAATTGAACTGGTAGTTGATGACGCCGTTCACGTTGAAGTTGCTGATGATGTCCAGCAGGTTCCTGAAGCGATGCTTGTTCAGGTGCTTTGTGCCGATGTCGGCAGGGTTGATGTCGGTTGGGATGTAGTGGATGGAGATCCTTCCCTCCGACACGAGCTCTCGGATGAAGAAGAAGCGCAGCGCGATGTGCTTCGTCCTCGAGCTGAAGGAGCGGTTTCCCAGCGCGTGCAGCGTCGCTGTGTTGTCGCAGTACAACGGCACTTTCGCGAAGTCCTTGCCGAACCCTAACTCAGTCAGCATGTTCGAGCAGAACACTGCTTGCTTCATCGTCTAAGCCGACGCGACCAGCTCCGCCTCCATAGTCGACATGGCAGTCAGACCTTGTAGCCCCGACTTGAAGCCAGTCAGTGCATCGCACAGCATTGACAAGTAGCATGAGGTGGACGTTCCGTTGTCCGGGTTGTTTGTTCCAGTTGGAGTCCGAAAAGACTGCAAGCCTGAAGCCTCCCCTCTTGTACGTAATGCTGAAGTCGGTTGTCCCCGCGAGGTAGCGAAGAGTGTGCTTCGCCGCCACCATGTGGATCTTGCTGGGTTTCACCATCGGGCGAGCCAGTTGACCAACGACATACATGATGTCGTACTGTAACACTTCGGAAACATACATCAGGCACCCCACGATGCCCTGGTAGCGCTTCTTTTCTTCCTCGTTCAGCAGAGTCTCGTCAGGCTGCTGGTTGGAGAGTTCGGGACCGTACCCCGGCGTGTTGGTCGGCTTGCATTCCGACATTCCAAACCTCTCTAGGATGGACTTTGAGTAAGCCTCTTGAGAGATCGTGAGAGTGCCACGCTCAAGGTCTCTCTTTATCTCCATGCCCAAGACGAGCGACACCGCTCCCATGTCGTCATCTTGAAGCGCTGCTTCAACTTCTCTTTCACCATCTGCATTGCGTCAGAGTTGTTGCTGGCGAAAAGGAGATCTTCCACGTAGAGGGTCAAGTAGATCCGAACACCGTCGTGATCGTACAAGTATACACACGTGTCGGACTGAAGCGGAACGGAGCCGATCTCGACAAGGGCGGGATCGATGGTGTTGAACCAGTTCCTGGGGCTTTAGGCCAGCCCGTAGAGGCTCTTCTCTAGCTGCATCACTAGCTCACCTCCATCCTTGTCCTTGACCTCAAAGCCACGCGGCCGCTCGACGAACACCAACTCCTGGATATCCGCATACAGGAAGGCAGTTGAGACGTTCATCTGGTGTAGAAGCAGACCGAGGTGCACGGCTATGCAGCATATGATCCGCACGCTCTGAATCATGCGCAACGGGGCCTAGATGTTGCCAAAGTCAAGGCCAGGAACTTGGTTTCAACCTTGAGCCACTACACGAGCCTTGAAGGAGCCGTCCGCTTGCGCTTCAACACCCATTTCGAATTGATTCGCTTCCGTCCAGCGGGAACGGCAGAGCGCGGAATAAGCTTGTAAACTGGACGATCTTTGAGACTCGTGATCTCGCGTTCTGCTGCTGCGTTCCATTGGGCGGCTTCGGGCGTGGCCCGCGCTTCCTTGATTGTGCGTGGAACATTTGGTTGCGTTGTTCCCACAGCGTACGCGTATTCCGTGAAGCCGAATGTGCCGTCCCTGCGGGCGACGTCGGGAAACTCCTCCCTCACGGTAAACGCGTAGGAGAGGCGACGAAGCTCGCTGATGGCCTTTGCAGTGGTACGCTCGAAGCAGACCTGGTGGTTGCAGGCGTCGACGTGGAACCTCGTTCACCACGAGTACCACGTCCACGTGCAGACCTGTTGCCACGTCCACCGCGCTGCGTGATGCCTCCCCGCGCAGATCCACCACGCAAAGCAGACCTGGTGACTGCAGGCGTCGGCGCGGAACCTCGTCCACCACGAGACGAACCGCGTCCACGCACAGAACCACCCTGCGGCGCAGTACCAGACGGGGCAGAACCAGCGGGCGATGAACCAAGCGGCGGCGCCGGACCAAGTGACGATCCAGGAGAAAACGCACCGTTGACCGGCACCGGGGGACTGAGTTTCCCCGGCGGGGCAGGGATATCTTCCTCAGGCGTACCACCAGAAGTCCCAGGCGCATCGTTGGCAGGAGTAGATCCAGAAGGTGCAAGTCCAAAGTCACGGTTGGTTGTCTAACAAATTTGTTCGAGAAGCTCAATTGCGGACGGATCCCCGACGGTATCCCTAACGGCGTTCCCAACGGTACGTTCAGGAGAGAGCGAATCAACCAAGTGGTTGGAAGTGTAGTTTCGCATGTCTCTCAGCATGTCGTCGTGGTCGTCGTACGTGAACTCCCCGTCGTCAAAACCGCGCGCGTCCAACCAGGGCGTAACAGAAGGCGTCTCAATGAAGGTAACATTTTGACTCACCTGCACACGTCGCGTCTCAGAGTTGTAGATCCGGTAGGGCTTGCTTTCCTCGCTGAATCCGACGAGCCGGCCTTCCAAAGCACGATGCTCTAGCTTATTGGTGTGGACCTTTTCGCGCACGAACGCCTGGGACCCGATCACCCGGAGATGGCCAAGATAGGCATCCTTGTCGTAGAGCGCCTTGTACGGCGTCTCGTTTTGCAGAGCTGCGTGAGGAGTCCGGCTACTCAGGTAGACGGCCGTTTTCATCAGCTCCCCCCAAAAGGAAGTTTGGAAGTGTCGAGCCGGCGAGAAAACAGCGCACGATGTTCAAATCGTCCGGCCCGCACGCTCGTTTGCTCCGATCTGCTGAGGGGTGTTCGGAGAGGCAAACTTCAGCTTGATGCCGACGTCTTGACAGTACTGACGGAACTCCGCGCTCTTGAATTTCGTGCCGCGGTCCCCGCGGCGGGTATGGATACGTTCGCCGGTAGGAATCACGGTCTCCTTGACGAACACCGCATAGGCGTCCACAGAGAAGATCTTGTCCTTCATGAGCACCACCTTCTTTCACTTGGTTTGCTGGTCAACGAACGTTACGGCGTATTTGAACCCGCCCAGAGATTTAGGCGTGAAGGGGCCGAGGGTGTCGACGGATACGAGCTGGAAAGGACGTAGAACATTGTAGGTGACCTGCTTGAGGTGAGGTTGTTGTGCGCTCTTCCCGAGTGGGCAGGTACTGCAGTTCTTAAGGTCGCCGGTGTAGTCGACACCGCTAGGCGGCTCCTTCCTCATGACGTCAAGCCCTTGTGGTTGATGTGTCCCATGCGCCGGTGCCACAGCTCAGCGGACTCCGACATTAAGGCAAGGCCGCCAGGGGCTTGCCCGAGGACAATGTGGCCCCCGGCGCCACGCCCTAGTTTCACATCGATGGAGCACATGAGTTTTCCGGTCGCGTCGTCCACCCCACAGGTTTGCATCGGGATAACCACGTCCCCCGACTCCAATCTGGGGTTGGCCGGATGAAACTGTTGATAAACTCGTGATGTCTCGGGAAAATATGTTGTATTATTGAGCAATTGCCCTTCCGAGACAGGTAGGCAAGGTGGAGTGAGCAGGGTGGGGGCGCTCGTGGGCGCGCACAACCTCACCCTCCGTACCGCAAACAATACCCCTAACATGACAATAACCTGATAGTCAGACCTACAGCAACAATGCCTGAACCTTCCTACTGGATAAGTGTCCAATGTACCACATACCAATGTACCGACACACACACCTACGGTCCATTGTATAGCTCGTACTTGTGTACAACCTACCGAAGTACCACAAATAATATTCCCAGAATATCCAGCATCAACTTACTACAATTGACAACACAATATTCAAACTATCCAATCAGATTATCTACAGCAGCTCGGCCGGTACACACTGCCGCTATCACCAACACCCTCCCTAGGGGCTGTTGTATCTACCAGACCCACAACATGCAGTATGACAAACAAAAATAATTCAGACTCCTACTTCCTAGAGCCCAATGCAAAGTCGCGGTGAACTTCAAAATACTTCTCGGCAGAGCCTTCGTGAGGATGTCCGCATGTTGTTTTTCGCTGGGAACATGCGTGATCTCGATCACACCCTCCTCGGTCAGATTTCTAAGAAAGTGGTGCCTCACGTCGATGTGCTTACTCCTGCTCGAGCTAAGCGGATGCTCTGCAAGCGCAATCGCTCCCTCGTTGTCCTCAAGGACGTCAATTTTACGAGGCTCCACACTAGACCTTAAGAACTGAAGCATTCCGTTCACAAACAGAGACTCCTTCACACCATCGCCCATCGCAAGATACTCTGCCTCAGAAGTCGACTGCGAAACGCATTTCTGCGTCCAAGAAAGCCAAGCTACAAGACAGGCAGCCACAATAACTAGTGCTCCCGAAACTGATCTACGGTCAGTGGCCTTGCTGGCAAAGTCTGCATCTACGTACACCAACGTGCCTACGTCATCAACCGTACTGTCTCTCTTATACTTCAGAGTTAGATGTGCCGTTTCCAGAAGATAGTTCAGAATCTTTTGAGCTGCCTTCCAGTCTCTTTTCTTTGGCTCATGAGAGTGCCTCGCCACCGCCCGCACAGCATTCGAGATGTCGGGCCTTGTCCCATTGGCGACCCACATCAGGCACCCCATCACCTCTCGGGACGGCACATCTCCTGCCTCCTCATCCTCCATCACGGACCTGTTATCGTTAGCAGGGGAAGCAGGGATCGGGCTGGTGCGACAAATTTTGAATCTTTCAAGCACGCTCCTGATGTAACTCTCCTGAGAAATCTCAATCGTGTCAGCCTCGCGGTCGCGAATAAATGCGCAACCAAGAAAGAACTTGACTTCACCCAAATTCTTCGTAGGAAGAGAATCGCCTAGAGCTTCTACAACCACCTTGGCAAGACTCTTAATTCCTGCATACAGAATGTCATCCACGTGAATCGCGACTATCCCTATCACCTCGTCCCCCATCATGAAACGCAGCACACAGGGGTCACACAGAGACTGCTCGAAACCAATCCTCTTTAGATCCGATACTAGCCTCTTGTAAAATGTTCTGGATGCCTGCTTCAATCCGTACAAACTCTTGTTCAGACGGACAATCTTCCCTGACATCGAACCACAGCCAGGAGGCAACTTCATGAACACCTCGTGATCCAACTCCGACTGAACAAACGCCTGCTCAATGTCCCAGTGGAGTAATTCCAAATCATACTTGCACGCTAATGCTACCAACAATCGAATTGATGCAGGATTTGCAGTAGGCGAGAAAGTCTCAAGATAGTCTATATACCATACTTCTGCCTGAAGCCCTTCGCGACAAGCCTAGCCTTGGCCTTCACTATCTTTCCTGTTTCGTCTGATTTCCATTTGAAACCCATCTAGCATCTATCACGTTACAGCCTATTGGGATCTTTACCGCCAACGTGAACGTTCCTGCCTTTATCAAGCCTTCAATTTCTGCAGACATAGCTCCATCCCAAATCGTGGCGTACTTCGATTGCCGGGCTTCTTGATAGCTATCAGGCTCAGACTCTACGTCCTGCACTAGTTTTTTCGGCAATTCCACTGCGTCACCTGCTCTCTGCTCCGCCAACAGCGCATATATTATCTCTGTTGCGCAGACGGGCCCTAGAGCGGCCACAAGGCCAGATACATTTTGCTGGTTAACTGCACGGGTTTGCGCGCGATCTTTACCTTGCTCTTACTTCATTCATCATTCTCACGCGCAGGGTTGTTGAAATCAGCTAGCTCAGCTACATGCCGCGGACGACGAGCAACTGGAGGAGATGCCTCTGCCTCTGCCTCCTGCCCTCCCGGCCCTACAGACTCTGTATCCTGCTCTTCAGGACCCACCGACTCTAGTTCCCCCACATCTTGCCCTCCTTGCCCCTCACCATCGGTGAACTCAGGCGCTGGAGACGACACAGAGGGAACGGGCGAAGATGGCACAGAGGGGGCGGACGGCGATCGACCTACACTCTCTGCGTCAACACTTTCAACCACATCGACTGCTTCACCAGGGGGGACCACTACCTCGTTCGTTGCTGCACCAGAGGGGACCACTGCCGCGTTATTTCGCGACAGTGTGTGGGCAACTCCCCTCTCTACAAGCGGCCATACCTCGGCTTCTACATCGTTGTCACTTTCCTCCCCTCCCTCCTCCGCGATCTCTATCGGCAACGGAGGTTGCGGTGGAGGGAGTTGTGACGGCAACGCCTACCACGTTACATCCCTCGTTTCCTGAATAGTCCCAACCCTCGTAAGTACTCTATGACAATCACGCGGGTGGTCTCTCGAAGGACCGACATAAAAGCAACTCTCACCCTTCGGAAACAGCTTCGACGGTCGCTGCCACTTGCAGTACGCCGGTTTCAAAAATCGATAAGGTTTAGCAGGACGAGCTTGCCCATACCACATTTCATACGGCGACTTGGAATCGGGGTTAGCAGAACAAGCCGTGTGATTAAGTGCCTCGCAAGCCCAGTGCATTGCCTCAGCCCAGAGTCTGTCAGTCTTAGGTAACTGTACATGCCCAAAACAAACTTTCGCCTGAACACGAGCCGCCATTGCGGCCTCCTCTATCAATCCCAAGCCACGCTCTGTAGCACCGTTGTATTGAGGACTGTAAGCTGGGGTGAACTCTTGCTTAATCAAGAGCTCATTGCACACCGATGCAAGTTCTCCACCGAAAAACTCACCTCCATTGTCAGATCTAACAATCTCAACCAATGATGGGATTCCATCAGCACGCACACTAGCAAGAAAACTCCGGAAAGCACTCGCAGCGTCTGATTTACTTCTCAGGAAATAGATCCATGCACGCCTTGTGAAATTATCCTTCACAATCATAGGGTAATACTTCCCCCCTATGGACACAACGGCCTTCTTCCCTCCCAGGTCAACATAAACTCTCCCTAACTTTTTATCTGATCTACATTCAGTTTAAGGAGCAATCCCTTTTCTAATTGCCTTCGACATCGAACATCCCGTACAAGCATCTAGGCTACCAGTCAACTTGATACCCAGTCGCTTTGCGGTAGTACGAAGCAACCCTTCATGTGAGTGAGCATAAATGTTATGAAAGTCATTCACATCTATACTCGTTTTGTGCTTGGGGTTTGAAGGAGTGAGGGCAGCCAACACGGATCCAATAGAGTCATCACCCACACGATACGCAGTCGCAACAAGCATGCCATCGAAATTCTCAAAAGTCACATGTCCGTGGAAAGCAGTCATCACACCACGAGGACCACCAAGACCATTCCATGACTCGCCATCAAATTCTGCGCTGGGGGAAAAAAGGTTGTACCCCAATTTGGGACAGTACAGCACATTCTTCAACTCTACCAAAAACTCGTTGTCAGCAGACACGAACACCAATTCCAGAGTTCCTGAAAGAGCTACCTCACAAGTCACGCCAACAATTCCCTTTACATTCCTGTGGCAAGGCTTCACATCCTTCATACACGAGAGAGAATCTGTCATGTGGAAAGCGGTACCTGTGTCTGCATACCAATCTTCGAAACACCTCTTCTTGGTGAGAGTGGCATATTCACGAATAGAATCACGAATAACACGATCACTACCGACATAGTTCCTTATCCTGTCCGCCACTTCACTATACAGCGTTGGAATATCAGCACCATAAGAATTCACCCAATTCACCAGTACAGAGTCATACCACGATGCAAGATACGTGTCATCACTCCAATCGTTTGAGAGATTTTGGGGCAGAAACACCATGGTATCATTCCAGGTATCCCTCAGGTCCGAGTCAGTTTGGGACAGAAGCACTAACAACTCAGATATCTCACCGTTTTCATTCTTGGCGTCCTCGGATGATCCGGTCTGGGAAGGATGAGCGATCACACCAGCCAGACAGTCCTTCTTCACGTGACCGACCTCCCCACACTTGAAACACTTCCCTTGAAACGCCGTTTTCTTAGATGGATCAGACTCGGAGTTAGACCTTGTCTTGTAGTTCTGCTTCTTCGCACTCTTCTTCTCAGGCCTAGACATCAGAGCAACACTGTGTTTCTTTGGACCACCTTGAGTCTGCAAGTCGAGGTACCGTTTACGCACTTTAGTCTCTATGAACGACGGGTCATTCGGGCAGAACACTACCAGAGTTTCACGCAGAGTCTTATATTCATGCGACAGCCTCTCGAGCATCAGGTTGCACACCTCTCTGTCATCTTTCTTGACTTCCAGCATTTGAAGCACACCAAGCGTCTCTCTCACAGATGCAAAGAAGATCGAGGGATTCTCATTCGAACGCATGCGCAGTGATTTGAGTTTCTCCTCCTGCACACGAATCTGACTCTGGCTCAACGGCACAAAATGATCTTTCAGCACTTGAAAACCCTTGCTGGAAGAACCAGCGTGGCGAACCATAGTTTTCAGACTATCCTTCTTCAAGCAGTCGAACAGAAAACACCATGCCATCTCAGCCTGACGCAGCACACCCACACTGAATCCTTTCTCTACCCAAGGGGTCAAGTCGAAACCAATGTCAGCAATCGGAATCTCAGTCTCGGAAACAAACGCCTCATACAGATTGTTGTGCCGGGCACTTAGCAGAAAATTCTGCGACCATGAGGGGTAAGACACGTCTGTTACATCGAAAACAGGAGCCTTGGGAACTTTGAAAGGACTCCCACCCAACTTCTCTCCTGTATCAGTAATGCCGGCCCCGGAATCAGATTGTTTCCACTGGCGACACTTTCGACGGAGTAGGTTCAGGAGGAACAGAGGACTGGCTTCCGAGAGCCCTACCTACAGTCCCGGGAACGAAAGACTGGCTACCTACAGCCCCACTTCCAATCCCAATCGAACCAAAGCTTGCAGCACCAGCAGAGGAACGATTAACAGCGAATACATTAGGGTTCAAGCCTGAGCCAGCAAGGCTACTACTCCCAACCCCCATGCTGGACACGCCAAGGCCTTGGGCATCGCCGCCCGTACCTCCCGCGGTCCTGCCAGTAGCATCATCGGTAGAATGCGTACCACCAGCATACTCTGTTCCGCCGCCTCCCGGCGCGACAGCAGACACAGAGGACTCCACTTGATCCTTCTGTTGATCAACAAGCGACGTGACTAGAGTCGTAAGTTGGGACAACTGTGTCTCTAGGGAAACCATCCTCTCACCAACATCCTGCGGATTACTCTGAACTCGGCCACCCGCAGGTGTCCCCGGTTCAGCCATGATGAGACAGGTTGATCAGGCCTCTCTCGTACAGCAGTCTAGTGTAGTCAAAGGGGACGACGGAGCAGTAGACACCTTTGACGGTATAGCGCGTTGGTAAACTCGTGGCTTCTGGGGAAAATATGTTGTATTATTGAGCAATTGCCCTTCTGAGACAGGTAGGCAAGGTGGAGTGAGCAGGGTGGGGGCGCTCGTGGGCGCGCACAACCTCACCCTCCGTACCACAAACAATACCCCTAACATGACAATAGCCTGATAGTCAGACCTACAGCAACAATGCCTGAACCTTCCTACTGGATAAGTGTCCAATGTACCACATACCAATGTACCGACACACACACCTACGGTGCATTGTATAGCTCGTACTTGTGTACAACCTACCGAAGTACCACAAATAATATTCCCAGAATATCCAGCATCAACTTACTACAATTGACAACACAATATTCAAACTATCCAATCAGATTATCTACAGCAGCTCGGCCGATACACACTGCCGCTATCACCAACAGAAACAACGTCGCCACTCCCTTCTGCATCGCCGCGGTCACAGAGAAAAGGTTGGTGATCAAGTCCGGCACTAAAACGACGCGAAAGGAGACGCGCCGGTCATTTCTGTTGTCGTCCGTGACTGATTCGAAGACAGTCCCCGTTGTTACGCCCTTGAGGAGATGCTGGCCAGCGGCGACGACCCTGTGAGGGACCTGGAGGTCTTCGACGTCGCACAGGTGGGCCCGCACTCGTGGTGTAAGCACAGGGTCGAGGCAGTTGTTGGTCGCTCCGCTGTCCACAACCACCCGGATGCACGACCCGTCTGAGCGAAAAGGAGCAAGCGACATCTCCGCAGGAGTCGTCATGAACGCACAAAACCCTGAAGGCAAGCGGTGGTCCTGTGCAGGCGACTCTGAGAAGATAGATGAAGGTGCCGCCGGAGTGGCGGCAGGCGCCGCCGGAGGCGTCTGGTAAAAGGCAGACGACGATGTTGCCGCAGCCACCTCTTTGTGAGTAAGGACGGTGACGTGCGCAAACCCGGGGGTAATAAAGAAGACGAGGGAGAACAGGCGACTGTTAGCCTGGTCCCACTTGGCCCTACCTCCCTCGTCCGGCTCAGGTTCCGCAGGGCTGTCAGCCCCGGCTAGGATGGGCTTAAGATCCGGCGCGAAGAGGTTGATTGCGTCCCGCAGGTTTGTCTTCCACACGCGAAAACCCTGCTGCCCCGAAATGGTCCCAACGGCGTCCAGCATGCGGTGGAGCCCGGAGCTCGATGATTCCGCCATCGCTGAAAGCCAGGGTCACACTCCCGGGCGCGATCAGGTTTTCGGCACACGTACGACGCCCCGAGAGCCTGAAAAGGGTCGGCGCGCCTAAGAAGAATACGGTGCAATGCTACACTGGGGTAGGCTTAGTTCAGGTCGCAGCTCCGTAGCTCACGACCCACGTCCGGCGTTAGCTATCCAGCGTCCGCCCAGACCACTGCGCCCCGTCGAGCACAGCTTATGACCAACCGCAGGTGGCGAAACTGCAGTGTTGAGACGACGGAGTAGCCAGCTCCGGCCTCGCCCTGCAGTTATATACGGGTCAGATGCACTGCTGAGACTTGCTACGCGTCTTGAAGCGTAGACGTTTGGCTGCTGCACGGATGCAAACAGGCCTGGTCAGATCCTCAGCTACACGCGCATCGATCGAAAAACCAGCACGAGGAAGATATCTTGGACGGACCTACCTCGCGTATACCACAACGCGCAGGTATACCTCGCGTATACTACAACGCGCAGGCAAATTTACGTGAGCGGGTCACGTAGGTGTAGCGGCAGCAGCAGGCGGCTACCACCTAGCAGTCGTATCTTTAGCCTACACGCGCTACCAAGCTGGCAACTCGGTACGTGGGAGACTTCTTGGATAGACTACGCCTCGCGAGACAACCACGCGCAGGTGATTTCGGTCGCCAGTTACAGACACAAAGAACACCGAGAACGGTGCGGCGCGCGCCGAACTAACAACCTGCACAACCCTATTCGCCGACTGAAATCAACGCCTAGAAGTTGTGCTCCCGAATGCTTTACACAAAAAGTAGCGTACCGAAAGTGCAGCCGAGAGCCCAGGTGATCAGTCTGGGCCCAGTGAGCAAGCGGGTTGACTCAGTGTCGCCTCCAGCAGAAAGCAGACTCCGGCAGTAGCTCTCCGCGGAAAAAGGTTCAAAAATATTCAAATCCTGGAGGATCCAAAATATCTGAATCCTAGAGGACTGGTGTGCTCTCCACAGCACTCGGCGACAGCAGTAGACGCGCAGTCGCCGCAGGTCCTCACTCACACACACGAGGCCTCATAACCTGATATTGACAATGTCTGATACCCTGGCACGGTGATTTGAGAGGCTGTGCCGTCGACGTTAGTCGAGGTGATGGCACGGTGCAAGAGAATAGCCTGGAAGACGAAGTGCTTCCGAGATGTACTCGTAGAGAAGATGTTGAATAGTACAACAGTGGCGCTCAATTTAAACAATACATACAGATGTTAACCGCAGAGTTGCAGGAGCCCAGACGACGGCTGCTTCTCAGAGATGACCAGGACAGCTATGATCCGAAAATATCTACAAGAGAGAGCCACACGAGAGAGTGAGCTACCTGGATGTCAAGCGGAGAATCCTACGGAAGTAACTCCTCCGCACACATACGTAGGTTACACTCGAACTGACACTTGTGAGATCTACGTTTCACAAGAGCAGTGCCACTGAACATTGACTCATAATGGCTATGTGCCAACATTTCCATAACAAAACTGTTCAGACTTTCCCTATGTCGAACTTGGAAAATTCTCTCCCCGGTATCCCCAGGAAATGAAACCGGCTTGGATATTGACACGTCCGCCCGTGTATCCGGCCGACCTGCTATCCCGCCGTTTCAGGGGGGGGGGTAAGGCTTAGTTTGGGCAAGCTTGCAAGTGGTCAAACTGACTAATACCCCACTGATTCCTGCACAATCCCTCGAGTTCTGGTATGGTACCCATTCATCAAGGGATTAAGCGTTTTCCTTACGCAAGGGATTAATTGTATGTGTTGATTCCAATATTTGGTGCCGTGCACGTGTGTTGGTCAATGAACAATCCAGGCGTGCTGGATCGCTTGGCGTGCTGATCGCCAGAACCATCATGTCTCCGGTATTTTCCTGTTGTACAGCCAGAAGAAACCGAGTCGCCTCGGGTGAATGGGCATGCCGTACGAGACAAGGAAGCACATTTCATCCCACTGGCACGGCTGTGACGTGCAGTGTAAAGCATCAGGCAGCAGTAGTAGCACGAGCAGTGCATTATTTGCGTCACGCCCAGCTATTTCGGGTACAACCCATGAGGCGAGGCCACACCAGCGTGAGGGCGCCGCGAAGATTGGTATAGGGGTGTTGGTAAACTCGTGGCTTCTGGGGAAAAGATGTTGTATTATTGAGCGATTGCCCTTCTGAGACAGGTAGGCAAGGTGGAGTGAGCAGGGTGGGGGCGCTCGTGGCCGCGCACAACCTCACCCTCAGGATCACGCTATGCAACTACCCGATAGTCAGACCTACAGCAACAATGCCTGAACCTTCCTACTGGATAAGTGTCCAATGTACCACATACCAATGTACCGACACACACACACCTACGGTCCATTGTATAGCTCGTACTTGTGTACAACCTACCGAAGTACCACAAAGAGTATTCCCAGAATATCCAGCATCAACTTACTACAACTGACAATTCAATATTCAAACTATCCAATCAGATGATCTACAGCAGCTCATCCGATACACACTGCCGCTATCACCAACACCCTCCCTAGGGGTTGTTGTATCTACCAGACCCACAACATGCAGTATGACAAACAAAAAAAATCAGACTCCTACTTCCTAGAGCCCAATGCAAAGTCACGGTGAACTTCAAGAATACTTTTCGGCAGAGCCTTCGTGAGGATGTCCGCATGTTGTTTTTCGCTGGGAACATGCGTGATCTCGATCACACCCTCCTCGGTCAGATTTCTAAGAAAGTGGTGCCTCACGTCGATATGCTTACTCCTGCTCGAGCTAAGCGGATGCTCTGCAAGCGCAATCGCTCCCTCGTTGTCCTCAAGGACGTCAATTTTACGAGGCTCTACACTAGACCTTAAGAACTGAAGCATTCCGTTCACAAACAGAGACTTCTTCACACCATCGCCCATCGCAAGATACTCTGCCTCAGAAGTCGACTGCGAAACCCATTTCTGCGTCCAAGACAGCCAAGCTACAAGACAGGCAGCCACAATAACTAGTGCTCCCGAAACTGATCTACGGTCAGTGGCCTTGCTGGCAAAGTCTGCATCTACGTACACCAACGTGCCTACGTCATCAATCGTACTGTCTCTCTTGTACTTTAGAGTTAGATGTGCCGTTTCCAGAAGATAGTTCAGAATCTTCTGAGCTGCCTTCCAGTCTCTCTTCTTTGGTTCATGAGAGTGCCTCGCCACCGCCCGCACAGCATTCGAGATGTCGGGCCTCGTCCAATTGGCGAACCACATCAGGCACCCCACTACCTCTCGGGACGGCACATCTCCTGCCTCCTCATCCTCCATCACGGACCTGTTATCGTTAGCAGGGGAAGCAGGGATCGGGCTGGTGCGACAAATTTTGAATCTTTCAAGCACGCTCCTGATGTAACTCTCCTGAGAAATCTCAATCGTGTCAGCCTCGCGGTCGCGAATAAATGCGCAACCAAGAAAGAACTTGACTTCACCCAAATTCTTCGTAGGAAGAGAATCGCCTAGAGCTTCTACAACCACCTTGGCAAGACTCTTAATTCCTGCATACAGAATGTCATCCACGTGAATCGCGACTATCCCTATCACCTCGTCCCCCATCATGAAACGCAGCACACAGGGGTCACACAGAGACTGCTCGAAACCAATCCTCTTTAGATCCGATACTAGCCTCTTGTAAGATGTTCTAGATGCCTGCTTCAATCCGTACAAACTCTTGTTCAGACGGACAACCTTTCCTGACGTCGAACCACAGCAAGAAGGCAACTTCATGAACACCTCGTGATCCAACTCCGACTGAACAAACGCCTGCTCAATGTCCCAGTGGAGTAATTCCAAATCATACTTGCACGCCAATGCTACCAACAATCGAATTGATGCAGGATTTGCAGTAGGCGAGAAAGTCTCAAGATAGTCTATATACCATACTTCTGCCTGAAGCCCTTCGCGACAAGCCTAGCCTTGGCCTTCACTATCTTTCCTGTTTCGTCTGCTTTCCATTTGAAAACCCATCTAGCATCTATCACGTTACAGCCTATTGGGATCTTTACCGCTAACGTGAACGTTCCTGCCTTTATCAAGCCTTCAATTTCTGCAGACATAGCTCCATCCCAAATCGTGGCGTACTTCGATTGCCGGGCTTCTCGATATCTATCAGGCTCAGACTCTACGTCCTGCACTAGTTTTTTCGGCAATTCCACTGCGTCACCTGCTCTCTGCTCCGCCAACAGCGCATATATTATCCCTGTTGCGCAGACGGGCCCTAGAGCGGCCACAAGGCCAGATACATTCTGCTGGTTAACTGCACGGGTTTGCGCGCGATCTTTACCTTCTCTTACTTCATCATTCTCACGCGCAGGGTTGTTGAAATCAGCTAGCTCAGCTACATGCCGCGGACGACGAGCAACTGGAGGAGATGCCTCTGCCTCTGCCTCCTGCCCTCCCGGCCCTACAGACTCTGTATCCTGCTCTTCAGGACCCACCGACTCTAGTTCCCCCACACCTCGCCCTCCCTGCCCCTCACCATCGGTGAACTCAGGTGCTGGAGACGACACAGAGGGAACGGGCGAAGATGGCACAGAGGGGGCGGACGGCGATCGACCTACACTCTCTGCGTCAACACTTTCAACCACATCGACTGCTTCACCAGGGGGGACCACTACCTCGTTCGTTGCTGCACCAGAGGGGACCACTGCCGCGTTATTTCGCGACAGTGTGTGGGCAACTCCCCTCTCTACAAGCGGCCATACCTCGGCTTCTACATCGTTGTCACTTTCCTCCCCTCCCTCCTCCGCGATCTCTATCGGCAATGGAGGTTGCGGTGGAGGGAGTTGTGACGGCAACGCCTACCACGTTACATCCCTCGTTTCCTGAATAGTCCCAACCCTCGTAAGTACTCTATGACAATCACGCGGGGGGTCTCTCGAAGGACCGACATAAAAGCAACTCTCACCCTTCGGAAACAGCTTCGACGGTCGCTGCCACTTGCAGTACGCCGGTTTCAAAAATCGATAAGGTTTAGCAGGACGAGCTTCCCCATACCACATTTCATACGGCGACTTGGAATCGGGGTTAGCAGAACAAGCCGTGTGATTAAGTGCCTCGCAAGCCCAGTGCATTGCCTCAGCCCAGAGTCTGTCAGTCTTAGGTAACTGTACATGCCCAAAACAAACTTTCGCCTGAACACGAGCCGCCATTGCGGCCTCCTCTATCAATCCCAAGCCACGCTCTGCAACACCGTTGTATTGAGGACTGTAAGCTGGGGTGAACTCTTGCTTAATCAAGAGCTCATTGCACACAGATGCAAGTTCTCCACCGAAAAACTCACCTCCATTGTCAGATCTAACAATCTCAACCAATGATGGGATTCCATCAGCACGCACACTAGCAAGAAAACTCCGGAAAGCACTCGCAGCGTCTGATTTACTTCTCAGGAAATAGATCCATGCACGCCTTGTGAAATTATCCTTCACAATCATGGGGTAATACTTCCCCCCTATGGACACAACGGCCTTCTTCCCTCCCAGGTCAACATAAACTCTCCCTAACTTTTTATCTGATCTACATTCAGTTTAAGGAGCAATCCCTTTTCTAATTGCCTTCGACATCGAACATCCCGTACAAGCATCTAGGCTACCAGTCAACTTGATACCCAGTCGCTTTGCAGTAGTACGAAGCAACCCTTCATGTGAGTGAGCATAAATGTCATGAAAGTCATTCACATCCATACTCGTTTCGTGCTTGGGGTTTGAAGGAGTGAGGGCAGCCAACACGGATCCAATAGAGTCATCACCCACACGATACGCAGTCGCAACAAGCATGCCATCGAAATTCTCAAAAGTCACATGTCCGTGGAAAGCAGTCATCACACCACGAGGACCACCAAGACCATTCCATGACTCGCCATCAAATTCTGCGCTGGGGGAAAAAAGGTTGTACCCCAATTTGGGACAGTACAGCACATTCTTCAACTCTACCAAAAACTCGCTGTCAGCAGACACGAACACCAATTCCAGAGTTCCTGAAAGAGCTACCTCACAAGTCACGCCAACAATTCCCTTTACATTCCTGTGGCAAGGCTTCACATCCTTCATACACGAGAGAGAATCTGTCATGTGGAAAGCGGTACCTGTGTCTGCATACCAATCTTCGAAACACCTCTTCTTGGTGAGAGTGGCATATTCACGAATAGAATCACGAATAACACGATCACTACCGACATAGTTCCTTATCCTGTCCGCCACTTCACTATACAGCGTTGGAAAATCAGCACCATAAGAATTCACCCAATTCACCAGTACAGAGTCATACCACGATGCAAGATACGTGTCATCACTCCAATCGTTTGAGAGATTTTGGGGCAGAAACACCATGGTATCATTCCAGGTATCCCTCAGGTCCTTTGTCCAGGTGATCTTGCCATTAGTTTTGAGATTTTGATTTAAGCCATTAACCGGGAGACCTTTGTCCAGGTGATCTTGCGATCTCTGGCTTTTTATCTGTCGCATTAGTTGCCCTCAAGGCGCGGCTTTCGTAATTTCTTCTTGTGATCACAATTGTCTCCTGCACTGCTTGCATTTTTTGTGGAAGCTCATGAAAGCTTCCATGGAAGCTATGAAAGCTATCCATGGAAGCCTTCATGGAAGCTATGGAAGCGGTGGAAGCTTCCATGAAAGCTATGGAAGGGGTGGAAGCCTTCACGGAAGATATGGAAGCTTCCACGAAAAAAAAAAACGCAAGCTTCCGCGGAGCTTTCACGAAAGCTTCCACGAAAGCTGTCACGGAAGCTTCTACGAAGTTACTTCCACGGAAACTTTCGTACTTTCACGGAAGTTCCACGAAAGCCTCCACGAAAGCTTCCACGAAAGCTTCCATGGAAATTAATTTCCACGAAAGCTTCCACGAAAGCTTCCATGGAAGCTTCCATGAAAGTAACTTCCTCGAAAGCTTCCACGAAAGCTTCCATGGAAGTAACTTCCGAGAAATCTTCCATGGAAGCGGTTTTCGCTCATGAGGATGAGTTTCCTCTTGTCATTTTTGTTGTTTTAGGTGATGGGATCGAGTCCATTGTTGATTCGTCACTGTCCTGTGAAGAATCCGGGAGGGTGTTGATTTGGGATTTTCAGTATGACAATCACTTGTCATTTTCGTGCCGGTTCAGGCTGTTGGACTATTATTGGGTACCTAGTAGTACCTGGTTGCGTTCTTGGTGGTAGAGTACTGTGACTTCTTCTCGCTTAGGAGCTCACTCCTCTCGGAGGTCTCACGCAGCATGAGTTTTCTTCTCGACTTGCCTCCACCCTGTGTCTGTGAGAGACAGACGTAACACAATGACTTGAAACCTACCCCGCTTGAAGCAAGCGAACATATCCGACCCCGAAATATCTAGACCAAGAAACGGGTATGATCTGATCTGTTCGCTGTGTGAAACGTTTCCCATCCGTCCTAAATCTTCACAACGAAACGCGACCCTCCCAACTCCCAACAAGACCTGTCGCGGTCATCGCTATTAGACCCATGCCACGGTAGAAATGCACCTAAAAATTCTCCAAGTCTTCCGTCGTCACTTACTTGAGGAGCTCTATTATACCTCACCAAAAAATTGACTTGAGAAAAAAACGAAAGAGCGACCCGATGAACGATGATATCGCCCAATCACTATAACAGATCTGTAGAACCACTTACTGTGATGTCGACTTCTTCCTCAGTGCAGCCCCGCTCCCTATCAGTCGAACCTTTTTGGTACTTAAAAGTGTTGTTAACCCTCTTCCAACCCCAATACTGTTCCTATTCAATTCCAAGTGTTTTGTCCCCGTGTTGAGCGCGCAGTGCGTAAGAGAGTTAATATAATAGGGTTTCCACGTAAATTTTAAAAGGGAAATATTTTGAAAAAAAAATCTGGTGCCTTCCTTCCGTGTGTGTGTTTTTTTCGCCCGGCTCTTGCGGGCTGTTCGAAAAATCACAAAAACTGTTCGTACCAGGTACCACAGGTAGCAAGCAAGCCGCAGGCGAGAGGCGAGAGCGCGACGTACCGACCTGCTGTGGAAGCACCGAGCTGTCTAGAGCACTACACACAGAGCAAGACTATCCCTACTCGCTTGGTGCGGCAGCGGCGTTAGCGTTGCAAGACCGATGCTGCTAGTTTTTGGCCGTGTGGGGGGCGATAGCTTCCGTAATCTCGACCGGCGCGAGGTGGCCTCTCCATTCAAGGCGACCTTTCTTACTCGTACTCGTATTCCACCCAACGCCACCAAAGTTTGTTTATTATGCTTTGAGAACCTCCAAGATGGCTTACACTCCACACACACGGCCACACACCCCTTATCAGGGGGCGTGGGGGGCGGCAACACAATCAGTACACATACGATGCTGCTTGCATTTAACCGTGGCGGGCCCGGTAGCTGCCACAGTCGGCAACGGAGTGGGGTGATTTCTCTGGAAGAAACTCGATTCTACCCCGCGAAGCACAGCAAATCCCAGGAGCTTGACTCAGCATTGTCAGAACAACGGAGTTCGCTCAAAAACCACACACAAGACGAGACGAGCCCTACCCGCTTGCTGCGGCGGCGAAGCATGACGAGCACCAGGCGCCAGACGCTGCTGAGTTTCATTTGGGGGTGTGATGACTGCCCTAGTATTGTGTGCTGTCCGCTGCTGCTCCTCTTGCTGGCCAAAAAGCAACTTATCTCACATGTCACAGCCAGTGGGCTACTCGCACCGTACACTATCAACTAAAGTTGCTTCTAATTTGCCAAATCAATCGGAACCCCTTGAATTTATTCAACATTATTATTGGAATCACCGTGGAAATTTTCAAGGTTGTGTTCTGTAGGGTACGCACAAACCATACCTGGGGTATTTACCCCGGGTATTACCCTACAAAGAATGTAGGACATTCATACCCGTACCCGGAACTTCTGGAAGCTCTGCATTACATTCATATCCGTACCCGGAACTTCTGTACGTCAGTGCCACAAATACCCGGGGTACGGGTATATCATTTTCATAACGTTTGTGAGTTCTGTACGCCCGTGCCACAATACCCGGAACTTCTGTGAGTTCTGTAACACTTCCGTACCGTACCCGGAATTTCTATAAGTTCTGTAAGATCCCCATACCCTATCCCGGAACTTCTGTGACTTTTGTAAGACTGCCGCACAAACAATACCCGTAGTACGGGTATACCTTTGTTACAATACCCGGGGAGTCCACATACATGTATGTACTAATTCAGGTTTAATAACCCAAAGAGTGTATGTATTATGCACTCTATTTTGATGTCATATCTTGTCGTCAGTAAAACCAACCGAACATCGAATGTACAGCAGTAGCAGTACGTATCGTATATGATAGAAGTAGCACCTGCTATAGGTCCTGTCCATGTTTCTTTCGTTTCTAACCCGTGGGCACGTATTGCATTAACGAAGGACACTTTTGAATAAAAATTATTCATTTTTCATGGATTCCATTTGATTTGGTGGAAACATACCTGGTATAAATTTGGCGCCTATCGGGAAACCACGTATCAGTGTTTTTTCCGATCGGAATAATACATAGATCAGCCGTGACGGCGATGCAGCAGCCATCGACGTCTAGAAGTATCTTCTGTGTTTTCGCTATTTGCGCTTCTTCTTTGTCACGGTACTTACTTGACTTATCGAGTTGTGGTGGCAAACATGGGCTTGCGACCGTTATTATTTGTTTTGAAGCGCCACAGCCGGGGTACGGTATGGTATGATCATAGCGTAGTATAGCCGTGAGCGCGGCTGTTGCCCTGGTCGCCACTCATTGAGGTTCACGATATATATCACATCTCGGTGGTGGTTTTGTCGACAATTCATACTTCCCTTAAAGCTACGACAGATTGCCTCGGGGACATTGGCCTAGTGAGAACCTGCCATCCATGCAAGTTGGGATTAAATCCCCCAATTCAAATCGGACTCCCCCCCGGGGGTGTGTGCATTTACCCGGGTATTACCCGTACCCGGAACTTCTGTGAGTTCTGTAGGGCATTTGCACCCGTACCCGGAACTTCTGTAAGTTCTGTACGCCCGTGCCACAATACCCGGAACTTCTGGAAGTTCTGTAAGACTTACATACCCGTACCCGAACTTCTGTTAGTTCTGTAGGACATTCATACCCGTACCCGGAACTTTTGTGAGTTCTGTACACCCCGTGCCACAATACCCGGGGTACGGGTACAGCACCTTTCGTACCCGCCCAGAACGTCCGTGAGTTCTGTACGCCCGTGCCACAATACACGCAACTTCTGAAAGTTCTGTAACACTTTCATACTCGTACCCGAAACTTCTGGAAGCTCTGTAAGACTCCCATACCCGTACCCGGAATCCGCAAACCCTACAGAACATAACCTTGGAAATGTTCACGGCAAAATGACGCCGTGCAACCTACTCCGGTTAAAATTTGCAGGGCTTTTCACGGGTCGGGTCAAATCTCGCGGGTCGGGTGATTTTCGAGACGTCTTGACCCGACCCGACCCGACCCGCGAGATTTTCGAGACGTCTTGACCCGACCTGACCCGACCCGCGAGATTTTCGAGACGTCTTGACCCGACCCGACCCGACCCGCGAGATTTTCGAGACGTCTTGACCCGACCCGACCCGACCCGCGAGATTTTAAAACGGAATGACCCGACCCGACCCGACCCGCGAGACTTTGGAACCCCCTTGACCCGACCCGCGGGTCGGGTCATGACCCGTGAAAAGCCCTGAAAATTTGCAAGTTAACGCACAATTTGCCTGCGATTATTTCTGCGTGGAAACCCTATAATACCTACCCTATTTTAGCATTATAGCACGTGTCGCGTCCCAATTGTAACCCTATCTCAATATTATTATTTCATTTGCCATCCAACAATGTGAGCATGCAGCGATAGTGTAAACAGTAACCACCCTTCGTATCTCAATATTATCATTATACAAGGGTTCCGCATGGGCGCCGGCGAATGCCGGCGCCCATGCTTCGGGTAGGGCAGGGCAGTACTTCGACAACTTAATAAGGTGTACCTGTCCGATTTGGCATGCATTGAATTTTAAAGTAATGCCAAGAGTTAAATGCCAACATGGGATTATGAAAGTCATGATTTGACAAAAAAAAGAAAAAACGTAATATTATACAACAAAGAAGGCAAGGATAGTAGGCGAAACAAACTATGTTAAATGCGCCGTCAAGTAAAAGTTGGCGTCTATCAAACAAAAAAACCGAAAAGAGTATTATTGAGAACCTGCGTCGCCTCTAGGCGAAACAAAAGAGGCCTTGGCATTAATGAAGAGACTGCACTGCTGTCCCCGTGGCAATGGCGGTTCGAAGTCGACAGGATGCAAAGTCGGTTTGCATCAAACGTCGACATGAGGACATGTCAGCCGGCGAGGTTTTGGAAGAAGATTGCTTTGTTTGTTACGTGAAGGCTGTCGCATTGATTGGTCTGCGTGGTTGCGGGCGAGGAGGAAAACGTAGAAGAGGAGGGCGATCTCTCGTTGAGGCGGCGTTGTCTAAGATTGGTGCGGGGGAGGCTTTGCTCGTACGGGAGGTTGGCGTAGCGCTTCTTCTCTGTTTTTTCTCGGGAAGGCGGGATATGTGTGTCTGCTGTCTTTTCTTCGTGGGGGCTTTCACGTTGTCGAAATCGGACGGGTCCCCTCAATACATAATATCCGGAGTGTCTCCACCATGACGACTGCTGATAGTGCCGTGCGTATTTCCTAGAGACTGACATATTATTTACTGGTAGTAATAATAATATACCTTTGCAACATTTTTTTTTCTTCATCCCATTTATCATCCCCGCACCACTCTCGCGCTCCCTCCCAGTAGTAACTCAGATCCGGGGTCACATAGCGGGCCCTCCTCCTCCGTCCCCACTTCGGCACGTGCTTTCATTTTTACCGCGAGGAGAATCCAGCATTTTCTTCCCTCGTCGACTCGCGTCGAACCAACCCACGCTGCCAGGCGCTCTCAGCAGTTGATCCCTATTTTTTTTTTGCAATTTTGCAAATAAAGTCAAATCTCATCGTGGTGGGTGTCGAACTCAAGGACAACCGAACGTTAGTAGTATTCGAGGGTAAAACCACTATTAATAGACCACCGGGGCGGCCGGCTGACAATTGATTAAAACAAAACAGGATCTTTGCATAGAGATTACATTCCCTCCCCCATATTGTATGATATTACGATGGTCGACGCGATATGTATTGAATAAAGCGCCAAATACCTAAATATCAGCGTACGAGGAGTTTTAGATATCATGAATAACGAACGACCGCGACGGCAGAGCACGGCAAAGCGCAGGGCATCGCAGGGCACTGCACGGCGCTTCGTTGCTGTATGCTATAGCGCTGCGATGGGGTGCTGGGCGTTGTCGAGCTGATGAGCCAAGCTCAGATCTCAGCCGATGAAGCTTCGTCAAGTACAAAACAAATGGTGCAAATTATAGAAAAGCTTTCCCCATCCGCCGGAGGATGAAAAAAAAAAGAAAAAAAAGCTAAAGCTGGACCGTTCCGAAACTAATGCACAGGCGGCTAATTAGCGGCAAATGGTAGAAAGTTCAACTTACCAGACAAAAAAAAAGAAAAAATCGCGAAAAAGTTCAAAATCGTGTTGGCAGAAAAACCAAATTTGCAGGAAGCAGCTGAAAGGTCAAGAAACAGGCAATATTTCAGTTGTTGTTGTTGTCGTTCTCACATTAACTCGCATAATCAAGTCCGTGGTCAAAGGCAGGCTCCAGTCACTCTAGAGCTGAGGAATACCCCAGGGGAAAAACACAAATCAAAGGTGTTACACGCATAAATCACAGCTGACGCAATTCATGCCTCCACCAGAAACATATAAAAGTGAAATCGGGAGTCAGTCTACGATGTGCCAGGTCCATACCGGTGCATACGTCTCATTACTCGCGCCTGGAAAAATCGACTATACCGCTTGCCACCCAAGAAAGACTACCACGTACTTCGTATATATTACACGTACGTGGTATCTATCACTACGCATGCGCACAACAGACGCAAGTCAATTGGAAAAAAGAAACAAACAGCATGAAGAGAAAGGAAAGGAAACGGGTGCATGGGGCCAAGAAAAAGAAAAGGCAAATAAATTTTGGGGGGTCTACTGGCGAGTCTGCCACCAGAACGATGCCACGTGGTTTTTCGACGATCTACAGCAGTACTACGAACGACTTCCGATACACCCACCGAAGCACGGACTACCGGCGAACTACGCGATCGACAGCCGGCCGTGGTTGTCACGTGTCTCTGTGTTGGGGGCCCCTGTGCGCTGCCTCTTGTTGGCTCTTGTTTGGGTAAAACATGCGGTGTGCTCGATGGTCTCACGGCAGCAGCACACCAGAATCAGAACGTCCGCTCGCACGACGTACCATTCTTACAGGAAAATTTAATGTAATATTTTTTTTTCCATCAATATGAACGTAAAACGGTTGTTATATATTGGACAGAGTGATGCGTGTACGACTAAACTTGCCAACTGCACTCGCACTGCACTTTGAGCTATCTGCTGTGGTTCTGGTTGCTACTAGTTGCTGCAGTATGTGCTAGAAGTTTCGCCCTTCGGCTACTGCTGCTACACCTGATGTTGTGTGTTTGCCAATGTCGTCAGTTGGCGTTCATGTTCGTCGTACATACTGCTGTTCTCACCCAGTACGTACGGGTTTCCTCGTACCTCGACGGCACGACGGCGAGCTCAAAACAGAAGGGGGGTGACATGAAATGGCGTGAACAATGGCCACATAGAAGCACAGCGGAATAGTTCGCTGCGAATCAACCGCACTCGTTCATGCCTACAGCAGAGGCTGCCTGGAGTGTCAGCGGCCATGCTAAAGCCAGGGCCAAAGGCCGAAGAGACGGCTCTACCTGCTTGGTTTTGTCTCGAGATTCTGTTACATGAAAGTATCATGATTCCATGGTTTGGGGGTTATTTTGTCACGAAACGTCTTGCCGTCGGTAATTTGTGTCGCGAAGTTGTTGGATATCGTCGGTAACTTGTGTCACGTTTTAGGTGAACCCACACTAAAAATTGGAATTTCCAGCTGGCAAAACGAGCAGAAACAAAAGCAATAAAAAGGCCGGGCAAGAAGCCAAACGAAGTAGTAAAAAAGTACAGCAAATAAACTAACGCTCGAGAGTATGCCACCGCAAAATTCCAAACATTATCACGTACCGTTTGGAAATGATGCCAATTTTGTAAATCATTCAGGCGTTGCAGCCATTAAGATTCAACAATTTTTCCAAAATTTCTCCTCGACATGCGGTATTTTTGCAACTTCTCGCTCGTCTCGCTCGGCACCCGTCCGCGTTCACGTCGATGTGCGGAACGGACACGGCAGGGCGAAGGGCGTTGGAGCCGCCCCCCGAAGGCGGCGCTCGAACCAAGCTATATTCGACCGAGAATCCCAGTTCCGCGAATCGCATTCTTCGGCCGAGACAAAAACTCCTGACCAAATAATACTTGACACCAAAGAAGGGTTTTATATATGTTTACAAGGGCTCCGCATGGGCGCTGGCATCCGCCGGCGCCCATGCTTCGGGTAGGGCAGGGCAGCACTTCGACAACTTACGAGCAGATGTAGCTGTCCGATTTGGCATGCATTGAACTTTAAAGTAATGCCAAGAGTTTAATACGAACATGGGATTATGAAAGTCATGATTTGAAAGAAAAAAAACGTAATATTATACAACAAAGAAGGCAAGGATAGGCGAAACACACTATGTTAAATGCGCCGTCAAGTAAAAGTTGGCGTCTATCAAACAAAAATATCGAAAAGAGTGTTATTGAGAACCTGCGTCGCCTCTTCTAGGCGAAACAAAAGAGGCCTTGGCATTAATGAAGAGACTGCACTGCTGTCCCCGTGGCAATGGAGGTTCGAAGCCGACAGGATGCAAAGTCGGTTTGCATCAAACGTCGACATGGGGCCATGTCAGCCGGCGAGGTTTTGGAAGATTGTTTTGTTTGTTACGTAAAGGCTGTCGCATTGATTGGTCTGCGTGGTTGCGGGCGAGGAGAAAAACGAAGAAGAGGAGGGCGATCTCTCGTTGAGGCGGCGTTGTCTAAGATAGGTGCGGGGGTGGCTTTGCTCGTACGGGAGGTTGGCGTAGCGCTTCTTCTCTGTTTTTTCTCGAGAAGGCGGGATATGTGTGTCTGCTGTCTTTTCTTCGTGGGTGCTTTCACGTTGTCGAAATCGGACGGGTCCCCTCAATACATAATATCCGGAGTCTCTACCATGACGACTGCTGATGGTGCCGTGCGTATTTCCTAGAGACTGACATACCAGGTATTATTTACTGGTAGAAATAATCATATACCTTTCGTCGCAACATTTTTTTTTCTTCATCCCATTTATCATCCCCGCACCACTCTCGCGCTCCCTCCCAGTAGTAACTCAGATCCGGGGTCACATAGCGGGCCCTCCTCCTCCCTCCCCACTTCGGCACGTGCCTTCATTTTTACCGCGAGGATAATCGAGCATTTTCTTCCCTCGTCGACTCGCGTCGAACCAACCCACGCTGCCAGGCGCTCTCAGCAGTTGATCTCTTTTTTTGATTGCATTTTTGCAAATAAAGTCAAATTTCATCGTGGTGGGTGTCGAACTCAAGGACAACCAAATGTTGGTAGTATTCGAGGGTGAAACCACTAGACCACCGGGGCGGCCGGCTGACAATTGATTAAAACAAAACAGGATTTTTGCATAGAGATTACATTCCCTCCCCCATATTATTGTATGATATTACGATGGTTGACGCGATATAGAATAAAGCGCCAAATACCTAATATCAGCCTACGCGGAGTTTTAGATATCATGAACAACGAACGATCGCGACGGCAGAGCACGGTAAAGCATAGCGCTTCGCTCTGCTGAGCTAGCGCTGCGCTGCGGTGCGCTGCTGAGCTGAGCCACAGGGCACTGCACGGCGCTTCGTTGCTGTGAGCTATAGCGCTGCGATGGGGTGCTGGGCGGTGTGGAGCTGATGAGCCAAGCCCAGATCTCAGCCGATGAAGCTTCGTCAACTACAAAACAAATGGTGGTGATAAAAAAAAAGCTCAAGCTGGACCGTTCCGCAACTAATGCACAGGCGGCTAATTAGCGCCAAATGGTAGGAAGTTCAACTTACTAGACAAAAACAAGAAAAAATCGCGAAAAGGTTCAAAATCGTGTTGGCAGAAAAACCAAAATTTCAGGAGGCAGCTGAAAGGTCAAGAAACAGGCAATATTTCAGTTGTTGTTGTCGTTCTCACATTAACTCGCACAATCCAGTCCGTGGTCACAGGACTGGTTCCAGTCACTCTGGAGCAGAGGAATACCCTAGGGAAAACACAAACAACCCAAGGTGGTACACGAATAAATCACAGCTGACGCAATTCATGCTTCCACCAGAAACATATAAAAGTGAAATCGGGAGTCAGTATACGATGTGCCAGGTCCATACCGGTGCATACGTCTCATTACTCGCGCCTGGGAAAACCGACTATTATACCGCTTGCCACCCAAGAAAGACTACTGCGGAAGCAACTGAGTTAAATCGACACACGACGCGTATGAAAATACGTGGAAGTGTGGTGAGCTAAAGCTTTATTTTTCCCCATCCGCCGGACGGAGGACAAAAAAAAAAAAAAAAAATACCACGTATATATCACACGTAGTATCTATCACTACGCATACGCACAACAGACGCAAGTCAATTGGAAAAAAGAAACAAAGAACAAAGAAGAGAAAGGAAAGGAAATGGGTGCATGGGGCCAAGAAAAAGAAAAGAAAAATAAATATTGGGGGGTCTACTGGCGAGGCTGCCACCAGAACGGGATGTCACATGTCACGTGGTCTTTCGACGGTCTACAGCTGTAGTACTACGAACGACTTCCGATACACCCACCGGAGCACGGACTACCGGCCAATGACGCGATCGACAGCTGGCCGTGGTTGTCACGTGTCTCTGTGTTGGGGGCCCCTGCCCTGCCTCTTGTTGGCTCTTGTTTGGGTAAAACATGCGGTGTGCTCGATGGTCTCCCGGCAGGAGCGCACCAGAACGTCCGCTCGTACGACGAATCATTCTTACAGGAAATGTAATATTTTCTTCTTGATCAATATGAACATAAAACGGTTGTTATATATTGGACAGAGTGATGCGTGTACGACTAAACTTGCCAACGGCACTCGCACTGCACTTTGAGCTATCTGCTGTAGTTGTGGTTGCTACTAGTTGCTGCATTATGTGCTAGAAGTTTCGCCCTTCGGCTACTGCTGCTACACCTGCTGTTGTGTGCTTGCCAATGTCGTCAATTGGCGTTCATGCTCGTCGTACATACTGCTGTTCTCACCCAGTCAGTACGTACGGGTTTCCTCGTACCTCGACGGCACGACGACGAGCTCAAAACAGAAGGGAGGTGACATGAAATGGCATGGACAATGGCCACATAGAAGCGAGCACAGCGGAATAGTTCGCTGCGAATCAACCGCACTCGTTCATGCCTACAGCAGAGGCTGCCTGGAGTGTCAGCGGCCGTGCTAAAGCCAGGGCCAAAGGCCGAAGAGATGGCTCTTCTACCTGCTAGGTTTTGTCTCGAGATTCTGTTATATGTTGGACAGAGTGATGCGTGTACGACTAAACTTGCCAACTGCACTCGCACTGCACTTTGAGCTATCTGCTGTGGTTCTGGTTGCTACTAGTTGCTGCATTATGTGCTAGAAGTTTCGCCCTTCGGCTACTGCTGCTACATCTGCTGTTGTGTGCTTGCCAATGTCGTCAATTGGCGTTCATACTCGTCGTACATACTGCTGTTCTCACCCAGTACGTACGGGTTTCCTCTTACCTCAACCGTACGACGACGAGCTCAAAACAGAAGGGAGGTGGCATGAAATGGCATGGACAATGGCCGCATAGAAGCGAGCACAGCGGGATAGTTCGCTGCGAATCAACCGCACTCGTTCATGCCTACAGCAGAGGCTGCCTGGAGTGTCAGCGGCCGTGCTAAAGCCAGGGCCAAAGGCCGAAGAGACGGCTCTACCTGCTTGGTTTTGTCTCGAAATTCTGTTACGTGAAAGTATCATGATTTGGGAGTTATTTGGTCACGAAACGTCTTGCTGTCGGTAATTTGTGTCGCGAAGTTGTTGGATATCGTTGGTAACTTGTGTCACGTTTTAGGTGAACCCACACTAAAAATTGGAATTTCCAGCTGGCAAAACGAGCAGAAACAAAAGCAATAAAAAGGCCGGGCAAGAAACCAAACGAATTAGTAAAAAAGTACAGCAAATAAACTAACGCTCGAGAGTATGCCACCGCAAAATTCCAAACATTATCACGTACCGTTTGGAAATGATGCCAATTTTGTAAATCATTCAGGCGTTGCAGCCAGTAAGATTCATTTATTTATATTTATATATATATATTTGCCATCCGACAATCAACAAATGAGCATGCAGCGATAGTGTAAACAGTAAACATGACGAAATATCAAAATTCCAGATCACGGAAAGTAAAAAAAAACAAACCTTTATCTCATCGACAGTAAATAACACGCCCTCTCGGAGCAAATCTCCAAGCTGTGCCTTTCTCGACAGCCGGACGCATGCTACGATGGGCTTAGCACTTTGTGGCCATTTTTTTTTGTTAATGACAGAGCTCCTTGACCCCAGATCACCTGATCGCCTTTCTTATTTCGCAGTATAAACAAATGCACAAAATTGCAGCTGGTGCTCGGAGAAAGCTCCTCAGCTTGGACGTGTTTTTGAGCTTTTGCAGTGCTAGCTTGCGATGAGGATCACCCCTCGGCCCGGAACCCCCTCATCTTGATCCCCGATCCCGACTGTGTCGGAGGAGGCCTCGGGCGTGCTTGTACGGTGCACGGGCTGCCGGCTGGCAGGGTGTGCCGTACTCGTTTTTTGCCAAATTATTTCAAATACGTCAACTGTGAGTTCGACCAATTGAGCGATCGATACTGAGGTCCAACAGTTGAGCGGTTTCGCTTCAACGTTGCAACCTGCGTGATTCCCGAGTCTCGTGGCCAATACATACGAGTACTCGCATACAGGGGAAAAATGGGGAGAGAGGTCCAGGTAAATATGGTTGGACTGCTGAATATGATGATACAGCAGCAGAATGTTCGGGGTACGAGGTAGTTTGGCGATTAGTGCTGCTGTTGTAGTCCTGCCATACTACCCGCCGGTACTCGTATGTATTTACCTGGCATAGCATACGATTATCACGGATTTCTCGTCCTTCCGACAGTTTCTTTGCTTTCTCCCTTCAACATATACAAACCTCCTCCACACTCGCTCCACCTCATACTTGCAATACTATGAACTGATACAATACCGCACCGTACCCCATTCGCAGTAAGTTGTCCCTTCTACGGCCCCTCTCCGCTTCGTTTACTACCTGTCTTCCGGGCATGCGCGGAGCCGAAGGCGGGCGTCAGCCCGCCGCGGCGAAGCCCCCCTGGTATATATATATATGTTTAATACCTAGGCCATGGTTTTGTTCGTCGGCTTGCACCTTCGCTTGTCTCAGCATTAGGTTTTGGGGAGCGGTGTAGAGCTGCTCACGTGAGATTACGAGCCTCAGAAACCAAGTGGTGCACCTCTACCGTAGCGTGCGTCAACGCGGAGAGAGCAAACGCCGAGCAATGCGTCTGCGAGTATGGCAACATCTCGACGACATTTTTTCAAGAGGTCTCGACGAGGTCGTTTCAAGGCCACTAGTAACAATAATAATGAATCCCCTTTTGTCTCCCCCCCATCGTTTTACACCCCCCCTTGTTTAGGAACGAACTTCGGCTCGCAAGTTCTTCCAAGGGTAGGTGTTTTGGTCATGTCGCGTGTTATACGACGGCACTACAGTAAAGCTAATCGAGTTATCGGGGAGTCGAAATATTGAAGTCGTTTCTTGGGATCTGGGTCCAGCAGACCCTCTAGCAGATTTCTCGTCCGGTTGTCCTTAACTCCCGAGAGGTCCACACAAAAATCTGGCTTGGCTATCGTGGCCATTGTCTGGTGGGCAAGGCGGACGCGGGGGGGTGTTGGGGGTACGCGAGAGAAACGGCACCACCAAACAACGGCGAAACAAATGGGGGAAACAAATGGGGGTAAACATACAGAGAACGCTACTATAGTTCAACGTGTTGAAATTGAATGTACTGCAGCTAGGAGAGTACCAGACTACTGCTGTAAACAATCACACAATTAGCAATACAGTATCATACCAGGTGTCATACTGCACTCATTCGATACCAGGGATGGGAATTACTGCTTCACGGGCAGTTACACGCAACCGATTCCAACGTGAGTAGTTGAAAATATTGACGTAACTACTTTTGTTCCCTTTTTTCCGGGTAAGGAAAGCCTTATATATCTACGCGGAAACCCCTGGTATTTCGTTCATGGCTTCAAGGCCACGCAGCATGCGCTCACGAGTAAACACCCGACGACGCGACAGCACACCAGACGCTACCGACTCCGACGAACTCCTTGAAAGTTTATTTTATTCATGGAGAATTGTGTAACATTCAAGAGGGTATACCGTACGGCGTAGTTACGAACCATATGCGCAACGGTTATATATATACAAAAATACTGCAGCAGGGGGTGCTCGAAATTTATTTGGTTTAGTCTCTGTGACGCCAACGTCACGTAGGCATGATTCTGATAATTGCCACGGAACTGGCTCGATTTTTTCCCCGGTACAAGACGTAGTTGCGCGTAATCAATCAACACAGTCGATTTCGTGTAACTACGCGTAATTAACTGATCCGCGTTCACGTAATTCCCGTCCCCGTTTGATAGGGACTCTGTAGTTGATGAATGACGGTTTCATAGATATAGTGGGACTTCTACGTAGATCTATGAAGGAATACGTACGTAATATAATGCATATATGTACGTGCTATATGTACATGCTATCTAAAGGGTGAACATCTTTAAAAGGAACAGCACATCCGTAGGAGCATTGAAGATACATAGACTAGCTACCTGAAGAATCGTTCCATAATTACTCTCAACTTTGTCTACTCGAGTTCCCCCTCGAAGTTCGTCCTCTTGATTGCCAGCAAACACCGGGGCTAAACAGACCATAAAATAAAACGTTTCCACAGGGCATCATCTTTTGCCTTCTCGTTCGGTGTATACCGGGGCTAAACAGACCATAAAATAAAACGTTTCCACAGGGCATCATCTTTTGCCTTCTCGTTCGGTGTTGTTAATTTTGTCTTCATCGCGAGGTCAATTACCTATGAGCGCGTCGCGCCGGATATCACATACATACCTGCATGTGGCATCTCTTTGTGAGTTCCGCATGCCTGTTTGAATTCGCTTACATCCTGTGATTTGCTCACAATATTGCACCAAACAGTTGCTCTGCTTATCGGTGTACGCTCGTCGGCGATGCTTCACTACCGAGAGCGCACGCCGCATCACAGCAAGTACACGGGACGGTCAGCATCGAGACTCGAACAATAAGGGAATCACCTCTCCGCCATCGCCAGGCTCCACCTCACACCGCAGCCAGCATTTTCAACAGCAACCTTGGGCATGTACATTAAAAAAAACTGACGAAATTCAGTATCAATCATGTTATATTTTCGCCGAATGACAGGACACAAGTATTCGTTCTATATATACATCGCGATGAATTATGCACTGCTGCAAGTTGCCGGAAGGCAAACATGAAGAACAAAAACACTGCTACTACGGTGTCACGTTTCACACCCCGGAAATGAGCAGAATACACTTCAACGCCATTCACACATGAAACATCCTCGGAAAGGAGAAGAGCACCTATGTGAATAAAAACATGGAAGCACATATGTAGGTAGCCTATATTATCTCTCTTACGGATTATAATTTAGTTACCCATCTCGGCTTTAAATCGGCCTACCTCCACCTGCTGCCTTTTCTCCAACCTCCTAAAGTTGACCGTATCAAGGGCCCACGCCTAGCCCATCGACGAAAGCCCACGGCAGGCGTGAGCGGAGGGCGACCTCCCTGCAGCTACCGCAATTCATGACCACATTTACCGTACATTTTCGATACCTTCTATCTGCGCCAACAACGTTCGTGTGCGCACGGCGGAACAAACCCAACGGCAAACCACGTCGGCGGCGGCTGATGTTATGCTTCTTCCATAAAAAATAAACAAACCTGCAGGTCACTGCTTCCCTGAAAGTATCCCCTTCCAAGGTGCAGGTGCAGTATAGCCATGCCCAAGCTCCACACGTCGAAACTGCGATCCACGGTAACACCTGTGTACTGTTCTCATTCGGCAAGCAATTTCCAGCCGAAACGGTCGGTGAAGAGGACGCGGAGGGAAGGAACAAGTGTTACTACGATATTGGCGATGACCGCTAAGAAAGACGGCGAAAAAACCCCCAAGATATTAGCAATGTCTGCAAAAAATAACGGCAAGTATTCGATATCACACTCACATGGCGTAGAGCAAAAGCACTCACCCCGTTACGGGAAGCAGCGAAGAAGTCGGGAGGTGTAGCCTCAGGGCTGAAGGTCTTGGGCACCGATCGGGCCGGCACCGCGCTCTCCAGGTCTATCGCCTTGACCTGACCTTTCCCAGACAAGACCATGTTGTCAAGCTTCAGGTCTGTCCACACTAAGTCGGCTTTGTGCATGCATCTGCAGCGCGGGCGTTCCGAACGGACCAGGGAGACGTTTGATTGGGAGCTATACTCTTGCAAAAAAAATTGACGCGCACAATGCCGCTGCTAGTGCCACTCGACACGGGTAACTTTAACCCCATCGTTGACGGGTTTTTCCTTTAAGAACTATGCCCACGTGTTTTGGGGGCTATATAATTGGAATTAACGTGGGAAGATGTTAGCAGTTTTCTAAAAGGGTCAAGGCCAAAGCGGGATTTAAGAAAAAAAAATGGAAAAAAGGCAACGATTACGGCATCAGCCACAAACAACCTGGTGGGGCTGGGGGTTAGTACTTAGTGATCAAGGAAAGATCTCGAGCTAGTACTGCTACTGCGTACGTGATGTAGAGAGTATGAACCTTGGGTTCAAATCTAAGTTAATTCGCAGTCTATTCAAGCAGTTTATTCGCACGAATAAGATATGCAGTTGAATCTTACGCTGAATCTTCGGTGGAACTTAGTTGTAAACGTAGATTTGAGTATGTTAAGGTTGTCCCGTTGTCCCGGTATTTAACCGGTCTACGGGCATTGTTCCGTGATGATCAAGTGGTGATGCAACCCACCATGATCACTATCCCTTCTCTCCCTTCTCTCCCTGCTTTCCCTTCTCTTCTTCTCTCTTTGGCCTCAAGCGCCCTTTCCAAACTATCACTTTTCTTTCTTATCACAAGTGATCTTAACAAACACTTCGGTGCCACCTCTGCATCTCTTCGCATAGAAGACAGCCTAAAACAGAGCCTCCACACAACCATTGTGTTCATAGGCTATTCACAGGTTATGAGCCTTCGACCTTCGATATAAACATCGATCGGCACCAAGCGACATTTCCTCATTGAAGTTTGTCGCATTTTGCCGGGAAGTTTGAGAGAAACCTTCATTAAGCCGGCTACAGCATCAGCATCGGCATCAGCATCAGCGATCAGCATCAGCATCAGCATCAGCATCAGCGATCAGTATCAGCGATCAGCATCAGCATCAGCATCAGCATGGGAGAGTCCACGAAAACAGGTGATGCGGTAGACAAGCTCGTTAGAGCTCTAAACGGCAAATTTAATGGGCTGAAGTTCGACGTATGGAAACGCACGGCTCAGTCCGTAATAAGTATGCGTCATGCCGGGATCTCTGATATCCTGGAAGGGCGTCCTTGCCCCGGGCCCAAACTAACTAGCCCTCGTCCATCTTCTAGAAGAAGTAGGCCTTCACGAGCTGTAACTCGCAGCCAGGTCGCTGACAAAACGGACACTCAGTCCGGGGAAACACCCCCGGCTGAAACAGCAGAGGATGTACAGCCGGGCGCAGGGATTACTCCCGTGGACACGGCGCATCTGCTACCATCATCTTCAGGATAATCTACACTCCCAGCCGCAACATCAGTTTTATGGGCCACGGATGACAACCTCTCGAATTTGGAAGACATCAAGCACTGGCACCGCGACAACCGTCTTCTCTTCAACTTCTTGTTCCCGAGTACATCGGGGGCTGCGGCCAGCTATCTTGTGCAATTCAGGCCCAAACGAGGTGAACTTGCGAATGGAAAGGCTGCTTGGGATGGTATGGTAAGAAAATATCAAAATTCCACCCGCCAACGTAGACGTATACTAAAACAACAACTAACGCATATGGTCATGACGGATGGGCAAGACCCAGACGTGTTTATAAATGAAGTATACTTTTTACGGGATGAATTGGTGGACATGAGGTGTTCAAAGATGACAGCATATTGGGCATAGTACTGGAAGGACTCACGGATGAATACCTGCAACTAAAATATAGCGCCGAAGCAGATGATGACTTCACACTCGACCGAGCTGTGATAACAATGCGTAATATGTACGCAAATAGAGCTATGCGGAACGGGCCTTCGCGAAAAGCGAAGGGGCGTGAATCTGCTATGGTAGTCACGTCAACACTAGTGACCTGTTCACACAGCAAAAAGCCAAGCCATCGATTCCAAAATTGCTTTAAACGCAAGAAAAATATGTCCGGGAAGAAACCTCCCCCAACACCTCGAACGAATTCGTGGTGTAGCCTGCATAATACCGATCGCCACAATAATAGCGACTGTCGGTCTCAAATGCGGGACGACAATATAACCCGTCGCCTTCGTCCTGGTCAACAAAATGGCCGGCATAATAACAATCGCAGCGCTCACGCCAACACTGCCACAACTCCAACTTCAACAACGCAAATGGAAGCTTACGTCCCAGTGACACACACTCCATCCACTACTGCGGCTGCGACTACAGCAGCTACTTGTACGTCCTTCGCGACTCCTCCCTGTCCATCCTCACCTCCAGTTGAAATAGGTTATTCTTTCGTCGCCGCACCGCCGCGCAGCCCGTCGACTTCTTCATGACTGCGGACAGCGGAGCTTCTAGCCACTTCATCGACAATCAGCTTCTACCGGGCATTGAACATAAAATGAACCACTACGTGCAGCTGGACCCTCCCGTAATAATCAACGTAGCGGGAAACCATCGTCTTTATGGCGTTGGTCAAGGGGTTTTGTTCGTTCAAGTGTCGGGCCACATAGGCTCTAAGCACTCTGAGCAGCTTCCTGTCACGGTCGTACCAGGGCTAGGCAGGCACCTATTTTCGGGGGGATCAGCTGCTGCGAGAGGGGTCACTATGATCATCGCCACGAAGTCGTATCTGGACATGGGTGCATTTGCTATACCCCTACCCCTACGTAAAGACAGCCACTGCTCTTCTCTGCATCATCTCGACCTCACCACTGGTGCTACCAGCCGAACACCTGAAACAGCGTTCCCGACCATTTCCGGCAAAAACTTTAAACCGGAAACCGTCCTCGCTGTTCATGCTGCGACTGCTACTAAAGATACTTCCCTGCCTACACCCGTTCCGGCGAATATCTGGCACAAGAAATTAGGTCAACCCAATGGGCAGGTGATGGCCAAGGTGAAAAAAAAAACTAGAGTATGGGGTAAATTTTTCAGACACTTCATCGGCATGTGATACGTGCAAGATCATTAAGAGCACTCAACAGAAGCACCGTAAGAGATCGCGGTCTAACCTTTCCAGCGAACGTATGAAGCTGGTGAATACTGACCTGCTAGGATACGCCTATATGGCAAAATATACCGACCATCACAGCAGGGTTAAAGCATACTCCTTCGTCGAAGAGCCGCCTTCCGTTCTACCAACAACAACATCAGTCTCGGCCACTTCTCAAGTAAGAGCGCGTCAGCTGGCCCTACAACGCCAAGGATCTCCCATACAGCAGTTCGATTCCGTTTTGCAGTACACCAGTAGGGCTCTCAGATTAGACAAAAGAAACCGTCCGGCATCTATTTCGGTACCCAACACCTACGCGCGACCTATGGCCTCACCACAAGCGGAAGAATGCAAACCTTCAGCGACCTCTGCTGAAAGATCAACGACTTCAGCACGGAGAACTCCTTTGAAGCTCCGACACCTTGAAGTCGCAACTACAGCTCCAGCTCGCAAGATCGCCTTTGACCATCGCGACTGCCTTGAAAATTATCTCAGGCAACCTCCATGATTGCAAAAATCGATTGCTTCATGGAGTTCCATACAAGATTGCGGCGTTTCATAAATGGGAAAAAATCAAGCCTGTTTCTGATTCTGCCGGGTGCTGTCGGACTTTTCAATCACCGACAAACCGCGATGTACCGAGGACGGAGAAGCGCGTTACACACAACCGAATAGGCAATGTACCGACAAACAATTAGCCTATTATAATTCAGCTACAAGACTGCAATGGACCGGGGAAGAACAAGGCCGACGTGCACATCGCATCACAACCTTTCTCCCCGTCTCTGTCCAAGCGCTTCTTCAGCCTTCCTTTACCTTCTATAAAAATGAGCTCCATCAACAGCTACCCGAACGGCACTCCCGTCAACACTCGGGGACAGGCGCTGGAAATGCGGGTACGGTTGAAATTGATACTCAAGTAGAGAATATTACTTAGTGCTGCAGTTCTTTGTCAACTATAAAATTACAACTGCTCGCCAGTTACGTAGTAGTAAAGGTGGAACTATGGGTCGTATGAACTTAAGTCAACGATCGTACAGCAATAAGCTATGTTCTACCGGAAAATGCGTACGAGTATATATTCCAGCATTAAGGAGTAAAGGCTCACAAAGACTGTCTATCTTACGCTCTTCAGCGTACGATTAGTATCAGACGGTTTATCGTTATATACGTATCCTACGATCATATTGAATTGGCGTGGTAAACTTACAGCAGCGGTCATTGTTTGTTTGTTCGTTTATTCTTTTTTTGGGATTTAGCTCGATGGTGGACTATGACTACAGTCATCATAGTCTATTACAGTACTATCAGTATTCGTAATTCTATCTGTTTCTTATTTTTCAAGTGCGGGAGTACGTAAGTACATAAAACAAACAACTGAATAGTGAGAATGTTTTATTTTGTCGTAATGGACACTTGCCCACAATTCTCTTTATTTGCCTAGTATTGTTTCCCTATTTGGTACAATTCAACAAGTGTGTTTCAAACCCAGTAGACGTATCTTTGCGTTTTTTCTTCTGGGGTATTTTTTGCTGGTAATTACAACAAGAGTATTTTTTGTTGTACGTATCTTTTCTTGTAACGTTTTATTTTTGTAAATGTGTGAATAACATGGATACATCCATATTGCCACGGTTGATACATCGGACTGGATATGAGACCCATTTTTTTTATTTTTTACGAATTTGATTTTCAAGTATGAGGCTTCTCTAGAAATATGACTTTGCATTATGGGGGCGTGTTGAGAGTATGAATCTTGGGTTCAAATCTAAGTTAATTCTCTTGCACTATGACTTTGCAATATGGGGGCGTGTTGAGAGTATGAGCCTTGGGTTCAAATCTAAGTCAATGAGCAGTCTGTTCAAGCAGTTTATTTGCACGAATAAGATATGCAGTTGAATCTTACATTGAATATTACGTTGAATCTTCGGTGGAACTTAGATGTAAACGTAGATTTGAGTATGTTAAGGTTGTCCCGTTGTCCCGGTATTTAACCGGACTACGGGCATTGTTCCGTGATGATCAAGTGGTGATGCAACCCACCATGATCACTCTTCCTTCTCTTCCTTTTCTCCCTGCTTTCCCTTCACTTCTTCTTCTTTTCTCTCTTTGGCCCCAAGCGCCCTTTCCAAACTATTAATATCCCTTTTCTTTCTTATCACAAGTGATCTTAACAGACACTTCGGTGCCACCTCTGCATCTCTTCGCATAGAAGACAGAACCTCCACACAACCATTGTGTTCACAGGCTATTTCACACGTGAGGAGTTGTTCGATACTCTCACAACATACGTTACTCGTACACTTTTTATATTTGCGACCGCAACATCTAGGCCCCAAAATGGTTAGTCATTACGAGGGATGATACACGGGTGTGGACGGGACCCCCCGGTTTTAGTGAAGGTGGGCAAAACGCCGACTTTCTGAGCGCGCTGTGGCACGTCAAATACCACAAAAAAACGTTCTGTGTGCTTGGCGTGACATATCATGTTCGAAATGGTGCTTCCATAGACTACCCGTTTGTAGTTTGCCAACGTTCTGTGGATTTTGCACCACAGCTGACTCTCCGAAAGGTGCTCAGAAGGCCTGCATTTTTGCCCACGTTCTACTATGTCGACTAAACGGAGGGGTCCCGTCCACCCGTGAATCAATAGTGTGATCATCTTGAACCCGCATAGTATGCTCAGGAATTCGTGAACCAGGCCCAGAAGTCCGATTGTTACGTTGGCTGTTACCGTATTAAAACGTGAATAACTAGTATTAAGAGCCTTGCAGGCTGCGTAAACACCAAAACCGTTCGACGGCTTTCGCCAGGTCGCACCACACGCGCCGACAACGACGCTTGCACCGCATTGTGGAAAATGAAACATGAGCCAGTGCCTCGGGGGCAAAGGAGTGAGACTACGGAAGAATAGGGCGAATGTTTTATGCGTCGAGCGATAATTTGCGCATCAGCGCAAGGTTAATACATAGCTCCTGCAGAACTGCACCTATGCTCCTTGGGGGACAAAACACTTGGGTTTACTTAAGGGAAAAAAGTACAGTACGAAATGAGCTGTATAACCCCTTTTGGGAAAATTCCGCACTTACTTCCATACAATGATCAGGCAGATTATCGATCCCCACTTGATGATCTAGATCTTTCAGGGAAGACCTGCATGGTCTATAGCTCATATTTCCGGGTGGGAGCCGTAGGATCTGCATGATTTAGCTCATTCTTCCGGAGTTGGATCTGTACTCCATTCACAAAACATATCCTAACGGCAGCTATAGGATCGATATACTGTAGATGATCTAGCTAATCCATATGATCTAGATCGTGATCTGTCCGACGTATGCTAGCCATGATATAAATCGTGATCTGCCCGAGACGTGATAGCTATGATCTAGACCGTGATCTGTCCGAGGTGTGCTAGCTATGATCTAGATCGTGATGTGCTGTATATGGTACATATGATCTTTATCGTGATCTGCCCTATAGATGATCTAGATCGTGATCTGTCTGAAGTGTGGTAGCTATGATTTAGATCGTGATCTGTCCGAGGTGTGCTAGCCATGATCTAGATAGTGATCTGTCAGAGGTGTGCTAGCTATGATATAGCTCGTGATCTGGCCGAGGTGTGCTAGCTATGATCTAGACCGTGATCTGTCTCAGGTGAGCTTACTTCAGAGGGAAGCGATGAACGAATACATGACCATTACAGCGTCGGCCGCACAGAGAAGCCCCGGTTACTAGGGTAGGGGTTTGTGTCCGAACTGCACCTCAATGCGCTACCTGTATATGACACGCGTGCATCATAGTGATAGTCGTACTGCCGCACGCGTCTGCTTAGATGCCTGATAAGATAATCGCCCTGGACGGAGATGTTTCCCTCACTCACCACTCACCGCATGGCGCTGGCCATGTCGGCGAGTAAACCTATACTTGAACATTTTCGATATTATGATACCGCGATATTTTGACATTTCGATATGTCTATATTTCGAAACTTCGATAAGTGATATTTCGATACTTTACGTATTTCACAATTCGATAACTCGATATTTCCTTGCTTAGATATTTCGATATTGCCATATCGCGATATTGCGACGATTCGATATTTCTCAAAACACACTTGACGTAGATATCATAGTTCGCTCACTCACCACTCACCGCATCACACTGGCCATGTCCGAGGCGAATTTTTGTATCTTGTTTTGGGGCAGGCCTCCTCCGCTGCCGTCCGCTAGTTTGCGCAGGTCCATGCTTTCCGCTTTCATAATCATCGCCACGTCTCCCCTATGCGGGTTGTATGGCGACACGCGGTGCAAATGCGCGGGATAGCTCAGCCGGTTGGGATGTTGCGGGGTCCGATCTAGTGAATCTATCAGCCTTCCTTTCTATTCATGAAGCTCTTTTTGTCTTATATTTAGCATTTAATTTGCATTCTGACTGTGCAGTGCATAATTCGTTCCGAACGCAAAAGGTTGGTTCAATAGATGTCCTGTACTATGCTGGTAACTTCCAAGACAAGACTTATCCCGCCGTAGGGTTGCAGCAGATTCTAAGATTTTTCTGAGCTCCTACCATGAGGAGCTCAATACCTCACCCGAAACATGACTTCGAATATATCCTTTCGCGCAGCCCAACCAACAGTTCTATGCGCTAGTCCAAAAACGAACGTACTCCTAACCGACAGCTCAACCGGTCAAATCGGTCAGATCGGTCAGATCGGTCAGAAGGTCACAAGCATGTTGAGAACCCTTTGGCCAAAAAAATGCAACCCCTATCGTGGGAAGACTCACATATTGGAAACCTCGAAATGACCGCATATCAACGCCCAGAGTGCTTCGAAAAAAAAGAAATGTTGGATGCATGCTACGGTTGTTGAAGATAACTACGTTGCTACAAGTAGTTCAGGCAAGCACACCGACCGAGAAACAAGAGCCAAAACTGTCGGGAAGACACGGCAAATTGACAATTGCAGTAAGTTTCAAGTAAGCTCCCATTCGAACCGGGTTACTGGGTGGTTGGATTTGAAAAGTTGAACTTCAACTCGACTACTTTATGTGCCATCCATCGTGGGGCCGTATTGAAGATAGCACGTTGCTGTACAACAGTAGTACAGTATTAGTCTAGCCTATGGGTTCGCTATCGAGACATGGTCATCTGATTATATAGTTCGTACTGCCCACCAGTGTAGTGAGCTGTTACACGAGCGGCGATGTGCTCAGAATGTAGATCAGTTAGTGCAGAACGTGGAATCGTTTGGTACGGTTTTGTAGTGCAGAGGAACCCCAGGAAACTGGTCTCGAGATGATCCGAGAATTTTAGTATTGCTTTCTGGAGGGTCACGCTGCATTTCCGGATTTCCAGGGTCCAGTACTCCGAGTTTATTTTTAATTTTTCTATTTATTGAGCTGTCATCGATCAACTGCGTCTCGTGCACTCTGTTGCATCGAGATCCATCCTCTACTTCCTGGGATCTGGGGCTATCCTCGCGGGTCTACTACTGATATGGAGGCGGGCATGCTTTTGCTCAAACTGCAACATGCATCCTGATAAATACAAAGATCGCCAAGTACTATCATGCCTTGTACCTGTGTTGTCTTTGATCTGGGTCCATCGATCTAGCCGGGTGTACGGTGATGCTGACCCCGGGTTCCTGCTGAGGTGTACCCATCATCTCCTCTTCGAGACCGCCGACAATCTGCTCAACTGGGACGTTCTCATCCACCAGCTCTGTGGAGCTTAAGCTTATGCTTTGCCAGCCGGGCAACCACAACCACATTTGAATGCTTGCTGTTTGGTAGACGGTCAGCTTCTACCACAAGCCACATGCCATTTCATCCTCAATAGGTTTTGAGCTCTCAATGTACTCAAGCACCACGAATGCAGCAGGGCAGCCGCCGCGGGTCACGAGATCTGAGGATCCCGAGCTGCTGCCTCCGCTGTGAGTTGCTTCCGGTGGACAGAGCTCCCAGGGTCGATCACCGTCGTCATCATACGGAACTGCTGCGAGCGACTGCAACATCGTACGAATACGTCGGCCGACTTCCTGAAGAAAATGGAGAACGTCTTGAGCAAAAACTTAATGAACGCTGTGCGAGGAATCAAGTCATACACTCGAGAGAAACCCGAAGACTTCGGAGGTCAGCACAAGAAGGCCGGCTTCATGCTTAGCATGCAACGCCGTGGCATGTTTACCGCGATGAAAAAAAAGAGAAAAGGAAATCGGCACAGCACCGCTGCTGACTCCAGGTCTGCTGTACGATTCTGGAGGGACCCTGCTGTAACGTCAAGTCATATTCGGCCGCATCAACGTGGATCTCTATGCAATAATGTTATCGGTGACATACAGAGCGGCGGCTCTCGTGATGGCCATTAAGGCTTACTCGACGTCGTAAGCGTGAATGGCCACCAGGAGAGCCGTAGCTGTGAATGTGGCCAAGTACTTATCGCGTTAAGGTGCAGCCTAGCGTTGCAGCAGGGTGCCTACACAAGTGTACCGCAGACCTGGAGTCAGCAGCGGTAATGTGCCACCTTTCAGTTCTTCAGCGTGATCCGCTTCTTCGGTTGGTATATTAATAGCGTGAAGGACCACGAGGAGAGCCAGCCACGGCCTTGTCTGTGACCAACTACAAGATCGCGTAAACGTCTATGTTGGCACGGTGTCAAATGCGACCTAGCCATGAAACAGGGTCCCTCCAGAAGTGCACCAAAGACCCAGAAGTCAGCAGCGGTGCTATGCCGCCTTCCTTCGACGTGATTTGCTTCATCGATCGGGCTAGCCCGACCCTCCATCAAATATGTCAGGCCGTTGCATGCTAGAGATGAAGCCTGTCTTCCTGTGCCAGTCTCCGAACCCTTCCGGTTTCTCTTCAGTGCATGATTTGATTCCTCTTACAGCCTTGATTCGGTTTCTGTTGGTGTTGCTGTATGTGACATGATCTATTTTCTTTAGGAAGTCAGCCGACGAACTCTTTGTTGTATTCGCGCACAGCAACCCCAGTTGATGACGACGATCGATCCTGGCAGCTCTGCCCACCGGAAGCAGCTTACAGTGGAAGTAGCAGCTTGGGATCCTCAGACCCTATGACCCGCGGCGGCTGCCGTGCTGTATTTGCAATCTTGCGTAAATCGAGAGCTCAAAACCTATTGAGGGTGACATCGCATGTGGTTTGTGGTAGCAGTCGAATGCCCACCAATGACCAACAGGAACAGGCATTTAATCTATGTTACCCGACTGGTATGGCATAACTGTTGGCTCCGCAGAGCTGGTGGAAGAGAAGGTCCTAGCTGTGTTGGTTATCAGCGGTCTCGAAGGGCGACGATGGGTAGCCGAGGAGAGTGAGAACGAGCGCGGAACCCGTTATGAGCAAAAGGCGACGAAGGAGCTGGAGGATAAGCACATCTAGGTGACAAACAATACCATTCGCGCGTTGCAGGCGGCACTAGCGGCCACAACCATGGAACCGGACGAAGAGCTGCTTCACTACATCACGAAGTAAAAGTGCCTGCGCGGCAGGCTGACCGCGGTAAAAGAACCCGTCACCAAGCGTCACTTCGCAAACATCATCGTCCAAGTACTCCCTGATACTGGTACCTACTACGATAGCAAGCTGACGACATACGAGGACCCCGACTTCATCTATCGAAGATTCAGGCTACGATGCGGCACGTGGACCTGGATGGGCTGTCACAAAAGAAGACGGGAAGATGACCACACCAGCATAACTCTAGTTTCGTCGCCACCTGTTACAACTGCGGCAAGGCAGGTGATTCCAGGGTTGGCTGTGTCGTGCCGGGCAAATTTTCTAGGGAAGGGCCCTGGACACAGCAAGAAAGCTGGGTCATGGGGTGGGACACAGCAAGAAAGCTGGGTCATGGGGTGGAGCCGGACAACAATGGTGCTCAGGGCACAAAACAACCAGGGACAGCTACACCGATTGCTATGTGCGAGGAGGTCCACGTCCACGGACGGGCATCACACCCACGGCGGCTGTGCTGAGCGTCGACGCACCACGACGATTTCGACAGGGACTTTTACTTTTAGCTCTTGAAATATCGCCCCTGGATAGTCACCCGGGGTCTATAAGCGAAACATTCATGGGGCGCTTGAGTATCGCATCAACGTGGGGTCGCTAGAATGACGGTTCGCGATATCAATGCCGCAAAGCTCTTACGTTTGCCGGAATGATCCATTTTGGAATCGTTACCGCGCTGTTCGGTGGGACTGTTGGGGCCTGCCGGGTCGCTATATCAGAAAAGTGGAGTAGCCGGAGAGATCTGTCGGGACCGTACGACAGCATCATCTATAACTATTGGGATTGCCGGGGAGACAGTCTGCTGGAATCGACATGTACATCATCAGTATCATCATCACCATCGTCAGTATCATCATCATCATTGTCATCATCATCGTCATCGTCATCATCACCATCATCATCATCACCATCACCATCAATACCATCATCATCGTCATCATCATCATCATCATCATCACCACCACCACCATCATTATCGTCATCATCATCATCATCATCACCATCGTCATCGTCATCATCATCATCATCATCACCATCATCACCATCATCATCATCGGGATCGCTGGGAGGGACATCTGCATCACCCGGGGTCGCACCCATTTTACGGCAAGACTTACTAGTTTTGTAGTATAGGTAGCACTACACGTCTTCTTCGCACAGGAAGGCGGCATAAACATGGTGGGCTGCTAGAGTATTCGTGCCAGGTGTATATCTTGGCAAGTGGTTGCATTACCTGTCTTTCTTCGCACATGGTAGACAGAGGCAGAAGTAGGGAAGACAACACAACTGGGACCTTCTCTTTCGCCAGCTCTGCGGAGCCAAAGTTCACGCTATGCCTGTCGGGTAGCACCAATTAAGTGCTTACGGCAGTCGGGTGTTTGGTAGACTTTCGGCTTCTACCGCAAGCCAAAAAGCAATTTCAATGCTTCGCGCGCCTAATCTTACACTAGAGTACTGCAGTGGTTTGAGATTGAGAAGCTCTATTCCTCACCCAAAATACGATCTTGACAAAAAAGAATAACAATAATAATGAAAAGTGCAACGTGGCGAACGCTCTCGCGTCATTCCACCCTCGAGGGGTGCAGCAGACATTTCTGAGCTCCGAACATGAATGAGGATATCTGTCAATATCTCACCAACATCACCCGAAACATGACTTCGAAGACATTCGTTCGCGCAACCCGACCCAACATGTATCTGCGCTACGGTAGCCCTAAAGCAAGTATACTCGTAAAATTGTTACACTAACCGGTAGTTCCACGCTTGAGGAGCTCAACCGGTCAGGTGTGCCTTTTTTTTTGCCTAAAAACTTCAACTCCTGCCGCGGGATGGCTCTCCTTTGACCATGGCCTACAAACTAGCCAGATACCAGGTAACGAAAACAAAATAAATAAATCAACCAGTCTTTGTCGCACCTTGAGCCTGCCGCCGACAACGCTTCTCTCTTCTCTGCGTGCTTCGCTTGCGTGTCAGCGACCAGGTAGACTGATCCGAGGTGCCCCCATTTTTATGTACCAGTACAAGTACAAGTAGCAACCCGCGTTGATCTCATTGGTCAACGGGCTATTGCCTCAAACCCTTCCGTACATACAAAACCCTTATTTTCTCCTGCCTTGATAACAACACGCTACTGAATAACACCAATCAGATTCCATCTATATTGGGCTGTTGCCTGGTTGAGGAGCGCCCCGTCAACGTTAACCCCTCCCCTTTGAAACTTCAGAGGAAAACGTTGACGATGAAAATTGACGATTTCAGACTGATTCTACGATACCCCCCCCCCCAGAGTTTTTACGTTATACATGGGAAAAGCGTAATGAGCGCCCAAACGTTGGGGATGTCTATTACGAGTACGAACGGTGCTCCGTCTCGAAAGGGATGCGTGATCAATGGTCAAATGACTAAGGCAAGCAACAAACAAGTACCCCCCCCCCCCCCCTACCCCAAACCAACGATTTTCTGTTACGAACGTTTCATCATCATGGCTGCTTGACACGAGAAAGGATGCTCTAAAGAAAATATCTTGGTATATTTGATCTGATTTGAAAAGGACTATAGAACGATTACGTCGGGGTGGCAAAAAAAAGGCGCCGTTTTTCAGGGGATACCGCCTTGAGCTGGTTTCAGAACCAGCGATTTCGTTAAAAACAAGTTTGGCGGGGGGGGGGGGGGGAGAACCGTAGAACGACTCTTTTCAGCAGCGGCCACTGCCGGTTAGCGATGATGATGAAATTGGTGTCCGTCCGGAACGACAACAATGAAAATTACTCTCTAGTACGGAATGGGCGCAGGCAGCATGATCCTCCCTACACGAGCACTGCTGCGCGCTCACGCTACCGTAGGACAGACGCTTCAAAATATGGCAGTCGTTGTTTTCTTGGTCGTTATATACGGGCCGTTTAAAAGGTTTATTCGTACATACTTGGGGTCGTTCCGAAGGAACGCAACAAGTGTCAGGAGTCTTGGCAAAAAACACGTGAAATTTTCACGAATCGTGATATTCGTCAGGAATCCGGACTTTGAATCGTTTTAGCATTTTCAACAAAAAGTTATGTCAGGATTCCTGATATAGATGTATATTTTTGTTTTTTGAAGTCAAAATGTCAGGATTCGTGTTTTTTTCGCGTTCGTTAGGAACGATCCGTAGGCCGAGAAGTGCTACAAGGGCACCCCCTATCGTGGCAGGCGTCGTTCGACCCTCAGCTCTCACCTGCCGTTGAAATTCTCGACATACTCCGTAAACCCGACAAAGTGCCTGGAAGAAGCCTGAGCACCGTTCTTCGCGCGGACACGCTCGATGTTCGCAATTTCTGCCTTAGCCAAGGCCGCGTTAGAGCGCTTGGTCACCTTTATTTTAAGAGGTGTACCCTAGTTCATCGTTGAAAAAGCGCGCGAGAACAAAATAAAACAACCACCAAGAAAAAAAAAACGGCGTTAGACCGACTGGTCACTTCGATTTTTGTTTTGGGGGGGACGTACCCTGATTGACGAAACGGTCCCTGAAATGTGCGGTGCTTTGGGAGATGACAATACCTGCGCAAAAGTGGGACCCTGCACTGTCCCCGGATGGTGCGGTACCCTGCAAGATGAGGCCGCGAACTGGCAATTTTCCACGCGCTAAACTGGGGTCCCGCAGTGCAGGGTACCGTACTAACGCGAAATACCGATCGAATGCGTACGTAGATGACTGTATACCACATCCCCGGTGACGATATTTTGGGTTTTGGAATTTTATCACCCGGGGTGGTATACCGTGGGGGTGTGGTATCACCGCACCCCCGGTGATAAAGTAGGTGGTTGTTTGGGATTTTAGATTATTCAACACCCCGGGTGGTATACCGTAGGGGTGTGACAACATGGGGGGTGATAACAGTGGTTTCAAACGAGTCTTGCTGCCATATTCTAGGCAGACGGGGGTGTGATACTAATGAGTGTGATAGCAGCGGTTGCAAGTTTTCAGCGCCACACTCCAGGCAGGCGGCAAGGAGTGTGATAGTATGGGGTGTGATAGCACCGGTTGCAAAGGAGTTTTCGCTGCCAAACTCCAGGCAGGTACGGTACCAAGGCGTGTGATACCGGTAGTACGGGGTGTGATAACAAGTGAGTGTCGTAGCACACCTCAAAGCGGTATGAGTACCGTACCGCTACCGTATGTCACGCGATGTGATCTGAATTTTTTTTTTAATAGCCCTGTGCAGCTAGCTATCGGTAGCTCCCTGATGGCAATCCAATGTTATTCAAGCCGGGGATGGTAGCCAATATCTCCTTCTGACACGGAGTACACTACCGTACCGTATCGCATGATGAGCGCATGAACAAATAGAAAAACAGGCAAGAAATGCCAAGCGGCATGCAATACGATACCGGTACAGATAGCTAACATAATACAAGGAATGCACGAAGTAGGGAAGACTTGCAAAAAACAAAAAGCTGCAAACGGTTAAAAAACAGAACTTCCATGAATGAGACCATGCTGTTTTCAACCACAGCCGGTCACGCAACATGTGCCGCAAAAGTAGGCTACATCCGTGGACTACGGGCACCAAGCGCCCCCCATCATAGGCAGGAGGTACTTCGCAGCAACAACATCGGTCCACAACAACGGCATGAGTCGCCGGAAGCCCCAAACCACCCCAGACCATTTCTTCAACATCCGAGTCATCGTCATAGGGTCAGACACATAATCTAGATGTGGTTTACGCAACAACATCGAGCCTGGAACTGCAGCAGCAGTCATCTGAGCCGCAGACATGTTTTGCCCGTTGCGATGGACCACGCTTGCACTACGGCTCTGTACCTCCTAGACCTTCATGCTGCTGGTCTCCATACGGTACGCTGTGGTACTCTCGCACACCTGGTGTGCTGCTGTGCTATTCCGGTACCGGTACTCGTTGTGTTGGTCGGCACTCTGTCACCCGCGGTGATAACTTGGGGGTGTCATAATGATAATGAGCCATTACCCCAGGGGGTGTGGTATACACCGTACCCCGGGTGATAACGCGGGTGGTCGTTTAGAATTTTAGAATAATGGCCACCCGGGTGGTATACAAGATGGGGTGCGGTATACAAGATGGGGTGTGTTGTACACTGTCATATACGGTAAGCAAGAAAGTTCTTCCATTTCCACATTTTCATGTTTTCAATTTTTCATTTTTCCCATTTTCCTTCTTTCCATTTTTTCGTTCTTCCTTTTTGCCTTTTCCCCATTGTTTTTTCATTTCCCCTGTGCAATATTCCAAGCGTTTCCAACATTTCTACAACTCTACTACCTGGTAGTTTTTATATTATTTTCACCTCCTTGCCGACCTCTTACCCCGCAGAAGATGGCGCTCTTCCCGCTGCCGGCTCGCTGACCGCCCGGGTTTACAAGGTACTGCTGTCCGATTCGCCCTTGTACCTTTACACTTTTACATTTTGACGTTATTTACTCAGTCTAGAGCTACATGTTCACCAATATACTTCACAATATTTTACAATGTTTCACTGCTTTTGCCATCTTTTACCTCCTTGCCGACTTCTACTCCGTTGAAGATAGTGCTCTTCCCGCTGCTGATTCGTTGCCCCCCCTGCCTCATAAGGTACTGCTGCCCGCCTCGTCCTTCCACCGTCAAGTCCTTGCCCTTACGCGTTATCGATGCCCCTGAAGAAACGGAACCGCCAGGCCCCATAGCTCGGCCTTCACTGCAACCAAGGAGAAGGAGAACGAGAACCAGAACGAGAACGAGGTATACCGGACACGGGGGCACGCGCGGGGCAGGAGGGGTAGGGGGGGGCGATGGGGGGAGAGAGGGAGGGGGGGGGGGGGGGGGCAGGGCGGGGAGGCGGGGGGGGGGGAGGGGGAGAAGGGGTGATGGGTGAGGGGGGAGGTGTGGGAGATATGTGAAAACTACCGAGTGTCCGTAGCTAACTCGGGTTCCATTGCACACAAGGATAAGGATAAGGAGGCAGCATCGGACAAAGGGCGGGGGCGGGGGGGCGGTGGGAAGCGCGGGGCTGGGGCGGGGGGGTGGGATGGTTAGCAATCAAACTATCTGCACATAGCACGGCCTGCACTACAAGCAAGGATAAGGAGGTGGAGAAGGTGGGATCGGACAGAGGGTGGGGGGGATGAGGGCGTGGGGCTATCCGCAGCAAATAGAACAGACTTTCCGTGCGGCGAATGCTTCGTTTTGTCGCCGATCCAGATGTACCAACCAAACCACGGTACGTTTTACCGGTAGGCACATATACGAATTTTTAAAATATCGCACTTTTGTACGCCCATAGACTCCCCGACGGGTCAACGCCGCACTCACTGTTATACACACGCTATACACTGCACACAGGTCATCCGTCGTGTAATACCTATGGCGTAACAGGGATAAAATACTTTGAGACCGCGCCGAAGCGGACGCGCGTAACACGCAGTAACATGCACCGGTGTCAGGTACCAGGCATCATGATTACCACATAGAGAGCGAAGAGCAGTGACTGTCCAACTTTCCAGTTCGTATCAACAACGATTTCGGAACGGACGAAACGGCAAGACCAAGGCACGCAACGCGCAACACGCAGTTACTTACTACAGCTGTATAACTTTCAGCAAATTACGGACCGGCGCGCCGCGTGCGCATACGTACGTACCACCGTTCGTTGGCGACACGCAACCCCCAGAGCTACTTTGACTAATGCTTTTTAGCCAACAACCCGCCTGCTCCGTGGTTCGTTCGCAAATAGGAGGGACGAGCGAGGTTCGCGGCGTGCTTATTAGCAAAACTCGCACAGCCTTCACCATTCACATCTGGAAAGCCGTCTTTAGGAAACAAATAACTTGGAAATAGTATAGGGAGGGGACTGGGGTTCTGAAAGGGAAGTACGTCTCAGCATCTCAGCATACAGCATACACTACTGCTGTACTAATAATAGTTCTCCCGCTTTAGTGTGGAAACCCTTTAGTGCGGTGGTAATCGCTTTGCACGACCTCGTCCTGCAACAGTATTAATAGTAGTATTACGGATATCTATTGTTAGCAGGGTGATATGTATATTAACAAAAGGGGTACGAGGTATTAATAATAAAAAAAGCACCGCTGCTGTTTAATACCAGGTACCTGGTAGCGTTTGACTTGAGTTTGTTTTGTTGGCTGGTCTTACCAGGTACACAAAGCCTCAGTTGATTGAGCGCACTCGTCACGCAGGAGAGCTCGCCTGAAAGGCGGAGATGCTCTGTTTTTTTGTGTGTGATTTCATCCTGCTAACAGCAGTGGATCTCCGTGATATGATAGTGTATCGCACTGCTGTCTCGAGATACTTCGGGATCTCACTTTGGCGCGAGTATTTGCCATCTGTCTGGGCACCGCACCAACGAGGGGCTAAGACTGCTGTATTATGTATACATGGTATCACATATACGTATGTACACACCAAAAATGTAAAATATACCTGGTACTCGGTACTTGGTACCAAAGATCCCATAATATGAACATTCATGTCGTATCGTATAACGTGTTCCTTCGACTCTACAAGTAGTACCTCCACAGCAGGTCCACAGGGTATAAGCGTGGGGGCATCTTGGCATGCTGGCATCAGCCATCGGAGAATAGTTTATCTAGTGAGAGCTTGAAAGCAATAGTTCGAGCGTACGTACCGTCGGATCTTCAATCTATGATACCCATAAACCGATTTCGTGTTGGTGGGTAAGTACAAAATCGGCGAAACATTAAACTACGCAGTAACCAACCACTTTGGGAACTCAGAGGGAAAATAAGCGACGAAAAAAACTTGTGCACGGTTACTACTTCCTACGTAGTGCTGTGAGTCGGCAGCATTTCACGACTAATAACTAATCGGTAGCTGTCGTTAGCCAACTAGCTGACTTTAGTCGGCAAGTCGGTTGGTGAAGCCAACTGATGGCCAGCCGACTTGCCGACTTAAGTCAGGCGACCAAATCAGCTCCCCACCCGCCGACGGGGGCCGGCTCAAAAAGAAAGAAAAGCACATCCCTTATTAGACAACCCGTCCCGCAAATATGGAACTCCTAAGGCGTATAGTTGGCACCTGCTGGAAGCGACTGGCTAGTACTTTGACTACTAACTATTATAGTTGGCAACTTAAGTCGTGCCGATTCACAGCTCTAGGCTAGGCTTACAGCATCGCGCACGGGTCTTGTACATACCTACACGGGCTCCACTCCGCGGGCGGCTGATGCCGCCCGCTACGCTCGCGAAAGTAAGATTTCAACTAATAAATGTGAAGGAGGCAAAAAGAACAGGCCCATGATTTAGTGCAACTAGCGATTTGATAATGGCATAAGCTACTTGTGCGGAGCTGATTGCCCTCTCTGTGCTGTGCTGTATGCTGGCGATGTCACGTTCTGATCGGCAGTAGTAAGGGTGTAATTTGCGGAGAAGAAATCGCGAAGAGGACCGAGCTCGAGAACAAAACCAACCACGAAAAAGCAAAAAGACGAGTACACCCACGTACCAACGGTACTTGGTGGTATTCTGTGTGGTTCTAAGAAAGCACAGGGCTCCGCTCCGCAAGGCTGTTGACGCCGCGCACTACGCTCGCGCAAGAAAGAATGCAACTAACTGAAACATGTAAATAAATGGGGCAGGAAGAAGAGGCCCGTGATTATTTGGTGCGCAAAAGGAATTGATAATAATGCCAAGAGGTGTTTGTGCAGAGCTAATTGCCCTGCGCTGTGCTGTGTGCTTGTTGATGTCACGTTCTGAACGGCAGTACGTGCGATATTTGTGGGGGGGGGGGGGCATGGGGACCGAGAGAGGACAATCAACTGAAGAAAGCAAAAAGACGAGTACACAAAACACGTACATGAACCTCGTATCTCTATCATACCTGATACTACAACTACTACTAGTAGTAACTGCTGCCGTATGTTCAAAAGAACGTACACACAGCACTGCAAAACGAAGGGCAAGGCACGGCACCGCACTGCGCTGCTCTGCGCTGCTGAGCTATAAATAGCCGTGCTGAACTGAGCTGGGGGTGCATTGTTTGTGATCCAACAACAACGTCATATGTACAAACCTGGTGTAGTATTAATAGTACCGGTACGTGGCATGATACTCTGAATATTATGGGAATGCACGGACTAGTAAAAAAGTACAGCACAGCACGCAGCATGACAGAGCACGGCAAAGCACAGCGCTTCGCTCTGCTGAGCTAGCGCTGCGCTGCGGTGCGCTGCTGAGCTGAGCTGCAGGGCATCAGGGCACTACCCGGCGCTGCGTTGCTGTGAGCAAGAGCGCTGCGATGGGGTTCTGGGCGGTGCGGAGCTGATTAGCCAAGCCCAGACCTCACCTGATGAAACTTCGTCGAGTACAAAACAAATGGTGGGAATCAAACGGTGGGCATCAAAGAAAAGCTAAAGCTGGACCGTTCCGCAACTAATGCACAGGCGGCAAAATAACGGCAAATGGTAGGAAGTTCAACTTACTAGACAAAAAGGAAGAAAAAACCGCGAAAAAGTTCAAAATCGTGTTGGCAGAAAAAACGAATTTGCAGAAAGCAACTGAGAAGTCAAGAAACAGCTGGCAAAACGAGCAGAAACAAAAACATTAAAGGCCGAGCAAGAAACCAAAGAAAAGCTGGACCGTTCCGCGAGGAATGCACGGAGGCGGTGTCGAAGTGGGACCCCCGAAGATGCCAGGGAGGTGCCAACCGAGGAGCACTTTCAGAAAAAAGATCTAAGCACGTCTATATCATAGCCGGTACTCGTAACTATCACACGATACGAAGTATGCGATTATAACCCGACACGACGAACACAGCATCGCCCACGCGTAGCTGGTATATGGAGCTATGCTATGAATGTGTTGAAACGCGATGTACGCCCGGCGCTGCCGGGTGAACGCCCTGCGCTAGCTGGGTTAGGGGATGATATAGAATTCGATGCAAATCGACGAAGGTGAAAAGTGGGAATGCTGAAAGCGGGGTAAACATAAAGGCAAGAATATTAGGGGCGGAGAAGGGAAGACAACCGTGATCACGGCTTGTCCACAAGGAAGGAAGGTCGCTTCAAAAAAAATATACCATTACCATATACTGTATTTAGCTATTCACCAAAGGTACTTCTTTTTGTTTCTGACCCGTCGCTTCGATCTCAGCCCTTGCCTGCGGCGATGTGCCAGATATATATCCCAGGTCAGTGTGGGGGGCTCAGTTCCGGGTGGGGGGAGTCAAGTCCGGGCAGGATCAGGTCCGAATTGGGTCAGGACGGCAAGCCGGAAAAACAACAACAAAAACGTTATCCACATCGACCCCTTCTCTATAATTCCATCACCTTCATTTTCGTTTTGTATTTTATCCTCCGGCGGATGAATTACGCTTAAGCTCACCACATTTCCACTCATTATTTTCATACGAAGTACACACACGTCGTGTGTCAATTCAACTCGATTGTATTCGCAATCCTTTATGTAACCTTTTTCCAACGCCCAAGATTATGTCTTCGTTCAAGGGTTGTTAGTCCCCAAAACCCAAAACCCAAAACGGGGGCGAGCGCTGCAGTGGGATCGACAATGAATGGTTAAGTAGTTAAGTAGTCGCACGCGGAGCAGTTCTGCACGTATGGGCCGGGCCATTGCACGCAGTTTGTTAAAAAGCGGTTCTTGTTGTTCTCGTCGTTCGATTTTGTTTTTAAAACATTTTGGGTCTGTCTGGGGGGTTTGAGGTTTTGGGAAGAGCTGTGAGTCGGCAGTCGGGACAACTGCTGTGTATTCACGACACGTAACTTAAGGGCCGTGATAATCCTTTTTCAGAGACCTTTGTCACAGCCCATTGCCTGTAACTTACGAACAGGTACCTCGTAACTGCCACGTATGATAGCAGCGTAACTTTAGCAATCGCGCTTTCGCCAGCCAACCTTTCCGGACTATATCATACAAAGTCAGGCGACCAAAGCAAGCCAAATCAGCCCCTATCCGGGCGAGGCGACGCCACAAGGGGCATCAGAATCTCAGGAGGGCTCGCCGAATGCACTTCCAAAGGACTCCGCTGGAGGCGACATTCACGATAAATTTTATCCCCCTGACACCAGAAGGGCACGACTATGAATTATTAATCGCTAATCGTATTCCAGTGGGTATTAAACACAGAAAAATGAAAAAAACGACCACACCATTACAAACAGCAGTTGTGGTTGCTGTGTTTGTGTCTTTGTGTCTTGCGTCAAACAAGCCTTCCTATGTACAAGAAAGGATCCTAAACTTGGGTCGGTAGTCGGCGCCACTGCCTCTGATGAGCGACGATCTCTGAAAAAAAAAAATGGTTGCTTGGAACAGCAACCATTTTTTGGGAGACAGACTATTTGAAATTAGTATTGGATATTTTTTTTTCATTTCGTGAAGTTTTTCAAGTCGTACCAACTCACAGGCAGTACGTAGCTCTTAAGGTTTTGGGCATACCCTCCTCCCATGCTCACACGTCGTCCCGGACCGATGACTCCCCTGCTCCCCTCCCCCCCATCCCCCATCCCGAAGCAGAAAGACAAATAAATCTTTGAGAGAAACCACCTGCAGTTTCTGTAGTAGTAGCAGCCGTAGAGGCGACTGACTGCTGCATCCCCAGCGGTCTTCTGAACAAGCCGCGGCCATAGCAGGTAGGTGTGTCCCTGTTCCCTCCTGGTTACAGATTACTGGCTACTTACTATATGAATAACAGGAAACAGGGATTCTGGCTCGGGCTGGGCTTCTTTAAAAAAGCATGCGTTGTACACTAAGCTCAGTATGACGGCTCCTGAATTTACTATTTTCCTGTACTTTCCAGCCTGGATTTCTTATGACCCTGTTCCGTATAAGGGGACCTGTACCGTATATATATATATTCTGAATTGATCTCACAGCCGAAGTGTATTTGAATATTATTTGTGACCTAAACCTCCTAAAAATCCCCCCCCCCCCCCCTTGCTCTCCCTTACTCAAACGCCCCACCAAATATCGAAATCCGCCACATTAATAAACACTTCACGCACAAGATATCACCTCATTATCTTTTGAGAGCCACCCATGCCGCTGTGTTCCCCCCCCCCCCCCCCCCCCCTTTCCCCCCCCCCCCCCCCCCCCCCCCCGCTCCAACGCCCCCTCTTTCCCGACCACCTGCACGATCGCCTAGACCTTGCACCACGCGTATAACAAGCTGATACATATCTTTGATCTCACAGCCGAAGTGTATTTGAATATTATTTGTGACCTAAACCTCCTGAAAATCCCCCCCCCCCCCTCCCCCCCCCCCTCTTGCTCTCCCTTACTCAAACGCCCCACCAAATATCGAAATCCACCACATTAATAAACACTTCACGCACAGGATATCACCTCATTATCTTTTGAGAGCCACCCATGCCGCTGTGTTCCCCCCCCCCCCCCCCCCCTTCCCCCCCCCCCCCCCCCCCCCCCGCTCCAACGCCCCCTCTTTCCCGACCACCTGCACGATCGCCTAGACCTTGCACCACGCGTATAACAAGCTGATACATATCTTTGATCTCACAGCCGAAGTGTATTTGAATATTATTTGTGACCTAAACCTCCTGAAAATCCCCCCCCCCCCTCCCCCCCCCCTCTTGCTCTCCCTTACTCAAACGCCCCACCAAATATCGAAATCCACCACATTAATAAACACTTCACGCACAGGATATCACCTCATTATCTTTCAAGAGCCATCCATGCCGCTGTGTCCCCCCCCCCCCCCCGCCTCGAACGCCCCCTTCTTCCCCATCACCCGCACCTTCGCCTAGACCTAGCACCACACGTAAAACAAACCCCTCACCTAAAGCCGTCCCCCCCCCCCCCCCGCCCCCCCCCCCCCCCCCCGCCCCCACCTCCCACCCTCCCCCCCCAACCCATCCCAACCCCACCCCCTCGAACACTCCACCCTCTCTTTACTCACTGATTGTACGAATTACCCCAGGATATACATGATAAACTGATGTATTATTTCCAAAAATGTCACATTTATCCCCTCAAAATAATGTATAGTTTCCAGGCACATATTGAGCTGCCTCCCCCCCCCTCCCGCCCCCAATAATATACTGGTGCCAAAACCGTCAGATTTATCCCCTCGAAAGGATTTATAGCTTACATGCACAAATTGCCCCTTTCCCCCCCCCCCCCCGCCCCCCTCCAAACCCGCTCGCTTTTGATCAAAACCAGGCCCCCCTTTCCCTTCACAGCTGTCAGATTTTGTCCCCCTCAGAAACGGGTTTTATAGTTTCCGCGCACAGACTGACTAAAATCATCCTGTTGACCCTGATAGCTACATTGTAGTTGTAAGGGGAGTCGCCGACCTATATCCTTAATGAGGACACACAACTCGTAATGCGCGCGATCGGAGTATCACACACAGCTTGCAAAGATGAGTTTCGACGAAATCTTCGATCTCACAGCTGGAGTGTATTTTAATTTTTATAATATATATTCTGAAATTGAAAATACACTCCAGCTGTGAGATCGAGGATTTTGTCGAAAACTCATATTTGCAAGCTGTGTGTGATACTCCGATCGCGCGTATTACGGGTTGTGTGCCCTCATTAAGGATATAGTTATATATACACTTGACAAAAATGAAAAATGCAGTTCAGCTGCGAGATCGACCAAAGATGATTTTTGGATCAAAACTCCGCTTTGCATGCTGCGTGTGGTACTTCGATCGCTCGTGTTACGGGGTGTGTATACCCTCGTGAAGGATATAGGTCAGTGACTCCCCTGCTAATGCCAGGGTCAACAGGACTACGACGTTCAGCCTTGTTCTGCGCACGGACACTGTATCACCCGCATTGAGGGGGACAAAACCAGACATCTGTAGAATGCAGTATGCATGAAGCAATAAGTGTTACAGTATGAGTTAGCTTTTGGAGTGGGCCACTTGGGTCTACCGGGTTTGTACGCAAGTTCCTGTGTACTCCCTGTGTATGTGGCAGACCAGCGGGGGTCCAGCCCAGGCCTGATGCTCGGGTTTTTCGCTGTATACTCGCCTTCATTTATATCGTGCATATCATGTATAACCCACCGTTTGTCTTTACCGGTAGTTATTTCGTTCAATTTTGCCAACTCGCGTTCTCGCACGGGCAGCGACGGAACAAGATTCAAAAAGTGCGTTGTGTAGGTATGATACTAACAGTATCTGGTGCTACTAATAAACGACGCCAGGAGAGAGATTCGAAGTCCGCTGCAGTTTGGTGACAGTCCATCCGCCAGACTTAAATTAACGCCAGCCTTAACTGGGTGCTGTTGCCGGACTTCTTACGCATAGAAAACGGTACAGTACCATAAGAGTCTTGTGTGGTTGTCGCTGATGAAGCTAAGCATTAGAACACAGGCATCACAATACAAGAGCCGCCAACCCAGTAGCTTGACCCAGCTAGGAGCTTTACCACTGCCGCCGTAGATCTGTCACGCGCTTCAGTCCCACAATTCAAGTAACAATAACACATGCCGAGAGGCAAAGCCCGCAGCAGGCGAGGTATCAAAATCATGGCGACAAATCCATCCGGCAGACACAACTTTAACCCTGCCTGACTGCTGTTACCACGAGAGAAGACGAATTCGATCCGGAACAAAGTGCTGCCGGTTTGTGTAATAGCAGCATCAGCCAAGATTCGAAACCCGCGGCGAAACGAAGCCAGCAGAGTGCAGAGCATCAGGTAGCGGTGTATCCGTTAAACTTGAAAAAAAAGTCGTCTTCAAAGTCAACCCCAACCAACCGACTGCTGCTACCATACACTACAGAACACCCTGCAGAGGGTACTGCTGTGACAATACACAGAAACACTGATCCAGGCTGGGTTTCTTGTTAGAGAGAGGCTGCGTTTGACGCGAACCTCAGTATAACGGCTCACTGCCACAGGAACCAAAGGACAAGCCACAGCTTGCGCTGGATTGCGAATGCAATCGAGTTAAATTGACACACGACAAGCATGACAACATATACGTTTAAGAATGGTGAGTTGTTTTTTCCCCGTCCGCCGGCGCATAGAAATAGAATAAATAAACACGCACGTACATAAAAATAAAATAAAAAAATGCAACTGCTCCCGGATTTCTCGTCGTTCTGAAAATATCTGCCTGCCTTCCTATTATCTTGTCTCTTGTTGGGCCTCCTGTACTGTAATGCCTATGTGACAGAGAAGACGGCACACAGCTGTATTGGACCCAGAACAAGTGTATCGTGTATTTACAAGTCAAGTAACACCAGACCAGCCGAGATTCGAAGCACAGCGCAACCGCCAGCTGCGTGACGACAGTCTGACACCCGTCAGCCTTTATATAAAAAAAAACACCGTCATCTGTGAGTTCGAGGGTTTTCGTCGAAACTCATATTTGCAAGCTGTGTTGTTTTTCGATCGCGCGTGACATTATATTTAATTCCCCTTAGTGTCAGCTAGTGCCAGGGTCAACAGGGTGTTGCAAGAATGATCCACTCTACTTCCCCAGTATTCTGGCCCCGAAAGGTGCGTGTGTGTGCAATGCTAACGGGATCAACATCAACCCTAACTGATGTCGCTGCATCTGAGCGTAGGTTTCAGCTGCGAGTCTCGAACGTGCTGACTTCCGATTAAGTTTTCATCTTTTCTTGTGGCGGACGTGTGTACGACTTGACTTGCTTCAGCAATACTATATCGTACCAGGTACACGCGAACCACGTTCGTTTTTTTTTCTCCGTGGATATTCCTTTACTCCAAAGTGGCTGGAGCCTGTCCTGTGACCACGGACTTGATTATGCGAGTTAATGTGAGAGCAACAAGAACCACCTGTACTAGACAATACCAGGTACGGTGTAAGTACTGGACCCAGAAGTGCCTTATGTCATAACACCAGCCGAGGTTCGATCCCCGCAGCAGGCTGACAGCAGTATTAGTAGTAGCAGTGGTACTCTATCAATTGTCAACCATCACCTTCTGCTGTTCCCACACGAAGTACAACGAGATAAAACGGTACAGTATCAGACCCAGAATAAGTAAGTGCCTTGTGTCAAAATGACACCAGCCGAGATTCGAAACCCAGCGCACAAACGTCAGCTAGACTGCAATCTAGACAACCCTACTGATGTTGCACCATAAACATGACTCATGAATGCTTACTAAAACGGGCGACTGGTGTGTTACGCAGCTTGCGCAGATGAGTTTTGACCCTTAATTTGTGGAGCTTACGGCTGATGATGATGTTGTCAGAATATTTTCATAAAATTGACAAGACGGTATGTATTCTGGGGTATTCCACTCCAGAGTGACTGGAGCCTGTCCTGTGACCACGGACATGACTATGCGAGTTAACATGAGAACAACAACAGCAACAACAACAGCAGCAACAACAACAGCAGCAACAACAACAATAACAACAACAACCACAACAACAACAACAGCAACAATACCAGTATTTTATAACTAATTTTCAAGGACGTCAGCCGTGAGTTTGACGAATTTCAGGTCAATACTCATCTTTGCAAGCTGCGTTGTTCGTACTCGTAATATACTATATGAGTGAGTTTTTATTGGGAGGTGTCTTATTATTTGTCCTCTATAATGGTAAGTATTGGCATTTATACTTCAGGTGGGGAGAATTTTGAGCTAGGTAAAACATCACATCTATTTTATAAAATTATTACTGTAGTTTCCACTATACTGCTTTCTCATTTGTATGGTAGGCGGTTTATTTTGTTTTTCTCCCCCCGGGGCTTTAATATCGGGAAGAGTACGAATACAGAATATTATACCTATAAGTTATCTATATGTTGCTCTTAATACAGCATTCAAGAATTAAAGTCATCAAAGTAATCTACTCCCACCCCCAAAAGGATTAAAAACTGTGTGGGACACGAACCCACGGTTCCAAATTGATACGCTGTCACTCTAATATTTAAATACTCGTACATGTATATATTTTCAGGACATCAGGTGTGAGTTCGACGAATTTTGAATCTGCTTGCTGATACTCGTACTATGCTATGTGGGTGAATTGTTCTTGGGAGGGGTTCTTTTCTTTTATAAATAAATGTTTTTCTCCATTACATTGATTGGTGTTAGTATTTTTACTTTAGGTGGGGAATTTTGAAGTAATCTATCATGTCTATTTTATAAATTTATTTCTGTAGTTTCCACTATATTGCTCTACCATGTGTGTGGTGGATGGTTTACGAATGGATGGCTTGGTCATGGTTGTTGGTACTTATGGTTAAGTGCGTAAGTAAGATTTTTCTGCCTGGGGGTGGTTTTATATTATTATTATGTAAGGAGTATGTTATATTTCACTATAATGGCGGTTTATATCGGGAGTATGAAGACCATAGTAGTGATCTATTAAATACTCCGGAGTATCATGTAAAAGTTTCACCTTAAAAATAAAGTCAGATTTAAATAAAGTTATTAAACAAAATTAATTATACTATCACCACAACATTTTTCATGCAAAAATCACCCTAACAGACGGAAATCGGTGAGTCACGAACCCACTGTCAGTATTTGATCCAGCAGAAGAAGCGTCTTGTGCAAGCACGGCAGCATGATACTTATCACCGTTGGAACTCTAGACTAGACTATAGCTTCAGGATATCCGTAACTGTCGGCTAATTGTGCGCGTTGGTGGGTGGCGGCGGCGGTGGTGATATAATCCAGCTTCAGCGATCTCCAAAGAGGTCCCTATTTTTTGGGTGCGGTGTAAATTAGAAAATTGGCATCCGCCCGTAAATAACAACGCCAGCCGAGATTCGAAACCCAGGGCAAATGGACAGAGAACGATCTAGATCATCTAGATCCTAGATATGTGGTTACGACGCCTTGTGCAAGATCTGTCTACCGGTGGTGCAGATCCATCCGAGGAAACACGTGCTGGACAGATCATCCACATCACACGGCCCCGACCAAGCGACATGATCCATAGCCCGTGCATATCATATAGTAGGCCAGGGATCTGTCTTACCCCGAAGACACAGATCATCTGTAGATCATCAATATGATATGGATCTGATATGCTCGATGTGTGCAAACTGTCCCAGCTGGGCAGCAGGGTGGCGACAGTCTATCCGTTAGACTTGACGCCAACCAACCCTGAGCGACTGTGATGCTACCGCAAAAGGATACAGCTGTATTACTACGAAGTAGTATCCGTTCGCAGTTGCTGCGAGTATCCGTTCGCAGTTGCTGCGCCGTGTGCGGGGCCGCAAAAATATCTCAGGGGGAACCCAGAACTTTTTTATGCTGCCCGACTGCTATACAGCAGTATTGCAGTATAGTATTGAGATTTTTTTTGTATAATACGAACGGATGACTTACACAATACTCCGAGTACGTTTTTAGGTTCAAATGTTATCCTCCGGCAGATGGGGAAACATGAAGTTTTAAAAGCTCACCCCACTTCCAAGTATTTTGTTCATACATCGTACATGTTGTGTGTCGATTCAACTCATTTGTATTCGCAATTCAGCGCTATGTAGCTGGCGTCATCCTTCAGTTCCCTGGGTAGCGACAGCGCGAGCTGTCCCTGCCGGCGGTCACCGTTACTACTCCACCATCCCGAGCTGCCGCTCTACACGGATGCGTGAGTACGTCGACCCGGCCTGATCGCTGGGGATCAGGTGCGGTGGAGCTAGCTATCACAGCCATCGAGAACGTCTTCATTCCGGAGAGTGTGGGACTTTTTGCCCAACCCCACCCACTAACAATGCGTACATGATACAGCAGTAGTCGTGTAAGATTGAAGGTAGGACATCTGGAGTTTGTGGAGCGGGAATGAATGCATCTTAACATATTTATTTGGAAGACATGTTTAATATCCCTAAATAGTGCAGTGCCTTTCCAGATGGCAACACCCGCACTTAAGTGGAACCCCGAACTATCTCGAGACAGTGCGATATATTGCTATCACCACCGTAGGACACGGCCGCGACAAGCCATTTTCACCGCACTAAACTGGGGTTCCACACTAAAGGATACCTGATACCTCATCAACCAGCAACACGGGACAACCAATTGCTGCTGTATCGGGGATCAGACGTGAGTGCAAGCCTACTGGTGACTAAATTTCTTTCACACGTGTATAGGACCTTGTTCTTGATCCATGTATTTCGATACAGATAGATAGATCCCTGGTATATCTGAAGATAGATCCTTGGTCTATCTGAAGATAGATCCCTGGTCTATATGATCTGCATGGCCTACAGATCATGTTGCAGGGCGAGAACCGAATTGAGCTGAATGATCTAGGGCAAGTTTCCTGAGCTGGATCTGTGCTACACAGATCCCGCACAACACAGATCCCGCACAACACATCATAACGACAGATCAAGATCTAGATTATCTCTAGGTGATCTAGATCGTGATCTGCTCGATGCGTGAAACAATAGTTGTACGAAGCCAGCTGGTGACATCATGCTCGAGCCTACCGCAAGACTGTGTCTATCATTACGTACGATATGATAGAAGAAAATATAAGTTGTACGTACGGCAAACCTGGTATCGCTTTCGGCCGTTTGCGCGCGCGCCATGTAGAACCGAAAACAGACACGAACATTCCTTTCTTTAACACTGGAATCAATTACTACCAGGTACTGTGTATGCACCGCACATTGTCGGAAGGCAAATCAATTGTATCAGGTATTACTTGTACTCGTACTGTTGGCTGTATCGCATAATATGTGCCATACACCATATACCATTTATACCAGGTATATGTATAACAGTATCTGGTAGTGTTTATCTTCTGCTTCTCTTGTCATTTTATTTTGTTGACGCACCACGCTGCACATTGCTGGATAGCAAATACATGAAAAAACGATATTTATACGTACATGCATAGAACAACTTGTAACCCAGTGGCGGTACTACAGCGGCATCATAGGTACAATTCAAAAGTTGAAAGTACGCACACCCCGGGAAGGAGAAGGAATTGAGGGAGAATGGATTGGGGTGAGAGTGGTGGTGGTGTCCTGTATATCGTGCCAGCGTTTGCGCTGAGAACGAAGTAAGCACGCACTGCACATTGAAAAAAAACAACCCCATTAATAGCGCCGTGCTACACAACAGCAGTAGTAGAGGTACTAATAGCACTTATTGGCGAATAACACTTCCGACTGACAACTAAGAAAGTGCCCCCACCCCTGCCCCTTACTATTTTGATGGTCGGAATCTCGTTGTTAGTGTGGCGGGAGTCATCACGCGATAGGGGTGCAGCAAATTCCAAGCAATTTCTGAGATCCTTGACAGACGAGCTCAATAACTCACCCGAAACACGACTTCGAAGACATTCGTTCGCGCACTCCGACCCACATTTCTACGCGCTAGTCCTAAAACAAATATGCTCGTACATTATTCATACTAACCCACAGTTCCACACTCGAGGAGGTCAACCGATTACAGACGGTCAGATCGGTCAGATCGGCCAGATCGGCCAGATCGGCCAGATCGGTCAGATCGGCCAATCGGTCAGATCAGTCTGAAAACGTTTGGCCAAAAAACTGCAACCCCTACTTGTTGGATGACTTTAGTGGCGTACAATGTTGCTTTTTTTGTTCCCATTTAATAGGCCATGGGCTAGTTCATCAGAAAACAACTACAAATTTTGTTTTTTACCAGAACTCGGTTTCGGGGCGAGGTACGTACAGTCTAGAGCTGTCATGTTCAAATGAGCGGAAAGCGCGAGAGATTGATTTAGCAAAACATCCATAAAGATCAAAGGAGCATAAAACACGTGAAAAGTGGAAATGCTTGAGCCCTACATATGCGCGAAAAAAAACGAAGTTATGTACGTACCGGGGGAGGAGAAGCAGGGAAAACACCCGTGACCACGGCTTGTCCAGAAGAAGGTCGACGAGGGTTGAGAAAAAATTCTTACGGTTGAGCTGGAGGGTAAAGCTAACGACGAAAGATAAGATTGAGGAACCTCGGGGAAGAAAAAAAAATGAACCGCCACCGCGGCAGGCGTCGGCGACGCGGGCTACGACGATAGAGGTGATGGTAGTTTTCGCGTGAAATAGTTTCTGAATGGCAGGTCTCCTTAACCCAAATGTGTCGGACATAGGCCATTTTTTTTGCATGATTCTTGTTGTATACCTAATCGATGGGATTTTTCATCCGGTATGTAGCAGTTCGATTTTTCTCCAAAAATTAGTTTTTGGGAGAGGTCTTAAGCTCCCAAACTGAGGAACCTCAGAAACAAAATGGTGCGCCTCCATCGTACACGCGTCCGGTGCTACATACACCATACACTACAGGTCCCCCCGCAAGGTGTCGGTGGTGTGTGAGAGCAGCATTATGACCGACAGCCTTATTGGGGGAAGCCGCCTTATCCATTCCAAGCTGTGAGTGCAATTCCCCAGTCGCGCCTAAAGAAAGCGATTTCGACCGCGAATATCTTGGGGATAACCGCCTTCCTCAGACCGCCTTATCGGGGAACCCCTACTGTGTCATCAAACGTTGGACACTTTTTCGCGCCCTGCTTTCAAGTTACCTGGCCTTGTCGAGCATATCGCGCCTCCGCTTGTCCGGTATCGCGTCGAGGGCAAAGGCAACGACGTCCTCCAAATCGCAGCCGGGAGTTTTGTCGGCCACGTCTCGCTCCAGCGATCGGACCAGATCTATTGCGGTGATGGCGCCTCGCGCGTACTGAGGCCAGCGGGGGCGGAGAGGGGGAGGGTGTACTTGTTATCGTGCATGGTCGTAGTTTTCAAGACGAACACCCTTGACCCACGCTACGATCGAGGTGCACCATGTTATTTCTGGGGCTCTGCTCTTCAGGGGCTCTGTATCCCTCCCTAAAAACGATTTGGGTGGAGGAAAAGGTGCTACGAACGTACCCGCAACACGATCCCATGGCCTAGGCACTGAACGAAGAAAAAAATTGTTGCGTTTTTTACTTTGCGAGATTCCGACGTGTTTGGGTCAACGCCTTCAGAACTGGAAACCCTTTTGGGGGGACATTTTTACTTGAATCCAGTATGGGGAGGAATTTTGGGGCTCTAAAGGAGTCCCACCATTCTGAAAGAGTTTCGGCGAAGATTGCTACTTATGTCGTAGAACTCGTCCCACGTTGCATCCGTACAAAAATGGGGAGGAGCACGGGGGGGGTGCACTCATTTCATGTATAACCGTAGTCTTGATACCATAGACCCTCCTATCCCTACTATGCCGGGACGGAGCATGTTCACCGACCAGTCAGGCACCGCGTGTACCAAACGCGAAGCGCCGTGAGGTGTTCGGCGAGTCGCATGAAGGGTGAGCTGCATCCGACTCAGAGTCACTCGTGAGGCGAACTTCTGCACCTTGTCCGTACTTTCTTGCATATCGGGTGGCAGCTTCAAAGGCATTTGTTTCTTTTCTGGTGTGCCACTTCCAGAGACAGCAATAGGGATACCATTTAACTGCGTCGTGGGCGCCTTGCAAAATTCACACTACGGGATATCATCCCCCTTGCGCGGAGTAAGCAACTCCAGTCCGTACAATATGATCAAAAACTCGACCGCCATCTCGGTTACCGCCAAAACATAAAAACGAGAAAAAAAAGGCGGTACCCTGGTGGTCTAGCTCACGTACGAGCGCGAGGCGTGTTTTACACGAGAGGCGTGTTTTACAGCGTCGTTGCCAACCGCCGCCAAGGAGCACCGGCGAGAGGGGGGGGGTAATCGATATTCATGCATGGCCGTAGACGTATGACCATTGACCACATGATATTGACCTTCGCATACCTACAATGCCGGGACGGAGCATGTCGGGTTTTCACCGACGAGGGAGGCATTGCTTGCACCAAGCGCGAAACGCCGTGAGGTGTTTGGTGAGTCGAATAAAGGGTGAGATGCATCCTACTAAGAACCGCTTGTGAGGCAGACTTACATACGGATGACAGCTTCAATGAGTTAGTTAAATTTCCGGTATGGCCACTTCCAGAGACAGCAATGGGAGTACCATGTAACTGCCTCGTGGGTGACTTACCATAACCACTATTTATATTATACGCGATACGATCATTCCCCTTGTGCGGAGTAAAAGTTCTCCACCCCGCACAAATGATCCAACTCGACCGCCAGCTGTAGTCGACCGCACAAAAAATGAAAAACGGCACCCCGATGATCGAGGTCATGTAGCGAGCGGCATGTTCTACAGTGTCTTTGCCAACCCACGCCAACCCAAGCTATATATATAATATGGGGGGGGGGTATTCACGTTATTTACGACAGCAGCCAGCTCACAACGGCAGCAGAAGCGGTGATAGTGTAGAATATACCGGGTGCTTGGTATAGCATATGGCATAACTCGCACGTCAACACCCCCACTGAAATAGCTTACACACAATGTGGACATACAGCGGCATCCCACTCAAAGACAACGGGTAGGTAAGACCATGTAAATCGGCTTGATTGTTTCGATTCAAAGGTGGGCAAGATCGGTTTGACTCTTGTCCCCCAAACCCGGTCTTAACTATGGGGAAAAAACGCCGTTACACCTACGTACACGACCTTAAGAGGGTACGATAGTACAGCCCACGAGCGCACGAGCGCTCTGCCCTGCTCCTGTACAGATACGCCTTTAGTAGCTGTTGCCTCTGCGGGGTCGGTAATACCTGACAATTTTTATCGTTTACCTTGCTGCACTCAAAGAAATATTAGAAGGTATGCCTGGTAAAAACCCTAAGACATTGCGTTGTTGTTCTCGCACTAACTCGCATAATCAAGTCCGTGGTCACAGGACAGGCTCCAGTCACTCTGGAGCTGAGGTATACCCCAAGGAAAACACAAACAAACCAAAAGGTGGTACCCGCATAAATCACAGCTGACGCAATTCATGCCTCCACCAGAAACATATAAAAGTGAAATCGGGAGTCAGCGTACGGTGTGCCAGGTCCATATTGGTGCATACGTCTCACTACTCGCGCCTGGAAAAACCGACTTTAACCGCATGCCACCCAAGAAAGACTACCCACCTATATATTGCACGTAGTACCTATCACTACTTTGTACGCATACGCACGACAGACGCAAGTCAATTGGAAAAAAGAAACAAAGAAAAGAAAAGGTAAAGGGAAGGAAATAAGAGGCAACAAAGCGAAAATACGTATTAACCCGTGACCGTTTTCACCGTTTTTGGTCATACCCCAGATTTAGGCCAAAAGGTCCTGACGCGGGATAAGACCAAACATGGAGATAAGACCACCTAAATCTCCTGTCCGGAGGTGGTGCTAGAATGGGTGCTAATGTCTTGCATACCACTGCTGTACCGGTATAATAGGTTAATGGCGGGGGAGGGGGTGCAGGAGGTGTGCCCGCTGTTTAACGGTAAGAGACGTCAATTTGGCGTCGATCTGTCAGACCACACCAGGGCAAGACTAGAAATGTGTGCGCATGTGTGGTATAGCTCCATACATGCAGTTCGTACATACAACAAACAACATCCCAGCAGCCCAGGCTGCTCCGTGTAGCAAACGCCTCAACGCCTTGACAACTGGAAACCCGTTTGGGGGACAAATTTACTTGATTTTTTTTATTTTTTTTTTTCAATCCTTCGGCGGATGGGGAAAAATAAAGCTTCAGCTCACCACACTTCCACGTATTTTCATACGCGTCGTGTGTCGATTTAACTCAGTTGCTTTCGCAGCCCAACGCTAGCTGGCGCACCCTTCGGGTTACAAAATTACTTGAATTTAGTATAGGGAGGGATTTGGGGGCTCTAAAGGGGTTTCTGTCTTTTCTTTTCTTTTACTTTTTCCAATTAACTTAAGTCGGACGTGCGTATGCGTAGTGATAGGTACCACGTGCAATATATACACACGTGGCAGTCTTCTCTGGGTGGCGAGCGGTGTAGTCGTTTTTTCAGGCGCGAGTAGTGCGATGTACGTACCAGTATGGACCTGGCACATCGTAGGCTGACTCCCGATTTCACTTTTCATATTTTTCTAGAGGAGGTATGAATTGCGTCAGCTATGATATACGCGTGTACCACTTTTCGTTTTGTTTGTGTTTTTTCCTTGCGTGTTCCTCCACTCCGGAGTGACTGGAGCCTGTCCTGTGACCACGGGCTTGATCATGCGAGTTGATGTGAGAACAACAACAACGACTGTTTTGTTTCGCTTGCGGCGGGCACTAGAGGGTGCGTGCCTTAAGCCTGGTTCGGCGTGCCTCAGACGAAATGATGGTCATTTTTGTTTGGACATTTGTTGGAAATTATTCAATTGTTTCCCTGAAGTCCCAAAGGGGTCAAGGAAGATAGCATTGTATACCATAAATTGAAACCGGTCGCCCCGGTGGTGTATCAGGTTATCCTCGAACCTGGTATAGGTCAGTGTCGTGAGTTCGAGCCCCGCCGAGTGCATACTCGTATAAATTCGTTGGGACTTTTTCTTGTGCACAAATTGGCTTGCGGAAAGCGCGAGAGCGTGAGTTAGCAATACTCGATGAAAAATCGACGAGCAGTGGGATTGCTGAACCCTCTGCGCGATAAAAAGTGTAGGCAAGAACCAGGGGGGAACAAGGGACGACACCTGTGACCACGGCTTGTCCAGAAGCTGGAAAGAAAAAGTGTGAGAAAAGAAAAAAAAAATGCTACCAGTATCATATACCAGGTACTACGTACAACACATGTTCCATCATGACTCGACAGCACTAACAACCCGAGCATCAGGCCTGGGCTGGACCTCCGCTGGCCTGCCACATACACAGGGAGTACACATCAACTTGCGTACGAACCTGGTAGACCCAAGTAGCCCACTCCAAACGTTAGCTCACACTACAAAAAAATTTAATTGTTCCATGCACACTAAATTCCACGGATGTCTGGTTTTGTCCCCCTTAATGAGGGTCATACAGTTTCCGTGCGCAGAGCAAGGCTGAACGTCTTAGTTCTGTAGACCCTGGCAGTAGCAGGGGAGTCACCGACCTGTATCCTTCACGAGGGTATACACACCCCGTAACACGCGCGATCGAAGTATCACACACAGCTTGCGAAGCTGATTTTTGATTAAAAAAAACATTGTTGGTCGATCTCGCAGCTGAAGTGTATTTTTTATTTTTCTAGATAGGTGTCTACGACCCTGTCTTCCACATGTCGGTATACAACGTATTAGGAACTCGCGTACAAGGATGCTTGTACGTAGCCCTCGTTGGATTGTGTGCATTCGTTTGAGATTTTTTCGGAGAATCGTATACATGGCATGCGTGGATTAACCTCGGCTGGTGGTAGTAGAACTCGCGGCTTCAGCCGAACGGGGTCCGGCGCTCTGTTAACAGAACCCTGCATTCGCTCGGAATAAGATCACCCCCGACGGAGTGAGTGAGTGAAGCCAAGCCGTGATATCTTAAATCTTGAAATCAAAATCTCCCAGGTAGGGTGCGTCAAAGGCACAGGCCCCGGAAAGTATATTAAACCCGGTCGCCCCGGTGGCGTATCAGGTTGTCCTCGAGCCTGGTATAGGTCAGTTTCGTGGGTTCGAATCTCCCCGAGTGCATACTCGTATAAATTCGTGGGGACTTTTTCTTGTGCACAACTTGACTTGCGGAAAACGCGAGAGCGTGAGTTAGCAACACTCGATGAAAAACCGACGAGCAAACCGACGAGCAGTGGAATTGCTGGACCCTATGCGCGATAAAAATTGAAGGCAAGAACCGGGGGGAAGAAGGGACGACACCTGTGACCACGGCTTGTCCAGAAGCTGGAAAGTAAATGTGTGTGAAGAAAAACAAAACAAAGCACATTTGGTACCTTGGTACGTATGTACCAGGTAAACTTTTATTTTTATTTTTTAATCTTCACTGCTGTTACGTTCCAGTTCCCTGCTGTTCAAGGGTGGGGGGGTTGACCCTAATCTGCTACGTACACGGCCTCCGTCTGAACAACAAGCCGTCATCACAGGTCACAGGTCAGAGGTGTCTTCCGTTGTTCCCCTCCCCGGTACTTACTTTCATTTTTGTTGCGCGCACTTGGGGGTTCCGCACCCCCAATTCAAACTGCTTGTCCAGTTTCATCCATTTTTGCCAACTCGCGCTATCGTACCATCCGCGGCGGAAGAGGGAGCGATAGTCATGGGTACGTGAGCGAGAGTTACATCACGAATACAGGGGTATATCCGGGGCATTCCCGGGTTTCAGGTCTGGCGTTTCGCACATTCCCGCTGCATCCGTCCCTTTCAGCACCAGCCCGTTACCACAGACCTACATGCAACAGCGAGGCCCTGCGGCAGCGTCGCTTGTGCTGAATAAATCTCAACCCTATCCCTGACCCTAACCCTAACCCCAGGCCAGACACAATCACGCAAGCCCTGAAACCCGGGTGGGCCTCCTGACTGTCCTCATATTCGTTATTCAAATGTCGCTGACACGTAAATGTGTGACCGGCTAGTGACTTAGCAGCTTCCTACATACCCGCCGCAGCAGGTACGACTCCTCTACCACGTGTTTATTGCGATTGGCCTTGCAGAGCCAAATCACCTTGCTGTCTTTGCAATTATCTAGTCTTGTAGTTTGCGACCACAGCATGACAGAGCTCGTCTCATTAGGAGGTATCGGCACGGACACCGGTTGTATACCAATAAGAACACACACACGTGCTGCAACAAAACTTTTACGGTATGCTGCAACACAACAGACGCGTGTTGAGGAAGTGCTCGTACGGACGGACCAGGTTAGGAGCTTAGGAGTGCTTGCCGCACTTCTTGCCATGAAGAGTTTGTCATATTACGCGATACTGCAACTGTAGTATACTATAATGTTAATACTCCGGAGTATTAAACAAACCGGTTTAGTGTGTAGTACTGCTGTTGTAATATTACTGCTGTTATTAGTACTAGTAAACAAAAAAACACGCACTGCCACTCCCGATATGGGACAAACCACTTGGAATTAGACTGGGAACACGTGCGAGTCCCACGAACCTGTTCGGTGCGCGACTTGAACACCGCGTTGCTCTCCACGGCCTTTCTAGCCTTAGAGCTGGCAGGCACGCCACTGGCAGACGACGCATTACTTCTCTCTTCCCCCCCGAAACCAAACAAAAACAGGCCAGCATGGGACGACTGCCCAACCCCGAGCAGATGATGTCTGGGCATGCTCGGTACGCGCGTACTGGTACTCTGAGCCTGAGTCACTTTCGATGAAGATGATGCAGGTAACAGTATCATGTTCACAGATGATGCTGGTGTTGGAACACGCGTCGTCAAAGGAAGAGGCGATAGGAACGCTGTGCTCGAACTGCCAGCTGCCAGCGAGATGAAGGCGACTCGTGCCGCCCTGGTGTTGAGGGCTACCATGGCCATCTTTGTGTCTTGCTTGATCGGCTTGCTGCTTGGCCATGCTCGTAAACATCGTGAGCCTCGCGTATATACGGTATTTGACGCGTCAAGGTATAGTTTGATATTAACATACTCATTATAATGAGTCAATATGCCAGTCAAGAGCGTCAAACCTCGGTCTCCTAGCATCTTTTCGCGGGACTGTCACAAAATGTATGCTGAAAATTAGATTCTTTAATTCGGTGACGCGGGCGATGGCGGAATGGCATCACTGCTTTTGACTCTCTAAATGTGTTTTGGATGCTCCTGCTTGCCTGAATTTTGATGCATGACAACACCAAACGAGGCAGCGAAGAAAAACAACACACCCCGCAACCCGACCCCAGCATCTCCGTGTGCAGGAGATAGCTGTGCTTCCTAGGTGCACGGCGTGCGAGCGTGGCGGAGAGAACGCAATAAATATGACGGACATTAGGTGGGGACCGTGGGCTGGGGCCTGCAGAAGGTCGTCGAGAGGGCATCGCCTTCCGCCAACTACGCACTCTACGTGGAGTCTCGATGATGATCTCGGACAGCTTCAAAAGGTCAGTCAGTTCACCACAGAACTACATAAAAATATAAGAAATGGGTTGTTATTCATGTTTATATAAATATTGTCATTATATTTACGCCCAAAGCATATGCAAAATACACCACTATGTCCGGAAATATAAGTACAAGTTTTCATGAATATGAACAACAAAACCATCCTTATATATTCGACCGGCTAGTGAACAGTGAAGGTTCATGATCGATACACTTGTTGGAAGGTGCTGCTGTTTATGCCGCTTGTGCTTGCTTTCTGCGAGGATCTTCGCACCACGAGAGGGAGATAGATATCCACAGCCATACATAACATACCGCAACAGCATGCTTGTGCTCTTCTTCGCTTTTATGATATAGCCGCGCCGGATGAAAGCCAAGCATCAGCGTTTATCGTCGTACTCCTTTTCTCTCGCCCGAACATCTTTCGTGTTTTTCCACGTCGTCGTCATCCCTACATCAGTTCATTCTGGTCAAATAACAAGGGCAACAAAAACGACTGGGTTTCAGTACACAACAGCGCACCGCCCCTTTAAAAAACACACCTGAAATCTGACTTTCTAGCTCTGCGCGCGCGCCAAAAGCAACACTTTCTTACGTTGTACTTTCTTATTTCGGTCCCTGTGATATACAAGTACGGAGTAGTGTTTTTCCCAAGAATAGAAATAGTACACACGCAATTTCCGCATTCACGACTACCTCTGACCTATTTCGTCATTACATGTGCTCGGTATATTCTAGTATCGCATCGATCGCCCGCCTCCACCGCAGTTAAACAGCTTCTCCAGGTCACGGGGGTCAACTTTCTTAAAACTTACCAGGTAAGACTTGACTACTATTATATGTAGGATGTGAGAGCAGGCGGAATACCGCTGTGTCCGAAAATGTAATGGCCGTTTCTATATCAACATAAAATAATAACGGTCCTTAAATTTCCGGACGGTACGATGGGAAATAGATCGATGATCTCGGACCTACTGCTGTATTCGCAACTTGCAACCCATTCACCACTCACTGCGAAAATGCTCCATCTCTAATTCCAAGTAATCTATCGCCCAAGACGCGGGTCCAATTCTCGAAGCAACAGCAGCGGAAGTGAATCTTCACCCGTCTGTTTAGTTTTTTTAGGACAAACTACTTGGGTTTAGTAAAGCGTTTGGGATTTTTTTTTTCTTTTTTTATCCTCCGGCGGATGGGGAAAATTAAACCCAAACGATCCCAAACCGCAACACAGGGGGTTATAAATCCTGCGAGGGGGGCTCTTTGGTTGAAGTTGATCCTTAATCCTACAAGCAGCAAGCCAGTTTTCATTGACTGCCTCACACACCCCACCCGCCCCACACACTGATATCACCTCCCCCTCCAAACGCTCTACATAATCACCACCCAGCCCTGTTGTAGGGCACGGACACGAGGTATATGCGGCTGCGCCACCATAGCTAGGCCGGGAGGGCCCTGTCTCGGCGGTGCTGTGGTGGGCTACTACTACTACTTACAGCTGCTGCTGCTGCTGCTGCTGCTGTGTCTTCGCGTTTGTCGCCATACACATCCGTGCTCTTGTCTTCGGTTGTGTGTGTCGCCACACGCCCGCCCTTGTTTTACTCATCATGTGTCTCGCGTTTTCCGTTACAATCGTGCGCTGCCGCGTCCTAGCGGCAGATGGCAACCACGTGTGAAAGGCTGCCGGACCGCAGCACAGGTGAAGTTCCGTGAGGGGGCGCGCACGTGCGTGTGCACACGGTGACACTACTCCAATGCATCTCGAGGATTGCTGGCACAAGATGAATGCCGTCTGTCCCCCGGTTTTTAGGACACAACATCCCGATCTACGAAGAAGGCGCATTGATAACTGCTGTCACAGCAGTTATGCAAGAATGTTGCCGGAAATTTCCGCCAAGAATTTTCTGAGAAATTCGTGGTGGGCATAGGTTTAAAGTTATGGAAAAAAAAAGGTTTCCAATTACATCGCAGGCATCGTTCCTATCGGACCTGGAAGGCGTGGCAACCGCTCTTCTCAAGTACAACAGGGGGCGGGGAATAAAGCTTTACTGACTGTATAGCTCACCACACTTCCACGTATTTTAATTTGTAATAATTATTTGCCGTTCTTTCTACTCGCCAGAGGACACTGCCTGCTTGACTGCTTTTTTTTCCCAACCTTTAACCTTGAAGGTTGGAATTGTAGTCTAGCTTCACTGTTGCAGTATGAACAAAAAAAAAACTATACTTGTAATACGAACAGAAAAGCAGCACAGTTTGCAGCATGGCAGGTCGCAATGATGGCCTTCCTTCAACCTCGGAATTAGTCTGGGATAATGTTTGCAGTACAACAGCAGCGTGACCCCGCTGACGGCACCTATCTGCAAAGATGTCAGGAGACAGCACTTCCACCCCTTGTCAGACAGCAAGTTCGCCTTATTTTTCTTGACTGACACCGCCTGACACCAAACTACTAGGTTTTAGTGTAGAGCACTCGGCCCTACATACACCCTATACGTTTCCCCTTGCTTGACATGGCAAATTTTTGGTGGGGTGGGACAGAATTTTCGGGAGTTTAAATTGCACCGGAGGCGGTAAAAAATGGGTAAAAAGGGGGGGGACATAAAAAGAGAACGAAGAAAGAGAGAGGAGCGCCCCCGCGGCGCGGCCGCAACCTGTCGCATGCAGAGATATGCCGTTATAGGAAGGCAGGAAGCAGTAGAACGCACAAACTCTTGCCTAGAAACAGACCATACAGAGTACTTCTCAAGATGCTAAGCGTTGCTTGATGAACTCTGTGGCGTCTACAAGACACACGGCGGCCTGCAGCAGGCAAAAAAAAAGGCTATTAAAAATAGCTGCTGTCCGCTCTCATCAGCGCACAGGGAGGATCTTTGGATCTTTGCAGTATATACCGCATATAGTAGCACATGTAGTAGGTCAGCGAGCTCCTTTTGTAGTCCCCTTTTGGATTTCGGGTCGGTCGGGACCTGCGTGTTGTTTTTTCTCTCTACAGCAGCTACAAAACTGTAGCAGGTAGCTAGTGTGTGCTTTTATTTTTTGCGGGGAATTGTGGGCGGCGGGCGGTGATGGCTTCAACGAAAGCGTCGCGTGTACTTCCAAAATAGCATATATATTCGTATCTGCTGTACTTCGCGAAGTACATCACAAAGACATCATGACTGAAAGGTGCCATAACAACCTCTTCTCAACCATCACGTTCCAATCTGAAAATTTCCGCGCAACTACAATACCTCGAAGCAGGCAACGCACACTGCACACACCGTAGAGTTTCACGCATGCAACCCAGGCTTTCAAACGCCTGAAATCCTACACGACAAGATCAGCATGCACAATCAGCACACGTGCAGGGACCGTTGAACCGCTTTTGCTTCCGCCCTGAGTAGTCTGCGGGTCGATGATCTCCCGTCTCAACGCCACACGTCCAAGCCCCTCCCCCGAAGCCCCCCCCGCCGTGGAATTGCTTGTATCGCCCGCATAAAAGGTATCCGCAAGTCTGGCACGTCTTCGGTGCCCTTTTGGGTTGTACCGGCTTCACGCCAGGATTGTGCATAGCTTGGTGGTGCTGAGCAGTGCTCCCTGGCCTGGGGGCAATTGGAGTCGCATGGTAAGTGCTTGTGGCACTCACTGGTCGGACGTGAACAGACCTCTTGCGCTTACCGACGCCGCTGTCGCCAGCGATAGTGGCCCTCCCTCCCTCTCCATGACCGCCCACTGAAGACCCCCCCCCCCCCCCCCAGCCCCGGAGTTGCCGACTGGTGCATGCGTCCCTGCGATGTGTTCGCCAGCGCCTGCAACGTCTCCCGCGCCTCCACCCCCACCCGCCAGAGCAGCATGCCTCGCCGCCGCTGCGAGGCGGACCGCCGCTGACACTCCCTGGTCCATCGGAGGAGGTGGAGGCGTTGGTTGAGCCACATCCGAGGTCGGGCCAACGAAGGGAAACCCAACCGCCCGCCCGTCGTGCGTGAAACCCGTCACGGCACAATCTGCCATCGAAAAAGACAAGGCGGGGAAAAAGAAAAAGTCACTTCCTGGTACTCAAAATGCAATACTCAAGAACATGGTACCCAATTCAACGGCCCTTCCTGAAAGCAAAACCGCAAATGATGAGCACAGCGAATTGATAGCGTCATCGAAATACTCGCCTGCTGCGCCGAAAGCTCTCCCTCCCACGCGCTCATCCGTAGCGCTGGGGTCTTGGGCAGATAACGCTGCAAGAGCTTCGATCAAAGCGAGCTCAAAGATCCCGTTCCCAGAAACGACCTGCTGAGGTACCGCCGGCTTGCGACAGCTAAGTCCATCCCTGCCTTCGCATTCACGACGCAGTCGTTGACAAGCCTGCCGAAGTCTGAGTTCACACCTACACCGACCTGAATGGGGAACAAACAGCGGGGTTCGTTGGCAACTACCCTCCTGCCGTCTACTGCTTGTGGCTCGTCTGAACTACGTAAGCTCTGCGTCAAATGCACGGCTATCCTGCACAAAGAGGAACAACACCATCGTGAGAGGCGTGAAAAACAAGCGCTTTTCAACAAAATTCTTGAAAATAAAAAAAGAAAGTCCGAACAAAGGCAAACAAAAACAGCAAAGACCACCTTGGCCACGGACACAAAGTCACAGGGGCCATACTGCATGTTCTCACCTTCAGAATGTCTTCTCTTTCCAGAACGGCGCGCAAGGCCTTCGAAAACACTTGTTTTTTTCCGCCGGGCCGGTACTTCACATGGAAGATGATCGTGGTGCCGACGCCAGTTGTCAGCTGAACTGTGGCGATCGGCCGTGCACCGGAGGTCCAGACCTCCCATTCTGCATCAAACCCGAGCGCAGATACCATCCCAGGAACGTCCTCGTCCGTCGCCGGCTTTGCCTCCTCCAATAGCTGCGCGATCGCATGGCTCAAGATTGTACAATCGTCGTTCGCGGGCTGGATCACCATGGGTGTCTTGCCTGCTGGAAACCGAAAAAGGCGGGACGCTCTTGCCCGAGTCCACGAGGGCGGTCGGGGAAAAAGGAGCTGCTGCTGACCCAAGCGTCTCTCGAACTACGTCCACGTCACCGCAGCAGTCGTCAGAACTGAACACCTTCATGGATATAGCAGCGGATACACAACGAGGTAAACCCAGCAGTCGTCAGTACTATGTAAATACACCTCCATGGATGTGGCAACGGGTACACAACAAGGACCCGCTAGCCGTGCGTTTGGGAGGTTCCTGGACTGCAAGCATTGCGCACTAAAGGCACACACAGAGTGACAGGTCCACCTACCTCGATGGGATCAAAGCCATGAAGTTTGTACCGCCGTGCGAGTGCTCCAAAGGGCACCCGCATCTCTGGCATGGGAGAGACACCGTGGTTCTTCAACTGGGTCTGTCATGCAACGTGCGACAGCAGAGATCGACATCAGCCAACTTGACACAATCCAGCAGCTTGAGCACCCGCAAACGGACGCAGCAAAACCAAATCCAAGAATCCGACAGTGCATAGCGAGCATGTGGCAAGCACAAGACCGCAAAGAAAACAAACGGTCGGGAGATTGGCGAGTCGTCCTTCCTTCATTCTAAGCGTGGCTTGTCACTCACTTGCATCACGACCATGTGGTGCTCGTTCATCAAAGTGTACGACCCTGAAAAGATTCGATTGCCGTCCACCTTGATCTTCTTCGTGAACTTGTACGACGCATCGCCCGCCAAGATCTTCCCTCCCACCATCTGTGCCCGCCGCTGAAACCAAGCCCCCCCCTCTTCCGATACCAAGTGCCATGCCGCCCTTAGAGTTGCTTCGCCGGGCGGATTCCCGTTGTACCCGTCCTTGTCGTCGAACTTGCCCAAGCATTCCGGGTGCTCTACCGCGGCTTGTACGGCTGGGTCAAGGAAGGGTTGCCGTGATTGCCTCAAAAACCCCAGGTGGAAATAGTACCTGAACAACGTTGGGATAGACGTAAATGGCAACATTTTTGCAAGCGTGAGGTGCAGAAATCGTTTCAACATGGCTTTATAACTGGCGGAATGAGAGTAGCACGCGCTACATGAAATCTGCAGTCACCCAAACTGTTTGTCGGTAAATCGTACACTCATCATCGCCCAGCATCTCAACACTGGCCAATGTACAGCAGTACACTAGAATCGGTACCTCTCTTCAATTGAATGGAACTGTTTCATGTGGCTTTCGCGTAGGTGACCAGCCAGCGTCGCGAAGCCTCCTCGCGATAAAAGGCTCTGCCTAATACGGGTCACCAGGTGGGTGTCGATTGCAACACGCCGTAGGATGAGGGCCGGGCGCAGAAGAAACCGCGGGAGGCGTTTTTGAAGGTCGGGGTGCCATCCAGCAAACCTGTGTGTGCGCCTGATAGCCCCATGACAGCCCATTCGAGTATGCAAGCAGGGCATGAATGAAAATAGTTCAATAGTGAAAAGGGGGCACACTTGTGCTCTTGGCAAACGCACAGACTCGCATCTTTCAGCGCGAACACCACTAGCTAGTCTAGTCTATAGACTACACTTTTATTAGAAAAACTGAAAATGGGGGCAACGGCTGTCAACAATGATACTCTCCGTTCGTGCTTACCCTTCTCCCGCACACGTCTTGCACTTGTACTGGAACGCAATCACATAATAATTGTCGTGTTCCGCGTGCACGAGTCGGCTGCCAGGTTCCCAACCATTGCTCACCACCTGAGTTAGTTGCAGCCAGCAGACAGAGCACCAAGGGTACGAGCGATTTGAAGAGAGATATGTCGCCGATGCAAACATAATCTATTCCAGGCATACGCTCCGGTGTACGTTCGAGGACTTCTTCCCACGAAAGTCTTAGGGTTTACTCGCACCTGCTCGTTATCCTCGCAGTGTGGACAGTCCGGGAGGCCGACTGCGGGGCAAATGTACTCGGGGACGCACATGTACACCCTTTTCGCCAGAGCCTCGAGCTTGCGTGGCACGTCGCGGCAAATCTCATCCGGTCAGAACCACGGCGATGTAGCTTTGAGCTCCCCCTCAAGTCTCCGTGTCTTCGACCCATGGCCGAAGTGTTGCACTTGATCGTTGATTGCCTGTTTCACGCGCCGCGTAAACACCTGTTGCACGGTCTCCTCATGCTGTACATCAGGATCGCCCGGGGCTGCTCCGTCCCGTGTTGAGTTGTCTGCATCCCACGAACCGAAAGATGCCGTATCCACAAGGGCGGCAGCGTCGCGGCTGCCCCCGACAGATGTTGGTTGCACTTGTGTTCCAGGAGCAGCACTGCTAGATGCACCCGCCGCACCAGCAGAAGAGGGCGTTGGCGGCGCTTGTGCTCCAGGCGCAGCACTGCTAGATTCACCCGCAGCACCACCAGATTCACCCGCAGCACCAGCAGAAGAGGGTGTTGGTGGCGCTTGTGCTCCAGGAGTAGCACTGCTAGATGCATCCGCAGCACCACCACCAGGAGACGGCAGTGTTGACAGCGGTTGGGGTCCAGAAGCAGTACTAGCTGCACCAGCAGCAGCAGGACGCGAGCTGTCGAAGGGACTTACACGTTGCGCTTTGCCCTTGATCCCTGAACCTGTATATCCCTCGCGGGACTCCAGTGCTTCTCGAGCCGTCAGGGTGCTTTGTGCCCTCCGGGCAGCCCCCGGCTCCTTTCTTCCCTTTCCCCTTGCCCATGCAGATGGTGGCGGTGATCCCAAGGGTGTGTGGTGCAGGGTAGGACTGCACAGAACCCAGCATGAGCCCCAAACATACTTGAGGAAAAAACTGGGGTATACTGAAAACAAATTTAATTCTTCGTCGTTCTTTGTCGATTCTTTTGTCGTGAATGCGTGAATCTGATTGGTTGTTTATTTGTCGGAGTCTTTCCCACCCTCAACATATTTCGCTCTTGACATGTCCTCTAACATATTTGCCTATGTGCACTCGTACGAGGTATCGGTGTGAAAAATGGCTGAACACCCTTTGTGTCTGATTGGTTGAAGCCTGCCTTTCGGCCAGCCGATTATTCTTGGAAAAACGCCTACGACACACGCGGCGGAGCCGCGGGACCGCCCTTGCCGACCTCGAGCCCCCCAAAGGATTGGGGTCAGGGTTAGGGTTAGGGTTATGGTTGGGGTCGGGGTCGGGTTGGGTCTGGTCCGACGTACAAGATAGAAATTGACGAAGAAGGTATGTGGTCTTTTTCTTTCACATCGACCATGCAAATAGGGGTTGCCGACCAGCTGAGGAAAATCGCTTTAGTCTATATGCACGAATTAGTATAAGATACCTCAAAATTCTTCGCACCTTTTTCCCTCACCTTGTCCCTTGTCGTAGTGGACGCAACACGCAATATGGGACAGGTCCCTTAAAAGGGGTCGCTACACTCGGCCTCCCCCTTGAAAACCGCCACATGCAGTACTATAAAAACGGGTAAAAATGTAATATAATGAGCTCCCCCCAAGGACCGAACAATGGGGTCCAATCTACGGGACCAGGTCCGTGAGAAGGGCCAAAATTGTTAAAATCGTCGGTATATAATATGGGACCCTGCCGGCCCGACGCCCGACGCTCCATGGCCACTTACGAGTACGGTATTGGAAAAAAGTAATGCGAGTATTAGTACGATTTAGCTGGAATGGGATTGTCAAGAATAAAAATACGCTGCAGCTGTGAGATCGCAGGTTTCGTCGAAGCCCATCTTTGCGCGCTGTGTGTGATACTTCGATCGCGCGTGTTACTGGGTGTGTGTCCTCATAAATGGTATACGTCGGCGACTCCCCTTAGAGCTATATATTAAAAGCTTGTATATACCAGGGTCACTAGGGCGATGTTAATCCTTTTGAAAATCATTTTCTAAACACGTCAGCTGTGAGTTCGTTTTGTGCACGGAATCTGTACAAACGTTTTTCAGGGGGTCAAAACCTGACGGCTGTGGAATGAACCAGTTTATTACGTACATAATACTGTATAGTAGTATGATCGGTGAGGGGAGGGCGTTTTTTCTTTCAGGGGTGCAGGCAGGGGCGGGGGGCGGGAAAAGGGGGCAACATTTTTCAATATTTTGAGATCACATAAATGGACATATCTATACAGAAGCAGAGCTTGCGACCACAGGCAGCGAGTGAGTGGCGTCTAATAATCGGTCGCCCCGGTAGCGTGTCAGGTTATCCTCGAGCCTGGTATTGGTCAGTTTCGTGAGATCGCGTCCCTCCAGTACCTCCCAGTGCATATTCTTATAACTCGTAGCGATTTTTTCTTGGGCACCAATTGACTTGCGCAAGGCGCGAGAGCGTGAGTTAGCAACACTCGATGAAAAATCGACGAGCAGTGGGATGCTGAACCCTATGCGCGATACAAATTGAAGGCAAGAACCGGGGGGGATAAGGGACGACACCTGTGACCACGGCTTGTCCAGAAGCTGGAAAGTAGAAATGTGTAAAGAAAAAAAAACAAAAAATAAACGAGAAAGAATGTGGCTGTGATTGCTGTTTGCAGGCGATGCTGTCCATGCTGGCGGATCCTGCTTTAAGCGACGTCTGCCTCGTGACGGAAGGCGTTGATGTGCCAGCCCACAAGGCCGTCTTAGGTGAGAAAAAAGCAGAGGATGCCCGCCTAGATTTGAGCATCAGCACTAACCCGAGCATCAGACTTGGACTGGACACCTGCTGACTTGCGACGTAACAGGTACCCGGTGCGTGGTACACAGGGAGTATACCAAAAATAACGCTAGATTGTGATGCACCGGGTATCAGGTGGCAGGCAGGTACTTGCATTCTTCAAAAGATGGTAACTTTCCAAGCGTAACATGGCTTTCTCCCCATCGATGCCGGTTTTAAATCCCCGGTTGTGCACAGAACAGGGTAGGCCGAGATCATTATGGAATCGGCCCTGTAAGCAGCATCGTCCTGTTGACCCTGGTAGCATGCAGGGGAGTCACCTGCCTTTATCCTTCATGTCAAGGGGATCCGACGAGGGGCGCAGGGTTGTCGGTGTTGGGAGGCGCTCTCCAATTTTTTCACGGTGTCTTTTATCTGCGTGTTTCGTTGGCAGCTCACAGCTCAGATGCAAGGCAGATACAAGTACAAATCTTAGGTCGTTTGGGGCAGCAGTGCGAGGAGAGCGACGATGCTCCCGTACGAGCCTCACTGTCACATATATCTAGCTCCTTGCCCTTCTTTGATAGCCTTTGGCGTGACCGCTGTAACATATACGTGGTTTCGCTCCAACCATGACGCGGTTTCACATCAACTCTATAGTTTTTCATTTACGTAGAGCGTATAACATTAGCCCACCCTGAATGGTCGTAGATGCAGATCACCCAACAATCAAAGGGTGTCGTCATAAAAATCCAGATATTGGAAAGGGGATTGGAGATGCGGCTATTCGAAACAATCGAAAATGAGGCTACAGATTCCCCCACACCTCATATGAGGCTAAGGTGCCCCATTGCACGAGTGGTGACTCTGTGGGAATGGAGCTCACGAACGTAGGAGCTCGAGATCATGCACGTCCATAAAGTCTACCAGTAGAAATCGGGTGACAAAAACATGAACGGCAAGGCCTCTGAGCGCAAGGATGCGAAGGGAAACAAGCTGAAGACGCGGAAACAGAGTCCAAAGGTGAACAGGAAAACCTGTCACGCTGCGAAGGGGAAATACTTTTTTTTGGGGGGCCTGTAGCGTGGGGGCTAAGGGGCGGACGGTTGGGCCGTTGGCTTAAAGGCAAGAGAGAAAGCAGGGCACGCTGCAGATTGTCAAGGTCCTCAACGTTGGACCTCGAAGGCTGACATGGGCCATTCGTCGAAACACACTCGGGAGACGAACAAATATGCAAAAACAAAATCGACAAAAAACAAAACTCGCTGCAAAAAATGACCAAAACGGAAAGGTTTGCCTTCGGAAGGAGAGTACCTGGAGAATCGGAGAAGGCTACGCGTGCCCAAGGCTAACATGTCCTGCCGACGACGCCATGTGCCAAGCGTGTCCCGAGGCGGACGCATGGTTGTCGGTGTTGGGAAGCGTTCTCCTTAGTGTTCATGGTGTCCTTTATTCGTTCATTCCGTTGGCAGCTCACAGCTCAGACGCAAGGCATATAAGATGCAATTCTCAGGTCATACGGGACAGTGAGAGGAGGGCGATGATGCGCTGGCTTCCTAAGGAGCCTCACTGTCACCTATATTATCGCCCTCCTTTGACTGCCTTTGACGTGACTGTTACATCTACTTTCAACTGATTTCACTCCGACCACGACATGGCTTCACATCAAATCTATAGTCTATCCATCTACGCAGAGCTCCGACCATGACATGGTTTCACATAAAATCTATACGAGTCTAACCATTTACGTAGAACGCTCTATAACATTCACGTGGAATGCATCTAGCAAATACTCGATCGATCTATCACGGACAGCTTGCGAAATTGGGTGTTGACCATTCGGAAGAACTCCCAGCTTACGCCGTGATTTTCATTTTTCACCCGAAACTGTGATATATTCCGGTGTGTTGTCAAACCTCAACCATGTGATATGCGGTTTCGCGAACGGTTTGCAAAAATCCGCACGATTCCTTCGAGGCTCTAGGAAAAAAATGTGGCTCTTGAAGGTTAGGCAGTAAATGCTCCCTAAGAAGAAACGCCTCCACACAAGCATATATGCTGGAACACCCCCCTTTTAGCTCATTTCTCAAGGGGAGGATAGCCATCCACCCCCTACTGCATGCTTTTGCGGTAGCGGTTCTTGAGTGCAGGTCTCACAACGGGCCATTTTGCGTTATTACGTTCGATAGATTCGCGCACAAATCGCGCATCCGTGGATATAAAGTATTGGATCAGAGGGCGCCACGAAAAAAACACTGCGAGGCGACCTCTCAGCAAAAATACTATGACCCCGTGAAATGCCAGGTACCACTCTGCACGGAAACGCCAAGTGCTGTAGGAGGATTTGTACGAACAATCAAACAGTTCGTACTTTTCCTGGCAGGTTTTTTATTAGGAGACGGTCGTTTGGGCACGATAAGGCGTCTTTTGACCTTATAACCCCTTTATATGACTTCGCACGTTTTTTTGGGAAAAATTGGTTGGAGTTGTTGTGTGGGATATTGGGTATTTACTAGGACACGGCCATTTTGGGTATGCCGAGACCTCTTTTGACCCCTTTATAAAATCATGGCACGTTTTGGGGAACAAAACGCTTGGAACTGTTGTGTGGGATATTGGTTATTTGTAAAGAGACGGCCATTTTGGGCTTGTCAAGTCTTCTCCGTAACCCTTCTAGAGCCCCAAAATCCTTCCGCATACTGGCGTCAAGTAAACTTGTAAAACAAAAAGGGTTTCCGGTAGGGAAGGCGTTAAGCCCTTTGTATAGGCTCTTGCACGTTTTTGGGAACGAAACGCTTGGAGTTGTTGCGTGGAATACTTGCTCTTTTGTAAAGAGGCGTTTGTAAAGAGACAGGAATTTTGGGACATGTCACGACCTTCTTTGACTCCTTTATAAATGCTTGTATGTTTTTCGGGGGGAAAACACTTGGAATTGTTGTTGGATATTGGTTTTCTTCTGAGACACGGTGATTTTGGGTATATCAAGACCTCTTTTGGCCTTAAGCCCTTTACAGAAGCTTGCTCGGTTTTGGAGGGGAAAAGGCTTGAACTTGTTGTGTGGGATGCATTTATAATGTGGGTTATTTTGCATTTTCGCAGCGAAGAAAAGGGTTTAATGTTCGTGTTGACATACCAGTAAGGGCGGGGGCGGCACCGTCCGCACTCATTTGTTTCTGGTCTTTTGACCATTGACCACGCATCCACTTCGAGACGTAGCCACGTTCCAACTCCTAATTGAGACTCTGCCAACATTTGGGCGCTCATTACGTCTATCCCCAAGGCTCTAGTTGTGCACGTAGTAAGTGGGCAGGGTGCCGAAAGGGGTCCGATCCGGGCGGGATGAAGGTAGAAGAGGTGTTAATAAATAAAATGGAGGTGTGGTCTATAAACCTCCCTCCCCTCCCCGCCGCCCACACGATCGTCTACTAGCATCACGCGTGCAGTATGCTCCAATTCATTCATGAGACCTCCCCCCTTTCCTCCCCCCGCCCCGCGCCCTTCGCGCTTGGTGCAGCAATGGCTGCCTGATTGATGAAAACTCGACGTGCTCCGTCCCGGCATAGGAGGGATTCGAGCGTCTATGGTCATACGACTACGGCCATGCACAAACTGAATGCACCCCCCCCCCCCCCCCGCCTTTGATCCCCTCCCCCCCTCCCCTCGCCGGGCATACGACTGCAGGATATACACCTCTTGTGGTGCATTCCACAACCGTCAGATTTTGTCCCCCTCGAAACCGTGTTTTATAGTTTCCGTGCACAGATTGATCAACATCACCCTGTTGACCCTGGTGCAAGCTAGTTCTGTCCGTTGCGTTTGGCGTTGCATGGCCCGGTCACTTTGCTGTATTTGCAGACCAAGGCTAGGCTAGGATAGGGGGAATGTTAATATATGTTAATATATGCCAATACATGTTAATACCCCTTTTTCTCTATAGGGTTTGAGGCACTACCACGACTGACTCCATACCTCACCAACACAAACAATTTCAAGTTGGGCGATTTTTGGGTGCATCACGGCTTTTTTTAACATTTCATTGCGTATTCATATTGCAGAGCTAAGGCGACACGAACGACTATTGAGACCGCGAAGGAACAGGACCCCGATACACCGAAAAAAAAAAGCCCCCAAACGTGACCCCCCCCCCCCCTACTCTGTAGGTTTGGTCTGCACTACCGTAGCTTGGGTCTGCACTACTGCTGTCTACTGCCTACCCCTGTTTTGCGGTTTCAGAGCACAGAGAGAGTTCGTCTCTAATAGGGGGAGGCGTAGGCACGGACACTGTTTGTGCTGGATTCATATGGATGGAAGTATCAGTTTGATGTGACGAACACACACTCACTTGAGCATGATATAGGTGAGTCGGCGGTGAGCAGTATGCAGACTCGGAGGAGGTGCGATTATTTGGGTTCAGGGTCAATTCCAGGGCGTTTGACGGGTCGGATCGCCGCTTACGGCTCGTGACCAGGCCCGACCCAACCCGACCCGACCCGACCCGACCCGACCCGACCCGACCCGACCCGACCCGACCCGACACGACACGACGCAAGATGAAACCTCCAGACCCGACCCAATCCGAAACTTGGTATTTCGAACAGCTCCTGACCCGACCCGTGGGCGGAGATCTACATGGTCGCGTTTTTCGACCGTTTCATCCCGGTGACGTCAGTGGGGGGCACCCATCGCTCTCACATTAAATTTGGCGTTAGCGTTAGCGTTAGGGTTAGGGTTAGGGTTGGGGTTAGGGTTAGTTCCACCCATTGTGAAGAACACAATATTAATGGAGGACATCCCCCGTGGGCCGGGTCGTGACCCGTGAGAAGCCCGAGTTAACCCATTTCCAACTGTAGAAATTTTGTCCCATTCAAACTCCTGTGTTTTGTCCCCAGTTCGGGAGTGCGGTGCTTCAACGGTTAATTTAATTCGTTATTTCATCGTATAGACGACGTGTCGACCGTTTTGCGTGTGTTGTGTTTGGTGTGTGGTGTGCCATGGAGTGAACTCACTGGCTGTAAGTTTTTTGCCTTGGGCAGGTGCGTACGGCTACAGCATCAGCATCAGCCTGGGTGGCACATATCATACTCACAGCAGTCTGACCCACTTTGTCATGCTATCAGAAACACGTGACACCAAACACGGCGGTCCCTTTTGTGTTTCCTAGTTTTTGTTCGTGCGTACGTGCGTATCGTATAGCTCATGACAGACTGCTTCACAATGGACCACTCAGTTGGTCAAAGTCACGGTTGACGTATTTGAAATTGTTTGCAAAATTGCAGACCCGTAATGTGCTCGCGCTGAACGAGTCACTACTAATACTATAAAACTAAAAATACACTCCAGCTGTGAGATTAAAGATTTTGTCGAAACTCGTCTTTGCAAGCTGTTTGCGATACTCCGAGCGCGTGCATTATGGGTTGTGCGCCCTCATTAATAATATAGGTCGGCGACTCCCCTTGGAACTACAGTGTAGCTATCAGGCAGGGTCAACAGGGTGATGTTAATATATTTGATATACAAGTAAACGAACGGGTTTTATAGCTTTGGCGCAGACTGATTAACATCACTATGTTGACCCTGATAGCTACACTGTAGTTCCAAGGGGAGTCGTCGACCTATATCCTAAACGAGGACACACCCCGTAATACGCGCGATCGGAGTATCACACACAGCTTGCAAAGATGAGTTTCGACAAAATGTTCGATCTCACAGCTGGAGTGTATTTTTATCTTTATAATATACGAGTGATACGATACCTAAAGTTGCTCCGAGAGCAGTTCGTTCATCGTTCGTATAGTTTCATGTACCCTTCGACCGTAGCCCGCCTGCGCGTATATACAGCAGACATCGGTGTTGGATATCGTATCGGACTGTAACTTTCGAACCGAAAGAGTTGGGTGTTTGATATCGTATCATACCGGTATTTTTTTGGATGATTCGACAAACGATTACGATACAGAATTATGCGATACAATGATGAAATGCCGGACGCCTCCCAGCCGGTCGCGCCGGTGGCGTATCAGGTTATCCTCGAGCCTGGTATAGGTCAGTTTCGTGAGTTCGAACCCCGCCGAGCGTATACTAGTATAAATTCGTTGGGACTTTTCTTGTGCACAAATTGACTTGCGGAAAGCGCGAGAGCGTGAGTTAGCAACACTCGATGAAAAATCGACGAGCAGTGGAATTGCTGAACCCCCTGCGCGATAAAAATTGAAGGCAAGAACCGGGGGGGAGATGGGACGACATCTGTGACCACGGCTTGTCCAGAAGCTGGAAAGTAAAAGTGTGAGAAAGAAAAAAAAGAAGGGTGGCAGGGGACACGGCAACAACCAGCAGGAGTAGCGAACGAGAGCCCCTGGTGCTTTAACAGGAGATTACCGTATTCCGACGAAAGGCCTGAACAAGCACAGGCACACGCCCCCCCCCCCCCCCCCCCCCCCCCCTTGCCAGAAGCGGCGTGACCTACCCCCCTTGCGACAAAGCCCCCCCCTCCCCTTGCCACAAAGGGGGGATCCCCTCCCCCTTGCCACAAAGGGGGACCCCCCCCCCCCCCCCTTGTCACAACCCCTCTCCTCGCCACAAAGGGGGGACCCCTCACCCTTGCCACAAGATGAGCCCCCCCTGCCCCCGTTGCCACAAGGAGGGGGACCTCCCGTCTTGCCACAGAGTGGGGGACGGGGACCCCCCGCCCTTGCTACGAAGGGGACTCCCCCGATTGTCACGAGGGGGGCGGGGAAGGGCGAATGGCCCACTCTCGACGAATAGCCCACACTCTAGGCACCTTTTCTAAAAGTCCTGAAAGCCACAACGTCCGTCAAACAACTGGAACCCCGTCTTTGGGGACTATTTACTTGGAAATAGTGTATGGAGGGGTTTGGAGGCTCTAGAGGGGTTTGACGTCGCGTGTTCCAAGGGCCATTGACAACGTCCGAGAGCTGGGTGACCTTTGTAGACCAGTCTGTGAGGGCAGGCATCGCCACAACGTCCGTCCAACGTTGGGTATGTCGTGCTGGACCTTGGCTCACCGTTCCGTTGCCCCAAACATCCCCCCTCTCGTTGTTAAATGTTTCAGTACCTATTTCACATGCGTTTCTTTTCCCGTCCACACCCATCAACTTTCTATTTGCACCTTTTTTTTTCTCCGGCTCATTCTGTGTACGTAAGCTTAAATCAGGGGTTGCAGGGCAGGCATCCCCCCCCCCTCCCTCCAGTACGGAGCATGCCTCCGTTTACGTCACGAGAAGGGCTTGGCGCTGTCTTCCCTCGCCGACTTGCGTCAAATTGTGCGTATGACACGCATGCTATTAACCGGCGATATGCTGCATGTGGCCAATGTTACAACCGCTACCTATGTTTGACCCCCCCACCCCCTTCCAGTGACGCGGGCTATGATAGAGGCAGGCAGTTTTTGGCTGTAACATTTTTGTGAACGACGGGGCTCCTTGACCAAAATCGTAGAATATCTTCTTTTTTTTTCTTCTTTTTTGCGATATTTATTGTTGTGTAACCGTATGCGTAGATAGCCCTTATGGGTCTGTTCGGTCGGGTTCCTACTTTACAGTTTTTGCTCAAAAACATTTTTCTTTGGGGGGGGGGTGCGGTATCCAGGGAACCTGAGAGTTATGCTACTAATATTAGTAGGACGGCAGAGGTGCGCCGTCTGTTGTTTCTGAGGCACTATTTGGGGGAACTAAAAAAAACGTGCTACTGGTATTGATAGCAGGCGATCAATCAATCCCATGGCCTGCTGTAATTATACGATTCGAAAAAGCAAAATGATTTTATTTGTTTTTTGGTGAAACCCGACGATTTTGGGTTTAAACGTTCCCCGTTTTCCGGGGAACGTTTAAACCAAACGTGCTGAAAACCTCTATCGTTGAAGGCGTCCTGACGTCAGAGAGCGAGACAAAGACAGAGAGACAGCCTCCGAAAACAAATCACACATCTCTGCCTTAGCGTGTGTGCCGTCTGCAGTGTAGATCCCCCTTTTTTTTCAAGGCTTTTCACGGGTCAGGTCGAGTCAGGGTAACCCGTCTGGACCCGCGATGTTTGAAAACCTTCTGACCCGACCCGACCCGACCCGACCCGACCCGTCCCGTCCCGTGAAATCTCAAGCATCTCCTGACCCGACCCCCACTCGACCCGCGGGGTTTCGAGAACCTTCTGGTATGATCCGGGGGTCGGGTCATGACCCGTGAAACGACCTGCATTTTTTTTTTTCGCCTTCATGGTATCTGTTTTGTCTCCGTTTGTGATTATTGCGCTTGCAAAAAAAAAACGTGCAGCGGCTTGGAGTCGTCCTTTCCGGGCGATGTTCACCCTGCCCATGCGGGAGTCCCAGCACCAGTGCCGAGTCGTGATCGAGGATTGTGAGCACAAGCACCTCATGGTGACTCTCGACTATGTCTACAGCGGGTGAGCTAAGAAACAGTTTGTTAACCTGGTTGTCGTGCTTTTTTGCCTCTTTTCCGCCCTTCTTTATAGTCCAATAACTCGCGCGCTGTGCGCCGGCTGACTGTGAGCCACAGCGGGGTGAGGTTTGGAGCTTTAGATATTTATACGAAATAGGCGTTTTTCTTTCCCTCTTTCCCGTCCCCCTTTACTTGTATCACATGAGCATGAGGCCATACCACGTTAGGGGTTACATCTCTTAGGTCAAACGTTTTCTGAACGATCTGGCCGATCTGACCCGATCTGACCGATCTGACCGATCTGACCGATCTGGCCGATCTGACCTCCTCAAGTGTGGAACTGTTGTCGGCTAGTATGAGAGATTTACGAGTATATTGGTATTATATTAGTATTATATTAGTATTAGTATTAGTATTAATAGGACTTGCGCATAGAGATGTTGGCCGGGTTGCGCGAGCGAATGTCTGCCAGGTCATGTTTCGTTCGGGGCGAGAAAATGAGCTCCTCGTGTTGAGAGCTCAGAAAAATCTTAGAATGTGCTGCAGCCCCAGCGTGCGGCGGCTCCTTGCTTACAGACGCTTTTTGATATCTTGCTGCTTAGCGTGGGATGGCTCCTTGGGACACTTTTTGATCTCTTGCTGCTTATTTGTAGGAATAGCAGGTGTTCGGTCCTGTTCTGCACATATGGTGTTGTAGCAAGGTTTGCCCGTTTCCTCTTTTTGTCCCGTCCCTCTGTTTTTTTTTTTTTTTTGTTTTTTCCCATCCCATCCATTGTCTTTTTGCAATTGTTCACCAGCTCTTTGCCCTTTCACTATTCAGATCCGGGTCGCATAGCCCCCTCACCCGGTTCTTAGTAAAATGCGGCTCACCCTTCATGCGTCTCGCCGAACACCTCACGGAGCTTCGCGCTCCGTGCACGCGATGTCTGCCTGGTCGGCGAAAACCCGACGTGCTCCGTCCTGGCATTGTAGGGATGAGAGGGTCTATACCATATGGTCTTAAGACTACGGCTTTGCATGAAATGAGTACCCCCCGCCCCCCTCACTGCAAAGCATGCCTGCTCACGGTTATTTACTCTTCGCTATGTACCCAACTACAGTACCGGGTAAATAGTAAACCGCACACCTGCTTGCGGTTTCCCCGAACCCCCTCCTCATGCTCTCTTCTGATTTCTGGGCTTGTGCTGTGCGATGCGATGCGGTTCCGTGCTGTGCTGTACGGTGGCAGGCGCATCGGGCTGAACGACGACAATGTGATGCCCGTCTCCGCCCTGGCCAACCGGTACGAAATACTCCCGCTCATGAACCAGTGCGAGGGCTACATGAAGGTCAGAGGCTTGACTCTTGTCGGGTATCGAACTAGGACAACAGCATCATCAACACGCTCTTTCAGATTCTGATGTTTTCGTTTTTTGGGTTTTTGAAAGCGCTCTGCAGGCAACAACATCGAACCCGGAACCCGCGTGCTGCGACGATGTCGTTATTCGAAAGCCACAACTTCCATGCTTGACCGCGACAGAAATACGCTGACGGATCCCCACTAGAGTCGATCGCTGACAAATGTATCCTTTACCCCTCCACCGTCCCCCTCTCTCTTCATTTCTCACCCCCCTCCCCCCCCCCCCCCTTCCCCCCTTTCTTCCACCCCCTCGCTCCCCTTTCCCGCTTTCAACCGCTACTCGCGCACATCCGACGGGGTGAATCGGGCGTATCACATCAATATAAACCTGTGGCTTTGTTCCCTTAGTGGCGTCTTAATCCGAGTAATGTATGTCGGCATCTCCTCGCGGCGGAAGATCATCAGTGCACTTCCATGGCGGCGTTCGCGCTGGACTATCTGGCCGTTCATTTCGACGAGGTGAGAGGGCGATGCTGCCAGGATACTTGCTTCCGGGATATTTGTACAGTACGCGAGACCACTTCTACAGAACATAATTTTGATGATGTGAGGGCGATGCTGCCAGGGTGCTCCCAGGTATCTGCCAGGATATTTGTACAGTACACGGCACCGCTTATGTAGCCTTTGATTTTGACGATGAAAGGGCGATGCTGCCCGGATGCTTCCCGGATACTGCCAGAAGATTTGTACAGAACGCGAGACCACTTGCACGTAATATAGTTTTGACGATGTGACGGCGATTCTGCTAGGATACTCCCAGGCTGCTCCCAGGATACCCCCAGGCTGCTCCCAGGATACTCCCAGGATATTTGTGCAGCACGCGACAACACTTGTGTTACGAGCTCTCGTTTCGACGATGTGGGGGCACGGTTCGATACTTTGAACCCCCGGCCCTGGTTCGGTCAAAAATGTTGACAACAGTAGTGTGGTCGGCCATGGAGTAACTGATGAAGACAAATTATCAATCAATAACGTGTTTGCGGGATACCGACTGTGGGTAGGTAGGAAAACATACAGCTGCGGTATTGATTTTTGTATTTTCTAGCGACACCAGCTGCCGAGAGCGCCGTATAGCGTGGGTAAGCAACGAGTCGGCGCGAGTCGACGAGGGAAGAAAGTGCGGAGCTGTTATCTCGTCATGAAAGAAACGATGGGGCGTACCGTAGCGGGGAGGGGGGAGAAGAGGCTGCCTGCGTGTTGACCTCGGATCTGAGATACGAGTACGTCTAGGGAGAGGGAGAAGGAGAGCGAAAAAGTGCGAAGATATAGATGGTATGAGTGCTCAATTTTCTGAGTTTCCGGAGTAGTCCAAGTATTCTCGCCGATGATGCAGTAAGCAGTCTTCTTCGCAGCAGTCTTTAGCCAGCGGTACGTCTGCAGAAACGTGTTCCCGATGACCCTGTTGTGTACGCAACGCGCTCTCGGGGCTAATAACCTGTTCGATGTTCTGTTGGAATGCCGTTGGCAAGTGGTAGCACAGGCGTGCGATGGTAGTGGTCACACTACCTTGCTGGCGCTTGGAACGCAAAGAAGATAATTGGTGTTGAAAATGGCTGCTTGTGGCCCGAAAAAGACAGGAGAATGTAGGAACCAGAAAGAGAAAAATGAGTGACAGGGGTGTGCGCTCTTGCTGCCCCGTCCTCGACCAACTCAGCTTTGCGGCTACGTAGATTGTTACCCTACGGGTTGTTGCCTGATCTATCTACAGCAACGTTCCCTGAGGCTTGCTCGTGGTCTACCGTACCTACGGCAACGTTCCCTGAGGTTTGCTCGTGGTATCTTAGCCACGTCAACGTCTCGATGGTCAACCTAAACGATTTCCCTGATCCTTGCTAATGCGTACGTTATTGCTCCGCATTATTGTTCGTATATAACTACACCGCATTGCCCGTACGTACGTACTGCTTAGGTAGACCGATCGCATTACGCTGACTACGATGCTTCTGCGTATCTAGCAGCACTCTTATGCTGCTGAGCATTGGCTAGATATACTGCTGTACTGTTGTAGCTGCTGCTGAACATTTATCACGAGATTAGGCTCCTGTTGCCTATTTCTTAGCAACGAGTAAAAACACAAACTGAACATTGAAACGTGTCACGACGAACGTTGTAACCCTCCTCAACCCAACCGACGAAACGTCAGAAAAAACGGGCCAAAATGCGGGTGCAATGCTAACCTATTTATGGGTGAGGGGGTTGTGACGATTGTCGGTTTCAGTACCATTACCGGTACACGTTTTCCCAGCGAGCTAAATTTGGACTGTCCCGCACAAGAGGCATGCCCCGGTGGGGGTTACACTTTTTCGGCCAAACGTTTCTGACCGGTTGAGCTCCTCAACTTTAGAACCATCGGTTCGTATGCTAATTTTTTTCAAGGATGTTTGTTTTATAGGGATATATAGTAGCGCGAAGAAATGTCTTCGAAGTCATCTTTCGGGTGAACTATTGAGCTCATGTTAGGAAGTCCTAAGGTTCTGCTCTACCCCCTACTCCTATCGCGGCCATGGCTGAAACAATCTGCAATGAGTGAGACGGGGCGAGGTGCGAGATTAGTGAGCCATAGAGGGAGTGATTTTTGATGGATTATGTGCTTAGTTAGTTGGTTGGTTGGTTGGTTGGTTGGTTGGTTGGTTGATGAGCGTACAGATGTAGTTTGGGTGCTTTGTTCATTTATGTGTCACATGTATTTTGGTTGATCGATTGCTTGCTTTGATTGACATCATTGATTGATTGAGTTGGTGGTTGATTGCTTGATTTAAGGTGTTGAATGATTGATAGATTGGTTGATTTTTGTTGCGATTCATTGGTCCATTTGGTGGCTTATTGGGTAAAATATTGGTTGATTGATTGATTAAATTGTTGAATGATTGCAAGTAATCGATTGCTTGACTTTTTTTCGATTCATTGGTTCATCGGTCGATTGTTGATTGAGTGTTTAGTTCATTGATTGCTTGCGTTGTATGATCGATTGCTTGACTTTTGTTTTTCCGCGTCATTGGTTCATTGGTCGATTGATAGAATTGTTTGTTTTGACTTAAATTGATTGGTTGATTGAGTGATTTCTTACATTGACCCAATGACTGCTGACTGCTGAATTAATGAATTCATTGATAGAGCTGCGAGTCCGTACGAGCTCACGACTAACAACTAAATGGTAAGTGTCATTAGCCAATTTATTGATTTTGGTCGGCAGGTCGGCTGGCGAACCCAGCTGAAGGTCAGCCAACTTGCCGACATACGTCATGCGAGCGAAGCGAGCCAAAACCACCCCCCCCCGACCGAGGAAGTTCTGGAGGTCTACGCTCAAAAAAGAAACTGAGTCTCGCGTTGAGCCATAAACCCCCCTTCCTGCAAGTAGGGAAACCCAATACATCGGATAATCGACACCTCCGGGAAACGACTATTAGTATGACTAATAACTAGTTGGTGAATTTAGTCGTGTCGACTCAGCTGTATGGATGATGATTATTTGATTGACCACTTGAACGTTTTCATGGTTTGCTTTTACCGATTGATGTGTTGATTTTGTTGGTTGCTTGGCTGATCATTTGCGTAGTTTGATTGATATTAGTTGGTTGGTTGAGTGATTATTTTTATTGAGTGAATTATTGATTGCTTGGTTGACTGATCGATTGATTGACTGACTGACTGATTAATGTTTTTTTTAATTGGTTGATCGATTGATTGATTGATTGATTGATTGACTGACTGATTGACTGATTGACTGATTAATGTTTTTTTTTAATTGGTTGATCGATTGATTGATTGATTGATTAATTGTGTGGAGCAGGTCCACCACGACAACAGCAGCGACTTCAACGCCCTGGGGGGAAATACGGTCCTGCGCGTGCTCCAACACGACGGACTTACCGTAGACGAGGAAACGGTGAGTCACACTCAGATGGTTTTATATTCCACACAAAGTTTGCTTTTCCGCAACACCTCAGTGATTGACATTCCACAGCATCTCCATGGTTGATAGTCCACATCATGTAAAATGGTTGGTGTTCCGTACAATCTCGTAGTCCACACTATGTAAATGGTTTGATAGAAACGGTAGGTGTCCCTCTATGGTGCTGTTTGGGTAATGCCGGTGCCCGCGAGAATGCGTGTGAGGTCGATTGACAGATGAGAACAGCCAGCAATGGCAGCATGTGGAATAGTGCCGGTTGCCGCTATAGTGCCGATGTTTCCCTTTATTGTGCGCACACCGGCACCATAACCGGACCACTAACTGTACTCACTAACCCAGTGGTTGCTATTCCAGACCGACTAACACGGCGGGTTCACCCCAGACGAGGAAACGGTGAGCCAGACTCCAGGTGGTTGATTTGTCCACACTATTGTATAACTCAATGGTTGGTATTCCACACCAACACGGCGGGCATACCGCAGACACGTAAACGACGAGGCCACAGGCTCAATGGTTGATATCAATGGTTGATATTCCTCAGTCTCAAATGGTTGATATTCTGCTTGATCTCACTGTTTGATACCAGGCATGCCTCACTATGTCTGTGTTTGATGTTCCTCACTGTATCAATGGTTAGTAGTTCACACTATCTCAATGGTTGATAGAACGCTCGAACCGTGGTGCAATACAGAGGTAACACTTTTTGGCTTCTTTAGTTTCTGAATATCGAGGCTCTTTAACCCCTTTAGAGCCCCCAAATCCCTCCCTATACTAAATTCAAGTAAAGTTGTAAAAGAAAGGGTTTCCAGCAGCGAAGGCGTTAACCCAAAAATCGTCGGAAAAGTCGTTCTTGTTGTACAGTAACTATGTTTTGTGTACGTATCACGGAGATCCACTGTTATCAGGGCGAAATACGATGCATGCAAGGGGCGACACCGAAAAAAAAACACCCACGTTCGTGTTTTGAGCGTGACCAATTCGAGAATAGGTGTTGCCTGGTCCACACAATGTAGAGCCCGACGCGACCACAGCAAGTCAGTCGTGATAAAAGAGCAGGGCGACTAAAGGTTTAGAGATGCTTTCCTTTTTCGTATCTAATGTAGTCCCGATAACAACACAGGGGTCTCTGTAATAGGCCATGCACATGCTTTGTCGGGTTGCCGTTTTTGGTTTGTCATCAGAACCATTTTTAGGGTGAAGGTATGCCAATCATTGTTTTATCAGGCCAAGAACCTTGCAGGGCAAAAAGCAATGGCTGGTGCACCTCTAACGTAGAACGTGTCCACTTCCGGACATTAAGTTAGCCCCCCGGCGTCTGTCTGTTGCGAAATGGTTAGGGTTGGCACGTGCTGCTGTAGGTTCACCTTCTTTTTTTTTTCCCCGAGGAGTCGTTGCACGGCAGCCCCCCCCAACTTTTTTTTCAATGAAATGGCCGGTTTCGAAACCCAGCTCCCCGCCGTTTTTTCCTGAAATACGGTGCCCCTTTTGCCATCGCAGCGTCATCGTTCGATAGTCCTTTGCAAACAAGAAATTGTATGTGAAGGCACTTTTTGCGTAGCATCCTTTCTCGTGTCGAGCAGCCTTTGAAACGTTCGGTAAATAATATCGCTGGTTTTTAGGGGGGGGGGGGGTATCGTAGAATCAGTCTGCGGTAAAGGTCAACCGTTTATACCCTCTGAGGGTGATTCGTTACTTGAGGAGCTCTGTACCTCCATAACCCAATAACCAAGTTTCGAGTAAACTGAATTCCGATGACAAATCCCATGCATGGCCTGGGTATAAAAAACTCATTCATGTTACAAAAAGAGTGGCATTGCGACGATTTGGGGATAAGGAGCCACGTCATTCGGAAAATGTTTTTGCCAAAATATTGCTGCCTCTATCGTAGATCGCGTCGGTTACGGTTAAGGGTGTACCAGGTAAAACTGGTGTTAGCGCAACAGTAGCTGGGAGGCGTGTTTGCGCGACACGGGCGGCGGCAGCCGTGTTAGCTCCCGGGAGGACCCCCAGAACCCCCCCGAGCAACAGCTAATTACTGCCCTGGTATACATACACACTAACTCAAATGGTTGTTATTCCACACCAACACGGTGGAGTTGGCCTGACAAAAAACAATGGGTTTGTTTTCAGATAAAGTGATGTAACACCAATTTACCAGGGCTTTTGACGGGCCATCACCCGGCCCGCGGATCGGTTCAGGAGTTTTCTTCAAAATCTCGCGGATCGAGTCGGGTCGGGTGGGGTCAGGTCGGGTCGGGTTGGTTCAGGAGGCTTTCAAATATTTCGCGGGTCGGACCGGGTCACCCTGACCCGATCCGGCCAGCAAAAAGTGATCCGACCAACCCGTGAAAAGACTTGGAATTCGCAAATGAATTTGCAAATGCCACGAATCACGAGTTACTGTCATGAATCGTCAGACCCGTCCGGTCAAGACACCCCAAGTTACAAAGAACAACACTCACCACGGGCCACTGGAGGTGGTGGCACGAGTACAATATTGATATCCACACTTTTTTTTTATTAATGTGTACGCTTGCTTGCTCCTCTGCTGGTATTTGCCCCCACCGGCGCATATCAGGTGTTCCTTGCTGTCGACGGCTGGGCGAAGTCGTGGCTCCGTCGGCGAATCCTTCGCGGCATCACGCCCCACAGCGGCTTAGTCGGGAGCAGTAACAGCAGTAGCAACAACAGCATTATCATCAACGGCAGCAGCAGACTACTAGTAAATCCTCAACCTACCAGAGCGGCTCAGCAGCAGACGCAACCCCTTCTTGCCAACGCGACAACACGCGGCTATCCTTCAAGCTTTCAGGCCGCGGCGGCGACGACGGTATCGCGCCCCGGTCTCCCTCCACCGTTACAGATGAACCGAGAAGGGCAAGAGGAGGCCAAGTGGCAGCGCGAGGGTAGTGGTGGTGGTGGTGGTGGTGGTGGTGTCGCCGATGGCGGCGGCGTACATGCGTCGCGAGGGAGCGGGTTAGGATGGAGAGGAGGTGGACAGCCAGCAATGGATGCCGCCGTGGGGAGGGGGTCGGGCTTGGGCGGGTGTAACAGCAGCGGTCACATCAGCGGTAACAGCAACATCAGCGGTAACAACGGCAGTTATATCAACGGCAGCCGTAACACCAGCGGTAGCAGCGGCGGTCACGGCAACAACAGTGGTCACAACAGCGGCAATAGCGGCAGCAGGAGCGGGAGCAGGAGCGAACCCGCAGGAGACTCGGGAAAGAACGGCTATCGAGAACCGGAATATGATGTCCGGAGAAAAACGAGTGGTGAGCCTGAGGCTCCTAAGCACGGAGCAGAAGTAGCAGCAGGGGTAGCACCAGCAACAACCATGGCAGCAGCAGAAGCGACAGAAGCAGCAGCGGTGTGTGCAGCAGCAATAGCAACACCGGCCCCAGCAACGCCGGTACGGCGCAATGGGACGGAGAATGACCACGAAAGTTTTCGACAACAACCGCCGATTGCCTCAATGAAGAGCCCAACCACTGCCTCCGGTGACAACGCCCACGAAGGAGCAGCCGCCAGTTCAAGCAACAACAACAACAACAACGCTAACGTGGAGGATATGAGCTCTACCACACCCCCTTCCACCCCGAAGAGCAAGACCGCACCGTCCGAATGGCGCTTTGGCGTCGACACCTGTCCCGGAGAGCGATTAATCGATGGCAACAGAGGTGGAGCTGTCCGCGCAGTCCGGCGGCGACTGCGAGAGCGCGGCCGCGGCTCCTCCTCGGAAAGTATCCCTATCCCGTCAGAGACCACCGCAGCGGTGGCGGCGGCGGCGGAGCGACGCTCGGACAGGCGAACAAGTGTAAAAAACGCGGTGGCGGTAGATGGCGCCGCGCAGCACAACAACAACAACAACAATGCGCGAAGCACCAGCGCCCGAGATGTCGTCGTCGCAATCCCGACGGGAGATGGAGCCATACAGCACAACAACGCGATTGCGACGGAAGAAAAGGGAGCCGCGCAGCACAGCAACGCGATGACCGTGGCGGTGGGTGGAGCCACGCAGCCCAGCAGCGCGATGACGGCGGTGGAGGTAGGGAGCGCTGGAGTTGATGCTGACGCTGAAACTTGTGCCAGCGAAACTATTAACAGCGCACGCGGTAAAAGTGGGAGGGCTGAGATGGGACGCGCGGGCGTCGAGAGGCTAGCCAGCGTGTCGGCTGTGGGAAATATTGGAGGAGGGGAGATGGAAACGGGGGTGGGAGTTTCGGGAGCGGGGGCGGGGGCCGAGGGTGGGACGGGGAGGCGGCAGTCGTCGTGGTCGCTTCCCCTGCCTTCGTCAATGGGGACGGGGGTGCGCACGCAGACGACCTGGCCAGCGCGGCCGGATTCTGGGGACGGCGGGCGAAAGGTTTCGCTCGGAGGTGTTGCAGATGATGGTTCTGCTGTCGCCGACACAGAGGTGCGTGTGGGGTTTTGTTGACTGCTAACTCCTTTTTTTTGTTCAAAATCCTCCGGTGGATGGGGAAACACAGTTGTTAAGCTCACCACACACTTCAACTTATTGTCATACCTGTCCTGTGCCAATTTCGCTTGATTGCACTCGCAATCCACCGCTAGCTGGTGTATCCTTCAGTTCCCGTGGTACCGCCAGCGCTAGCTGTCCCTACCGGTGGTCCCCGTTACTACTCTGGACAGCAGCGCAAGCTGCCATTGTATACGGATGCGTGAGTAGGTGGACCCGGCGTGATAGCTGGGGATCAGGTGCGGTGGAGATAGATAAGTCAGCCGGAAGGCCATCCTTCCGGGTAGTGTGGGACTTGCGCGAGCTCACCCATTACCAAAATCCCCGACCATGAGAAAACAGCCTTCCTCCGGACTTGGTCCAGCTACGGTCCACCCAACCCATTTTGGTAGCTGTTCCTCGGTGGGTAACCGTTCACTATGGTCATTTTCATTTGCCTTCCGACGAAGCACAGTGTGCAGTGCAGGGTATAATACTTTTCACTCGTAACGGACAGATCACCGATCCCCACTTGACGATCTAGATATTTTCAGGGAAGATCTGCATGATCTAGTACACGATTCCGGGAGTTGAATCTGTACTCAACATATTTATTCAGATCCTGCACAGCATCTCATTACGGCAGCTATAAGATCTACTGTAGATGATCTATATGACCGATAAGATCTAGATCATCATCTAGATGTGATCTATATGATCTAGTGTAGATGATGTAGATGATGTAGATCATGATCTGTCCGAGGTGTGCTTGATATTTTTTAGGACTTTTCACGGGTCATGATCAGAAACATGTTTTCGACAATTTGCGGGTCTAGTCAGGTCGGGAAAGGAGGTGTTTTCGACAATTTGCGGGTCTAGTCAGGTCGGGAAAGAAGGTGGTCGAAATTTCACGGGTCCGGAAGGGAAGGGAAGGGAAGGGACGGGAAGGGAAGGAAAGGGAAGGAAAGGGAAGGGAAGGGAAGGGAAGGGAAGGGAAGGGAAGGGAAGGGAAGGGAAGAGAAGGGAAGGGAAGGGAAGGGAAGGGAAGGGAAGGGAAGGGAAGGGAAGGGAAGGGAAGGGAAGGGAAGGGAAGGGAAGGGAAGGGAAGGGAAGGGAAGGGAAGGGAAGGGAAGGGAAGGGAAGGGAAGGGAAGGGAAGGTAAGGGAAGGGAAGGGAAGGGAAGGGAAGGGAAGGGAAGGGAAGGGAAGGGAAGGGAAGGGAAGGGAAGGGAAGGGAAGGGAAGGGAAGGGAAGGGAAGGGAAGGGAAGGGAAGGGAAGGGAAGGGAAGGGAAGGGAAGGGAAGGGAAGGGAAGGGAAGGGAAGGGAAGGGAAGGGAAGGGAAGGGAAGGGAAGGAGGGAAGGGTAGGGTAGGGTAGGGTAGGGTAGGGAAGAGAAGAGAAGGAGGGTAGGGAAGAGAAGGAGGGTAGGGTAGGGAAGGGAAGGGAAGGGTAAGGTAGGGTAGGGTAGGATCGGATCGGATCGAGTCAGGCAGTTTTAACATCTCACGGGTCGTATCGGGTCGGGTCATCCTGACTCGGTTCGGCCCGCGAGAAGATATCAGACCAGCAAAAAGCCAACGTGTAGTGGAGCGAATGCTAGTGTCCCATTTTCGGCATCACGCAACACAGCCAAAAAAGTCGACACAATTAGTGAACCGAGTATATACCATCAATAACTCCCACTCTTTCAGCCAAAGCCCTTCTCCCTCCTTCCCGTTCGTGTGCTCACGTTAAGCCGCATCTACCCCTCTCCTTTTCCATAGTTAATTGTACCTAAGGACCCGTGCGACGATAAAGGTGTAACAATTCGTTCCTGTTATTGTTTTTTGAGCGACGGGGCCCTGTAGCGCCAAAATCGTCGGAATTTCATTACTTTCATGAATGTCATTCTTGTTTTGTCAATACATACAGGCTACGGTAGGGGAAGGGGGGGGGGTGGGGGGGCGTACTCATTTTTTGCTTGCCTTAGTCATTTGACCATTGACCACTCATCCCTTTCGAGACGGAGCACCGTCCCTACTCCTAATAGAGACATAGAGACGACACCTCCAACGTCTGGGCGCTCATTACGCTTCTTCCATCATACCAGGTATGTTACATACAAACTGTTTTGCTCATCCTATCCCCGTCATGTTTCGCCATGTGCGGCCACAATCTATCTCCAAGGATAGCGACCGTTTTCTCGCTACTCTCTAGTCTACCAAACTCTTCCATGTCACATCCGTCTAATATCCTCATCTCCTCCTCTAACGCATCCCGTTCCTCCTTGTATATTTCACATCCTCCTAACACTATGCCTACGGTAGGCGGCGGGTTTCCTTTGGTAGGCTTTTTTTTCGCAGTTCCTCGGGGCCACTCGCGCGAGTTGCCCTGTTCCTTTGCGGCCTTAAAAAGCTTTCGTGCTCTGTTGAAAATTTCGCGTTGCGACCGCAAGGTAATGGTAGGCTGTGCTGCGCCATAACAACAATCGCCCAAGGCCTTTTTTACGGTCTTTGTTTTTTTGCGTGTGGTACAGAGTGAGTCACTGGTGCGAGTGGATCAAACACTGTGATGAAAACGGGCGTACCCCCCCGCGCTTACCGTAGCCAAAACCAATGTTTTTGGTCGTGTACCTATTCCATGGGGTGTGTTGGGTATATTACACTTTTGTTTTTCTCCAAATCTGTCTTAGGGTGGGGTATATATATATATATGTAAAGTATAGAGAGAGCTCCTCTAGTGGCCAGGAACCGCATTTTTTTTTTGGCGCACGTCATCCCACGCTACAACGGGTGCAGAACCGGTCGCCCCGGTGGTCTGGTGGGTACCCTCGAATACTCCTGGCGTTGGTCCTTGAGTTCGATTCCCACCGTGGTGAGATTTCACTTTATTTGCAAAAATGCAAAAAAGAGGGTCAACTGCTGAGAGCGCCCAGCAGTATGGGTACGCACAATTCCACGCGAGTCAACGAGGGAAAAAAATGCTGAGTTCTTCTCGCGATGAAAAAAAGAAGGCACGTGCCGTGGTGGGGAGGGAGGAGGGCCCGCTATGCGACCCCGGATCTGAGTTCCTACTGGGAGGGAGGGCGAGAGTAGTGCGAGGATAATAAATGGGATGGAATGTACACATGTGCAAGGGCTCCGCATGGGCGCCGGCATTCGCCGGCGCCCGTGCCTCAGGTAGGGCAGAGCAGCACTTCGACAAGTTAAAGTGTAGCTGTCCGATTTGACATTCATTGAGCTTTAAAGTAATGCCGAGAGTTTAATACGAACATAAGATTATGAAGGGCATAATTTGACACCGTCATATACAACCAAGAAGGCAAGGATAGGCGAAACACACTGCTGTTGTTAAATGCACCGTCAAGTAAAAGTTGGCGTGTATCAAACAAAAACACCAAAAAGAGTATTGAGAACCTGCTTCGCCTCTATAGGGGAAACGAAAGAAGACTTGGCATCAATGAAGAGACTGCACTGCTGTCCCCGTGGCAATGGAGGTTTGAAGTCGACAGGATGCAAAGTCGGTTTGCATCAAGCGACTACATGGGGCCATGTCAGCCGGCGAGGTTTTGGAAGAAGAGCTCTGGTTATTGCCTGAAGGCTGTCGCATTGGTTGATCTGCGTGGTCACGGGCGAGAAGGAAAACGAAGAGGAGAGCTATCTCTCGTTGCGGCGGCGTTGTTTAAGATTAGATGCGGGGTGGGTTTGCTCGTACGGGAGGTTGGCGTAGCGCTTCTTCTTAGGCGGGATATGTGTATCTGCTGTCTTTGCTTCGCGGGTGCTTTCACGTTGTCGAAATCGGACGCGTCCCCTCAGTAAATAATATCCGGAGTGTCTCTACCATGACGGCTGTTGAAAGTGCCGTGTGTATTTTCTACTTGAGGCTACTATTATCTACTGGTAGTATATTTTCGTTTCGGACCATGCGATAGCGGAAAAGGTCGATGTTTAGTATTTTTCATTTCCGCCTGAAAGGCCAATTTCAGAAAAAAAATAGGCGCAGACACTCTAGTATATTCTTTCAGGATGTATGTACTATGATACTACTGCACCAACAATAAGTAATCTGTCAATAGAAGAATGGACACACAAAAAAAAAAACCCGGAAAAGGATAGGGTGGTAGCAATAACATACCTTTGCAACATTTTTTTTTTTTTATCCCATTTATTATCCTCGCACCTCTCTCGCGCTCCCTCCCGTTAGTAACTCAGATCCGGGATCAAAACAGCGGGCCCTCCTCCTCCCTCCCCACTTCGGCACGTGCCTTCATTTTTATAGCGAGAAGAAGTCAGCATTTTCTTCCCTCGTCGACTCGCGTTGAATTGTACCTACCCACGCTGCTAGGCGCTCTCAGCTGTTGATCCCTTTTTTTTGTTTTTGCATTTTTGCAAGTAAAGTCAAATCTCATCATGGTGGGAATCGAACTCCAAGACAAAAAATGTTAGTAGTATTCGAGGGTAAAACCACTAGACCACCGGGCCGGGGGCGGCTGGCTGACAATTGAATATAACAAAACAGGATCCTTGCATAGATATTACATTGCCCGAAATTGTATGATATTACGATGGTTGACGCCTCGTTACCGAGAGAGGTTTTGCCTGTGCAGTGGTGTCAGTCAACATTACTTACTGATGGAGCCTGTCCTGTGACCACGGACTTGATTATGCGAGTTAATGTGAGAACAACAGAGCAACAACAACAACAACAAAACTGCTGCTCTTGAAGCCCGGAATTTGAAAACAGCGTACCAGGTATATATCGTCGACTATTTTTTGCAGATTATTTACTGCTGTATCATCGATTGCTCGCGCACACGACATGTTGTCAAGAAGATACCTATTACTACCACTACTACTATAGATCGTGCTGTGCCATCGATTAGTACGCCACGCGTTGACCCGTTCTCGGAAAAAGAACTGCCCAGGAATCCAAAATCCAAAATCGTCGCCGCGATTCTCGGATGTGTTTCTTACCTCCCGTACGTCGTACGCGTCCGCGACCAGGTATAGGGGACGGGTAAGGAAGGCGTTGGACAGCGCCCTTCGAACAAAGTGATTTGACCGAGAAACCCTACAACACTGCTCCCACTGAGCTACTAAATCTCTCAATGACTCAGTAGCTCAGTGGGTAGTGCTACATAATATGTTAAACTACCAAAATAGCCATTCATAATGTCAGCGCGCACGCAACTAACTCATTGGGTTATGCTAAAAAACCAACCAAATATGTTTTTGAGTTCGTTAAGTAATTGTCACCAACTTCGTAAGAGGGATCTCCGGAGCTATCCCCTCTCCACGTACTACTACTACATTTAGTAGTACTCAGGAGAACACGGACGACTCTCATAATCATTCATGACGTCTCCAGCGCGCACGCTCCTGAATACCAAGTATGATCTGGGTGAGAATCGTACTCACTACACATCCTTCGTTGGTTACATAGCACTATACCCACTGAACCGAAAGGAAACGACACACAGCAGTAGTAGCTGCGATACGGCAAGCGCTTGGAGGCGGCCATGAAAAAAGCATCGTAGGGAAGAAATTTAGATGCCAATTTGGAAAACGATCCCGATTTGGAAATGTCCCTTATTTATTCGTTCAAGCTCTACATATGCCAAGATCCAATAGTAGCTCGGGCGTATACCGCCCAAAATACCAAAAAAAGCGCACTTCTCGTTTTCTCGCTCAGCGCGTCTATCCGCGTTCACGTCGAGGTGCGGAACGGATCCAGCAGGGCGAGGGGCGTTGGAGCCGCCCCCCGAAGACGGCGCTCGAACGAAGCTATTTGACCGACAATTCCAGTTCTGAGAATCGCATACTGAGGCCGAGACGAAGAAACACTCCTGACCGAATCCCCCCCAAAAAGGATGACCATATCTACATTTATATGGGTCCAGCGGTAGTTTCTGAGCTCCTAACGCAGGGATGTCAATGTTCTATTCCACCCGAAACATGACTTGGAAGGCGTTCGTTCGCGCAACCCGTCCAATATTTCTGTGCGCTACTGTATTAATAGTACTCCTATTAAATTACTATTAATAACGCATAAGAAAACTCGTAAAAATGCCCGACAGAAACCGATGTGTCCTCGTTTGAGGAGGTCAACATTAGCAACATTTGCAACATTACCAACATTAACAACACCATCAGAAACGTTTCGGTCCAAAACCGTGTCCAAGACCGTGCAACCCCTATACGAGGCCGTGGGACGAGTCGCACCTCTAGGTAGCATGGACCCACACGGTCACTATTGCGTTGCGCATACTGCAAGCGTGATCCCACCCTTTTTCTTCGCCAAGAACGTTGTCCCTTTCGCCGCGTTCGCTTGGGACGGGACACTTACACAGAGCCAGGCTACGGTAGCCAGGGGGCTGGCTCACTTCTGGGGCCTTTGCTTTTGCGGCGGCTCCTTGTCACTCGCGCGGGCGACCCCACCGCTTTTTTTTCGTCGTGCGGGTAAAAGTTCGCGATGTTAATCCGCGATGGAATGGTAAGCTAAGCTGGGCCAAACAGATCAGCTCAATCAATTTTGTCGATGAGCTACGGAGTCACTCGTGCGAGTGGCTCAAACCCACCATGAATCAGTGTTGATGGGGGTATGATACTACAATACCGTAACCGTGGTCCCCACCGCTGTACGTAATAAATAACCACAACAGCTCTGCCTGTTCGTGCCGAAATCAACGCTGAATGATGTGTCCCAGGACCTCCAGTGGGACAAGCTGCCGGACGAAGAGAGGGAGTTTGTCGACCGACTTTTCCTCGAGGTTCGGTTTCCCCTCATATCCACAGGATTTCTGTACCAAGGTGAGGCCAGGGCTTTGGTGAGGGTGGGTGCGACGGAACGCCGACTTATAATTTCACCTTCTCGTGTGCCCACGAATAGTGAATTGCGCGTGTCCGTCATCTTTGTGTGGTGTGTGCCTTCTGATTGTGTGTCGACATGCCTGTGCGCGGTACTGCCGGCTGTTCACCCCTTGAGCCCCTGACCTCTGACCTGCTCCCCCGGGTTGTGTGTGCGGCGGTGGTAGTAGTGGTATTGGTAGTGGTTTGGCTGGCCGGCAGTGACGGACATGCTCGCGGCAGTTCTTGTGTCCATGCTTTGTGTATGATATATGTATCCATGATTTGTGGAGGCTGTTTTACCCCCTGATCCCCGACCTCTACCTTCCCCCCCGGGCTTGCGTGTCCATGATTTGTATGTGGTGGTGTCGACGGTGATGATTGATTTCGCAATGATTGAGAAGCTCCGTAGTTTGTGTACGCATTCATGGTTGTGTGTGTGGTGGCGGTTGTTTTCCCCCTGACTCCCGACCTACGTCCTCCCTCGTGTTTGTCTGTTTCCATGACTTGTACGTGGTGGTAGCAGTGGTGGAGGTCGCCGTTTGCGCAGCGAAGCTCGCGGTAGTGACCGGCTTGCGTCCGCCCATAATTTTATTTTATGATACTGTGTGCTGGTGGTGGCTGTTTTCCCGCAGACCCGTAACCTACCTCCTCCCCGGTGTCTGTGTGCGTTCATGATTTGTATGCTGTGGTGTTGGCTGTTTTGCCCCTGCCCTGGCCTACGTCCTTTCTCGTGTTTGTGTGTGTCCATGATTTATGTATAGTGGTGGTGGTGGCGGCGGTGGTGGTAGCTGTGGTGGCTGTTTGCCCCTTACCCTACCGAGGGCACCTTTCCACTTATTTTCACACTATGGTTGAGGGTCACACCAAGGCTACGGTATAGTATTAGTATTAATAGTATCATATCCTCTTTATCACCACTGGGTTTGGACCAGTCGCACGAGTAACTCTGTACCTCACTGGCAAGAATAGTGTAGGCCATGTTTTAGGCGCAGCAAGAATAGTGTGGGCGATGTTTCAAGGGCGCAGCGTGGCTTACCGTTCCATTGCGGATTCGAATCGGTAACTTCAAACAGCAAACGAACAGGGGGGTCACTCGCGCGAGTGACCCGAGCCACTGCGACAAAGCCCCCCCCCAACCCCCCCCCCCCCTACGAGGGTCTATGGTCATACGACGACGGCCATGCACAAGCTGAGTACCCCCCCCCGTCCCCGTCCCCGTCCCTACTGTAGCAGTGGTCGTCGCTGTGTACCATTCGAATATGAAATGACCGTAACTCTAACCCCAACCAAATGTACCAACCTTTAGGCCGAGCGCCATCAACCAGAGTGTCCGATGGGTGATGTCCTCTGCTGAACCTCTCGCGTTTGTATGTGTCTGTGCTTGGTGGTGGTGGTGGTGGTGGTGGTGGCGGTGGCGGCGGTTACGTGTATCAGTGGTGGAGAAGTCCGCGGTGGTGGCTGACAGCCTAGTCGTGCAGAGGCTGCTGCACGAGGCGTACCGGTTCCAAGCGATCAGGCCGGACGCGGCCGACGTGGACGAGCACTTCCCCGGCAACCCCCGAGTCAAGGTGCGGTCACGATGAAAAGTTAATATACTTCAGTAGTATTGGTAGTAGTACTATTAGTAGTGGTAATAATAGTAGTAGTAATAGTAATAGTCATAGTCGTAGTGGTAGTAATATTAGTAGTAGTAATATTAGTATAGTGGTGGTGGCCCAGCTTTGAAGTTGTGCCACCCCCGGGTTTTCCAAGCAACTACGTTCCGAAGGGGAACCTTGTAATTGTGAGCGGCTTACTATTGGTGTGCCATCTCGCCAGTCCTAGCTTCATTGATACATACGTACGCGTCTTGCATCAAGTCTGGTTTTGAGAGGCGGGCTATGGTAGAGGAAAAGCGCGGCGTTTTGCATTTATAGGATTCTTCACTTGAGGAAGCTGTACACTATTGTATTAGTACCTGCTACTTTACATGTATACCTTCACCGAAAAACTGATTTTGAGCAAAGCCGAAAGTGTCTACCCGATGGACAAACGCGTGGCCGCCCCCAGGCGTATGTGCAAGCAAAAACAAACCATTTTTTTTGCGAAAACATGAGTGAAATTCCCGGCGAATTTTTGGGTCAGGGAGCGGTTTGTCGTTCAGAAACGAAACGAAAAAAAGAGGGCCCAAATATGCAACCTCTATCGTAGTAGCGCGCGCCTTCACCTATGTGACTGTGCCTTCACCTATGTGAGTGTCCTGTCCGCATTTTCCGGTCTGGGTTATCGTAGTGGCGACACATGCTTCGGTACATGTGCAAATACAATACTCAAATGCCTGGCTTGGCTCGCCAACCCAGCTCAAATGCCTGGCTTTGGCTGGGCAATCCAGGATCTACCTCATGTCTGCCAACGTTATCAGCAAGAGGCCCAACTCGCTTACGGTCGGCGTGCCCTTGCTATAGCCTGCACGCGACGAGCTGCACCCCGAGACTGGTCCTGGCGGGCTCGTTTCCCTTTTTCTACAATCCCCTGCCACCCCGATTCCCGACGCAGACATGCTTCATTCTCTCTATCAAACACAGCAAAACATCGCTTTGTCTGTTGCTTTGTTTTCTTGCGCTTTGCAGACAAAGCTAGACCCCCTGTTTCTGAGTGGTCCTTACTTGAGGAGCTCTATTCACCCTGCACACCCTACACCCTACGTCCTACGCCCTACGCCCTGAAACCTGATTTTGATCCCACAAAAAACGATGTGTAACCCCGTGAACAATCGATGCCACGGCCAAGGTACACATATCATATCGTACAACGAATAATGCAGCAAAACAAGGTTGATACGAACCATCATTTCCATGGGCGAGGGACACATATACACATCATACCCCTACAACGAAGGATGCGGCAAGACAAGTTTCATGTTTGGTCTGAACGTTGTAGGTTATAACCCTTTCGAGGCCCGCTAATATCATAGCCACAACAACAAAAGCCGACGATTGATTTCGATACTTGACGCGTCTACCACCAGCAGCGTGAGAACGCAAGCGGTACGAGTAGGGCGGATCATGCTGCTTCGCCCGTCCCGTAGGAGAGGGTTTCGCATCGTTGTCGTTCGGACAGCAATGCTATTATCGTCGACTATTACTGTTAATATTGATAGTAGTGGCCGATATCGTCGTCGTCAAGTTTTCCCTCTCACGTACCAAAGAGGTTAAGAACCACGTCGTTCAGACTTTATTTTTTTAGCGAAAAATGCTGATGTTGCCTCTATCGTACGTAGCACGCGCCTGGTGTTGCATTAGTTGTTGTGGTGGTGGTGGTGGTGGTGGTGGTGGTGGTGGTGGTGGTGGTGGTGGTGGTGGTGATGGTGATGGTGGTGGTGGTGGTGGTGGTGGTGGTGGTGGTGGTGATGGTAGTGGTGGTGGTGTTGGTGGTGTCGGTGTTGGTGTTGGTGTTGGTGTTGGTGTTGTCAATTTAACTGCTACAGTAGTGTTATTTTACTTGCCGTCTAACAATGGACCGCATTATCTTCAAGGTCGACTACTCATAAACATTCCCAGAAAAATATGAAAAATAAAACGAAAGAGAAAAAACCAAGACAGGAAACCCATGCACGAATTCTTCCCTTCCCTTCCGTTCTTTACCCGCTTCCGGCCTAGCAGTTATCTTATTTATGCCCCTGCTGCCCTTGCTCCTCCGACCTTCCTTCGCGTGACGTGCTCGTATTGCTGCCTTTTTGCTCTACCGTGGTATTTTATCAACTGTAGTACCGTGGGCATGAGCGCGTGCTCTTCGGAGAAGGCGACGGATGCGTGGGGACGGTGGATGACTACAGCTCTTCCGTGTCAGAGGTGAACATAACAGCATGATATGATGGCGCCCCGTTGAATGTTCACGCCTTCACCCCTGGAAACCCGCTTTTGGGACAAAAGTACTTGGAATTGTTATAGGGAGGGGTTTCAGGGCTCTAAAGGGGTTTAAGAGTTCGGAAACCGAGCCAAGAATATTCCGTGGTTTTGTTGTGATTAATTCGCAGGCGTTTAGGTTCATTATGTTTTGGGGACGGTGGACGACTATAGCTCTTCCCTGCCAAAGGTGAACACACAAGTACAATAACGCTTCGTCGAATGACTTGCTGACCCCCCCCACCCAAGCTTGATTGTAGTTTACTATAGTACAGAGAGAAATGACGAAGACCCAAAGTTACGATTATGCTGGACTACAAGGGCTCTGCCAAGCCGGCACCCATGCTTGGGATAGGCTAAAAATCCTGGTGTTATGTTTGTGTCTCATGCTGTTTACACACGTACTTGCAGGATCAAGTATATACCACGAATATATATATATATATATGAGTGTATTTTCATTTTTTATAAAATATACATTGTAGCTTCTAATTGTTTCGCATGCCAAGGGTTGGAGTAGGATGAAGACACTGCTTCACACATGATGTACAGGACGAAGGCAGGATGGGATAAAACTATTAATATACTGAAGACGATGAGATGTTTGTGCAGTGCACGACTACACAGTAAGTGCTTGGGACGACAGAACCCAGTCTCACTTTCCAGTTATCACAGTAGTGGTTGCTGAAATATTATTTTTCTCCACCAGTCTCAGCTCTTCAGACTTGTTTCGTTTGGCGGTCATCATATTGCGACAACTAAACAAAGATGAGTATCGGCCCTTCAATATATCGGACTCAAAGGTGGCGTATGTAGTTAAAATGGTTTTTACCTGATAGTTGGAGTACTGCGTGTCAGTTCTTATACTTTGGGGTTGGAATTTGATGGACAACTACAGCTCTCTCCTGTCAGAGGTGGATCAAGAAACGCCCCAAGTTGTTGATGTTTTTGAGCAAAACCCTCTTGTGTGCAAACCCCAGTCCTCTCAAGACTTGATTGGTGTTGTTCTGTCAATAGACACCGATGACGCGTGCTACAATAATAACAATGGTAGCACTTTTCACGAAAACATTTTCTGAACGATGGAGGGGGCTCCAGTACCCCTTTACAGCCCCTAAATCCCTCCCTATACTAACTTCAAGTAATTTTGCCCAAGAGGGTTTCCAGTCGTAAAGGCGTTAACCCAAATTAGTCCCAATTTCGTCATTCTTGTTTTGCAAAGTGTTTGTTTTTTGTGTACCTACCAGGTTTTTTGACCGGGTTGCGCTTTCAGTTTTTGCTTTAAAAAAACACTTTTCGGGTGGGGTGTAGAGTAGAGTTGATCAAGCGTTCATCAAGCCAAGAACTTTGCAGGGCAAACAAACACAATGGCTGGTGCACCTCCACCGTACTAATAGATTAGTACTATTAATAGTAGTACTAGTAGTGCTAGTAGTACTAGTAGCAGTCTGTGTCCGGTGTAACTTGTGCCATGATGTGTGCCATAATGAGCCGTTTTTGTGTAGTGGCTTGTCACGACTTGGCCTGGCGTGGGCATGACCTGGTCCGGCCTGGCTTTTTTCCTCATGGCGTCTTCCTTTTTTGTGCCGTTATTGCGAAAAATAGGTGCATCTCGTGGAGAACGTGCAGCGGAGGGACGGGAAGTACTGGCTCCCTGGCCAGCCGGAAGAGGCGTACTTCTGTGTTCGGGTATGAAATCATACGAGCCATCAGTCGCTCGGTTCGACCCTTCTCTCGGGACTGTACCGCAATAATGCAATAATGCAATAATGTAATAATACAATAATGCAATAATGCAATAATGCAATAATGCAATAATGCAATAATAATCATTTCACGCTAACTCCAAGCAGAGTGTTCCGAGGCGTGCTACGATAGTCATAGCACGTTTTGGCTGACCTTATCATCAATCTGGGCGCTAATACAAAAACTGTTGCGGTATGAATATGAACATCACACGTTTCTTATATTTAAGCCCAGATTGGTGTGAATTTTTACGGGGCTCCTTAACCCCACATCGTGAGAACGCCGTTCTTCTTTAGTAAAACTATTTCGTTGTATTCCTAGCCCATGGGATTGTTTACCGGGTGCATAGCGCTTTCATGGCTGTTCTCAAGGTCAGTTTGTTGGGTGACGAGTACAGAGCTCTGCTGAAGCGAGGAGCCCCCGAAGAAAGACGGCTTGCCTCTATCGTAGTAACTCTATCGTAGTAACTCTATCGTAGTAACTCTATCGTAGTAACTCTATCGTAGTAACTCTATCGTAGTAACTCTATCGTAGTAACTCTATCGTAGTAACTCTATCGTAGTAACTCTATCGTAGTAACTCTATCGTAGTAACTCTATCGTAGTAACTCTATCGTAGTAACTCTATCGTAGTAACTCTATCGTAGTAACTCTATCGTAGTAACTCTATCGTAGTAACTCTATCGTAGTAATGAGTCGTTCTACGGTACGAGCCCCCCCAACGTTTTCTTTAATGGAATCGCCGGTTTCGAAACCAGCTCCCCGGCCGTACCTCCTGAAATACGGTGGTGCCCCTTGTCACCCCGACGTCATTGTTCGATAGTCCATTGCAAGCAAGAAAATATATGGATAGACCTTGATTTGATAGCAACCTTCCTCATGGCGAGCAGCCATGAAACGTTCGTTAAAAAAATCGCTGATTTTTTGGGGGGGCTATCGTAGAATCAGTCTAATGAAGCCCGTGGTCACAGGACAGGCTCCAGGTACTCTGGGGTGGAAAAAATACCCAAGGGCAAACACAAAGTGTACCAAAAGTGGGACACGCTTACGAGTATTACATCATAGCTCAAGCCCGACATATACAGTAGCGAGACGCGCGCTACGTTCAGAGGCATTACTAGCACCTTCTTTTTTCGTATTCTGTAGCAGGTATGACGGGCCCCCCTTGCCCCAAGATGATGGGAATACCAGTACCAGTGGCACTCTTGTTTTTTTTTTTGCAGTATCATATGGTTTTTCGTAGGGGGCTATGATAAGCCGTGTTGGGTTTTGTCCATGAAGTTGCACGTTTAATTTGCTCGAAATGAGTTGTTTTTGGTGGGGTATTGAGTACTTGATCAAGCCAAGAACCTTGCAGGGCAAAAAATAACCTTCTGTACCGTATCAGTCGTCCAAGATAAGACCATTGTGGCGACGAGACCATTGCGGAGATAGGACCGTTGTGGAGATATGATCATTGTGGAGATAAGACATTGTTGAGATAAGGCCATTGTGGAGGTAAGACCATTGTGAAGATAAGACCATTGTGGAGATAAGACCATTGTTGAGATAATACCGTTGTCGAGATAAGACCACCTAACTTGGCTTTTGACGGGGTTGTATTGAAGCGGGTACATCACCGTAGTATCGTGCGATACTTCCACCTCAACACACCTTGCAAAACATGACGAGGTGTTTATATGCTTCGAGTACTGGCTGCTGAAGATATGAGGAGACGGCAGTTTTGGGAGCCGTGGTCACACCGTATAGGATATACCGTACTAAAACCTAGTATCTTACGTCTAGACGGCCACCCGTCACAGCTAAACTCATTAAATAGACGCATGCTACGACAGAGGTGCACCATTTTGATTCCGAGACAACTTTTCGCTTGAGTAGCTCTAGTACCTCTCCCAAAATCTGATTTGGGGAAAAATAAAATTGCTAACCAATGAACAATCTTCATGGCCTAGGTATATATAACGATAGGTGTGAAAAACATAAACGAGAATCCCGACGATTTTGGGTTATAACCCTTTTAGCACCGCACTCCCTACGTGGGGACAAACTACTTGGAGTTAGACTAGGTTCATTTTAGGAGTTAAAATGGGTAAATTAAGGAGCCCCGTCATTCTGAAAACGTCAAGTGCTATAATACTATTAATAGCACCTATACTATTAATAGCAACTATACTATTAATAGCACCTTTTATCGTAGCACGCGCCAGTACGAGTTTCGACGAAATTCTCGATCTCACAGCTGAAAAGTCGTTTTTTGTCTTTTCCTTCTTCATTTGAAAAAAGACATACATATGAACTCTTTGTGTTTGCTGTTTTTCGAGTACGTATAGTATGTACGTGTCGTATGTATCTAGTCGTAACACTTACTTTTTACGTGGTGCTTGCGCGGAAAAGCTTGTCAAGAGTATAATGGCATAATGGCAAGAAGAGCTTTACCTGCAGTAGTACGTGTCGGGGCATGATATCATACCGCCATACTGTACAAGGGAAGACGCCTGTGACCATGGCTTGTGTGTTCGAACGCATGGTATCAACATTGAAGATAATCATTTCCCGCCCCGCCCCGCCCCCTCTTCCTCGCCTGCTGTCCCCTCTTCCCCCTCTTCCCTTCCCATGCCTGTCTGATTGTTGTTTGTTCGTTGTTTGTGTTGACGTGTGGACGAAAGTTGGACCGCGTGCGGCGGATTACCAAGTTCCGGTTCCAAAACCGTTACAGCGAGGAGTTCGAGGTTGCTGTTCGCCGCACTAGGAGGGAAGAGTGGCAGGTAAGCGGGGTGTTCACCACTCTTGACACGTCGGACAGACGATCGATCTATCCCCGCTGCATGATTTACCATATCTGTCAGATAATATCTGTACGGTCTAGCTCATGTTTTTGGGTGGGAGCCGTACGATCTGCATAATCTAGCTCATTCTTCCGGGGTTGGATCTGTACTCCGCACATACAGATCCTGCACAACCTTCCATAACGGCAGGTATAGGATCTGCTGTAGATTATCTAAACGATAAAAAAATAGATCGTGGTCTGGCCGAGGTGTGCTAGCTATGATTAGATCGTGACATGTCCCATAGATGATTTAGATCGTGACATGTCCGAGGTGTGCTATCTATGATCTAGATCGTGATCTGTCCGAGTTGTGCTAGCTATGATCTAGATGGTGATCTGTCCGAGGTGTGCTAGCTATGATTTAGGATCTGTCCGAGGTGTTGGGTTTTTCCCTCCCGAGTCCCAAAGGTGTTATCAACGGGGATGCGTGTTACGGCTAAAACAAGTGCGAACATCAGCCATTCGCCGTAGAATGACGAAAATGCGCGAACGGCATTCCGAAACGGTCCGTCAATCGAAAATTCATGAAGGAAAGGTGTCGAAATATTGGGAGGTCTTCAGTACTTGTGGAGGTGTTTTCCCGCCAGGGATGAAACTTCAAAGTTCCGCGATCGGCAGGTGTAGGTCTGCTGTAGATGATCTAGATGACATATATGATTTGTATGATCTGTATGTGCGAGGTGTGTTATTTTTAATAGCTACTCTTCCTGTTGATATCGTGTTGCGAGATACCAACCTTGGGTAAAAATCGGGTAGGAAAACTTATAAATATTGATGTAAGTATTGAAACCGGGGAAACATCACAATCCAAACGAGGCCCACCAAACCCATGAAACGTAGCGAAAACAAAAAAGTTTTAAAAATAGGCGTTTTCTTTTCGCATCCTTTTTTTATTTATATTTTGAAACCTATTTTTCGGTGGGTTGGTTGTGGTTGGCCTTGGGGTTATTATGACATTCAGCGGGTTAAAAAGGTTTTTACTTTTTTTTCAACCTTGAACAGAGGCTGGGAAAAAAATCGCAAACGCTCTAATGGCGTTCGATTTCTATTACATACGCGTTGTGATTCATATTCTGTGGTTGAACGATAGACTTTGATTGCAGCGGCATGGCAGTGGTTGATTGATCGCGTAAGTGGCACTACCAAGTGGATACAGCGCTGGACGGTGTTGGTAACAAGTTCGCCCCCCGGATATTTGGGGCGGTGGGCTGTTTGCGTTTGCGAGCCAGAAAGCGCTTCCTGATCGGATCGAGGTACGGGCGTAGGCCCAACCCAACCCTTAACCCTAACCCTAACCCTAACCCTAACCCCAACCCGGACCCAAAGCGAGCGAGAAACGGGCGATAAACGCGGTTGCGCCGCTTTTGGAAATTTATTTATTATTCCGATCTGCGGACCACCACATAGCCCTCGGCCAATGAGAGATCGTGAAAACTACCCTCCAAGATCCGGGCGGCACACCACATTGCACATTGCACATTGCACATTGTTAGGTCTTCTGGTGCTGGCAGACTGCTAGAACACGTGAACAGACAGTGTGCTGCTGCCAGTTGCAGCAGCTGCTGGGCCAGGTATTTGTGATATCTGGTAGTCTGATGCGACGAAAACAGCCCATATTAAAGTCCTGTTAAAGCCATACCACGCTATTGATAGGGGTGCAGCAGATTCTAATAATTTTCTGAGCTTCTAAGATGAGGATATCACTATCTCACTACCTCACAAGATACCTGGCTTCGAAGACATTCGTTTGCGCAACCCGACCCCTTTTTCCTTTTAGCCAGCCGTAAAAGAAAAAGATGCTCGTGATATTGTATCATGCTTTTATCATGCTCCCCGGATAGTTACGCAGTTGAGGCGGTTTAACCTATCATATCAGAAGGTGAGAAGGTGAGAAGGTCAGAAGGTCAGAAGGTCAGAAAAGTTTGATCTTGAAAGTGCAACCCCTACCGTGAGATGATGCCTCCCTTTGAGGATTTCAGAGGGAAACCTTCACACCTCGCACAGGTCATGATCTAGATCATCTACAGATCATCTACAGATAATCTAAGTAGATCCTATATCTGTCGTTCCGAGATGTTGTGCGGGACCTGTATATGTAGAGAGTGCAGATCCAACCCTGGAAATAACCGTTTGTTAGATCATGCGGGTCGTACGCCCCCTTCCCGATAACATGAGCTATAGACCATGCAGATGTTCCCTGACATATCTAGATCATCAAGTGGGGAGCTCATCGGTGATCTGTCCGACGTGTGGAACGTGTTTGGGCGCATGCAACGATAGAGGTATAATTGTATACCTCTTGTTGGCTTGATACATTTTGTGATTGACGGGAGCTTCTTAGACGAAGATCGTCGGGATTTTTTTTGGGTGATTGTTTCGTTGTATACTTCGGTAGTTGGTTAGGTCATGGGCTTATTCATCGGACGTACTCGCTCGTGGCACTGTTGTGTTTTCCCAAATGAGTTTTTGGGAGAGGACTAGAGCTTCTCAAACGAGGAGCCTAAGACCAAAAACGGCACACCTTCATATCCCTCTACCGTAGTATGCGTCTCTGTCGAGAACACATGACCACATGACGATCACAGTAGCATGATCACGGTAGCATCGGCCACACACAGTTAGCCCAGGTTGCTGGCTGGGATAGGACGCGTGTCCGAACTGTTATGAAAAGAGGTATATGTAAACAAAAAAATAGCAGCCGTCGACGCACAGTCAAGCAATTGACGGAAGGTTTATTTTCGGAGCGACCGCACTGAAAAAAACGTCCAGGAAGAACACAGAAGCGTGCTACGATCGATATTATAGAGGTAGCACTTTTTGGCTAAAATTTCGATTTTTCGTTCTCCATTTTCGTTTTCGATTCTCAGTTTTCATATTCATTTTTCATTTTCATTTTCGGTTCGGATTTTTTCAAAATCTTTTTTTGTTGTCGAACTTACGTGTCCGTATGTTTGTTTTCTTCGTGTTTGTGGCGCGCGAAGGTGATCGTTCCTAGGCAACCGAGCGGAGGGCACAAGGACGTTAAGGAGCTCGACCTGACACGCAAGCGGGTGAAAGCCAGGCACGTCAAGATTTCTCTCAGAGGCCGGAAGCGATCATGCTACAACACCTCGCTTTACTGGACCGAGCTGCTGGGCTTTTGACCGAGACCTGCTTCAAGCTGCCTGGTATTACTTAAGCTATTGACAGAGCTCTGTGTCAACTATTGTTTTTCACCGAGCTGCGATTTCTAGTTTGTTCGTTGGATTGCTATAATCTATTGACGGAGCTGCACCGCGCTGCTGGGCTTTTGACCCCGAGAGCTGTCTAAAGCTATACCGACGGAGCTCTGTGCTCTTTACTGTTTTTTCACTAAGCTGCGGTTTGTATTTGTTTCGTGGCGTTGCTATAAGCTGCGAACTGACGAAGCTGCAATTTGTAGACGTTTCACCGAGCTGCTGGGTTTAACTGAGAGCTGTTATATACAGTTCAGGACGGAAATGTAATATCCATTTGAGAGTGTTATTTATACCTCAACGGTCTTTATATTTCGGTCCAGAGTGGTATTTTTTGCTGTGTTAGTGAGCGAGCTGCTCTCTGTTTTTGACAAGAGCTGCTATCAATAGGCTTTTGGGTGATCAAGCTACTAGCATTTCAAGGCGAGGCGTTCGGCTTTTGGGTGAACGAGCTGCTTGGTGTTTGACTGAGGCGCTGGATTATTTTGAGCCAACTAGTACTATTAGTAGGATATTGACCGGGCCATGACGAATAGGCGTTTGAGAGAGCTGCTATCCTGTTGACCGAGTTGCTATTGATGGGCTTTCCTATATCAGTCACATCAGGTCCCATTTAATTAAGATCTGCCTTCCAGGGCAGACAGATCGCTGATCTATATGATCTGAATGGTCCATAGATCATGTTGCCGGATGGGGGGCGGATGATGTAAAATTATCTAGTACACGTTTCCTGGGTTTTGCAGATCCTGCGTACATATCGCAACCACAGATCATCATCTAGATCATCTAGATCGTGCTTTTGTCTGTTGTGTGTAGACTTTTGAGTGAACGGCTGCTGCCGTTTATAGGCCGTGCTGCTATGAATAGCTTTTGTAGCTGCTGATTGACAGCTGCCTTTTATAGTCTTTTTTTGAGCTTTGTTAGTAGCCGCTATTTTTTAGGATTTTTAGTTATTAACTAGCTCTGCTCTTCATAGGCCTTTCATTTATTGATAGCTGCTGTTTATACAACTGGTGGGCGTTTGATCGTGCTGCCTGACTTTGGAGCGGTGATTGTTTTTGACTTTGGAGCTGCTATTAATAGGCTCTTGATCGAGCGCTACTATACACTCGAGCTTTTGGCCGAGAGCTGCTGTTCACATGAGCTCTCCTGACCGAGAATTGCTATTCATAGCTTTTTGCACAGCTGCCATGAATATATAAATATATATGTGTTTTTTCCGAACCGCTAGGTTTTTGATTGACCAAGATGCTATAAGCATCAAATGCGCGTATAGCACGCGCGTCTTGCAAATATGAGGACCGACACAACGATCGATCTCACGGCTGAGGTGTTTTTTTTTTGTGAAAAGCTATTGATCAAGATAGGCTATATATAATATACAGGCCAAAACTCCTACAGTAGTAGGTTTTTGACCGAGCTGCTAGGTATTTGATTGAGCAGCTATAACTTGGGTTGACCGAGAGCTGCTACGATCTGTTGGCCGAGCTGGCATTTGCTGATTTTTGATTGAGCTGCTATACGCTATTGGCTGAGAGCTGCGATAAGCTAATGGCAGAAAGCCGACATGCTAAAAGCTATTGGCCGGAACGCTATCGACATATTTTTTTATTGAGCTGCTATACGCCATGACCGAGAGCGGCTAGCGTATACCAGGTATAACTCATTGATTGGACTGCTACACCCAACGAGTATTGGCCGAGAGCTACCGCGAGTAGCTATTGGGCGAGCCGCTAGGTTTCGACTGGGATGCTATTACGGCAGGAAGTTTGTGGCTGGTCCTGTCCTACACTTCTAAGGCGAGCCGCTATTTATAGGGTTTCGACCGAGAGCTGCTAGGCTTTCCCTTGGCGGGGGAGGGGGGGGGGGTATCGTTCTTTTTACGTGACCGTGTAGTCTTCAGACCATAGGCCATCGAACACCCACAATGCTGTGGGGCGGAGCACGTCGGCTTTTTACCGACCAGACAGACAATGGTTGTGCCGAGCGCGAAACGCCGTGAGGTGTTCGGCGAGTTTCATGAAGGGTGAACCGCATTTTACTATGAGCCGTTTGTTGAGGCGGACTCCGGCACCTTGCGCGTACTTTCTTGCATATGGAAAATTGGCAGCATCGAATGGCTCGATTTGTTTTTCGGGTTGGCCCCTCCCAGAGACAGCAGTGGGTGTGAACGGTGTAACTCCATCATGGGTGCCCCTGACCATATATGACCCAGTACCTGATACGATTGTTCCTAGGGGGGGGTAAAACGACTCGTCGAGAGAGAAAAAACAATCCAGAATTTCTGGATGCGGGGGGTGGGATCTTATAAGCTATCTCAACCAAGCTGTTAAGTTTTTCCCGAACCACTACTTTTGGGTTTCGACTTGGGACTGTTAAGTCTATTGTGTGTGTGGGGGGGGGAGGCTAAAAAGCCTCGACAGGGAAAAACATATGGAATTTATGGAAGCTCGGGGGGGGGGGGAGGGGGGGGGGGGGGACGAGCGGTGGGGTGGGTTCGGTGATGGAAGAGGAAACGGGTTTAGGTAGTCGTCGGTCGGTAATTTTTTTACATCAAGATGGTGTCCGATGCCGGCCGTTTCTTTCTTTTATCGTGAGCGTCCTGAGAGCTGAACAGGGAAGGGTTCGGGATGAAGAACCTGACCTTATTTGCATGCCCACACCTGGAAGGCGGGTGGGGGGGGGGGGGGGGGGGGGCGCTTGGAAGACGGTAAGGGGGGTGGGTACTCATTTCATGCACAGCCGTAGTCACATGACCTTGACCCTCGCATCCCTACAACACCGGAACTGAGCTCGTCGGTTTTTCACCGATAAGGCAGGCATTGCATGCACCAACGAGAAGCGCTGTAAGGTGTTGGGCGTCTCTTGCACTGCATCCTACTAAAAAACCACCTGTCGGGCGCGCTTCCTCACTTTGCACCTTGTTGTGAGAGGGGGTTGTCGGTGGTTTTTGCGCGCACACGCTTGCAAGGCGGTTGAGCGGGGGAGGGGAAGTGGGGGCGAGGGTTTTTGGGCGCCCACACTCCACACTCTGAAGGCCGTTGGGGCAGGGGGGGGTATTTTGCGTCCACGCTTGGAAGGCAGTTGGGGGGGGGACAGGGGGCGTTTTTTGCGTTTCCACGCTGGAAGGCAGTAGGGGCTAACGAACGCAGGGCTGGGGGGGGGGAGGGCCCGATGTTATTTCTGCGCCTACGCTTGGAAGGCGGCAAGGGGGCGGGGGGGCGAGGAGGGGTGGCGGAAACCGCGCTGTCATGTTATGCTGTGAAAGGTGCATGGTGCATGCTGTGTAGCGCGTGGCACGGGCATGCGTAGTCCGGTGCCATGCGGTGCGTCTTCATGCGTGGTGCGGTGTGGTGCGGTGCGGTGCGGTGCGGTGCGGTGCGGTGCGGTGCGGTGCGGTGCGGTGCGGTGCGGTGCGGTGCGGTGCGGTGCGGTGCGGTGCGGTGCGGTGCGGTGCGGTGCGGTGCGGTGCGGTGCGGTGCGGTGCGGTGCGGTGCGGTGCAGTTGCAGTTTTTTGTGGTGCGACGAGTGGTACATGCGTTGCGCGGTGCGGTGCGTGTTGCGATACCGTGCGATGCCGTGAGATGCGCTGCTGTGTGCTACATTCGTGGTGCTGTGCGGTGCTGTGCGGTGCTGTGCGGTGCTGTGCGGTGCTGTGCGGTGCTGTGCGGTGCTGTGCGGTGCTGTGCGGTGCTGTGCGGTGCTGTGCGGTGCTGTGCGGTGCTGTGCGGTGCTGTGCGGTGCTGTGCTGTGCGGTGCTGTGCGGTGCTGTGCGGTGCTGTGCGGTGCTGTGCGGTGCTGTGCTGTGCGGTGCTGTGCGGTGCTGTGCGGTGCTGTGCGGTGCTGTGCGGTGCTGTGCGGTGCTGTGCGGTGCTGTGCGGTGCTGTGCGGTGCTGTGCGGTGCTGTGCGGTGCTGTGCGGTGTTGTGCGGTGCTGTGCGGTGCTGTGCGGTGCTGTGCGGTGCTGTGCGGTGCTGAGCGGAGCCGATGCGGTGCTGTGTGGTATCTGCGAGGTGCGGTGCGTGGCAAGGTGCATGGTGCGGTGCTATGCTGTGCAGTGCGATGCGGTGTCACGCGGTGCTGTGCCCTGCGGTGCAGTGCGTTGTACACGCGTGGTCCAGCGTGTCGAGGTGCAGTGCGGAGTGGATGCGCCGTGCGGTGCGTGGTGCGGTCCTGTGCGGTGCTGTACAGTGCGAGGCGGTGTGACGCGACGCTTTGTGTTGCGTGCTGTGTGGTGCGAGGTACATGCCCGGTGTGGTGCGGTGCAGCACGGTACTGTGCTATGCTTTGCTGTGATGTGCTGTGCTGTGTGGTGTGATTACCCATTCAGATCGCACACGGGTGATTATAACGAGGACACGAAGCAAATAAAAAATACTGCTTTCTCGTTTTTTGAACGACGGAAGACCCAGGAGCTTAGGTGGAGGGCTTTCACTTTGCGTGGGGCTTTTTTTGCAGTGGCTCGGAGTCACTCGCGAGAGTGACCCCCTGTTTCGTTTGCGATCTGTGGCTTTCGCGCCGTTTTCAATTGGCGACATGAATCCACAATGGAATGGTAAGCTACATTATTGCGCCAACAACAACGCCTAATGCCCAAGAGTGCCTAAGGTACAGAGTCACTCGTTCGTGTGAGTTGATCGTTGTGTGAGTTGATCAAAGTCCGGTTGCAAAAATGGGGGTATGGTACTACAAGACCCTAGCCGCCGGCGCTAGGGGCTCTCAGTCGCTGAAAATGAAGACACCAAATGCTAAATATGCCCCTCCCTACCGCAGCCTTGTTGGTACCATTGTCGAAATTATTAGCACCGTGTATTAACACTAACATTCTTAGTACAAACCGTTGACTTTATATGGACATAATATTACAGGTAGGGGAGTGAGGGAGGCAAGAAGGGATGGGGGGAGGAGGGGGGGGGAGGTCGGAAAGGAAGGGGAGGGAGGGAGGGAAGGAGGGAGGAGGGGGTGGGGTGGACATGTATATAGTTCGTTTCCGCGTCTTCGTGTTGAAGCTGGGCTGCACGTAATTTCGCCCAAGTTTTTGCTACTGCAGAAGACGGTCCACGTCCACGCTGACTTCAAGTAGTTTGAGACAGTTGCCCTAAAATGAAGCATCCCCCCCCCCCAATGGGGACGTAATTCTAACGGGTTGTCAGTGTGAGCAGACCGCTGCTGTGCGATTAGACGGCGTGTGATGGGGTGAGGAAGGCTTGCTTTGGGTGGTGGGAGGGGGAACAACCCGGCCTTTTACCAGTACGGAAAGAAGCAGCGTGTGGGGTAGATTTATTTTAGGTTTGTTTTTGTGTGCTGGTGCCATCTCTTACAACAACAACAGTTGCTTTTTTTTTTCTCTTCTGAAAGCAATGGAGGCTCCAGCACGTTCGCAGACGTGATTCCTTTTACTTTCTGAAAATGGAGGTTTCAATACCTTTTCCCACGCGTTTTTTTTCTTGTTATGGAAATCTGGGTTTTGGAACCTATCTTCACGGGCGTGTTTGCATTTTTTTTTGTTACAGGAATCAGTAAAAATGACAGCAGCCGGCAGTTTAGGTCTGTGATGGACGGCCGTCTATACGTGAATATACTAGGTTTTAGTATGGTATATTCTAACGGTGTGACCGACGGCTCCCAAAACTCCCGTCTCCTGATGTCTTTGGGAGTCAGAAGTCGAAACAAATAAACACCTCGTCTCGTTTTGCAAGGTGTGTAAGGAAGGAAGCATCGCACGACACTACGGTGATATACCCTCTTGAAGACCACCCCGTCACAAGCGAATTTAGGTAGTCGTATATCTACAATGGTGTTATTTGTACAATGGTGTTATTATCTGTACAAAGGTGTTATCTGTACAACAATGGCCCTATCTCCGCAATGCCCTTATCTTTGACGACTGAAGATATTGATCATGTACTAATTCCAAGTAGTATTCGTTTCGTGACAATAAGCTGACTTACCCGTTCTTATCCACCGAACAGGCTTGAAAACCGGATGGTCTTAAAATGGTACCAGTACGCCACCAAATAGGTCTACAGTGCCAACTGAGTGGCGCCAAATATGTTTTCAGCACTACAGAGTAGCAGCAGAAGTAAATAGCGGTATACTTGCAGTAGGTGTAGTTCCAGAGGCGTGGGATAGTCTTTGGGGTTCAAAAAGGGGGCTTTTATGCGGAGGGGGGGGGGGTGCAAATGCTAGTATAGGGAAGGAAGGAAGACGACCCTAATATCAAATTACATTACGGCTTCTCCAAAGTCGACGGAGACTTTTTTACGTGAGGGGAGAGGGAAGCAAATACAAATGACTTGGTTAATGGATGGAAATCTCATCCCTACAACATGGTGGGTTCTCCTTGGCGCCTAGTGGAAAAGGTTTTTTTTTTTGTGTGTGGGGGGTGCTTCAGATAAAATGACTGGGATTTAGTGAGATATATTGTTTACTGTTTAGAAAGAGTTAAGGGAGAAGACTTCTATTTGGAGGGGGGAGAAGAGAGGGTAGCAGAGGTCAGTAAAGCGAACAAATGATGGAAACCCGAGAGCGCTTGTGGAAATTCGCGAGAGCTCGCGCGAACGCTTTTCGACCTCGCTCATGAGCGCCTTTGGAACGCTCGTAAGAACGACGTTACAACAACAACATCTCATTCCGTCAGTATTCCATCTAAGGCCGCTTCTCGTTGCTGTTCATTGCTTCTTGTTCGACGGGCGCTCGCAAAAAGCGTTCGAGAGCTCCCCGCGAACTATGGTGGGTGCGAACGCTGAAAATAGTTGGGGTGTTTTTATTTGCAGAAAGTCCCATGATACTTCAGGCGAAAACTCTCGTGAAGGGAAGTTCCACGGACCCGCCCTGAAAAGACCCGGGCGCGATTATTCTCGGAAAGAGATATGGTACTTCAGGAGAAAAGGCCTACGAAGGGAAATGAAGGGAAACGCCGAGGGAACACCCGTGGGGATCAGCGGGATTTCGCTAGTACTAGCGGGTACTCGCGGAGACCGTCGAGATTTCGCGTGCGCTCACGACAACTCGCTTAGGGTTGTCGCGGGATGTCGCAGCACCCCGCTGGAAACTCGCGGGTTCTCATGGCACTTCATGAGAGCCCAAAGGCGCCGATGAGCACCCACGGGAACTGCCACGGGCTCCAGCACAAAAATACCATATATTGCCCAAATACCGAGGGAGCAGCAAGCGAAGTTGAAGACGTTGGCGTAGTTGGCCGAACCAAACTTGTTGCTGTGTTCGCGGCCTTATAATAATACGTAACGTCGGAGAAGGTGGACCTTGAGCGGCGTTGGAAAACGACGTGTCGGAGCACGTGGTAGCCAACATCACGCAATCTCCCTCAAAGCGAGTTTCCAAACCGTCCTCGCTAGGTGACGATGACGATGGCGACATTGATGACGATGATGATGATGATGGTGATGATAGCGGTGATGATGATGCTGATGGTGATGATGATGATTAATGATGACGATGATGACGATGAGACAGTGAAGCCATGGTGAGATTAGGTCTGCTATTCAGCTTTCATTGGCAACACCTTCCACGTCTGCAATCACTGGGCTCTGGATATTCTTTGTTTTGTATGTGAATGGCTTGGTTGGAACAAACGTTACATATCCCCCCCCCGCCCCCCCCCCGCCCCCTCCCCCCCCCCCCCCCCCGCCCCCCGCCCCCCCCCCGCCCCCCCCGCCCCCCCCCCCCACCTCCCCCCCCCCCCAACCCATCCCAACCCCACCCCCTCGAACACTCCACCCTCTCTTTACTCACTGATTGTACGACTTACCCCAGGATATACATGATAAACTGATGCATTATTTCCAAAACCGTCCCATTTATCCCCTCAAAATAATGTATAGTTTCCACGCACATATTGAGCTGCCCCACACGCCCCCCCCTCCGCCCCAACCCCCCCCCCCCCAATAATAAACTGGTGCCAAAACCGCCAGATTTATCCCCTTGAAAGGATTTATAGCTTACATGCACAAATTGCCCCCCATTCCCCCCCCCCCCCCCTCCAAACCCGCTCGCTTTTGATCAAAACCAGGCCCCCACGTCCTTCAAAACTCCGCCCCCCCCCCCTCACCGGTTGTTCGACTTACAAGATTCACTTGATAAAGGGATACATTTCCCTCCACAGCTGTCAGATTTTGTCCCCCTCAGAAACGGGTTTTATAGTTTCCGCGCACAGACTGACTAAAATCACCCTGTTGACCCTTATAGCTACACTGTAGTTGTAAGGGGAGTCGCCGATCTATATCCTTAATGAGGACACACAACTCGTAATGCGCGCGATCGGAGTATCACACACAGCTTGCAAAGATGAGTTTCGACGAAATTCTCGATCTCACAGCTGGAGTGAATTTTCATTTTTTATAATATTATTTGACAACGGAAAAATAACCACGAAATCGCTGACGAGGCTGTCGTCGACGCGATGGTTAATTGCACGCTATAAAGGAGAACAGTCTCCAGGCCGTGGCAGGTAGGTACCGTGGCAAGTAAGTGACAAATGATACACAAAACAGTGGAAACGGTATTCAGGTCTTCAAGCTGGTAACATCTTCCATGTCTGAACTTACTGGATTCTGCGTACACATCCTTTTTACGTGGATGTTACATAATTTACATTGTCAGATGACAAATGGAAAAATGCTGCAATAATAACTACTTCGGTAAACTATACATAGTGGTAAACGAAAATACGCGGAAAGCAGCCGGGGCCATCAGTCACCTCGTGTAAACTGGTATAACATATGCCTTTAGAGTAGCCACCTTGCTTGTTGGAGTGTTTGGCGGTCATTGAATGGGCACTTTGAGTGCTTATACGTAGTACGAAGGCACGTGAACATAGTTGCTGGCATTCGAGACGTCTTTTGTCGGGTTGTTGATGTCCTCACGTTGGATTAGCGCCGTCATCACCACCGCCATATAGCCCGTGGTCTACAGGCAGACAGACTACTGTTGGAAGGAACACGAAACCACAAACAGAAAAAAAAACCGAGAAAAACAAGAAAAAAAAAGAAAAAAAAAACGAAAAGAAAGAAGAGGAAAATATAGTGGGGGAAACAAAAGCTGGATAGCTCAGCGACGTATCGCTTAGATATACCACAGGTCGGCAGTATCGTGTCCTAAGGCTTGCACGTACGTGCTGAACGTCTGACAAATCAACGAAAACAAGCACTTCCCGCAGACAGGTGTTGATATCTCGGACTAGAGCAGCGGCCATTAACAAGCCACTCCCGCACCTTCGCACCTTGAAAAGCAACATTCGACTGTTATTGGGGCGTGTGCAACATGGCGAGTCACGCGCCGACTACTTAATTCGAACGGGCTCACCGCACGTGCGCAGGGAAGCCCTGTCAGTATCTCAACTACAGTCCCCAGACGAGGCTGGAAAATGGAGAAGAAACATATCACGTACCGAATCAATGATACCTAGAACATGATAGACTGCCGTCCCTCAGACACCCAAGCGGTGTAAACGGGATACCGAAAGCACGACGGACATCCAAGCCTGTCTCGAAGGGAAAACTGGGGAGGGCTTAGGTAACCGTCGTAAGCACAGGTAGCAGTGATCGCGTATCGCAAACGAAAGCACTGCCGGCCTCCAGGTCTTTCTCGAAGGGAAGACGAGAGTGGGGGTGGTGCAATGGCCGCCCAAGCGCAGGTGGCCATGCGCGCATCTGCTAAGCGAAAGCAATACGGATAAGCAAACCAGTCTCGAAGGGAAATCCGAGACGGCCTAGAGCCGACCCAACCAGCCTATGGAAAATAACGCATACAAAAACGTAAAGCATCACAGTAACCCAAGCCTGTGTCGAACGAGAAATGCTCGAGAAACACAAACGATCTCAACGTCAGTAGATGGTAAAATGTACGTATACAAAAACCGAAAGAAATCCGGACGTCCAAGCCCGTCTCGAAGGAAAAGCTCAAGGGGAGATAATAGCCGCCTAGCCCATGTACCGACGCACGCATCTAGCAAGCAAAAGCAATACACGCATCCAAGCCTGCCTCGAAGGAAAAACTCGACACGGCATAGAGCTGACCCAAACTTCAGGTGACAAAGTACACATTACTGGTACAAAAGTTGAATATCAATACAGGCGTCCAAGCCTGCCTCGAAGGGAAACCTCGAGAGGGCATACGTAGCCGCCCTAAGCACAGGTAGCATGGCGTAGGGTGTATCGCAAACGTAAGCATTGCAGGCATCTTAAATCAAACTCGCGACGGCTTAGAATCGCCCCCAAACCAAGTAGCATAATACGCAGAACAAAATCGAAAGTATTAGACTACGGACACCCAAGCCTGACTGAAGGCAAACTCGAGAAGGTATAGGCGCCCAATGCCAGGTGGAAATAATAAGCGTAACTGCAGTAAATATATAGACTACGCATATCCACGTCTGTCTCGAAGGAAAAACTCGAGAGGGCATAAGTAGCCGCCCTAAGCACAGGTGGCAGTGCTCGCATATCGCAAACGAAAGGATTACGGACATCCTAGCCGTGTTGGATTGAAGCTCGCGACGGCTTAGATCCAACCCCAAACGAGGTGGCATATATTTCGCAGAACAAAATCGAAAGCAATGCTGACATCCAAGCCTGTCTCGAAAGGAAAACTCGAGAATGCATAGACGATCCAGTTCCAGGTGGCAACAATTGTATCTAAATCAATACGCATATCCACGTCTGTGTCGAAGGAAAAACTCGAGACGGCAGAAGTAGCCGACCTAAGCACAGGTATCAGTCCTTAGGTTGTCGCCAACGACAACATTTTACGGGTATCCTAGCCGTCTTGAAGAGAAACTCGCGACGGCTTAGAACCAGCACCAAAAAACAGGTGACAAATTACGCAGAACAAAATTGACAGCAATACGGACATCCACGCTTGTTTCGAAAGGACAAAGCCAAGAGGGCCTGCGTAGTCGACCCAATCCCGCGTAAGAACAGACAAAGAAACCAACAACGCCCAAGCCTGTTTCGGTGGAAAAACACGGGAGGACAAATGAAAATCACGAACAGGCGGAGGGAATCGTGGTGGGCGATTTTCGTGTTGTACGGAAACCAGGGGCAGTACCAAACATCCAGGCTTGTCGGGATAAACGAAAAACCGGGGGTCGAGGTTTCCATTTATTTAGGGCTCGAAGCTGATCGGTCGCGTCTCCCACGTCGGCTTGTGGTCGTTGTACAGCTTGATTACCGCCGCCTGAACCTTGTCGCAGAGCGCCTGCGCCTCGTCGTCAGTGACGGGTGACGTAGCCTTGTCGACTAGGATGGGCCTACATGAACATGCCACCGAGGCCGATCGACAATAAAAATCGGGGATGGGAGGGGAGGGGGGCGATCAATGACGTACTTTGCAGATAGTGTTGACGAAATTGAGAAGTGGTTCACGCAGCAGGTTGTTGTATCACGAGCGCTGATAACAACAAGTAACAAAACACATAGCCTGGCATCCTGCATGTTGGATTCTAGTACCATTATCTGCGCGAATTGAGGCTAGGCTACTAGCTAGTGTAGGCTACTGTACTTTAGTATATATACAGCCCCTCTGAAGCTGTGCCCACGAGAAACCACCCGCGGGATACTTCATCGGCTTTCGAAGAATGGCAAGCCTGGGACAAACATAATTTCCACCTGACCCACCTTCCCACGAGAAGCTTCATCTTCTGGCGGTGAGGGATGAGGCCAAAGGCGCCTCGAAAGAGGATGAGGGGCAGCCTCAGCTGACAAGGGGTCGGAAGGGGGGGACGGACCGGGTATACACGGGGGGCGAAGGTGATACACCTGGTGGCACGCGTTGGCTTCGCGTATAAATACACGTTTCAAAGGGAACATGAACAGCCGTAAAGTAAGAGTCACATAGACGCTTGCTCACTAGAGGAGCTTTATACCCCACCTAAAACGCTATCATGATTTGCGACACGATGAACCCTCACACGGCATAGGTATATAGACTAGCGACAGACGCTATGATACCACAGAGGTAGCATTTTTTGGCCAAACAGTTTCTGTGAACGGCGGTGCAACTGTCATTCTGTCTACAGCAACGTTATTTCTTGTTTGCATACCAGGGCCATGGGCTTTGTTCATCGGGTTGAAGGTTTGATTACCGTACTTCAAACTGTTTTTAAACAGGTGGGGTATACTATTGATAGTATGGAGATCCTCAATTCGTTGGGGGCTGTATGCAAATTATTGGTGTATCTCTAGCGTAGCTTTTGTCGAACGAAAACCCTTTATGATGTGTATGAACCATCCCACAATAGGAGTTGCCCTCTTTGGGCCAAACCATTCTAATGGCCGGTTGGCGTCCTCAGGCGAGGAAATGCCGTGTCGTTTGATACATTCCGGGCATACTTGTTTTAGGACTAGCGAATGGAAGAATTTGTCGGGTTGCACCAACAATGCCTTCGAGTTCATGTTTCGTGTGAGGTGCTGAGCTCTTCATGATAGGATCTCAGAAGCATCCGCTGCGCTACTACTGTGGGATGACTCGTATACGGATATCCAACGACGCCGGGCCGGGATGAGGAGCCCCAACAGCGTGCTCCTCCTATCGTAAAACGTGTCCATATCGCCTATCCATATGCTGTTCTTCGGGGGTGGAATGGGTGCGATCGGAGACCTGACTGACCATTGACGATGAGAGACGAAGCGGTAGTAGTACCTATAGTCTATACCCCGAGCTACACGGACTAACTTAACCCCCCCGTACTGCTGTTTTGTGGCGTCAGATCAACGCCGCGGGCTGCCCCCCGCTGAGCCCTAAAGCCATTCGTGTTTGAAAACTCATCTATTGCATTCTGTCTCCAACCTTGATTAGTGTAGAGCTGGCAACGATATATGATGTTAAACCGTGCTACGAAGGGGCAGAGTAACTACTGTGACTCCCTTGTTACCTTCCTAGACAGTAGTCGTATGTAGCGGTTGTCCACGCCGGGCAGGAGGTCGTGGGTCCTCGAAACACCGAAGCAGTACACCGGGATGATGGCGTATCCACCCTGAGGCGCAGAAAAGGACACCAATCGACGGTAACGTTTCACGAGCAGCGTCATTGCCGGTTCGGAGTGGACACCAGAAGGAAGGGCGTTCAGAAACACAGTTAACTTAGTCGCTGCAACCTTCCTTGTTGATCGTCAATGTATCGAGATATAATTATCACCGCAGCAGCACCGGTGGGCATGGTCGGACTACACACATGCACCATTTTAATTATTTGTGTTATCCTAGACGGTAAGACTACAGACGCCCCCCCTCCCCTCGGTAGTTTCTGCTTGGTTGGTGAAAGCCCGTCGTGGTCCGTCCCGGCACAGTAGGGATGCGAGGGTCTATGGTCATACGACTACGGTCATGCACAAATTGAGTGCCCTCCCCGGTAGATATGTAGAAGAGGTCGAACCAAATGCTGGAATTTCGATACGGTCGTTTGTCAGCCTGGTATGATGTACCTTTCGCATTCGCCGCTGTCGATCGTGCTATTATTAGTATAGGAATATTGTCCTCACCCTGAAAGCGATCTTCGCAAAATTCTTGCGTAGGCAGGTTAGTTTTTCCTTCTTGCGGGACACGAACATTTCCCCGATGCCGCCGGTCACCACGCAGACAGCCTGAAGCGTAAACAAGCGACAGCAACCAAAAGGAAGGGCATGGGAGTAGGAGGGTGAGGATAGGGCAGGGTTGGCCGGTGACGTCCACCCGACACAACACACACGACTACGAGGTATAGCATAATATCTCACGAGCACAAGCAATCACATGAAGAAATTCGGATAGTCAGACGTGTCTCCCGTGGAAAGTACGATTACGCCCTTCACGAAACGCGAATGTATGTGGACTTTTATGTATATCGCGGTATCGTGGAGCGATTGACCAAGCGGCTCTCGCACCCACCCTGTTATTATTGAATGGCTTGCCGCTTCTTTATCGCCAACGTACCCCGCCTTCTCACTTACCTTAAAACCGTCGGCGAACATCCTGAGGATGGAGGCGGTTCCGGCTTCGCGTACTCCGAGGACGTTTATCGCGTTCCTTAGCACCGGAGTGCTCAGCAGCGCCGATGCCACGACGGCGGACACCGGCCACACTCCCGGGAAGGCGATTTCGGCCACAGACATTCCCAGTATGGCTCCAAACGGCTGGTGTGTTGTTGGGACGAAAGTCGCGAAGCAAACCAAACACCGTGCGGTGAGCCGTGTTGGTTTCGTTAGAAGTTCGCAGCTAGATTTGGAGTCGGGCGCATTCCCACCGGAGCGCTTCACATTCACAAACTAAATACATTGCCTACATAGGAACTGAAAACACTGCTTGTCCTCTCTACTCTCTAACGAAACCGGTGAAGATTCGGCGCACTTCCCGTAATTTTGTGGGTCTAGCTCAAATGATAAATTGGCTTGCAGGAACACTGTAGCGTGAGCATGCGATGGGCTACAACCCGCATGGGTCAACACGACCACATCACAGCCCTGCACGAAGATGAAAAGCTTCTCTCACGCTTGAACAAGATTCAAATTCTACCGTCTAAAAAAACGATCTACAAAACCCGCCGACTGCCTCTATGCTGTTAGGTCCAACGAACGGCGTGCTACCAGTGGAAATGATCACCATGACGGCGTGCGGCATCTGGGCGAGGAGATATTGTTGGCCCTCGTCCGCAAGCACTTTCATGAGCATGTCGTAGTCCTCGTAAATAACTTCGAACCCGAAGTATTCTCTCCACAGCCTAAACAGGCGGTGACCAAGGATGGCCTTATCTGGCATCCTGTGGTCGAGCCGCCTATTGCAGCAGTAGCAGTAATTCCGCAACCGTAGAAAGGCAAGTCGGGGGCAGGAGGAGAGTGTCGCGAGGGAGGAGGGGGTTGTTGTGGTGCAATGTGAGGACATTATTATTAAACCAGCACCATGGGAGAGGCGTGCTGGTGATGGGTATGAGAGCGGAAGAGTGGTGCCATGATACAAATGGCACACTTCGAAGTAAATCAAGTCAAAGTACAGTCCAATTGTATTCAAGTCCAGTCAAGCCAAGCAAAATCAAAACAAAAAGAAGTCGAAACCCCGTCTATCTACTTCGTGACCAGATTAACAATTTCTACTGGTATATAATTAATGTCAAAAAGAAAAACACAGTTAAGACAACTTGTGTCAAGTCCTGATAAATACAAACGCCAATCAATTCTTTAATCACCTCATGGCGATGGCCGTGGAGGTCATGAGCAAAACCGCAGGGATCAAAACCCACCACGTGAACCACAGAACCCAGATGCAGCGCACAAGGTATGCTTGGAGCACCAGGAATATGATTGTAGCACCACCGCATGCCTGCAGGGGTCACACAAGTGGGTGGGGATGGGCACAAATAGAGGAAAGTGCGTTTGTCGTCTACATACTGTACGCGGGTTCGCCAGCAGACCTTTATTATAAAGATTGAACTACACTCCAGCTGTGAGATCGAATATCTTGTCGAAACTCATCTTTGCAAGCTGTGTGTGATACTCCGATCGCGCGTATGACGGGTTGTGTGTCCTCATTAAGGATAGAGGTCGGCGACTCCCCCTGCAACTACAGTGTAGCTATCAGGGTCAACAGGGTGATGTTAGTCAGTTTGTGCGCGGAGACTATGAAACCCGTTTCTGAGGGGGACAAAATCTGACAGCTGTGGAAGGAAATGCATCCGTTTAGTGAGTCCTGTAAGTCGAATAACCGGTGAGGGGAGGGCGGAGTTTTGAAGTATGTGGGGGCCTGGTTATTATCAATAGGGCGCGCGGGGTCAGGGGGGGGGGAGGGGGGGGGGGGGACCGCTCAATTTGCGCGTGGAAACTATGAATCTTTCAAGGGAATAAATCTGACGGTTTTTGATAAAAAAAAACACTAGTTTATCATGGGGGTGGGGGGGGCAGCTCATTTTGTGCGTGGAAACCATACATTCGTTTAAGGGGATAAATGTGACGGTTTTGGAAAGAATACACCAGTTTATCATGTATATCCTGTAAGTCGTACAACCAGTGAGTAGAGGGCGGAGTGTCCGAGGGGGTTGGGGTGGGGTGGGGTGGGGAGGTGGGGAGATGGGGGGTGGGGGAGGAGGGAGGGGGAAGGAAGGGCTTTAGGTGGCATAGGTGTAGGGGTTTGCTATACGTGTGGTGCTAGGTCTAGGCGATAGTGGGGGTGGTGGGGAAGGAGGGGGCGTTGGGGGGGGGGGAAGGGAAGGGCTTTAGGCGGCATAGATGTAGGGGTTTGTTATACGTGTGGTGCTAGGTCTAGACGATGGTGCAGGTGGTGGGGAAGGAGGGGGCGTTGGGGGCGGGAGGGGGGGGGGGGGGGGGGAAGCAGCGGCATGGATGACTCTAGAAAGATAATGATATATGGTAGGTACACTGTGGTTCCAAGGAGAATCGCCGACCAATGTCCTTAACGAGGACACACACACCCAGTATTACGCGCGATCGGAGTATCACACACAGGTAGCGAAAAAGAGGTTCGACGAAATCTTCGACCTCACAGCTGGAGTGTATTCAAATTTTTATATTATATGGCACGTGTTTTTAAATCGCGTTTGTTGGCGATGCTGTACCGATAACGTACCAGTTTCTATCATGAACGGCGTAGACAGCACACAATACCGATACTGTGGTTCATGAACAACATCGCTACGCACCCGGGAACGCAAAGGCCTGAAGAAACGAGCTCCAAGACGGGAAACACAGTACGGGCACAGGCATGCCACCTGTTTCGGTTTTGGCGATGGTAAGCACATGCTGACTCCAAACGGGTATTACATGTGTAAAGTCAACACATTTGCAACCTGATTTTTTCGCATAGATAGAGCTATACATTTCACGTACATGGCTTGTCGTGTGGCACGAGGACACAACACGTATCGTCTGGAGCCCTGAAATGGTTGAAAACGATCGGGTATTCTTCGCTCAGCAACGCCAGGCATTTGTGAGGCATCTGGAAGAAAATCAAGACTCACCAGCCACAACGTTGCCACGACGAGGAGGCGTTCCTCGTACGTTAGGTTCTCTAGGTCAAGACGGGTTTCGTCTCCATGTTGCAGGGGAAGAAACGCCGAGTAGAGAGTGCCCATTGTTTGCACGACGGCAGCCACACCAAGCGCGCCAATAAACAAGCACCACTCGTATCGAAGCTGATCGATCGGGCTTAAATCGCACGGGGGGAAAGCAGCCCCAAAGTTGTCGGTGGTGGTGGTCTGGCTGCGGTTGGCTGTGTCCGCGGTGATTCTTCTTGGGACGGTGTTCCCGTTGATGTCGATGCACAACATGATTTCGGCCTGACATGACAGGAACGGGCGTGACGTACAGAAGGAAAAGCCAAGTGAAATTCAGATCCCACGAGAGCTAGGATTTGTTTTTGGAAGTTGCAATAATAGCATGAGACAAGAATGATAATGGCAGCATGTATGTTCAACGACAAGTTGAAATCAAACTCAGTCCTATGAAGCATGAGTGCGGTGGGCCGTGTTACGTACCGGGACCGTAGGCTCTGGCTCCAAGCCGTGGAAGTCATACGTCGGGCACTTGGCGCCATCAATCAGGCTGCATGTCGAACAGGGACGGACGTGCAAGATGGAACGTTGGAGGAGAGGAGAGTGCAGCGTGTAACTGTCGGCCATCGGTCACAGCTTTTTTGTATAGTTTCGAGTACTCATAAGCACTCCGCATTTACAGTGAATAGGACCATCGCCAAACGTTTGTGACTTGTATACAAAAGAAGACATTATCATACTTTACCATGTATCGATTGCCATGAATTGCATAGATGCATCATGTAGGGCGGTCGTCCTGCGCGTTCACGGGGAAGCATGCTTTGCGTCCGATAAACCATTTTAGCCTGCACCAAAAATGATCGCAACTGCCGATTAATATAACATTGACACCATCCGAAGGGAAAGGATGAGACGTCCTGGCTGTATGATACCGGTTTTAACATTTTTCTTCAGCTAAACAAATCTACCAGAAAGTACAAACTGTGACAGAGATACGTACGGTGCTGCAGTACGAACAACAGTAGGGGGAAGCAGCATCTCACCAGATCTTTGGCCACTTCTGCTTAAATACGCCGTCCGCCCACTCCCCCACTCCGTCAGATTCGTGTAACGCCGCGCAACACTGGGCACTGACGGCCTTCACCCTTTCTTGCTCGGCCAAGCGTGCTCTCTGGGACGTCGATCGACCGACGGGGCAAACATATACCGTCGTCAATAGTAGAAGGATAATGTTTTGAGTCGATTCGGTGGTGAGGTTTCATTTGAATCGTGACGAGGTTCAGGAATATCACCATCTCTAACGAAATATCGAAGCGATAGAAATAACATACGCCGAGATAGATTAGTAGCATAAGACGTGTAGGGTTCGGTCTCTACCATATGAGTGTTTCGATAGGGGCGTACCTCATTTTTTCTCAAGTTCCATACTTGAGGTGGTCTGTACTATTAATATAATACCTACTAACTCAAACCGTACTGTGAGAAATATTTAATGTCAAAGCACAATCTGATCAAATATCTCTTGGCCTCGGCGTAAAGCGCATCACGCGGACAAAAAACATGCCATTTCCAACGACGTTAAGCGGTTGTTTGTTGAAGGAGCTCCCCAGTCAACGTTTTAGCTCAACCGGGCTACCCAACCGCCGCGTGTGCAGCTACGTACTCGAACCAGGGGCATTGCTGACACGTGCGCCGTCCTTTTTCGTCTTGGCGCGTTCCTTGACATTTCACCATTATTTTTCATGCATCGACACCCAACACAGGCAGCGTTAGTGGTGATCACTCTACATCGAGAGATCCAAGCTCTGTGATATGTGGTCACAAACAACGGTGAGTCACAGGTACTGCAACTGTGTGCGATGGACTGATGTACAAACCTTGCGAACGTCGGACAGATATATTTTCAGGTACAATGCTGCAGCAGTCTACACTGTTGCCACAGTACGAGGACGGCAGCGGTACAAATGCGTCTGTTCATCAGGTCAACGTCAAAAACAGCAGGTGTGCGGCCTGCAAAGTTACAAAGACCTTGGAATCCGCCGCCAAGATTGTTTTGTTGCGGCGGAAAGTTGACTTCGACGAGGCCGGAGATTGGAATACTCCTCAAGCCAAGGTCGTCTGCGGTGAATTATGAACTTTGCGCTGTAGTCTTCTACTGTAGGCGTTTCAATGGAAAACAACGACAGGAAGAAAAAGCACATATTTCTGTAGACTAGGAATTGAACTATTAACAACGTGTGAATTCATAATAATTTGTGAGCAATTGCCTGTGACTGCGGGTAATGAAACAGGGGAGAAATGATGATTTGGACGGGTAAAATTACTAGCAGACACAAAAAAGCCGACTCGGCTGGCAACCATCAAACATCAAACGCAGCAGCCAAGCAGATGTACGCAGTGGTAGCACTGAATATTTGTCCTGCCTCCATCTAACATCCTGTGCTCTGCTCCTTCGAGTTGTGCTCGACAATTGGGAACGGCGATTACTCCTCTGGAGCTTTTCTAGTGTATTTTGGATGGGAGGCATGGGCAGCCATCCCGTCAAAGAAGAGGATGGTGCAGCTTTTTTCTAAAAACACATTTCTTGGTGGGGACGGTGGGTAGACCTGTAGGCTCTGTTGCAACCTCGAAAAAAAACTTTAAAAAGGGAACCAAGAGACGATATCGCTACGAAAATTTGCACTTTTTTAGCGCGATGCTTTTGTGTGTTTTGCACGGTACAGCACACTAACATCAGTACGTAGGGTTGATTTCTGCAACATGTTTTGTTACAGGAGATCTTGTTCAGAACTCGAAACACAGAGCACCCCACGAAGCAAGTAAGTGCTATCCAACCGCGAATATGCTTTTCGTAGGGATGGGTTGTCTGCCGTTCAGCTGTGCAGTATGCACTGTCACGCAGATGGGGGCCAGCGGTAATCAAACAGATACGACAACAACCCTCACTCATGATGCAGTACCTCGCTCTGACATCGTGCCTGTATGCCACTCCGGGCTTAAATATAAGAATATCAATAGTTGCATAATCATGTTCTGACGGTTCCTATAGTTCCATCTAGCGTGGTACTTGCCACTGTCAAAGAGTTGCTGTCAAGCGGATTCTGTACTCGTACTATACAGCACAGTAAACGCACGTTGCTGTTCCCGTTAAGTTTGGGACTTTGGTTGAGCAGCCTAAACAAGGTTTGTACCTCAACGGGATCCTCCGAGGTAGGCGTCGTCGAGGGGCCCGTACGAAAGCGGGCGCTGATGCCCGAGATCAAACCCGCTTGTCTAATTGCAGACGCGGTGGTCGTGTAGTGGAGCATCGAGAAGCATGACACGAAGAAGATCGTCTTCATCGCCAGAGAAGATCTCATGCTTTCTCGGTGAATGGTCGATCCTAGAACGACAGACAGGGGGTGTGATATAACAGAACGGGAAGCACACGATGGAGGGTGAGAGCAAGACCAAACGAGCAGCATGTCGGTGGTAGATCGCTCATCCCTTCCAGTGGTGGTGATTGCATTTTGACTGTTGAATGCTCTCGACAGCAAACGAAGAGTCCATGGGCTCTGCCTGCACCTGCACCTACCAGCACACATGTTTACGCGTGTATTGAATTGCAAAATACCAGGTATCATATCACCAGGCTGTGAGGGTATTTGAGCAAATCCAAGAATCTCAACCGCCACCATTAGGCTGAGAGGCAACACGAGGCGAGGGGGGTGCGAGAGGCAGTGCAATCTATCAAGCCGTTCTGTGGCAAGGGCAGGGGGATCTTGGAGAGGGATGGTTTGTGGCTACTGTAGTGTACCATGGGGATCTGTGCTGTTGGCTTCACCACCCCTGCCAGCCGTAAGTATGGTCTTCATTCGTGGTTCGACGCGCGGACGCTCTATCGTATCATCTTGGTGTGTGCGCAGACGAGGTTTGGCATGCATACCTGACAGCAGCAGCCTAGCGTCCGGCATCCCCCAGGTTGAGACGCCGACTGCTTCCAGCCCCCTAGCTCAAGATGACCGACAGTAGTCCCCTAGCTAGCTAGGCCGGTGTCACCAATAGCAACGGCAGCAATCTCCTATTATAATACGTAATACGTAGGGGTGGGTGAGATGATGGCAGTGCCCACCTGTGTTGTTGTGATTGGTTGCGATGTTCTGTTGCAGGCTGTAGTCGATTTTACACTGTACCTGGTATCATATTTGGATCCTGCCAACAGTGGCAGAAATGAAAGGTAAAACGAAGCAGCCCGAAAGTTACCCCTTTCTTACTCGTTTGGTTGACAAAACAGAAACGGAAAGATCCAAAGATCCCAATTTATGTTTTGACGGCGTTGAACGTGCATGGCATACATCCATATACTTTCATTTATTCCTCATTGTTTTTTTCGTCATTTCTACTTCTTGTTTTTGTCGAGCTCAATGTGTAGGAGCATAGACTATGCACTCAACGAGATTGTGGACAAGCCATAACACCCTAGTCATCTTCCCTTCTCGCTGGACGGCACATACATCCCTTGGCTTTTTCAGCGCACAGGTTCTTTCAGCATTCTCGCTGCTGGTCGATTTTCATCGATGTTTTGCGAACCCGCGCTTTGGCTCTTCCGGCGACATGCGGAAAATGAGCAGAATATTACTTTAGTCTATACTTTTTTGGTTCCAGAACTTTGTTACTTTTCCCATCCCATCTAATACATCTGATGAGGAACTGCCTTTCACCTTTTCGTCCAATTTGCTCTCATCTCATACTAAATCAGATCCGGGGTCAGCCAGGAGGCACCCCCGCTACGTACGGTGGATGCCTTCATTTGTATCGCGAGAAAAGTTCAGCATTTCCTTCCCCCGTCGATTCTCTTTCGTCGAATTGTGAACACACACCATAAACACTAATATTTAATAGTAGTAGGCGCTACTGCATGCCAATTAATGTGTACAGTCCCTTGACGAGCTCGAACTCGCAATACCGAACTCATATTTAATAGTAGTGTTTCGAGAAGTTTACCACAATACAGCCTGCCTAGATTGTAGGAATCGAATCTGGAAATCATGCTAGCAAAGTTGACAGTTAATCATCCAACAAACGACGATATCGTTCAGCCTAATGTTGGGGGAGTGTTTTTCCGATCAGGACTACATTGTGCACTAAGTACCCAGTATACGTTTAGATTTTATAGGGAGTCAAGGGAGGGGGGGGGGTCATTTTTTGCATACGTTAGATATTGACCATTGACCACGCACCCGGTTCGAGGCAGAGCACCGATCAGGCAGAGGGGGCCATTGAGTCATCAGCGTTACTCGTGTAGACGTTTCTTTCTCTTGGTTTTTGTTCCACACCCATTGCCGCAATCCATACGGGCAGCAATACCGACCACTGAGTTTTAGGTTGTTTTCTCGTTGTCGGTTTTCACCAGATGCAGGCCCTACTTCAAACAGAAGTTGCAGTTTTTTTAGTATGTACCAATACCAGGTATCCACGTGCCGCAACACCGCGAGACTAAGAACTTGCCATGCCATGGAATGTACCACGTAATATGTACTATGTACTCTGGATGCATACTACGATATGAGATAGTGTTGCAGCGCGGCAGGGTTAGGAAGCGAGCACACGGGGTGGACAAGCCAACCGGGAAAAAGCCGCGGTTGCAGCGAGGGTAATTTGTACCCCAAGCGGAGATACTGATGCGGGCACCGAGAGGGCTGCCGCAATGATCTCTGCCACAGAAGAACACCCAGTAGCCGTGGTGCTCTGTTGTTGGGGGGGGTGGTCTCATGGTGGCGAAGGGGCTAGTTACAGTAAGCGGGGCAACCGACCACGACCGGAGAACACTCGAATGCGTTAGGGCAAACGGGTCGAATGAAGGAGTTCGACTGGTACGAGCGGAACCTGGGGAGAGGATTGCGAACGGGTCTTGCGCAGCTTGAACCAGGGTGTGATGACGGGAAATGTGTCCAGAAAGCCAGATGAAAAGGAATCCGGCGGGACAGCAACTGTGGCAAAGCATAGTGAACGCCTTCATTAACTCATCAGCCAGGATTTTGCTGCTGCAATGTCACCCGAACCTACTCCGATCGACGGAGTGAGGGCAGGCTGTACTGCCGGCGTTAACGAAAGCCGAGTGCACGCTGGAGACAGTCGAACGCGCGGCAAAACAGCTTGGGAGTTCCATCTGGGAATGAATGAGGAAAATGCGTTTGCTGTAGGTATCAGGAGTTGGAAACCAGGAGGGGGAAGGTGAGAGATTGAGGGAGTGGAGGCGGGAGTTGAAAGAGCGCGATTCTCGACGCACTCCTGTGGGGGAGTCCTGGGGGAGGAGTGAGGCGTACTTCCTCAAACGGAGGGGGGTAGAAAAAGGGATGTTTTCGTTTGATGATCCCATCATTTCTATCACCCGAGCTCACGTCATGGGCAAACCACCCTCAACGAGGCGCACCCCTTGGACGCAGGAGGAATCGACCAAGCAGGCGAGCGGAGCTTTGCAGATTACTAGAGGTTTTCCACTGGAAGGATGGACTACCGGTTTCCTCCAACCGCCAGAAGGGGAGGGGCAGCCGCGATACTAGCAGGCTTTTTTCTACCACCCCTGGCAACAGTGACCCTGTCGGGGTTGTGGGCAAAGGGGCTGTTGGCAGACAAAGCCAGCGGGGGGCCACTCCAGGGAACCAGATCGCTGGAAGATCTTCTTGCGCTCTTTGGGGTGGGCCTGGTCCATGTGACGACGGCGGTCACGAGGTCCAAAGCGGGGACGGCGAGAGGCAAGTCAATAAAGGAGTCAGCGCAGGTGCCAACGTCACCCCTTGCCCGAATGACTTCGTCAGCACCGCCACTGACACCGCCACTACAGCCCGCAAGACTCACATCGCCACAGAACAAATCACTATCTTAGCCAAGGCGGAAATCACCAACCGCGGAGTACCCGGAGCCGCTTCCTTGCACGATAGATCAGCTACCGAAAGTGCTGCGTGACACGCCCCGACTGGTGCAGCGACAGAGGAAGAACGCACGACTGGGCCCCATCGAAGGAAGCGTGAGAGGAGAGGGCGACGGGCAGACACCGGAAGGAACGGCGGACTACGTTCTCGACGACTTACTTTGAAGCGCGCCCCAGAGGGAGGCACCGAAGTTGGCCATTCCGCGAGCACTGGTGCCCGATGTTCTGGCACTCGAGCACAGCACCTACGGACACACGGGTGAGGTGCGGACCCTCTTGCTGGGTAAGGGCAGATACAGATGGCCGATCGTAGCTCAGAACGTTAGGGAGTACGTGTTATCGTGTGGGTACAGGCGGAGGAAACGAGCGCAGAGCCAGCGAGTAGCCAGGAGGCCTGCCCAGCTGTTGCGGCCTTGGGGAGTGCTAGACTCCAAGGCATGAAGCAGATTTTCTGCGCGGGGAACTCAGGCCTGTTGGTAGTGGTGGATCGGGCCAGCAGGTTTGTGTTTGCGTACCCGTTAGAGTCCAAGGGTTCTGTAGGCGTGGCAAGGAAACTCCTGGCGTTGTTTGTCACGTATGGCGGGACGCTATCGACCAGGAGCGATGCAGGGGGGGGTTCACCGCCGAGGTAGTCGCCCACCTGTGTCAGTGGCTGAAGGTACAATAGGACCATGCCCCCCCTGATCATGCCCGCAACCAAGGAGCCGTGGAGAGAACGGGCGGGTGGTTCCAGAAGAAGTTGGCCGCGTTATGCAAATCTTGGCCGACGTGGTGGGACGAGTAAGTTAGGGCGGCCTGCTGGATTCAAAGGCCCACCGGACCCATACCTTCCCGCGCGGGGGACACTGTTTAGGATCCTGTTTGGCCGTGATGCGAGCACAAACCTGGACGCTTTTGCTCCTGCATTGAATGGCAACATCTTTCGGCACTAGACCGGATAATTTCGTGGCGGAGAAGCACCAGACCCTCCTTGACCTGCAGGGGATCTTGAAAAAGCGGGAGGACGACACGAACAGGCAACGCTTACGTCACAATGCGGCTAGAATGCGGCGATACTCAGGCGAGTGCGCACGAGGGGGAGACCTGGTGTTGGTGAAAGAGGCAGACAGCAAGGTGGTACGAAAGGGCACCCACCTTAATATAGATTACGAGCACTGGACGGGACGGTGGCAGGTTATAACCACTAAACAGCCGGCTATCAGCTACCAGGCGACAATGCGCGGCGGCCGTATGACGGCAGCTAACATCAAGCTATATCACGTGCGGCCGGAGCATGTACGCCACGTGTTCGAAGACGAGTTCGCGCATCTGGTTCGGGGCGCGGATTTGGAGTTGGCGGATATCGTGACGATAGCGGTGTTGCTCTACACTAGAACGCACCAAAAATCCGTTGGGAGCACAAGGAACGGGTGAGAGTGGGAGGTATTGAGGGCTATAACAAAGTAAGACAAAGTCGGGGAGGTTACCCGAAGAGGAGGTACGGGACGGCTTCACCTTGCTTTAGCTCGATGTTTTCCACGCCGTGTGGGAGGTGTAAGAAGGACGCAACCATCACCCCGGGCCCCAGGAGCCACCATCTAAGGGGGACCGTGACCTGAAACTGCAAACGAGAGAGCGATGTAGGACGTTCCGGCAGGCATCAAGATTAGGCAGTCGTTCGCGGGACCGGATGGAGTGAGCCAGGTGGCATTGAGACCCGTCTATGAGCTTCAAGTACCGTACTGGCGGGTGCGGCACATCGACGGAAATGGGAGGAGCTTAGTCGCATCGAAGTTGTTCGAGGAGTCAATGAACACCGGAACACCGCCAAACGGGGATGATGCCCGCCGACAACAGGCGAAGTGCAGGAGCGTTGGGTCGGTTAGGGTGCAGGGAGCGGGGCGCATTCGGCTTCTGGGGTGTCCGTTTTGCCCCGGCGCCCACTCACCCCCCCGTGGGTAGTTGAAAGGATGAGAGGATGCCCAAGAACGGAGGAGATCATCAAAGGGCGCCTTCGCAGGGCGTTCGTAGATCTGTAGAAGCGTTTAGCGGCGAGGTAGGAAACGGGCGCCATAGCCATATGCTGGACAATAACCAGGACTGCTACTCTTTGAACCGCCGTTCTAGATTGCCACCGTCAAAGGGGTGTGTATAGACTACGGTGGATAAGGTAGTCGCCGAACAACCGCTCGGCACCAACTCCCACGTGCGTCGGGCTGGGAGGCTACTGCAGCGACGGAGAGCTTAGGGAGAACGAAGAGTTGGTTGGATGGAAAGCGCGTGCTGTTGGTGGGCCGCCACCGTGACGCTCGTCATGCATTGCCGATGGATATGCGTCGGGCAGGGGAGGTGATGCAGCACGGCAGCGATAGGAAGGGAAATACGGCTCGTGGCGACTGTGCTGATCAGTGTCATGCGGAGGGAATATATGTGAACAGAGGGAAAACTTTCTAAGCTGCTTCGGCTTCATGGGACAGGGGCATGGAGGATCTCCCCGGTGTGGGAAAGCCTCCGGTTTCTTGTGCAACATCCAGTAACGTGGAACAAAGGAATCGCCCATTGCCTATTGATGCTATCGTTGAAGAAAATTAATAGTTTAAGTGAAGTGACCTGTGAATCATTCTACCAGCCTCTTGTTTGGCACCGCTGTGTCAGCTGTGCCGTTGCAGCGCTTGTTCCCTCGTGATCATCCGCTCGGACTGTTTGCGACTTCGACGTGACTGCGATTCCCCTTTTTAGAGGACCTCAAGAGGCGCCGCACGAACTCAAAGCACCAGGTGAGAGAGTCAGACAAACGTGTGGGATCTGGTTTCCTTTAGGTTCTGAGGAGTAAACCCTGTTGTTTCAGTAGCGCCTAACTAAGTGTCATGGGGTTCTTCACTTGAGGAGAACTACGTGTGTTTGCTTTAATCAATACCGACGCCGATATGTTTGTATTGAAAAGGCAAAACCAGATGAACTGTCTCGCGGCCCAAGTATTTGATGAATACTTCGAATATCACAAACGGTATCACAACGGTTTTCGTTTTTCCTTTCAGTTGTGGACCCTTGGTTTCAGCCAGAAATACGTTTGCCGAAAAGTCAGTGCTAGCCCTGTTGTCGTAGCACGCCTTTTATCCTCTGCGGATAATCCGAAGACAGGGAAGTTTCTAGTAAGTACGTATAGTTAATAAACATCTTCCCGTTTCCACCACACACTGCGAGTACGCTACGAGCTGGTTCAGGCTACATGTACAAAATTTCCTCTTTCGCCCATGCCACTTGCAGTTAATTTCTGTTCGTATGTCATGTATTTGGTACACAGGTGGACCCCCCCCCCCCTTTGTGAGCGGCCCTACTTGATGTTGTAGGGGGCTTACGCATAAAAAAATAGTTGATGACGCTCGTGCAAGTCCACCACAACCCCCCCCTCCAAAAAAAAAATGCTTTTATAAAAATTGTGTTTATTTTTGCTTTTGAGAAATCTAACCCGGGATGTTTGGAAAAAACAGAAACGTAATGCACTTTTCAAGCAAATTTCAACTTCTGTTCATATACTTCCAGCTTTTCGCTGTTTTCTCAGCGTTTTCGATATTATTGTTTTTTTCGGGGGGGGGGGGTTAGGGATACGATACTTGTTTTTTGAGGCAAAAAACTATTGATCTGGTTGACATGGTACAATGGCAACACATCGAGATAACCATTCCGCGAACTTCTGAGCCCTCGGCAAAATGGGGGCATGGGAAGCATATAAAAAAATGCTGCACTGGACTAGATCCCCCCGATTATCTAAGGTCAATTCTTGTACAGTCGGATATGCCAGTCTAATACTCCCCTTCCGTTTCGACTGGAACCCAAATTAGGCTTTCATTCGTACAAAATCGAAAAACCGTTTTTTCGACTAAAGTTTTTTCGACTCCGTTTCCCGACTGGCGGATCCAGTCGAAAAATTTGTCGAAAAAGTTTGAAACGTGCTTTTTGAACCCATCGCATCGCTCATCCCACCTCAAAACACACACCCACACGCCCACACACCCATACCAGGTACCACACAGCAGTATCACACAACAGCGCCGACGCTGGCTTGGCTGCTACCACTGCTAGTGCTTGTCGCCGCAAGTCAGTGTGGCGCAGTTGGTTGGAGCCAGCGAGTTAACGGCTGACACGCAATAAACATGCTCAAATATCTAGGTTTTAATGTTGCATCAATCGCCCAATTCGTCACGCGACTTTCTCCGCGCACGCCTCGACCACAGTTGCTCTGACCAACCCCGCACGTATCCTGCATTTCACGTAGAAAAAGTGGGATCTGCGTTGCTTGTGTTTCTGAATTTATACCACCCATCTATATATTTTCGAAACAACCGTGTTCACTCCTCTTCCCCACTATTAATACCACAACGTCATCATCCCTGTCGCCCCTTCGCATTCCTGTCCGTTGTATGATAACGCGCTATTGCTCCGTTTGCCCACGGCCAAGCTTGACATTCTAGCTTTAAGTTCATACATACATATCGTCACGGATGCCATCGACGGCTAACCCCCCCCCCCTGTTACGGCATCGCTCGCCGTGCTCACGACCTGGTGTGCCGCTAACGTACGGTGCATTAGGGGTATGGTAACGTCGGTTTGCCAAAACGGTTCTGCCTGATGGGCCTCCTCAACTAAGGCCTAAACTAAGAGACTAGAATATGCCCAAAATAATTGGAACACCATGTGCTTTGAACAACACCAGTTCTGGCCTACATCTATCTGGGCCGTGGTCATGCTCGACCAGGGTACATTTTCCAAGTGTTCTACAAAACTCGGGTTTGGGTAAGGCATGGAGCTCCTCCATTGAAGAGGGGGTAAAACGTTAGGTGCACCTATAACATACCAAGCGTCCGCCCCCCTATCGCATCCTCCCCCCTCAATCGCGGAACAGTGGCCAGAGAAAAAATGTTCACATATGTCTATCTTTGCTCCCACCGTCGTCGATATAATAAATTATCTGCACTACGTCTTCACCGCTCCGTCGGCATGATGTCCTTTGCCGTCAAGACCACTGTATTCATTCTGTAGTATCGGTTGCTCCTTACAATCAAGAGTTCAACTCTTTCAGACAGCCCACACCGGGGCTGCTTCCGGCCCACACACGCCTCTGGCATGTAAATCATGGTATGGATCGCATCAACATGAGCAACACAGTGTGAGGTCATTGTGTTGCTACGGCTACGAATTTGTAAAAAGAAATATGATGAGTTATCGAGAGCTCGTACATTTTTTTAATGTAGATAACGCGTTGATATATCTACAAAGAGTTCACTTTGTCTCTAGAAACTCCATTGACGTTCGATTCGAGCACATCTGGTTATCACAGTCATCATAGCAGATCATTGTCCGAGTGTTTCAGAGCCTCATTGTGTTGCAGTGTATACCATTGGTATTTCTGTACCTGCTACAATTGCAGTTAGAAGCACGGTAAGTACGGGTAATATGTATGGGCGTTGATATTTTATGTTCTCATTTTAAACATAGCACCCCTTACAAACAGCTGGGGTGGAATCTTCAACATTCCAGGCCTCTACGCTGATCTTGCACTATGCCTCAATAACCCATAATAACGTCGTTGTTGCCGATCAGATGTGTTTGTTTTCATTCCCCGGCGCCTGGACTGTATCGCAGTACAATGTGAAGAACACGCACATCTTCATTCCAGCCCGCTCCATCACCACTCTCCTACCTCCCGCTCCATCGATCGCGCCGTCTTTGGCACCATAACCTTGGATCAACCCGGCCCCTCTCTGTGCTTGGTCACGTACACTCTCACTCTCCGGCAGAGACGAAGACGCTGGACTGGACGGCCGAGGCATCATCTCAATTCCACGCCGCTCAACATATTCCGGACCTATCCCTCTGGCTACCCGCTACAGACAGCGAGGTGAAATACCGGTTCGCTGCTGGACCTCGTTCGTTGGAGTACGTTGATCACGATGAGCTCCGTCCTCCGTTTTGTATTTCAAGCATTCATCTGCTCCCCCCAAGTAGCATAACCTGGATTGCAGACACGTGAAGCAGAAAACACCCATCCATAGGCGCTACGAGTACATACGTTCATCACTAGCAGATGAGGGCTGAATATGGACAGGGTCGGTCGTTCATTAGGAATTTATACGATTGATAGTACATTCTCTCCGTACGAGCAACAACACGCGGTCCAGCATGTGTATGGTTAATGTACTAGTCTATAGAACAGTATCCGAACCCTATGCGCCCCTGAGAAAGAAACTCGCATCTCTGGTAGAAAACATATACAAGTGCATAGGGATCATTGGTGCTGGTTGTATCTGTACAAGAAGCCTACTGTCATACTGAGGAGGTACATCGAATCAGCGCCCGATGTGTAGAGTGGACCGTAACCGGACCAATTCCCTTGACGGAAGGCTGTTTTCTCATGGCCGGGGTTTTGCTAGTTGGTGAGCTTGCGCAACTCCCACACTACCCGGAGGTACGAGGTTCATGGTGGCTATATCCACCGCACCTGATCCACAGGGATCAAGTCGGGTCGGTATCCTCACGCATGCACATATCTCGGCAGCTTGCGCAGCTGGAGTAGCAGGGGTGATCGCCGGCAGGGCTAGCTCGCGCTGTCATTAGCACAGGAGCGGAACGATACGCCAGCTAGCGCTGGATTGTGATCATAGCGAAGTCAAATAGGCACAGGACATGTGTGCAAGCAAGATGAAGTGTGGCGGGCTTGATGATTGTATTCCTCCATCCGCCGGAGGATAAAGTAAACACAAAGGTTCTTGTCGACTACGGTTGGCCAACGAGTGGGGTACGGCTTGCCTGTTTCCTTCATTAGGTATCACGGAGTAGATTCCCGGCCGACGTGTGGCACGTTATGCATCTTAGGTCTCTGATACATCCCAGGTTTGCTTTCGACCAATTTTCCAGCCACAAATCGGTCGTTTAATCGTCTTGAGTTAAGTACTACAGTAGCAGTAGCGCACCAGATACGATATTCACCAAAAATGCGAAAACAGAATGTCGCGATTTGTTTTTGAATGTTTGTGTTATGGTATGCTTAGACTATAAGCAGACATTCTGCAACTCGGGATAAGGAGAGCCCACCGGCACGACACGCCTCCGACAGCGACCGCCAATTATCTGCGCTTCACGCTGTCGCGATGCTCCAACGTTGCCCCTCTCCCGGTCTATGTACCCCTCCCTGCCGCTGCTGCTGTAGGCGGTTTCTCTGGTCGTTGCTACTGGTACTCCTCCCAAGAAATGTCGCACTTGGTATTGTTATGCTCGCCCCATCTGTTGTCTTCTCACTCTTGCTATTTCTGCTTCTCCCTCCCTGGACGTGACTCAGATCCGGGACCATTGATCAGACTCTTCTCCCCTCATCCCCACTTTGGTACGCGCCTTCGCTTTTATCGCGAGAATGATTCACCACTTTCTTCCCTCGTCAACTCGGGGCGAATTATGGTTACCGACTCGATAAAGCGTTCGCGGCCGTTGGTGTCTCTAGCAAACACAAAATCCACACAGAGATTTGACCACCTGACTCCAACCTTAGAAGTGTTCGATGACTTAAGATTGAGAGCACAGTCGTCGGAACCCGCTGTTTACGATGATAATGTAATCAAAAGGAGGGCGACCAAGCCTAGATCAAATCGTAAGCAAAGGATTGGCTACTTGTTCAGAGGCCCTTGGTTTCTAATATCATTCCACACTCAACACACCACCACCACATAGCTTTTTCCCTCCCATTATGTTTTGGTTTGATTGGTTAAGGTTCCGTTTTTGAATCTCGCCGCCCTCACGTACAAACTCGACGATAATCTATTTTGCATTTCGCTTGCTTTTACGTTTTTTGGAACTGTCGAAGTGTCAGCCAGGACTTAGACACGGCCGTAAACTGTGTCTTGTCACAAAAGAAACGAAATGTGGATCCCAACGGGGATCAATTGGAGGTAGCGGGAGTCACCTGGATGTACTCTGTGCAAGACCGCTGACAACGGTGAAGCTCTAACATCACCAACCTGGGCCGGAGGACTACCGGCAATTACCGGCTGGTCTTATTGGCCAGTCCAGCTCGCTTGCAAATCTGATTGCTACGTAGCCAAAACCAAAAATGTTTCCCCGACTAAACGTTTTATTATCCATTACATTAGCTCCCTGGCTCCGTTTTCTCCCCCAACTTTTAACGAGTGAATCTCCCCGATATAAAATAGTCTTCACCGTACACGCCCGGTCGGATGGCAATGCGCCGATACCTTTAACGGGGGAGCCGTTTCGGGGACGCCACCTGATTCATGCCACGCTAGCGGCGCAAAAGAGATTTCCGGGCTCCTAACATGAGAAGGTCAATATTCTACCTCACCCGAAACTTAGTGTTCGAATACATTCGTTTTGCGCACTCTGAACAGGATATTTTTTTGCACTCGTCCTCAAAAAAATACTACGTGCTGGCAACACCATAATTTTCACCGATAGCTCCAAACGTGAGGAGCTCAACCGCAAAATTATAAGAAACCTTTTAGTTAACCCAAAAAGTGCAACCCCAATCATGGTGTGGCTGTTGACCGACAATCAGTTTTCTGCCTAGAATACGACACTTTTTAGCATCCACGTAGATTGATGCAAATGCTAGCGGCGCTTGGGAACTTAGGTACGGCAAGGCAATGTCGTGAGTATGCCATCAGGGGCAATGAAGGAGACGATGGGCGCCCTGGGTTTCAAACCAGGATGCCCGAGGGAAGCCGGATTTTGTTTTGGAATGAATGGTTCTCGATGTCCCTGTCATTGCCCGTGCAGGCCTATAACGTAGTACGGTGCCCGTAGGTTACATTCCCATGTTACGTTGTGTATTATCTTCACCCCACCGTAGATGTGCACGTACACTTTACAAGCCTAGGAGGTTAGCGCGCCGTGGTGTCTCAATACCCGGGGATGAGGTGGGCGTCAGGGCAAGGGGAAACGGTAGATGGGGAGAACTTGGTGCAGACAGCGAACCAACCATCGAGGGATGTGTGTACAACAGATGAATGACCCGTGTGCTGGACTTTCATTTCAAACTTAGCCGTTACACAATAATACAGCTTACTCATTATAAAACAACTCTGCGTCGTTTTTCCCAATGCACGACCACGGAGAGTCGAAGACATCTTCTTCGCATGTTGGTGATATCGTTTTGGATAACCGCTTCCTGCGCTTGGCTGGGAGAAAGAACAGGAGAGCTACGACATATGTGGGGGCAACATGAGTTGTATCATCGTATGGGGTGGCACCCCCCAACAAAACCTGGCGTGCAAGTGGGGCGGTGGTGCGGAAGAGTAGAGGCAGTCGGATATCGATCGCACTTCGTGAACAGTCGATCTTAAAAGAAAACACGTAGGAGAACCGTACATCGCAAACGTGCTAAAAGTATTTTGCGAAAACAATCAAAAGGCTAAAAAACCTCGACAAAATCCGACCCGAACACAACTCAACCGCTACGTTGTGCAAGTCAAACAGAATCAACTTAACCGCTATATTGACCAAGGAAAGGGCCCTTGCTACGTAGCCTTACGACTGATCTCCGCCCCCAGTACAGAAAAGACGGGCTTGATTGATTGCATCTCGCTTCACAAACCGAAGTAACAAACTCAAAAGCGAAACACGCCCTCGCGCGTTGCGCTCGACACCGCCCAAGTTTTTGCAAGTGAAAACTGCATTATTTGTGGGCGGGCAATCTACAACATGTGCGGCAGCCCTTTCCGCAGCCAGCTTTGGTACGATGTTCCTGAGCACGCCTTGATTTTCAATCAATTTGCGATGTGCCCGCCAAGTATTGGAGTGCACGACAGACGGCTCCGCACGCTCACTGCGTGATAGCCACGGATGGCCCATTCTACGACAGAGGTGCACAAAACTGTTTATCCATTCTGAGGGTCTGCATTGGAGGAGCTCTGTCGTGTTTCATTCACACGCTGACATTTTGAGTAACCGAAAAAAGGCAGCCCGATCAACCAACCCATGCCCTAGGTATTGAAAGCATACCATACCTGGTACATATTTCAAAACAAGAATGACATCCTGACAATTTTGGCTGATAAGGAGCGCTGTCATTCAGAACCATAACGACGAAAACGTCATACCTCAACATCAGCCCGCGTCCGATACACTTATTAAGGAGATACTGATCCTAATGATTGGGTTGTGATTACTGCCGAATCAAGGGCGGCAGACTCCGTAGACAAGGACCAACAATCATACGCAGCGTCACCGCGGTAAAACTTATTATTATAGCATGGCTGTCGAATACGCCTAGGCTTTTCCTTCTTCGATGCTCACACCTGATTCGTTTGTACATCATATCTTGGTGTGCAACTGAGCAGACCGCAACTACTGTAGCAGTTGAAGCTGATATAGACGAAGCGAGAGAGAGGCTGTGCAGGACAGCACTTCTACCGTCAGCCTATTATTTTTTCATGTAGAGATAGAGCCACATAGGACACTGCGGTGGACGTGCATATAGGACCCACATACTACACCATTTCACCGTCTGTCTGAGGGTGGCTGCTTGAATAGCTCCATGACCCACCCAACGGCTGATCTTAAGTAAACTGACAGTGCAACCAGATGAACAACACACGCGCTAAATGTACAACAACAATTTGTAACATTGCCAAAATAAAAGAAGTTCTCCTGACTTGGGGTTAAGGAGCCCCGTCCTCGAAACATTATTTAACGAAATAAAGCATTACCTAGATATCGTACCACGCGTCCTAGGTATTGTGAGATGCTGTGACTTGAGGAGCTTCATACCTCACCCAAACCCTGACTTTCACAAGCGAAAGAGCACTGCGATTAGCAATACCACGGCCTATGGAAACAGCGAAATCTATTGCCAAAACCAAAGCGATTCCGCAGAGGATCCGTTGGTTGCCGTAAAAATAGTGTAGATATAAGTTGGTCTATCTAGCATAGCACGTGTCTAGACATATAGTCTAACGCCGTACACGCCACTATACCAGGGATAACACAATGTCCGATATGTTTGGCTGCGTATTTGCGCTTGCGGGCACTGTTGTTCACTAATGTCGTGCCGCCCCTCAGACATCTAAGCAGTGTAAACGCGATAATACCAAAAGCACGACGGACATCCAAGCCTGTCTCAAAGGGTAAACTCGAGAGGATGTACGTAGCCGATCTAAGCACAGGCAGCAGTGCTTCGGGTAGTGCGAACGAAATCATTGCGGATATTTAATCCTGTCTAGAAGGCCTAACTCGCGACGGCTTAGAGTCAATCTAACCTCAGTTAGCATATTGCGCTGAACAAGTTCAAAAGTAGCACTCGTACGGACATCGAAACATGTCTCGACAGGAAAATTCGAGAAGGCGTAGACGATCCAATCCCAGGTGGCAATAAGTCTAGCCAATCAATGCGCATATCCACGCCCGCCTCGAAGGGGAACTCGATTGGGCATAAAAGTAGCCGACCTAAGCACAAGTACCAGTGCTTGAATATCGCAAACAAAAACATTCCATTGCAAACAAACCCATTCCGTACATCCTAGCCGCGTTGAACGGGAACGGAAACTCGAGGGGGCCTAGGACCAACCCCAAACCAGGTGGCATATCACGCATAAAAATGCCCAAAGCGATACGGACATCCAAACATGTCCCGAAACGAAAACACAAGACAAGAAGAAATAAGCGCCCAATCGCATTTGACAAGAAGCGTATCTACTGCAAATTAATACGCGTTTCCACGTCTGTAAATCAATGCGCATATCGACGTCTGTCTCGAAGGGAAAACTCGAGAGGAAATAATAAGTACCCGATCTAAGCACAAGTAACGGTGCTTAGGGTAGCGCAAACGAAAGCATTACGAACATATATGCCTGTCTCGAAAGAAAAGCTCTTGACGGCTGAGAGTAAATCTAACCCCAGGGGGCATATTCCCCAGAAAAAAATAGAAAGCAGTACGGACATCAAAACCTGGCTCAAAAGGAAATATCGAGAAGGCATAGACAATTCAGTCCCAGGTGGCAATAAATGTATCTAAATCAATGCGCATATCGACGTCTGTCTCGAAGGAAAAGCTCTAGAGGGCATGAGTAGCTGACGCACGCACAGGTAGCGGTGCTCACATATCGAAACCGAAAGCATGATGGACATCCTAGCCGTCTTGAAGTGAAACTCGAGAGGGCCTAGAACCAACCCGCAATCAGGAGGCATATTACGCAAAGCAAAAGAAAACGTAACACGGACATCCAAACCTGGGTCGAAAAGAACACGCGGAGAAGGCTTGTGTAGCCGACCCAATACCATGTAGGGATTCTTAAAAAATACAACACCCGAGCCTGTCTCGGTGGAAAACACGGTAGGGCGAGGTAAAATCATGACAAGGCGGGGGAAATGGTGGTGGGTAATATTCGTGTACGGAAACTAGGGGCAATACCAACCATCCATGCTTGTCAGAATACACGAAAAACTGGGGGTCGAGGTCTCCGTTTAGCGCTCCAAACTGATCGGTCGCAGCTGATCGCTTGTGTCTGCTACGTCGGCTTGTGGTCGTTGTACATCTTGATTACCGCCGCCTGAATTTTGTGGCAGCGCCTGCGCCCCATCGTTGGTTACGGCCAACGTTTCCTTGTCGACAAGAATGGGTCCGCATTAACTTGCCACAGCGGCCCATCGACAAAGAAAATAGGAGAAGGGAGAAGGGAGGGGAGAGGAGCGATCACTGACGTGTTTTTCAGAGATGGTAAATGAAAATAAGAAGGGGTTCCCAGCTGATTGTTGTATCACGAGCGCTCATAACGCCGAACAACATAGGCTCGCATCCTGCACGTTTGATTACATTACCATTATTTGAGCGATTTCGCCCTCCGCGTACACCCGATCCGTCCGGCCCGCCCGACCCCTTGTCAATTCGGGCTGCTCCTCTTCCCCTCCCGAGGCACCTTCGGCTTAATCCCGCACACCAGAAGCTGAAGCTGGTTGTGAAAAAGTGGGTCAGGTTGAAATTCCAATTGTCTCAGACATGCCATTTTTCTATAACCGATGAAATATCTCACTGGTGGATTCTCATGGGTACGGCTTCAGGGCTAACCACGTCCAAGTACAGTAGCCTCACCTTGCGCACACTAACTACTTGCCTCAAACGCGCGGCTAGTAGTTAGTGTGCGCAAGGTGAGGCTACTGTACTTGAACGTGGTTAGCTCTGAAGCCGTACCCACGAGACACCACCAGTGAGATATTTCATCGGTTATCGAAAAATAACATGTCTGAGACAATTGGAAGTTCAACCTGACCCTCCTTCCCACAACCAGCTTGAGTTTCTGTCGGTGCGGGATTAAGCCGAAGGCGCCTCGAAATAGCAAGAGGGGCAGCCCGAGTTGACAATCGGGTGTACGCGGAGGGCGAAGTAAAGACATCTGTTAGCACGCGTTAGCTTCGCATATAGGTACACCTCTTAAAGGAAACGTCAACAGCCATAAAGTGGGGGTCACATAGGCGCTTGCTCACTCGAGGAGCTTTATATCTCACCTAAAACGTTATCATGACATGTTTCGGTATTTCATTTACCGTTTCGTGTGGCGCGACAAACCACCTTGATGAACCCTCACACGGCATAGGTATAGGGCGACACACGCCATGATACCACAGAGATAGCACGTTTTGGCCAAACAATTTCTGTGAACGGCGGCGCTCCTTAGCCCAAAGTCGTCGACGAAATTGTCAATTTTTGTTCACAGCAATATTATTATTTGTTTGTATATCAGGGCCATGGGATTGTTCATCGGGTTGAAGGTGTAGTTTACCGTACTTTAAAATCAGTTTTCAAAGGGTGGGGTATACAGTGAATAGCATAGAGATCCTCAATAGGTTATGAGCCTCATACAAATAATGGTTGGTGCACCTCTAGCGTAGCTTTTACCGAAACGCAAACTCTTTATGGTGTGTATAAGCCATCCAGAGGTAAGTGTTGCCATTTTTTGGACCAAACGTTTCTAACAGCCGGCTGACCTCCTCACGTGAGGAAATACCGTGTCGTCTGATACGTTACGGGCATACTTACTTGATTTTGGCTATCGAATGTAAGAGTTTGTCGGGTTGGACGAACGGATGCCTTCGAAGTCATGTTTTGGATAGGTATTAAGCTCCTCATGCTAGGAGATCAGAAACATCCGCTGCGCCACTACTGTGTGATGACTCGTATACGGATTTCCAACGAAGCCGGGATGAGGAGCCCCCAACAGAGTGCCCCCCCCATCGTAAGCCGTGTCCATATCGCCTACCCATATGCTGTTCTTCGGGCATAGGTTGGGAGCGTTCGGAGACCTGACTGACCAGTGACGATGAGACACGATACGGTAGTAGTACCTATACATACTGAGCTACACGGACCAACTTAACCTCCCCGTACTGCTGTTTTGTGGCGCCATATCAAACCCATAGACTGCACCCCGCTGGGCCCTAACGCCGATTGTTTTTTTAAAATCATAATTTGCATTTCGCCTCCGATGTTGATTAGTGTAGTGCTGACAACGATGTATGATGTTAAACAGTGCTACGACGTTGGAGAGTAACTACTGTGGCTCCCTTGTTACCTTCCTGGACAGTAGGCGAATGTAACGGCTGTCCACGCAGGGCAGGATGTAGTGGGTTCTCGAAGCACCGAAGCAGTACTCCGAGATGATAGCGTATGCGCCCTGCGACGCACGCAAGGACATAAATCAACGGTAACGTTTCACGATCAGAGTCGTTGCTGTGTCGGAGCGAACACGAGAAAGGAGTTCACACAGTTAGATAGTTGGTACGACATTCCTCCTTATTTGTCAATGCATCTAAATATTCATATTACTGCAAGCACCTCTGGGCATGGCCGGACTACACACATACATACACTATTTCTGTGATATACGTTATCCTAGAAAGTCTACACGGTTGTTCTACACCCCCCCCCCCTCCCCCCATGGTTATGTAGAAGGGATCTAACTAATGCTCGAATTTTGACACAGTCGTTTGTGGGCATGATGACAAGTACTGTTCGCACTCGCTCCTTTCGGGCGTACTGTAATTATTTCTCTAGCAGTTTTGCCCCCACCTTCAGATCGATCTTCACAAAGTTCTGTCGTACGTAAGCGAGTGTCTCCGTTTTGCGAGACAAGAACATTTCCGCGATGCCCCCGGTAACTACGCAAACAGCTTTCAAGGGCAAAGCAACAAAAACAAAACAAAGGGCATGGGAGTAGGAGGGTTAGAGTAAGGCAGGGTTGGCCAGTGACGCCTGCCCGACACAGCACACACGACAACAGCATAATATCTCACGAGCACAACTACTCACATCAAGGAATTCGGATAGCCGGACGTGTCTCCCGCGCCAAGTATGAATGGACCCTTCACGAAGCACGGATGTGTATAGACTTTATCGCGGTATCGCGGAGCGATTGACGAAATGACTCTCGCACCCACCCAGTTGTTATTGAATGGCTTGCCGCTTCCCCGGAGTGTGCGCGGTGTCCGCTTTCGTGGCATCGGCGCTGCTGAGTACGCCGGTGCTACGTGACGCGATAAACGGTCCGGGAATACTGAAAGCCGGACCCGACACCATCCTTAGTATGTTCGCCGATGGCGTCGAGGTAGATGAGATGGCGGGGTACGCTGGCTCTTTCGGGGTATGTTGGCGGCGCGAGAGCCATTGTACCACGCCTTCTCATCCACCTTGAATCCGTCGGCGACCATCCTCAGGATTGAGTCGGTGCCGGCTTTCCGCATTTCCAGAACGTTTATGGCGTCCCGTAGCACCGGAGTGCTCAGCAGAGCAGATGCTACGACGGCGGACACCGGCCACACCCCTGGGAAGGCGGTTTCGGACACGGAAATGTCCAATATGGCTTCAAACGGCTGGTGTGTTGTTGGGACGAACGTGGTAAGGCAGATCAAACACCGTGCAGTGAGCTGTTGGTTTGGTTCGAAGGTGCAGCTAGATTTGGACTCGGGTGCGTGCCCACCGGAGTTCTTCATATCCACAAACTATGTTGCACCGTGTAAAATTGAAAACGCTGGTGGTCCTCTCCACTCTCTAATGTAACCGGCGAAGATTCGGTGCACTTCCCGTAAATGTGTGGTTCTAGCGCAACCGGCATAGTGTCAGACACACCGTACTGCGAGTATGAAGAAATGGTCGATCGGCTACAACCCGAGCGCTTCAACACGACCACATCGCAAGCCCTGCACGAAGGCAAAAATCTGTTCTCACGCTTGAACAAGACTCAAACTATACCGTAAATAAAACGATCTAAAACAACTGATTGATTCCGTGTTATTTGGTCCAACGAACGACATGCTATAAGTTGAAATTATCATCATGATGGCGTGCGGCATCTGGGCGAGGAGATATTGATGGCCCTCGTCAGCCAGCTCTTTTATAAGCAGGTCGTTATCCTCGTACACAACCTGAAACCCGAAGTACTCTCGCCACGGTCTAAGCAAGCGGTGACCAAAAAGGCTTCATCTGGCATCCTGTGCTTGAGCCATCTATGGTAGCAGTAGTAGTTATGCCGCAAACGTAGAAAGGCGATTTCGGGGCAACAGGAGAGCGGCGCGAGGGAGAAGGTTGTGGTGTAAGGTGAGGGCATTATACCAGCACCATGGGAGAGGCATACTTGGGAGCGGAATGAAAGTGAAAGGAGTGATGTCATGATGCAAGTCATATTAATATGGAGCCTGACCTCTCACGGGTCCTGGTGTCGGAGTGGAGAGGGCGGCCCCGGGGGTCTGGTACTTGTCTCTCGCTGGCGTCGGAGCGGAGAGGGCGTAGCGTAGTTGAAGTCGAAGCGGAGAGGACGTCGCTGAAGTTGAAGCGGAGGGGGTGTCGCGGTGCTGAGGTCCCTTGACGATCGTCTTCACAGCCGACGAACACTGAAATCTTTCTTTTTTAGATGTAGCAAGTAGATGCTACAGCTAGAGTGACGGTGAGCTTATGCCCACTTGTCATGAGGCGGGACCATCTTTCGGTGGCTGACTCTCCGGGGACGGGTCAACGCCGTCTATGACGGGTGACACCGATCGCGACCCGAGATGGTATACTGCCTGACCGGTTACGTGTCCTCTCGCGCATGGTTGTACGAGATCTACGATAGGTATCTACGACCCAGTCTTCCACATTAAACCAGGTCAAAGTATAGTCCAGTTCTATCCTAGTCCAGTCAAGCTAAGCAACTCAAAATCAAGTAAAGTCAAAGCCCCGACTGTTTCACGTCAAGCCATGACACATCAATTCTATTCAATTCATGCAGTAAAGTCAAACTATTCCAAGTCAAGTTTTTTTGTCAAGTCATGTCAAATCAAAGGCCTGTCAATTCGGTTTAGCGTAAGTTTATAGTCACGTCATGGCGATGGCAGTGGATGTCATGAGCAAATCCGTACGAAGGATCAAGACCCACCACGTGAACCACATGACCCAGATGCAGCGAACAAGGTACCCCTGGAGCACCAGGGACATGATTGCAGCACCACCGCATGCCTGCAAGGGATGCACAGGTTGGTGGGGTTGGGCACAAATAGAGCAAGGTGAATTTGTAGTCCCCATACAGCACGCTGATTCGCCACGGTAGTCTACTGCATCCGTTACTCGTAGTATCTAAAGGTACAGCAATATATAAATCTTTTTTATCTGGCCGTCCATAACGTAGCTTTCATTCACCCCCCCCCTCAACGCCCCCTCCTTCCCCACCACCCGCACGATCACCTAGCACCACGCGTAAAGCAAACCCCTACCTATATGCGGAATACGCGCGATCGGAGTGTCACACACAAGCTTGAAAATATGAGTTTCGACCAAATTCTCGATCTCACAGCTGGAGTGTATTTTTATATTATATGTGACCTAAACCTCTTGAAAACCCTCCCCCCCACCCCCATCCTTTTCGTTTTTTTCATTTTTTTTCTTCCCGGTCCTTGCTCAAACGGGCCACCTAACATCGAAATCTGCCAGAGTAATAAACACTTTCACGCACTTGATATCATCTCATTATCCTTCTAGAGCCATCCATGCCTCTGCTGCAATTCACCCCCCTCCCGCCCCCCCCCTGCCCCCACCAAACGCCCCCTCCTTCTCCACCACCTGCACCATCGCCTAGACCTAGAACCACGCGTATAGCAAACCCTTACATCTATGCGACCTAAATATTTTCTTTAAAAACCTTCTCTCTACCCCCCCCCCCCTCCCCCCCTCCCCCCCTCCCCCCCCCCCACCCCCAACCTCACTTCCTCGAACGCTCCGCCCTCTCCTCACTGGTTGTACGACTTACAGGAAAGGATTTATAGTTTCCACGCACAGATTGAGCTGCCCCGACCGTCCCGTCCCCCCCTCCCCCCCCCCCTCTTGATGAAACCCAGCCCCCCACGTCCTTAAAAAATCCGCCCTCCCCTCACCGGTTATTCGACTTACAGCATTCGCTTGTTAAACTGATAAATTTCCTTCCACACCTGTCAAATTTTGCCCCCCTCAAAAACGGGTTTGATAGTTTCCGCGCACAGACTGCCTAACATCACCCTGTTGACCCTGATAGCTACACTGTGGTTGCAAGGGGAGTCGCCGGCCTATATCCTTAACGAGGACACACAACCCGTAATACGCGCGATCGGAGTATCACACACAGCTTACAATAATGAGTTTCGACAAAATCTTCGATCTCACAGCTGGAGTAAATTTTTATTCTCATAAAATATAATAAATGCATTACTCGTAGCATCTACAGGTAGAGCAATTTATATGGAGCGTCTTATTGAAGCGGCGTTGATTGGCGATCCTGTACAGATAGAATAACAGTTCCTATCCCAACCGGCGTAGACGATACACAACGCTGATACATTTCAGGAGTAACACGGCTATACACCGGGGAGCGCAAGGCGTGGAAAAAATGAACACAACGACGGGAGGCAGAGTACGAGTACAGGGATGCCCGTTTCAGCTCTGGCGATGGTAAGCACACACTGACCCCAGAGGTGTATTACTTGTAAAGCTAACACGTTTGCAACCTGACGTCGCCGCGTACATATATATATCTATATATATTTTCGCGTACGTGGTTTGCCGCGTGGCACGAGGACACGAGTAGTGTCCGGAGCCCTACCGCTTGCGCACACAGGCGAGTATGTGCCCACCAGCATCGCGAGGCATTTGGACGAAGATTGAATACTCTCCAGCCACAACGTTGACACGATCAGGGCGTGTTCCTCCTAGGTTAAGTTCTGCAGATCAAGAGGGCTTTCGTCTCCCTATATGTTTTTCTTTAATACTAACCAGCCACAACGTTGTCATGTCATGACCAGGGTGCGTTCCTCGTGTGTTAAGTTCTCCTGTTTGAGAGGGCCTATGTCTCCCTACGTTTGGCGACAAAGAGTCTCTCGACCTGGAGAACTTGACCTACGAGGAACGCGCCCTGGTCGTGACAAAGTTGTGGCTGGTGCGTATTCAAGAAAGCATAGCGGTGTACAGAGTCCCGAATGAATGCACGACGGCAGCCACGCTAAGCGTGCTAATGAAAAAGCGTCACTGTTCGCGAAGCTGGTCAATGGGGCTGACGTCGCGCGGGGGGAAAGGAGCCCCAACGTTGTCGGTGGTGAGGGTGGTGGGGGTCGGTTGACTGTGCCCGAGGTGATTCTTTTTGTGACGGTGTCACCGTTGATGTCGATGCACATGATGGTTCCGGCCTGACATTGTGACAAGAACGGGCGTGACGCACAGGGAGGAAAATCGAATTAAGCTAAGATCCAACGAGAGCTACGACTTTCTCCTTTTCTGAGGTTGCAAGAGCATGAGACATGAATGACAGCATACTCAAGGACAAGTTGAGAACAAAATCAGCTACATGAAGCACACCTTCATTTACTCCGCGTTACGTACCGGAACCTTAGGCTCTGGCTCCATCCCGTGGAAGTCATACATCGGGCACTTAGTACCATCAACCACGCTGTGCGTCGAATACGGAGGGAGATGCAAGAGGAAACCGTGCAGGGGGGAAACGTGCAGCGTGATACTGTCGACTATCGGCCACAGCTTCCTCTATAGTTCCGAAGATTCGTTGGCACTCCGGCTGGTAATAGATTGGACCATCGCCCAAACGTTCACGACACGTACCAACATAAAATAAGGTGACCTCATGTTATACCAGGGAACAAGTTTCTATTACCAGGAATCACACGGTTACAAGTAGTGCGATTGGACTGTGTGTAGACGGGGAAGCATGCTTTGCGTCCGAAAAACCGCTAACCCCATCACGATAGCAACTACAGTCCTCCTCATACAATGTCGACAAAATTCGTGTGGAACAAGGAAGCGACGTGCTGGTTGTACGGTGCGGGTTATATTGGCTTCGTTCAGTAAACCAATTACCTGCACAATCTATAATAGAGGTAATACAAAAAACAGTTGAGGGAGGCAACATCTCACCAGGTCTTCGGGCCGTTCTGCTTGGGCATACATGCCGTCCACCCTCTTTCCGACTCCATCGGCTTTGTGCAAAGTCTCACAGCACTCGGTACCGACGGCCCTCATCCTTTTTGCTGGTCTAGGAGGGCTCTCTGGAACGTCAATAGGTCGACAAAGCAAACTTGAGGCGTCATCAACCGTGGAATGTCAATACTGTAGGCTAAATGTTGCAATGAATCAGTTGACGAGGTTTAGATATGTCATACGTGTGGAAATAGATCCATGGACATCGTTCTCTCTAAAGACCGCAACGACAGCAACATCAAATCATCAAGGTAGCATCATAAGTAGAAATCTGGTTTCTTTAGTAGCACCAGCACCTGGTGTACTCTATCGAATGATACCTGGCACAATAATATAACGCGTGCCCGTAGTGTTTTAGGTGGAGTGAGGAGCGTTAGTAAAAATGAAGTGCGCTGCTCGATAACCTGTTCCTGACCGTCGGTATACTGAACAATCTTCGGGCCGCGTCTCCTTTGTATCAGGTGTATGCGGATTTTTTTTTTGTCGTTTTCAAGCAAGCGGTTGCGTTGACATATACTACCTGGCTTGATGTAAAGGAAAGGAACACCACTCAGCGATCATCTACTACACGCTAGGGCATGTTTTGATGAGCACCACTAACAAGAGCACCAGAAATGGACGCGACATCGACAGGACCACAACATCTTCGACGACAGTGGGGAGAAAACAGGGCGTATAATCGTACACTAGATAATAGCAATGTGAAAAAGAATTACAGTTATGTTAACACTGCAGTAGACCACACTACCAACCTATTACCCAGGGTATTTCGTGCCTCCCGCCGTTTGCACGATCGCCTGACAACCTCTACCAAACGAAGTAGCATATGCCTAACAAAGTAAAGTCACCCTCGCGTTCAATAGTGGTGACATCGCATGCCCACGTCACCTCGCTTGGTGTATTTATAAGATGTATCTTTGTCTTGGATTTGGCGACCTCAGAGCCCCACATCGGCACGGCAAAAATCATAGGCGTAAAACCGTATATATATGTGAGACAATAATAATGTGAAGAGGAGATACAGATAGGTATGCTAAAATTACGGTAAACCGCACTACCAACTGATTACGTAAGGTATTCCGTGCATACCGTCTGCATGATCGCCTCCCAACCTATGCCAAGCGAAGTATGACTAACGAAGTAACGTAATTGAGCGCGTGTACACTAAGCGTTCCTTTCAAAACAATAACGATTCGCATCTCTCCCTGTCCTTCTCAATGGCGGTGACATTGTATGACCATCACCTCGCCTGTTGTATTTGGCAATATGCATCTCTTTCTTATAATTAGCGATGTCAGAAAACAATGGTATCTACATGATTGTACCTATCGATTGAAATATTCTATCTTTCGATACAATAACAAATTATAAAGCTTTTAACACGTTGTTTACTACACCTGAGAACTGGGTTGCATACTACATGTAACATCAAACCTTCTAGGAAAAATAAACATTACCAGGCGGGTGATATAAAGGGGTGTATTCTTGCTGCAACCGTCAGATTCGTCCCCTTCAAGGGTTAATAGTTTCCGCGCACATATTGAAATGCCCCCCCCCCCCCCCCCCCCCCCGATCCCTCTTGTTTAAACGCACCACCTAAAATCAAAATCTGCCCGAGTAGTAAACACTACCAGGCAGCTGATATCATCGTATTATCCATCTAGCCATCCATGCCGTGGCTCCAACTCATCTCCCCCCTCCCCCCCTTTGTTCCCCGCCCGGTTCGTTCAAACGCCCCAGTTACAATCGAAATCGGCCAGAGTAATAAACACTAATGAGCCATTGATATCACGTCATTATTATCTTTCTAGCCATCCATGACGTAGCTTTCATTCATCCCCCCTGCCCCCCTCCAACGCCCCCTCCTTCCCCACACCCCGCACGATCGCCTAGACCCAGCACTGCGCGTATAGTAGGCCCCTACATATATGATTAATACGCGCGATCGGATGATCACACACAACGTTGCGAACATCAGTGTCGACCAAACCCTTGATTTTAATATTAGATGTGACTTAAACCTCGTAAAAACCCTTCCCACCCCCCCCCCCCCGCCCCCCCTTTTTTTTCGCTTTGCTTCCTCTTGCTTAAACGTCCCACCTACTATCGAAATCTGCCAGAGTAATAAACACTTCCGCGCCCTGGATATCGCCTCGTTATCGTTTCAGAGCCGTCCATACCGCTTCAGCAATTCCCACCCACCCCCTTTCCCCAACGCTCCCTCCTTCCCCACTACCCGCACCATCGCCTAGACCTAGCACCACGCGTATAGCAAACCTCTACATCTATGCGACCTAAAGCCCTTCCCCTCCGCCCCCGGCCCCCCCCCGCCACATCCCCCCCCCTCCCCCACAAGAAATATTTATAGTTTCCACGCAAAAATTGACCTGCCCCACCCGTCCCATCCACCCCCTTCCCCCCTCCAGCCCCTTTTGATCAAAATCAGGCCCCCACGTCCTTAAAACTTCCGCCCTTCCCTCACCAGATATTCGACTTACAGGATTCACTTGATAAACGGATGCATTTCCTTCCACAGCTGTCAGATTTCGTCCCCCTCAGAAACGGGTTTTATAGTTTCCGCGCACAGACTGCCTAACATCACCCTGTTGACCCTGATAGCTACACTGTAGTTGCAAGGGGAGTCGCCGACCTATATCCTTAATGAGGACACACAACCCGTAATGCGCGCGATCGGAGTATCACACACAGCTTGCAAAGATGAGTTTCGACAAAATCTTCGATCTCACAGCTGAAGTGTATTTTAATTTTTATAATAATATGTACAGCACAGCACGCAGCACGGCACAGCACGGCACAGCACCGTACAGTATGGCATCGCACGGCACAGCACGGCAACGCGCGGAACCGCGTTGCTGAGCTAGCGCTGCGGTGCACTGCTGATCTGATCTGAGCTGATGAGCAAAGCTGAGCTCGGCTGGGACCTGGTATGATTTTACGTCGCGCAACTCGAAAACAAACAGGTGAAAGAGAACATCAAGTGAAAGCTATATAGACTGTTCCGGAAGTAAACCGAAGGGGCCGGTGTTCAAGTGGGAGGTCTTGCGAGGCCAGGGATGTACCAACCAAGCCCGCAGAGCATGAATACACAAGTAAGTGGGTACGTGTGGTACTGAAGCCTCTCCCTGCCTCTATCTCACATCCTGTGATCCGTGGAAATATGGAGTGACCACATGAGGCCGATGCGCGTGTGGGTCGCTCGTAGCACAAAGACGAAATACCCTCAAAATACGGTACGACAAAAAACAAAACAAGCTATGACCTCCCAAAAAGCAAAACCCTAGTCATGCGATACACAACCGTTAATAATATCTCGGGGTTGTTGTTGTTGTTCTCACATTAACTCTTGTAAAATATCTAGAGTCGGTGGTCACACAAAGGTGCTGGAGCCCTAGGAAGATAAGATCCGAAAAAACAAATGACATCAAAATTCGTCCGGGAAATACTACGCTTTTCCGCATAAAACGCACGATACGAAGAATGGCGCACAAGTGAAAAGGTCCAATGTGCAAACTGAACTCACATGGCCGCGGGTATCCACTCAACTACAGCATACAGTTCCCCTGTTCCCACAACTAACCAACTCGTGGCTACAGGTACAGCGGTCGGGCTGCCTGCACCGTACGAACCGCACGGTAATCGTGAGCACAGACGAACGCTCTTGTGGTCTGGAGTGATGTCAAAGTGACAACCCGCGGGCATGCAGCGAAACAAGAGCGAACGAACCAAAAGATACCTTACAAATATCAATGATCGCCCCGCCTTCCCGAATTACTTGACAGGTTGCAGCGCAGCTACTACGCCCGTGCCTGAAAATTGAAAATTGGGGGGGGTCGTTCCCCATGAAGAGTATACAACTCCTGTACCAACTCTACAAAAATCAGTGACGACGTAAGTAACATGTTGTATTACAGTAGTAACTGCCTCGTTAAAAAACCCTGAAAAAGACGATCGCTGCCCTCGTGATGATGGTGTGCGTGCGGGTCGTGGGTCTCCGTGTGCCATCCTCCTGCTGTGGTTCTCCGTGGCCGCCTCATCGCCTTAGCTCACTCGGCCCGCTCCTTCGCAATTGCGCTCGTTGACACTCAATTCCAATCGGTTCCCCGTCTCCCCCGTACCAAAAAAACAAAATGCTCCACGAAGCTTGCGGTGCTGATCAAAAACACAAAAATCTCGTTTAGGGAGAGTTCAGTCCGTCTCTTCCCCGCCCGCCGACGGGCAGTCGCCCTCCTCCTTCGTCGTCGAATCCAGCCTCCTGCCGGCGCAGTTCCCTCAACGCAAACTGAGACTGCCCCGTAATGTTGTTGTTGTTGTTGTTGTTCTCACATTAACTCGCATAATCAAGTCCGTGGTCACAGGACAGGCTCCAGTCACTCTGGAGCTGAGGAATACCCCAGGAAAATTCACACACAGCCCAAGGTGGTACACGCATACAAGGTTCCCCTTCGGGAGGTGGACACGTGCCTCCCGGGGGCGACGCAAGTCGAATGACTACAACTGATGATGAAGTATTTATGCAGAAGGTGTATATCGGAGGGATGCGTAGTGGAAAGAATGTGGATAATATAAGATATCACAGACATTTAGAGGAGGAGGGTTGGGATATTGCTGAGGCTCGGTGTGATAAGTTATTCGAAAGTCCACTCCGTATAACTGCGTGGCAGCAATTACTTCTACGTTTGTAGCATATGCGTAAGGCTGTGACATGAAGTGAAGATACTCTTCAACACTCGAATATGTAGTAGGTTGAGATCCAGCGACTTCCACAAGTTCTTGATTTGCTCCAGCTAAGATGCTGTCGTGGAAAGTGTTGAAACCTGATCCTGGGATAACGGTGTACAAATTGGTTGTGATGTGGGCAATAATATGTGCACGGACGATGTGATGTAAAGCTGGGTTGTTGTGCACACGACGCGAGATACATCTTAATAAACATGCACCATCACCAATCTCGGGAATAATGGACCATTGACCAGAATTGTTATTGTTGCCGCTGTTGTTGTCTTGATCATTTTCGCTGTCTGATTGGTTTGTACTGCTGTCGCTGCTGTTAGAGGAATCATTGGTGTCAATTTGTTGTGTGTTTTCTGTGCCCAGTATTTTTCCCCGCGCGCAGTTTATACCGATGTTTGTTGCCGACATGGTCTGTTGTGTGCACATCGTTACTTTTGCTTGAGTTGTGTTGCTACTTTATATCTCTTTATACAGGTTTCGTTACTGCTGTATGGTAACCACCGTGTCAATTGTGAGGGAGAACTCACAGTAATGACATAGTTCCCGTCGTTGCTCATATGACAATAAACTCTTAGAGTCTATGGACTACGTGCTGCTTGCTGGTGGTGCTCTATTGTAAAACCGCTGTGTATGTTCTTTTGATGAGAGTAAAGGTCTTGTGTATTTATTCTCCTCGGTCCATCCAGAAAAAAATCCCGTTCTCAATAAAATTTGATTTTTTATGATCTATATATTATTGCCGCTCTCTGCGGTTGCTTGCTGCTGCTGTGATCGTAGACAGTTTATACCGATGTTTGTTGCCGATATGGTCTGTTGTGTGCACATCGTTACTTTTGCTTGGGTTGTGTTGCTACTTTACATCTCTTTATACAGGTTTCGCTACTGCTGTATGGTAACCACCGTGTCAATTGTGAGGGAGAACTCACAGTAATGACATAGTTCACGTCGTTGCAGCGGGTACATATAAACCGCGCCCGCGTCTAGCAGTGCGGGAAAATTCTCTCGCAAATACATTTTGATGCCACCCCGATGTACGTGCGAGGACTAAAGTTCCACCGTGTGTGAAGTAGACGTATTTAAGCCTGACGATATGCCTATATTTTAGGCTCTAAACCAAATTAAGCCCTATCGTGTTTTAAATGTCGAAAAAATAGGTCTATTTTATCGACCTAACGACCACGGCAGACCACGGTGAGATGTGGATTTTCCCAAAATATGCACTTGGGCACATTTTGGCCCAAGTGCATATTTGAAGCAATTTTCCGAGTATTTTCCAGCAAACAACAGCATTTCAGACGACAAAAGCTCGAGGAAACATCAGACACTCTGCAGCAGCAGCACAGCACAACACCCACGCAGTAATTGCAACGCTCAACCTAGCAAGCCGCTTGGTGTATCCCCAACCCGGGTTAATCAACCTGCGTGTACAACACGATCAGAAACGTTGGCGGTGGTCAGAGGCGACCCACTCTCGTGGAGCGGCATGCCTCTACGTACTATTACTTGAAAAGGAGTCCTTGTTCATTCACGAGGATCGAGCGCACACACAACACAACACACCACAAAACAAAACAACACAGCACAACACACAGACAACCAGCACCCCAACAGCCAACCCAACTACAGCACAACTAGCCGGTGGAAAACGCCCGCGAGACTCCTCCTACCCTGGCGTTCTCTGCGGTCAGAGAACTGGGACTCTGACATAGTTCGTCGCGCGCTCGTGCTCCTGCTCTCTCGTCCTGAGAGGCTGTAATTTTTCGATGACACATTTTTTTTGTTTGGTTTTTGTGCCCGACGTAGCGCATGGCCGGAGCTGCTGCTGCAGTTTACAACCCTGTTGCCTCTTTCCCGCGGATGCCTACATTTCGAGGGTGGAAATTGAACCGGGTTGAGGGCCAGTCCTGCTGTGCTGCTGTACTGACTGCCACACTGAGGCACACCGAAGGCGGCAGACGCCTGCGAGGTATCCTACATATGAAGCGAGTATGGAGTACGAAGCACTCAATGTTTTTGCCAGGCACCAGTTATTTGTTTTGGCCGTTTGTTCAAGCTCGCACAGCATGGGCAGGGGAGGGTCTTGCTCGTAGTTTCCACCCACTCATGTGCTGACTCATGACATAAATCCTCGTCTTGCCATCTGCGTCTGGAGTAGTAGTGCAGAAATATCACAGTCTATTCTCAAGTAGTTTGATCTTTCCTCGGCTTTTCTTTTTATGCGTACTGAAAGAGACCACTATTTCGAGTTTTAGACATATGGTGTTTTTTTTATGCGTTTAAGGTCGAAATATCGAATGGCCTAGCTCTTCCAGTTGGAAGTACTTAAGACCTAACCTCGAGGCTTAAATACGTCTAGTGTGTGGTTGCCCGGGGACAGAAGTGTCTCATACCCCGCAAAATAGAGCCAGTCTCGGCGGCTTTCCGCGGCCATAGCTCGCGCCACGGACGTCCCATGAGCCCGGCACACGGCTGATAATATACCGACGGGTAGTCTGATCGCATTGCAGAAGAAAGCACACCAAAAAACTCTGCGCCGGCGGAGAAAAAGGGACGGACTAGGCAAAAAAATCAAAATGGTACATATGCATATATCACAGCTGACGCAATTCATGCCTCCACCAGAAACATATAAAAGTGAAATCGGGAGTCAGTCTACGATGTGCCAGGTCCAGGCCGGTGCATACGTCTCACTACTCACGCCTAGAGGAACCAAATATTCCGATTGCCACCCAAGGAAGACTACCACGTATATATTACACATAGTATCTATCACTCCGCATACGCACGACAGGCATAAGTCAATTGGAGAAAAAGAAACAAAGAAAAGAGAAGAAGATGAAGGAAAGGAAAGAAAAGAGAAGAAAAACGAAACAAAACGAAAAAGGCAAGCAAAGAGAAGAAAAAGACAAGAAAAGCAAGAAAACACAAGACAAGAAAGCAAGGAAAGAAGAAGAAGAGAAGAAAAAGAAAAAAAGAAAAAGAAAAAGAAAAGAAAGAAAAATGTAATACTAGCAGACCCTAGGAACTGGCTAAGGATGGCATTGATTGGGCTAACAGAGGGTATCCCGTCCATCATCAATGGCACCTGGGAGAGAACGCAACATGGCGAAGAAGTCAGGGCGGTCTTATGCTATCTTGTGACGGCCATTAGAAGGCCCACAACTTTCAATACGATGATGGCCAAACCCAGACTTCAGTCTCTTGGGCATGACGCGCCCTCTTCCCCCCCTCCCCCCTTCCTCCCTTTCCCCCTCCCCCCTCCCCCCCTACCCCCCTCCCCCCCTCCCCCAGTCCCCTTCCCGCCTCCCCCCCTTCCCCCTCCCCCCGGCCGCTTAGAGATGCCAACGGTGGATGGCGCTGCCGTAGTGTGGCTCGTGGTGGCGCCTGCCTCCGCGCACGATCATCCCGATTAAGCGTTGCTGCTCGACCGCTGCTGCCTAAAAAGACGCGCGAATCGTAGTTGACCATGCCTAACACACCACGTATGACCCAAACTGTACCGCCACGCCTAAGCCTCGCGGCCACACGCAGCAGCAAGAAGGTATCACTCCTCGAGGGTGAGTCCGGCCTTACACCCGCCAGAACGACCCCCCCCACTCGCTACAAGCCTGCTAGGGCATGCTTCTCAGCATGCCTTACCGAGGCGGCAAGGGGAACGTACGTAAGCATGCTCTATCTAGCCTACGTTGTTATTTCAGCAACAGCGCTTCTTTAGCTTCTTGTAATCTCTCATGCTCTTCCGCTGTCTTGGAATCAGCTCTTCGTCTATCAAGTGGCACGACCCGCCGTTGTCCACAATCACCGTGAATCTGTCGCTGTGGGGGTGAAAAACCCTGTTGCCGCTGTCGGCCAACAGCCCTGTAAACGCGAACCCCTCTTTGGAATCGTTATCAAAGTTGAGGGACGGGTTTTCGTTGTCGCTGGCTGGGCGTGTGCTCGCGCCCTGCACAACAGAGGCAGTGTGAACGCGTCCTCTCTGCGGTGGGCTTGACGCTCATTGCTTGTAGCATTCCGTGCCGCCGTGAGAGGTAGTCTTCTCCCTAACACCAGTTGGGCTCAGCTCCAATCTTGGATGCTGCCTTGTCCTTTGAAGACTCCTTGTTCTTCTTATCGTGGGTGGGTGAAGTACTGCTGTTGCTATCCCCCATGTTAATGAGTGGTAATGATGAAGCAGCTCGCTCAGATTTCTTGTATGAGATACCGTACAGCAGTGTATCCAGTAGTCCCGTGAAGATACGTATAGTCTATACTAGTAAGAAAAATTGCATGTTTTCAAGTGCAGTTGTGGTGCTGCTGATACGTCTAGTGAGAAAAATTACAGGTTTTCAGGTGCAGTTGTGGTGCTGCTGTCAAAATTCGGAGGCGTTATTTAGATTTCCGAACTTACCCAAACTGACTATTGCCGTGGTACAGCAGTAGTACACATCAGTGCTGCTGGGTGCTCGCTAGCACTAGTCGCCTTGACGACAAGAGTCTCCTTTAACAGGCAGCTGCTCGACTGCCGGGAGGTGCTCTTAATACAGCTGCCGCTTGGAGGTGACGAATTATTTCTGGAGAATGACGTCTTGGCCCGCACTGGAAGTTGCGCTGGGCTCGCCTTGATGACTGCCGTGCAGCTGCTAACTCGAAGCTTGGTTCGGGTTGTTGATTTGTCGGGGACTTACGACGATCACACGAAATCCCTTGCGATTATAAGTCAGAGCTCTATAAGCAAGCAGTAGCTTGTACCGCCGAGAGTTTCCTCTCTACCGCTGATGCTCGAATTGACTCGATTACCCTCAGCTTGGGTTGTAAATTTGTAGTCGAGGCAACATTATAGCAGTTTTTTTTTTTTTTTTTTTATCCTCCGTCGGATGGGCAAAAATAAAGCTTTAGCTCACCACACTTCCACGTATTTTCATACGCGTCGTGTGTCGATTTGACTCAGTTGCTTTCGCAGCCCAACGCTAGCTGGCGCAGGTGTTTACCCGAGTATATCGAGATTTGGGGGTCTCGGCAAGGCAAGGGTCCCGTCAGATTGATTTGGTACTACCTGTGATGTGGTGGCGTTCTATCTCTGGGTACCTCAATCAACATGCAGCATCAACTGCTCTGATCGATTGCTGTGTAGGGTCCTCTGGATGCCTGGTATGCTCACTTACTCACCACGTGTTTCCAACGAAGTACTGTAAGTCCTCCGTCCGACGTTATAATTCCTTCTCGTCGGACTCGTGAATAATCTCCCGCAGCAGCGGTAGATTTCTCGATCAGCCGTTCTCAGTGGTGACGATCTTGAACAGTGGTGCCGCTCCTCGCGTTCACGCAAATCGAGGGTCGAAACCTATTAAAACCTCTCATATATGAGATGGCATGCGGCGTGTATTAGCTCGCAGCTGGTGTACGCTCTTTGACTCGCTTTCGGATGACCCGATGACGACACAGCCTAAATTACTTTAGAAGCAAACGCAGGCCACGGTTGGTTGTTGTTGTTGTTGTTGTTGTTTGTTGTTGTTAACACATTAACTCGCATAGTCAAGTCCGTGGTCACAGGACCGGCTCCAGTCACTCTGGAGCTGAGGAATACCCCTGGGAAGAACACAAACAACCCAAGGTGGCACACGCATATATCACAGCTGACGCAATTCATGTCTCCACCAGAAACATATAAAAGTGAAATCGGGAGTCAGTCTACGATGTGCCAGGTCCATACCGGTGCATACGTCTCATTACTCACGCCTGGAGAAACCGACTATTCCGATTGTCACCCAAGAAAGACTACAACGTGTATATTACACGTAGTATCTATCACTACGCATACGCACGGCGGATATGTGAGCCTGTAGAAGAGCTTTAAATGCAGAAGAGAAGATGGTCTGCGACCCCAAGCCGATGTTGATTATTGACTTGCTATGTTCAGCAGATCAAAGCTGATTGTGAGCAACTGTAAACTGCTGTGCATCATTTGTCCAATATATTACTGCTGAGACTTCTGCTGTGTACCAAGTATCATTTAACTAACGTACTACTGTTGCGATTTCTGCTTGCTAAATACCGCATCGATAAACGACAACAACAACCAGACCGAAAACTGTCTGTTGTACTGGCAACCCACAGTGTATACCAGATGACGGTAAGTGTTACCAAGTAACGACATGATGGTTGCTGACTCAAGTATCATCTCTAACAAACACATCGATCCCAGCTGAATGATCTATTAGACTACATATTTCACACAACCCGTAATACGCGCCATCGAAGTATCACACACAGCTTGCAAAGACGAACTTCGACAAAATATCCGATCTCACCACTGCAGTGTATTTTGATTTTTATAATATTTCAGGAAGATCTGCATGGTCTGGCTCATGTTCTTGGGTGGAAGCCGTACGATCTGCCTGATCTAGCTCATTCTTCCGGGGTTGGATCTGTACTCCATACGTACAGATCCTGCACATCATCTCATAGCAGTAGCTATACGTTCTATATGATCTAGATCGTGATCTAGTGTACCTTAGTAGATCGCTATCTGTCCGAGGGATGCTCGCTATGATCTAGATTGTGATTTGGCAGGTGTGCTATTCTTACTAGCTACTCTTCGTGTTGACATCGTGTTGCGTAATATAATGGTAAATTTAGTTTGGCAGAGGACTTTCTATTGAAAAACGTTACCTGCTATGTGCTATTGAAAGTATTGAAACCGTCGAACGTCACCATCCACCGACGGCGAACCAAACCCACGAAAATTCAGCGAAAAGCAACGGTTTTAAGAGTTAGGTTTCTTTCGGTATAAAAAAAGACTACATATATGTTTTTCTAATCTGTTTTTTTGGTGGGTTGGTTGGCCGCTGGGTAATGATGGCTTTCGGCGGTGTCATTACAATTTTTCATTTTTTTTCCCAACCCAGCAGAGACTGAAAAAAAAAAACGCTAACACTCTAATGGCGTTCGATTTCTAGCAGTAGTAGTCTGACGCGACGAAATAACCCCGTTATCCCCTTTAGAGCCCCGAACCCCTCTCTATGATAATTTCAAGTAATTTCCCCGAGAATGGGTTTCCAGTTGTGTAGGTGTTAAGTCATCACACGCTAGAAGAGGTGAATGAAGCAGAAGTTTCTGAGATCCTAACACGAGGATCTCAATATCTCACCCGAGACATGGCTTTGAAGATTCATTCGCGCAACGCGAACCCTATGTCCGTTCGCCCGTCCTGAAACAGAGTATACTCGTAACCTTATAATACTAACCCGATAGTTCCACACTTGGGCGAAGCTTTAATCGGTCCGAAACGTTTGAACCAAAATGTGCAAGCCCCACTGTGGGATGAATCCTTTGGGGACTTCAGTGGTAAACCTTTAAACCTCGAACAGATCATTAGATCATATAGATAATCTATATCACCCACAGATCATCTAAATAATCTGCAGTAGATCTTGTAACTATCATTATTCGGAGATGTTGAGCACGATCTGTACATAGAGTACAGATCCAACCTTGAAAACAAACATTTGCTAGACCATGCAGATCGTACGGCTCCCACCCGGGAACATGACCTGTGAACCATCCAGATCTTCCCTGAAAATATATAGACCATCGAGTAGGGATCTGTCGATGATCTGCCCGACGTGTGGAGTGTTTTGAAGCGTGCCACAATAGAGCACGTATCACTTTTTTGGTAATTAGTTTTCTGTTCTGAATGACGAAAGCTCCTTAACCCAAATTTTCTTCTTGTTCTGAATGACGGGAGCAACATTTTTTTTTGGGGGATGTTTCAATACCTTTTAACAGTGTCTTTCGTTGTTTACCTATTATTATACATACCTACACGTGTATAATAGGTGATGAGATCGTTCATCGGGTATGGTATGATAACTTTTGTTGTTTTGCCCCATATATATCTGTTTTTGGCAGAGGGGTACTAGAGCTCCTCGCGTGAGGAGCCTCACACACACAAAAAAAGTGGTGGTGCATCTCTACCGTGGTGTGCAGGCGTGTTGGTTAAAACCACGTGACGATTACTGGACGTAACCATCGGCCGCACGCAAGAGTAGCCCAGGTTGCTGACTGGGGTAGGGCATATGTCCGTGTTATGAAAAGAAGAGTACATAAGCCTCCGACGCTCAGTCAACAAAATGAGGGGCTGTTTTCTGATCGCCTACACTATATAAAAACGTAGAATCACAGAAGACGCGTGCTATCATACGATAGAGGTAGCCCTTATTGGCTAAAAAAATTGATTTTTCGCGGTGGTTTTCGTTTTCGATTTTCATTTTTTCATTTTTTTCGTTTACGTTTTCGATTTGTTTTCTATACCTTTTTTGTTGTTGTCGAAATTTCGTTTCCGTGTGTTCGTTTTCTTCGAATTTGTTCCACGCAAAGGCGATCGTTCCTAGGCAGCCCGGCGGGGGACACGAAGACGTCAAGGAGTGCCACCTGACGCACAAGCGGGTGTGTTAAGATACGGCCTTGAAAGGCCTGTAGTTATCCGAATTTGAGATCGTTTGGATGGGTTTCGTATGATAAGGTTGGCGTTTTATATTCGGGAAAGTTAGAAAATAGATCGGAGACGTGCCTGCGATCTCAAAAGCTGGGCTCTGGTGGAATCGAATCAAGCCACGTCTCTACGATGGAAAAGAAAGTGAGTACTCTCCAAGGACCTGCTCAATTGGCAGACCTGCAGGGGCCACTCTGTGTCCCCCCTTATAACTTTACATGCCAGGGGAGAGGAAAAACTTGCTCGGTGAGGAACTTTCTGCCGTTCGCAAAGCTATTCGCGACAATGAGACCGATCGCTCGCGGGAGGTTTTTCGCATTACTTCTCCCTTGTGCTAGTGCCTGTGTTCCTCTCCATATCGACGAGGGCTCGCCTCGCCATAGTACCTTTTCTGTGGTTGGTTCGCCGTAGAGCCTTTCCTGCCCCTCCCCGCCACACCGGCGACATGCGGCAGGGTTTTGATGGGTGATTTTTGCCTTGTTGTAGGGTCTGCGTCTCTTTCAACTTCTTTTCTTCGCGTGTTCCTGGCTCCATAGCCAGACGGTTAGAGGTGTGGGAGTGGGTTTTGATGAGCCGCATCTTCGACTCATGGCCTAGTTCGTAGAACCGGAGTTTCCCCGAATCTCCCATATTTTCGCATATACGACTCCTCAGGGTGGGCTAGTGTTAAGGCACGGCCTCGAAAGGCCTGTAACTATTCGAATTTGCAATCATTTGGATGGGTTTCGTATGATAAGGCTGGCGCTTTATATTCGGGAAAGTTAGGAAATAGATTGGAGGCACGTGCCTCCGATCCCAGAAGCTATCCGGGGCTCTGGTGGAATAGAATAAAGCTACGTCTCTACGAAGGAAAATAAAATGAGTACTCTCCGAGGACCTGCTCAGTTGGCAGACCTGCAGGGGGCACTCTGTGTCCCCCCTTATAACTTTACAAAAGCCAGACACGTCAAGATTTCTCTGAGAGCCCGGAAGCGATCATGCTACAACACCTCTCTCTACTGGACACCTCTCTCTACTGGACCGAGCTGCTGGGCTTTTGGGACCGCGAGAGCTGCTTAAAACTATACAAATACCTGGTACTACTTCAGCTATTGATGGAGCTTCTGTTCTAATCATTATTTTTTTGCCGAGCTGCGATTTACGCTTCTTCTCGTCGAGTTGCTATAAGCTGGACCGAGCTTCTGTTTTTTATTACTCCGAGATTTGGTTCAGCTATATCGACGGGCTCCGTGCTATTTATTGGTTTCACTCAGCTACGATTAGTAGTTTTGTTTCGTGGAGTTGCTCAGAACCTACGAATTGACGGAGCTTGCAATTTGTAGGCTTTTCACCGAGCTGATGGGAGTTAACCGAGAGCTGTTCTATACCGATCTGGACGGAAATGTAATACCGTTTAATTTAATACTCCGGAGTATTATTATTGATGACTAAGCGGTCTTTATACATAGGTCCAGAGTGGTATTTTTTTTTTTTTCAAGTGAGCGAGATGCTCTGTTTTCGACAAAGAGCGACAATTTCAAATAATAGGTTTTTGGGTAATGAGGCGAGGTGCTAGGCTTTGGGGCGAACGAGCTGCTCGGTATTTGAAGGAGCTTCTGGGTTATGTTGAGCGAACTAGTACTAGGTTATTGACCGAGCTATGCCGAATAGGCGTTTGAGAGGGTTGCTATGCTGTTGACCGAGTCGCTATTGACGGACTTTCCCACATGGGTCACACCAGGTCTATTTCACTAAGATCTGTCGTCCAGGGCAGACAGATCATTGGTCTTTACGATCTAAATGACCCATATATCATGTTGCCGGGTGCGGGGCGGATGATGTGAAATGATTCAGCATACACGTGTCTCCTGGATTTTACAGATTCTGCGCACGTATCACAACCACAGATCATGATCTAGATCATCTAGATCATTCTTTTCTCGTTTGTGTGTATGAACTCTTGAGTGAACGAGCTGCCGGCTGTTATAGGCCGTGCTGCTGTAAAAAGATTCTTTGAATCTATCCAGCTGCCTCTTATATAATATGGTATTTGAAAGCTTTGTTGGTAGCCATTATTTTCTACCAGGTCGTAATTTTTTTGTTATTCATTTGCTCGTTCATAGGCCTTTCATTTATTGATAGCTGCTGTGTTTATTCACCTGGTGGGCGTTTGATCGTGCTGCCAGGCTTTGGAGCGGTGATCGTTTTCTGCTTTGGACTGCTATTGATAGGTTCTTGATCGAGTGCTACTATTCGCTCGAGTGTTTATACACCTGGTGGGCGTTTGGTCGTGCTGCCACGCTTTGGAGCGGTGATTGTTTTTGACTTTAGAACTGCCATTAATAGGCTCTTGATCGAGCGCTACTATTCACTCCAGCTTTTGACCGAAAGCTGCTATTCATATGGGCTCTCCTGACCGAGAATTGCTGTCCATAGCTTTCTGACCCATCTGATAGCACGCGCATCTTGCAAACACGAGGGCCGACACAATTATCGAACTCACGGCTGAGGCGTTTTTCTTTTTTTGTGAAAAGCTATTGATCAAGACATGCTACAATCTACTGGCCAAAGCTCCTACAGTAGTAGGTTTGTGACCGAGCTGCTAGGTTTTTGATTGAGCTGCTATAACTTATGTTGGCCGAGAGCTGCTATAATCTGTCGGCCGAGCTGGTGATTGTCGATTTTTGACTGAGCTGAGCTATACATTGTTGGCTGACTGAGAGCTGGAATTCGCTAATGATCGAAAACCGACATGCATAAAGCTATCGGCCGGGCCGCTATCAACATTGCTTTTTATTGAGTTGCTATACGTTATGACTGAGAGCTGCTACAAGCTATTGGCTGGGCTGCTGCACCCAATAATAATTAGCCTGCAGCTACTACGAGTAAGCTAGTGGGCGAGCCGCTAGGTTTCGAGCGGGCTGCTACACTTAAGGCATCCGGCAGGACGTTTGTGGCTTACACTTATGGCAAGCCGCTATTGATAGGGTTTCGACCGGGAGCTGCTAGGCTTTTGCTTGGGGGTTCTCGTTTTTTCTGTGACCGTCTACATACCACATCGCATCCCTACCATCGTGAGGAGCGGAGCACGTTGACTCTGAACCGACCAGACAAACAGTGGTTGCACCGAGCACGAAGCGCCGTGAGATTATCGGCGAGTCGCATGAACGGTGAGCCACATCCTACTAAGAGCAGATTGTTGAGGTGGAGTCCGGTACCTTGCGCTTATTTTCTTGCCTATGTAAATTGATCGCATCGAAAGGCACGATATGTTTCTCAGTTTGGCCACTCACTCCCAGAGACAGCAGTGGGTGTGAACAACGTAACTCCCTCGTGGGTGCCTCTGACCGCGCATTGCACAGTAACTGATACGATTATTTTTTGGGGGTGGTAAAACGGCGAGAGGGAAAATCATTCAAGATTTTCTGGATGCGAGGTGTGGGATTACATAAGCTATTTAAACCAAGCTGTTAGGTGGTTTCCAAACTACTATTGTAGGGCTTCGACTGAGAGCTGTCAAGTCCATGGTGTTGGGGGGGGACGGTGGTAAAAAGCCTCAACAGCGGAAAACATCTAGAATTCCTGGAAGCTCGGGGGGGGGGGAGGGCAGAGAGAACGGTGTGGTGGGTTCGGTGATGGACGAAGAAAAGATTTTCTATAAACGTCGGTCGGTCATTTTTTACGCTATGATGGTCTCCGACGCTGGCCGTTGCTTTCTATTGTCACGGGCGTTCTGAGAACTGAACAGGAGAGGGTCGAGATGGAGGACCTGACCCTATTTGCATGCCCACACACGACCAAGGCTACGATAGGGGGAACCTTTGGGGCTTTTTTTGCAGTGAGTCGGGAGTCGCTCGCGTGAGTGACCCTCCTTTTCCTTTGCATTCTTGAACTGTTGTGGTTGTTATAACTTTGCGATATGAATCGGCCATTGAACGGTAAGCTACGCTACGCAAGCAAAATAACCTAAAGTGCTATTATCTGTCAGGTATGGAGTCATTCGTGCGAGTAGCTCAAACCCGGTACGGAAACGGGGGGTACCCGCCCTCATGTAGCCTTGGTCACCTGCAAGGCCGGTGGAGGGGGGGGGGGGGGGGGGGTGGCCGTAGGAGGGGGGGGGGCGGGGGGTTTGCTCAGTTTGTGCATGGCCGTAGTCTTATGACCACAGACCCTCGTATCCGTACTATGCCGGGACGGAGCATGTCGGGTTTTCACTAACCAGGAAGACATTACTTTTGCACCAAGCGCGAAGCGCCGTGAGGTGTTCGACGAGTCACATGAATGGTGAACCGCATCCTTTCAAGAATACGTCGTAAGACGGACTTCGGAAATTATGCTTTCTTGCTCATGGATGACAGCGTCAATGAGTTTGTTTGTTTTCTGGTGTGGTTACTCTAGAGACAGCAATGGGCTTTACCATGAAACTGCCTCGCGGTTGCCTTACCATAGTCACACTACGTGAAGGCGGTAGGAAAGGTGCGTACTCATTTCATGCATAGCCATAGTCACATGACCATTGACCCCCGCTGTTATGGAAATGTTAGCACATACCTGGTAGTCAATTTGAGTCAATATTCAGTAGCACTGCTCTTGTATATCGTAGATCTCATATGTGTCGGTTCGAGTGTAACGTGCGTGTATATGCGGAGGAATTACTTCCGTAAGATTCTCAGCTTGATACCCAGGTAGCTCACTCTCTCGTGTGGCTCTCTCTTGTAGATCGTTCCGGATCATAGCTGTCCTGGTCATCCCTTGGAAGTAGCCGTCGTCTGGGCTCGTGCAACTCTGCGGTTTATATCTGTGTGTATTGGCAAAATTGAGCGCCACCGTTGTACTGGTCAACATCTTCTCTATATCCCGGAAGAACTTTGTCTTCCAGGCTATCCTCTCGCACCGTGCCATCACCTCGACTAACGTCGACGGCACAGCCTGTCAAACCACCGTGCCAGAGTATCACACATTATCCAAAACAGGTTATGAGCCTCTACAACGACGCAACTGAGCACGTCCGTTTCTCACCGACCAGGCAGACACTGGCGTGCGCCAAGCGAGAAGCGCCGCGAGTTGCTGGGCGCGTGCCTTGTCCTGCATCCTACTAAAAAACCGTTTGTCGGGCGCAGTTTCGCACCATGCACCTTGTGATGATGGGGGTTGTAGGTGGGTTTTGCACGCACACGCTTGCAAGGTGGTTGGTGGGGGGGGGGGGTAGGAACGAAGGGTTTGCGCGCCCACGGAAGGCAGTTGGGGGAGAAGGGCGTATTTGCGTCCATGCTTGGAAGTCGGTTGGGGGGCGGGGGGGGGGGAGTGGCGTTTTTGTGCGCCCATATTTTTTTGTGTGCCCACGTTTAAAGGCGGTGGGAGCCAAGAAGGGCAGAGCTGAGAGGTGGGAGGGCCCGATGCTTTTCTTTCGCTTAAAAGGCGATTGGGGGGCGTGGGGGCGAGGTAGGGTGGTGGAACCCATGCCGTCATGTGCTGTGGGTGCTGCGTGGCGCGTGCGGTGTATTGCATGGCACGGGCATGCGTAGGCCCGTGCCGTGCGATGTGTCTTCATGCATTCAGTGGTGCTGTGCGGTGCGGTGCGGTGCGGTGCGGCGCGGTGCGGTGCGGTGCGGTGCGGTGCGGTGCGGTGCGGTGCGGTGCGGTGCGGTGCGGTGCGGTGCGGTGCGGTGCGGTGGGGTGCGGTGCGGTGCGGTGCGGTGCGGTGCGGTGCGGTGCGGTGCGGTGCGGTGCGGTGCTGTGCCGGGCTGTGCCGGGCTGTGCCGGGCAGTGTGGGGTTGTGCGGTGCGGTGCGGTGCGTTGCGGTGCGGTGCGGTGCGGTGCGGTGCGGTGCGGTGCAGTGCGGTGCGGTGCGGTGCAGTGCGGTGCGGTGCGGTGCGGTGCGGTGCGGTGCGGTGCGGTGCGGTGCGGTGCGGTGCGGTGCGGTGCGGTGCGGTGCGGTGCGGTGCGGTGCGGTGCGGTGCGGTGCGGTGCGGTGCGGTGCGGTGCGGTGCGGTGCGGTGCGGTGCGGTGCGGTGCGGTGCGGTGCGGTGCGGTGCGGTGCGGTGCGGTGCGGTGCGGTGCGGTGCGGTGCGGTGCGGTGCGGTGCGGTGCGGTGCGGTGCGGTGCGGTGCGGTGCGGTGCGGTGCGGTGCGGTGCGGTGCGGTGCGGTGCGGTGCGGTGCGGTGCGGTGCGGTGCGGTGCGGTGCGGTGCGGTGCGGTGCGGTGCGGTGCGGTGCGGTGCGGTGCGGTGCGGTGCGGTGCGGTGCGGTGCGGTGCGGTGCGGTGCGGTGCGGTGCGGTGCGGTGCGGTGCGGTGCGGTGCGGTGCGGTGCGGTGCGGTGCGGTGCGGTGCGGTGCGGTGCGGTGCGGTGCGGTGCGGTGCGGTGCGGTGCGGTGCGGTGCGGTGCGGTGCGGTGCGGTGCGGTGCGGTGCGGTGCGGTGCGGTGCGGTGCGGTGCGGTGCGGTGCGGTGCGGTGCGGTGCGGTGCGGTGCGGTGCGGTGCGGTGCGGTGCGGTGCGGTGCGGTGCGGTGCGGTGCGGTGCGGTGCGGTGCGGTGCGTTGCGGTGCGGTGCGGTGCGGTGCGGTGCGGTGCGGTGCGGTGCGGTGCGGTGCGGTGCGGTGCGGTGCGGTGCGGTGCGGTGCGGTGCGGTGCGGTGCGGTGCGGTGCGGTGCGGTGCGGTGCGGTGCGGTGCGGTGCGGTGCGGTGCGGTGCGGTGCGGTGCGGTGCGGTGCGGTGCGGTGCGGTGCGGTGCGGTGCGTTGCGGTACGGTGCGGTGCGGTGCGGTGCGGTGCGGTGCGGTGCGGTGCGGTGCTGAGCGGAAACGATGCGGTGCGGTGCGGTGCGGTGCGGTGCGGTGCGGTGCGGTGCGGTGCGGTGCGGTGCGGTGCGGTGCGGTGCGGTGCGGTGCGGTGCGGTGCGGTGCGGTGCTGTGCGGTGCGGTGCGGTGCGGTGCGGTGCGGTGCTGAGCGGAGACGATGCGGGGCGGTGTGGTACATGCGAGGTGCGGTGCGTGGTCCGGTGTGTAGTGCGGTGCAATGCTGCCCGGCGCGATGCGGTGTCGCGCGGTGCTGTGCACTGCGGTGCAGTTCGTTGTACCCGCGTGGTGCGGTGCGGATTGCATGCGCCGTGCGGTGCGTGTTGGGGTCCTGTGCGGTGCGGTACTGTGCGGTGCGGTGTGGTGCGACGCTTTGTGGTGCAGGCTGTGTAGTGCGAGACACATGATTGGTGTGGTGCGGTGCCGCACGGTACTGTGCTATACTGTGCTGTCTGTGTGGTGTGACTCCCCGTTCAGATCACCCATGGGCGATTATAACGAGAACGTGAAGCAAATAAATATGCTGCTTTCCCGTTTTTTGAACAACAGAAGACCCAGGAGCTAAGGTGGAAGGGTTTCACTTTGCCGGGGGCTTTTTTTGCAGTGGCTCGGGGTCTCAGTCGCTGAAAATGGAGACACTAAATGCTGAATATGCCCCCCCTTCCGTAGCCTTGTTGATACCACTCTGGGCGAAATTATAACCACCGTATTAACCATAATATTAGTACAAACCGTTTACTACATATGAGCATAATATTTTAGGTAAGGGAGTGACGGAGGGAGAGGGGGAGGGAGAGAGACAGGAAGGAAAGGGTGGAGGAGGGGGAGAAAGGTCGGGGGGGAAGGGGGGGAAGGGAGGGAGGAAGGGAAGGAGGAAAAACGGGGAAGGGGAAGGGGCGCGGGGGAGGGGGTTGGGTGGATATGCATATAGTTTTTTTTAGCGGCTTCGTGTTGAAGCCGGGCCGCACGCAATTTTCGCCTAACGTTTTACTACCGCAGAAAAAAATCCACGCAGACGTCAAGTGATTTGAGACAGACACCCTAAAATCAAGTATTTTTCCCCCCAAATGGGGACGCCATTCTAACGTGGGTGGCAGTATGAGCGGACTACTGTGCGATTTCGACGGCGTGTGATGGGGTGAGGAAGGCTTGCTTTGGGTGGGGGGAGGGTGGGAAAATCCGTCATTTTATTAGTACGGGAAGAAGCAGCGTGTGCGGTAGATCTATTTTAGGTTTGTTTTTGTGTGCTGAGGCCATCTCTTACAGCAGGTTATAGTTTGTTTATTCTGGAATCAATGGAGGTTTCAGCACGTTCGCAGACATGATCTTTTATTTTTTGAAAATGGAGGTTTCAATACCTTCCCAGGCGTTTTTTTCTTGATGTGAAAATTGAGGTTTAGATGCCTACCTTCACGGGCGCGTTTGTATTTTGTTTTGTTGACTACAGGAATCAGCTGTGATGGACGGCCGTCTAGATGTAAGATACTAGGTTTTTAGTATCGTATATGTACATCGTAACGGTGTGACCGACGGCTACCTAAACGGCCGTCTCCTGATGTCTTCGGTAGCCAATAGTCGAAGTAAATTTATACATCGTCTCGTTTTTCAAGGCGTGTTACAAGCATCACACGATACTACGGTGATGTGCCCTTTTATGACCACCCCATCACCAGCCAATTTAGGCAGTCTTATCTCTCCAATATGGTCGTAACTATACAGTGGTCTTATCTCTACAATGGTCTTTTCTATACAATGGTGTTATCTCCACAATTGTCTTATCTTTAACGACTGAAGAAATGATCATGTACTCAATATATGTAGTATTTTTTCGTGGCATTAAGCTGATTTACCTGATAATATCCTCTAAAAGTCTTGAAAATGGGATGGTCTTAAAATAGTACCAGTACACCACTTATAGGTCTATTCTGCCAACTAAGTGGCGCCAAATACGTTTCCAGCACTACACAGTAGCTGCAGAAGTAAATAGCAACAAACTTGCAGTAGGTGTAGTTCCAGTGGCGTGGGATAATCTCTGCGGTTCAAAAAGGGGGATTTTGTGAGGAAGGGGGGGGGGGGGGGCGCAAATTCTAGTTTAAGAGAAGGAAGGAAGACGGCCCTGATCTTAATTTCATCACGGCTTCTCCAAAGTCGGCGAATTGTTTTTTTCGTGAGCAGAGAGGGAAGCAAAAACAAATAACTTGATTAATGGATGGAAATCTCATCCCTACAACATGGTGGGTTCTCTTTGGCGCCTAGTGAAGAAGGTTTTTGTGTGGGTGGGGGGGGGTGTACTCAGTTTGTGCATGGCCGAAGTCGTAAGGCCATTTACCCTCGCAACCCTACTATGCCGAGACGGAGCACGTCGGGTTCTCACCAACCAGGCCGACATTGCTTGCAACAAGCGCGAAGCGCCGTGAGGTGTTCGGCGAGTCGTATGAAGGGTGAACTGCATCCTTTTAAGAACCGTGTGTGTGGGGGATGTTTCAGACAAAATGACTGGGATTTAGTGTAATACTGTATATTGCTTACCGCTCAGAAAGTGTTAAGGGAGAAGGATTCGATGTGAAGGGGGGAGAAGAGAGGATAGCAGAGGTCAGTAAAGCGAACAAATGATGGAAACCCGAAAACGCTTGGGGAAATTCACGAGAGCTCGCGCTAACGCTTGTCGAGCTCGCTCGTGAGCGCTTCTGGAACGCCCGTGAGAACGACGGTACAGCAACAGCATATTATTCCGTCAATAATCCATCTAAGGCCTCTGCTCGTAGCTTCTTGTTCGACGGGCGCTCGAAACAAAAGCGTTCGGGAGCTCTGGCGAAATTTGGCGGGCGCACACGGGCGCCAGCGAAAAGTGTCAGCGGGCGCCCTGGTGCTGTCTAGATCTTGCGACATCCAACGGGCGCTCGTGGGCGCCCGCGAGTACTCACCAACGCTCACAACGGCCTCCCGCAAAAAAGCGCTCGCGAGCTCCCCGCGAACTATGGTGGGCGCGAACGCTTAAAATGGCTCGGGTGTTTTTTTTGCAAAAAGTCCCATGATACTTCAGGCGAAAACACTCGTGACGAGATTTGTCACGAAACTGCTGTTAAAAGACCCGGGGGCGATTAGTCTCGGAAAGAGATGTGGTACTTCAGTCGAAAAGGCCTATAAAGGAAAATCCCGGGGGAATACCCGTGGGATGCAGCGGTATACCACGAGATTTCGCTGGGACTATCGGGTACTCGTGGAGACCGTCGAGTTTTTTCTCGGGCGCTAACGAACCCTCACGTAGGTTGTCGCGGAATGTCGCACCATTTCGCTGGAAACTTGACGGTTCTCATGGAACTTCATGACAGCCCAAAGGCGTCCATGAGCGCCCACGGGAACTGGCATGGGCTCCAGCAAAAAAATGCCATATTGTCAAAACCGCGGGAGCAGCAAGCGAAGTGGAAGACGGTGTTGGAGTTGGGTGAACCGTCCTTGGTTCTATGTTCGCGGCCTTATAGTACATAACGTCGGAGAAGGTGGACCTTAAGCGGTACTTGGAAAACGACGTGTCGGAGCACGTGGTAGCCAACGTCACGAAATCACCTTCAAATCGAGCTTCCAAACCGTCCTCGCTTGATGACGATGACGATGACGATAGATGAGGATGGGGATGATAATGGTGATGATAATTATGATGATTCTGATGGTGATGATGACTAACGGTGACAATAATGATTAACATGACGATGAGGCAGTGACGCCATGGTGAGATTAGACCTGCTATTCAGCTCTGACTGGCAACATCTTCCACGTCTGCAGTCACTGGGTTCTGGATTTGCTTGGTTATGTATGTGAATGGCATGGTTGGAACAAGCGTTACATATTATATACTCCGGAGTATATGACAATGGAATAAAAACAACGAAATCGCTGACGAGGCTGTCGTCGACACGATCGTTAATTGCACGTTATAAAGGAAAAGAGTATCCAGGCTGTTCCAGGTAGGCAAGATGGTAAGTAACAATGATACACAGTAGAAACGGTATTCAGGTCGTCAAGCTGGTAACATCTTTCATGTCTGAACTTGCTGGATTCTGCGTGTACATCCTTTTTTACGTGAATGTTACATAATTTACATTGTCAGATGACAAATGGAAAAATACTACTGTAATAATAAGTATATACAGAGTGGTAAGCGAAAAGACGCGGAAAGCAGCCGGGGCCACCAGTTACCTCGTGGGAATTGGTATAGTTTATGCCTTTAGAGTAGCCACCTTGCTTGTTGGAGTGTTTGACGGTCACTGAACGGGCACTTTGAGTCCTTATACGTAGTACGAAGGCACATGACGTGGAACTAGTCGCTGGCATTCGAGACATCTTTTGTCGGGTTGTTGATGTTCTCACGTTGGATCAGCGCCGTCATCACCACCGCCATATAATCCGTGGTCTATAGGCAGACACACTACTTTTGGAAGGAACACAAAACCACAAGAAGAAGAAAAAAGAAAAAAGAAGAAAAGAAAGATTAAAAAAAGAAGGACAGAAAAAAGAGGAAAATAAAGCGGGGGAAACAAAAAAAGCTGGATAGCTCAGCGACTTATCGCTTAGGTCGGCTGTATCGTGTCCTAAGGCTTGCACGTGCTGAACGTCTGACAAATCAACAAAAACAAGCACTTCCCGCAGACAGGGTTTGATATCTCGGACTAGAGCAGCGGCCATTAACAAGCCACTGCTACACCTTCGCACCTTGCAAAGAAAGCAACATTCGACTGTTATTGGGGCATGTGCAACAGGGCGAGTCACACACCGACTACTCAATTTGAAATGGGCTCGCCGTACGTGCGCAGGGAAGCTCTGTCAATATCTCAACTGCAGTCCCCAGACGAAGCTGGAAAATGGAGAAGAATAATGTTACCTACCGAAACAATGATACCTGGAACATACATGAGAAACTGCTGTCGCTCAGACGCCCAAGCGTTGTAAATGCGATACCGAACGCACGACGGACACCCAAGCCTGTCTCGAAGGGAAAACCGGGAGGGCATAGGTAACCGTCGTAAGCACAGGTAGCAGTGCTCGCGTATCGCAAACGAAAGCACTGCGGGCATCCAGGTCTTTCTCGAAGGGAAGACAAGAGTGGGGGTGGTGCAATGGCCGCCCAAGCGCAGGTGGCCATGCGCGCATCTGCTAAGCGAAAGCAATACGAACAAGCAAACCAGTCTCGAAGGGCAAATCCGAGAAGGCCTAGATCCGACCAAAGCAGCCTATGGAAAAGAACGCTTACAAGAACGTAAAACATCACGGTCACCCAAGCCTGTGTCGACCGAAATGCTCGAAAAACACAAACGATCTCAACGTAGATTGTAACATGCACGTATACAAAAACCGAAAGAAATTCGGACGTCCAAGCCAGTATCGAAGGAAAAAACCCAAGGAGAGATGAATAGCCGCCTAGCCCAGATACCGACGCACACATCTAGCAAGCGATAACAAATGGAAAAGAACGCATACAAGAACGTAAAACATCACGGTCACCCAAGCCTGTGTCGACCGAAATGCTCGAGAAACACAAACGATCTCAACGTAGATTGTAACATGCACGTATACAAAAACCGAAAGAAATTCGGACGTCCAAGCCAGTATCGAAGGAAAAAACCCAAGGAGAGATAAATAGCCGCCTAGCCCAGATCCTGACGCACACATCTAGCAAGCGATAACAACAAACGCATCCAAGCCTACCTCGAAGGGAGAACTCGAGACGGCATAGAGCTGACCCAAACTCCAGGTAACAAAATACACATTCCTGATTCAAAAGTTGAAAGCAATACGGGCGTCCAAGCCTGCCTCGAAGGGAAACCTCGAAAGGGCATATGTAGCTGCCCTATGCACGGATAGCATGGCGTAGGGTGTATCGCAAACGTAAGCATTGCAGACATCTTACAATTGAACTCGCGACGGCTTACATTCAACCCCAAACCAAGTAGCATAATACGCAGAACAAAATCGAAAGTATTACGGACACCCAAGCCTGTTTCGGAAGGCAAACTCGAGAAGGCCTAGGCGCCAAATGCCAGGTAGGTGGCAATAAGCGTATCTGCCACAAATTTATACGCATATCCACGTCTGTGTCGAAAGAAAAACTCGAGACGGCAGCTATAGCCGACCTAAGCACAGGTGGCAGTGCTCGCACAAAACCAAAGCCAAGGCATCACGGATCCCCTAGCCGTGTTGAAGTGAAACTTGCGACTGCTTAGAACCAGCCCTAAACCAGGTGACAACTTACGCAGAACAAAATCGAAACTATTACGGACATCCAATCTTGTTTCGAAAGGACAAAGCCAAGAGGACCTGCGTAGTCGACTCAATTCCGCGTAGGAACAGACGATAAAAAACAACAACCCCCAAGCCTGTTTCGGTGGAACAACAGGGGAGGACGAACGAAGATCACGACCAGGCGGAGGGAATCGTGGTGGGCGATTTTCGTGTTGTACGGAAACCAGGGGCAGTACCAAACATCCAGGCTTGTCGGGATAAACGAAAAACTGGGGGTCGAGGTTTCCATTTAGGGCTCGAAGCTGATCGGTCGCGTCTCCCACGTCGGCTTGTGATCGTTGTACAGCTTGATGACCGCCGCCTGTACCTTGTCGCAGAGCGCCTGCGCCTCGTCGTCAGTGATGGGTGACGTAGCCTTGTCGACTAGGATGGGCCTACATGAACATGCCACCGAGGCCCATCAACAATATAAATCGGGGGCGGGAGGGGAGGGAGGCGATCAATGTCGTACTTTGCAGATAATGTTGACGAAAGTGAGAAGTGGTTTATGCAGCTGAGTGTTGTATCACGAGCGCTGATAACAACAAGTAACAAAACACATAGCCTGGCATCCTGCATGTTGGATTCTAGCACCATTATCTGCGCAAGTTGAGGCTAGGCTACTAGCTAGTGTGCACAAGGTGAGGCTACTGTACGTTGGTATATATATAGCCCCTCTGAAGCTGTGCTCACGAGAAACCACCCGCGAGATATTTCATCGGCTTCCGAAGCATGACAAGCTTGAGAAAAAAGAAATTTCAACCGTACCCACCTTCCCACGACAAGCTTCAGCTTTTGGCGGTGCGGGATCAGGCCAAAGGCGCCTCGAAAGAGGATGAGGGGCAGCCTCAGCTGACAAGGGGTCGGACGGGGCGGACGGACCGAGTATACACGGGGGGCGAAAGTGGGACACCTGGTGGCACGCGTTGGCTTCGCGTATAGATACACGTTTTAAAGGGAACATGAACAGCCGCAAAGTAGGAGTCACATAGACGCTTGCTCACTCGAGGAGCTTTATACCCCACCTAAAACGCTATCATGATTTGCGACACGATGAACCCTCACACGGCACAGGTAAATATGCGACACACGCTATGACACCACAGAGGTAACACCTTTTGGCCAAACGATTTCAGTGAACGGCGGTGCAACTGTCATTTTGTTTACAGCAATATTATTAGACTACTTGCTTGTATACCAGGGCCATGGGCTTTGTTCATCAGGTTGAAGTTTTGATTACCGTACTCCGAATCGTTTTTAAATGGGTGGGGTATACTATTGATAGTATAGAGATCCTAAATTCGTTAGGGGCTGTATGCAAATTATTGGTGTATCTCTGGCGTAGCATTCGTCGAACGAAAATCCTTCACGATGTGTATGAGCCATCCCACAATAGGAGTTGCCCTTTTGGGGCCAAACCATTCTAATGGCTGGTTGACCTCCTCACATGCTCAGGCGAGGAAATGCCGTGTCGTTTGATACATTCCGGGCATACTTGTTTTAGGACTAGCGAATGGAAGAATTTGTCGGGTTGCACCAAAAATGCCTTCGAATTCATGTTTCGTGTGAGGTGCTGAGCTCCTCATGCTAGGATCTCAGAAACATCCGCTGCGCCATTACTGTGGGATTTGACTCGTATACTGATTTCCGACGATGCCGGGATGAGGAGCCCCCAACAGCGTGCTCATCCTGTCGTAAAACGTGTCCATATCGCCTATCCATATGCTGTTCTTCGGGGGTGGAATGGGTGCGATCGGAGACCTGACTGACCATTGACGATGAGAGACGAGGCGGTAGTAGTACCTATAGTCTATACCCCGAGCTACACGGACCAACTTAACCTCCCCGCACTGCTGTTTCGTGGCGTCAGATCAACGCCGCGGGCTTCTCCCCGATGAGCCCTAATGCCATTCGTGTAAGAAAAGTCATCTATTGCATTCTGTCTCCAACTTTGATTAGTGTAGAGCTGACAACGATGTATGATGTTAAACCGTGCTACGAAGGGGCAGAGTAACTACTGTGACTCCCTTGTTACCTTCCTAGACAGTAGTCGTATGTAGCGGTTGTCCACGCCGGGCAGGAGGTCGTGGGTCCTCGAAACACCGAAACAGTACACCGGGATGATGGCGTATCCGCCCTGAGACGCAGCAAAAAACACCAATCGACGGTAACGTTTCACGAGCAGCGTCATTGCCGGTTCGGAGTGTACACCAGAAGGAAGGGCGTTCAGAAACACAGTTAATTTAGTCTCTGCAACCTTTCTTGTTGATCGTCAATGTATCGAGAGATAAATATCACCGCAGCACCGGTGGGCATGGTCGGACTACACACATGCACCATTTTAATTATATATGTTATCCTAGACGGTAAGACTACAGGCGCCCCCCCCCCCCGGTAGTTTCTGCCTGGTTGGTGAAAGACCGTCGTGGTTCGTTCCGGCACAGTGGGGATGCGAGGGTCTATGGTCATATGACTACGGTCATGCACAAATTGAGTGCCCCCCCCGGTAGATATGTAGAAGGGGTCGAACCAAATGATCGAATTTCGATATGGTCGTTTGTCAGCCCGGTATGATGTACCTTTCGCATTCGTCGATGTCGATCGTGCTATTACTAGTATAGGAATATTGTCCTTACCCTGAAAGCGATCTTCGCAAAGTTCTTGCGTAGGCAGGTTAGTTTTTCCTTCTTGCGAGACACGAACATTTCCCCGATGCCGCCGGTCACCACGCAGACAGCCTTGAAGAGTAAACAAGCGGCAGCAAACAAAAGAAAGGGCATGGGAGTAGGAGGGTGAGGATAGGGCAGGGTTGGCCGGTGACGTCTGCCCGACACAACACACACGACTACCAGTATAGCATAATATCTCACGAACACAAGCAATCACATGAAGGAATTCGGATAGTCAGACGTGTCTCCCGTGGAAAGTACGATTACGCCCTTCACGAAACGCGAATGTATGTGGACTTTTATGTATATCGCGGTATCGTGGAGCGATTGACCAAGCGGCTCTCGCACCCACCCCGTTAGTATTGAATGGCTTGCCGCTTCTTTACCGTCAACGTACCCCGCCTTCTCACTAACCTTAAAACCGTCGGCGAACATCCTGAGGATGGAGGCGGTTCCGGCTTTTCGCACTCCGAGGACGTTCATCACGTCCCTTATCACCGGAGTACTCAGGACCGCCGACACCACGACGGCGGACACCGGCCACACGCTGGGGAAGTCGGTTTCGGCCACAGACATTCCCAGTATGACTCCAAACGGCTGGTGTGTTGTTGAGACGAAAGTAGAAAAGCAAACCAAACACCGTGCGGTGAGCCGTTGATTTGGTTTGAAAGTGCTGCTAGATTTGGAGTCTGAAGCATGCCCACCGGAGTGCTTCAAATCCACAAAGCATATTGCAGTGTATAACTGAAAACGCTGGTGGTCCTCTCTACTCTCTAAAGAAATCGTTGAAGATTTAGTGCACTTCCCGTAAGTATGTGGGTCTACCGCAAACGGCCTTGCAGTCACACTGTAGCGTGAGTACGGGAAAATAGTCAATCGCCGCAAGCCCTGCACGAAGACGAAAAGCTACTCTCACGCTTGAACAAAATTCGGAGTCTACCGTCTAAAAAAACGACGTACTAAAAACCCCGACTGCCTCTGTGTTGCTCAGTCCAACGAACGACGTGCTATCAGTATAAATTTTCACCATGACGGCGTGCGGCATCTGGGCGAGGAGATATTGTTGGCCCTCATCTGCCAGTGCTTTCATTAGCATGTCGTAGTCCTCGCACACAAGTTCGAACCCGAAGTACCCTCGCCACAGCCTAAACAGGCGGTGACCAAAGATGGCTTTGTCTGGCATCCTGTGCTCCAGGCGTCTATTGCAGCAGCAGTAATTCCGCAAACAACGTTGAAAGCCAATTTGGGGGCAGGAGGAGAGCGGCGGGCGGCAGGAGCTTGTTGTGTGTGGTGTGGTATGAGGGCACTAAACCAGCACCATGGGAGAGGCGTGCTTGCTAGCAGTATGAAAGTGAAAGAGTGGTGCCATGATGCAAATAATATCAAATCAGTCAAAGTACAGTCTCATTTTTTATCAAGTCCGGTCAAGCCAACAAAATACAAACCAAATGCAGTTTGAGCCCCGTCTATTCCATTTCAAGCCAAGATAAACTAATTCTATTCGATTCATGTCAAGAGTCAAGCTGATTAAAGTCAACTTGTGTCAAGTCCTGCCACGTCCAACGCTAGCCAATTTGATTTAATATAACCCGGTCTATAGTCACCTCATGGCGATGGCCGTGGAGGTCATGAGCAAAACCGCAGGGACCAAGACCCACCACGTCAACCACAGAACCCAGATGCAGCGAACAAGGCATGCTTGGAGCACCAGGAACATGAATGGAGCACCACCGCATGCCTGCAGAGGTAACGTAGGTTTGAGGGGTTGGGCGAAGGTAGAACAAGGTGCGTTTCTTGTCTCCATACTATGCGTTTATTCTCCAGCAGACGCTTATGTGTCACTCGCACTATCCACAGGTAGAGAAATATATGTTCATATATACAGCGCGTCTTTATGAAACCGCGTTTGTCGACGATCCTGCACCGATAACGTACTGTGGCAGACAATACACATTACTGATAAAATAATTCACGAACAATACCACCACACATCCCGGAACGCAAGGCCTGAAGCAATGAGCTCCAAGACGGAAACAGAGTACGACGGGTACAGGCATGGCACCTGTTTCGGTTTTGGCGATGGTGAGCACACACTGGCCCCAAAGGAGTATTACTTGTAATATTAACACGTTTGCAACCTAATGTTGTCGCGTAGATCTATACATTTCACATGTCGTGTGGCTCGAGGACACAGCACGTAGCGCCCGGAGCCCTAAAGCGGTTGAAAAGGAGCGAGGATACTTCGCGCAGCAACGGCTAGTCATTTATGAAGCATCTGAAAGAACATCAATACTCACCAGCCACAACGTTGCCACGACGAGGAGGCGTTCCTCGTACGTTAGATTCTCTAGGCCAATAGGGGTTTCGTCTCCATGTTGTAGGGGAAGCATAGCCGCATACAGCGTCCCGAACGTTTGCAGGACGGCAGCCACTCCAAACGCGCCAACAAACAAGCACCACTCGTATCTAAGCTGATCGAGTGGGCTGACTTCGCACGGGGGGAAAGGAGCCCCAGAGTTGTCAGCGGTGGTTGTCTTATCGGTGTCCACGGTGATGTTTCTCGTCGCGGTGTTACCGTTGACGTCGATGCACATGATGGTTTCGGCCTGACATGATAAGAACGGGCGTGACTCACAGGGAGAAAAATCGAGGTGAGTTCAGATCCAACGAGAGCTAAGAGTTTTTCCGTTTAGACGTTGCAAACGCATGACGATGAATGAGAGCATGCTTAACAAAAAGTTGAGAGCAAGATCAGCCGTATGAAGCACACCGTCAAGTAAGCCGTGCTACGTACCGGCACCTCAGCCTCTGGCTCCAAGCCGTGGAAGTCATACACCGGGCACGTAGCGCCACCAATAAGGCTGCGCGTGCACTAGGGAGAGGTGTGCAAATCAGAACGGTAAGGGAGGGGAGAGTGTGGCGTGTTACAGTCGGCCACCGATTTTTTACATAGTTTCGAGTGTTCACAAGCAGAAGCACTGCTGCTAGAGATAGTAGGGGGCCATCGCCAAACGCTTAGGACATGTGCCAAAGAAAGACAACACTCATGTATCCATTGGCAAAACGTACAACAGGTATGTAATGTAAGGCGATTAAGCTGTGTGTTCACGGGGAAGCATGAGTTGCATCGGATAACCCTCTTAGACTAAGCCCGTATCGTTAGCAACTATAGCATACAATGTCGACCAAATCCGGGTGGAATGGAATAGATTTATTGGCTGCATGATGCCGGTTTTCACTTTATGTTTTTAGCGAAACAAATTTCCAGACAGTGCAAACTATGACTGAGGAAGTACAAACAACAGAGTTGGGGGAGGCAGCATCCCACCAGATCTTTGGACGTTTTTGCCTAAACACGCTGTCCGCCTATTCCCCCACTCCGTCAGATTCGCGAAAGGCCGGGCAACGCTGCGCACTGACGGCCCTCACCCTTTCTTCCTCGGCCAAGCGTGCTCTCTGGCGCGTAGATAAACCAATAAAGCGTGGTCAAAAGTAGAACGTTTAGTCTATATGTTGCATCGCTTCAGTGGTGAGGTTTCATATGAATCGTAAAGAGGTTCAATATATCAATCTCTCTAACCAAACTCAAAACGACAGAAATAACATACCTGTACGTAACGCCAAAGTAGACGAGTACCATAAGACGTGTAGGGTTCGGTCTATACCACATACGTGTTTTGATAGGGGCGTACCTCATGTTTCCTCAAGTTCCATACTTGAGGGTCTACTATTAGACTAATGTAATGCCTACTAACCCAAACCGTACTTTAATACTTCGGTAACAACTAACCTAAACAGTACTTGGAGAAGTGGTGCACGCGCAATCTGATTAAATATCCCAAGGCCTCGCCGTACAGCGCACCACACGGGAGCAAACAAACTCAATTCTAACGTTCTCTAGCAGCTCTTCGTTGGAGGAGTTCGCGAGTCAACGTTTTGGCCCAAACGGGCTACCCTACCGTCGCGCGCGCAGTTACGTAATCGAACCGGGAGCATTGCCGCACCGCGTGCCGCCTGTTCCTATGCTGTTGCGTCCCTTGACATTTCACCACTATTTATTACGCACCGTCACCCAGCACAGGCAGTGTTAACGTTGATCACTCTACATCGAGAGATCCAAGCTCTGGGCTCCGTGACCACGAACAACGATGACACATAGGGTACTGCAGCTGTGTATGATGGATTGACGTACAAACCTTGCGAACGTCGGACACATCATCGACCCCTACTTGATTATATATACTGTAGTGCTTTCAGGTACAATTCTGCAGCAGTTTATAGACTGTAGCCACCGTACGAGGACGGCAGCAGCAGCACAGATGTGTCCGTTCATCAGACCAACGTCAAGACCAGGAGGTTTGGGGCCTGTAAAGTTAGAGAGTCCTTGCAATCTGCAGCCAAGATTGTATTTTTTGCGGTGGAACGTTTTCTGCGACGAGGTTGGTAAGACTGATTCTACGATGGATAGCCTCCCCCCCCAAAAAAACAGCGATTTCCTTCAACGAATGTTTCATCATCATGGCTGCTCGACATGAGGAAGGCCGCTATTAAAAAGTAGTCTCCATATGTTTTATCGTTTGCAAAGAACTATCGAACGATGACGTCGGGGTGGCAAGCGGCACCGTATTGCAGCAAGTACGGCCAGGAGCTGCTTTTAAAACCGGCGATTTCGTTCAAGACTAGTTGGGGGGGCTACCGTAGAACAACTCGTAATTAATTGGAGTATTCCTGAAGTCAAAGTCGTCTGCGGTGAAATATTAACTTTGCTATGTACTACTGTATGTATGTAGGCGTTTCAACGGAAAATATTGACAAGAAGGAAGAAAACATATCGCCGAAAAAAGGAGTTGATGTGTGGTTTTGTTCAGTATAATCTGTGCTTAATTATCTGTGTGTACCTGGTATCAGACTAAACAAGGAGTAACTAATTTGGGCGGGTATAATATCTAGCAATCTTACAAAGCCGACTCGGCTGGCAACTATCAACCATTCATTAAAAACGGCAGAAGTATACAGTGTTACTGTAGTACTGAATCTTCGCCCTGCCTCCATCTAATATCCTGTCCTCTGTTCCTTCGAGTTGTGCTCTAGGATTGGGAACGGTGATCCCTCCTCTACTCAAGAGCTCTACCAGGCACCTGGTATACAATTTTGGATCGGAGGCGTGGACAACCATCAACTGAAAGGAGCTCGGATGGCATTTTTATCCAAGAACACATTTAAATTTCGTGGTGGAGGCGGTGGGTAGGCCTGTAGGCTCTGTTGCAACCTGCGACAAAAAGCTTGAAAAAGACAACCAAGAGACAATATTGTTACAAAAAAAACAAAAATGCGCACCCGTTTAGCGCGACGCTTTTGTGTTGCTACACAGTATCTCACACTAACAACAGTGTGCATCGGGTTGATTTCTGCATTATTATATGTTTTGTTACAGCAGTAGTAGGTCTTGTTCAAAACTCGAAACGCAGGGCACCCCACTAAGCAAGTTATATCCAACCGAATACATCTTTCGAAGGATGAGTTGTCTGCAGTTTTGCTGTGCAGCATGCATTGTCATGCAGATGGGGGCCAACGATAATCAAACAAAATACCACAAAAAACCCTCACCCTCATGCTGCAGGACCTCGCTATGATATTGTGCCTGTACGCCACTAGGGACGTAAATATAATAAACAATATTGTTTTATAATTGAGTTCTAAATATTTCTATATTTTAATCTAGCGCGGTATGTACCACTGCCAAAGAGTTTTTTAGCCGTTTCTGTACTCGTACTACAATACGGTAAACGCACGTTGCGACTTACGTGATGAGATTTTGAGTGAACAGGCAAAACAAGGCTTGTACCTCAATGGGATCCTCCGAGGTAGGCGTCGTCGAGGGGGCCGTACGAAAGCGGGCGCTGATGCCCGAGGTCAAACCCTCAAGTCTGATTGCAGACGCGGTGGGCGTGTAGTGGAGCATCGAGAAGCATGACACGAAGAAGATCGTCTTCATCGCCAGAGAAGATCTCATGCTTCCTCGGTGAGAGGTCGATCATGGCACAACAAGCAGAGGGGGTGATATATCAGAACGGGAAGCACACGATAAAGGGTATGAGCAAGACCAAACGAGCAGCATGTCGGCGGTAGATCACTCATCCCTTACAGTGGTGGTGATTGCATTTTGACTGTTGAGTGCTCTCGACAGCACACGAAGAGTCCATGGGCTCTGCCTGCACCTGTACCTCCACACGACCCTATCTACAGTACGAAGGTTCGAGGGTATTGAACGGCATAACATACCAGGTATCATATCGCCCGGCTTGGAGGATATTTGACCAAATCAAACAATCCCAACCGCCACCTTAGGCGGCGAGGCAACGCAAGGCGAGGGGGGTTCGAGTGGCAATTCAGTCTACTAAGCCGTTCTGTGGCAAAGGCAGGGGGGCCTTGGAGCGGGATGGTTTGTAGCTACTGTAGTGTATCATTGGGATCTGTGCTGTTGGCCTCACCACCCCTCCAAGCAGTAAGTATGGTCTTCACTCGTGGTTCGACGCGCGGACGCTCTATCGTATGCTCTTGGTGTGCTCGCAGACGAGGTTTGGTATGCATACCTTACAGCAGCAGCAGTAGTTATGTGTCGCAGTGTTATGATGACGCCCGTCCCAAAAGTCTCTTGCGCCCCCCCCCCCCAGATTTAGACGCCGGCGGCTATCAGCCCCCTAGCTCGAGATGACCGACAGCAGCCACCTAGCCCGCTGAACCGTTGCGACGAATAACAAAGGCAACAATCTCCTGAGTAGGGGTGAGACGATGGCTGTGCACACTGTAATGGAGTGCCTGTAGAAGGATAGTCTATAGATTCGACGTGAAACCATGTCATGGTTGAGGTGAAACAACGTGACACCAGATAGATGTCACATTTACGTCAAGATCATCATAGATGGGCGATAATGTAGGAAACGATGATGGCACAAGCAGGACGCCCCACATCTCACTACCTGCCCTACCCCGCGTTTCCCTGCGTTACCCCGCACTACCGTGCCTAGTCCTGTTACGTCTGTCCTTTAGTATCCTCTTTAGGGGAATAATGCATGTAAGCTATTGAGTCTATCCCGTGAGCCTTGAGGAGCGACCAATGAAGACACTGGAACCCATGAGAAGCACGCTTCTCAACACCGACCAATCATGCACCCCCCTCTCGGAGTACCACTAAATGTAATGTCCTCGGCAGTGAACGCGTCGACCTTGGGCTCGCGCGAACTCCTCCCCGGTGCTCTTCTCTCCCCAAGGCAAGCTCTTTTGGCCTTGCATAGATAGCTTTCCATTTTACCTTTTTCCCCGTTTTATCTCGGGTAGTTTTTGTTTGGCTTTGCTCTTTGCCATTTAACATACTTTCTTTCGTCCAGTAACCAGCTCGGTTATCCTTTCGTCTCCTATCTGTTGAACCACAAGCTCCTCCGGGCCTTTGCTTTATGACTGCCACGTTGAGTCCGCAGCTACCACGGCGCGGCGGCAGTTTCTGGTAGATGGTCTCCCCGTGCTCTCTCTTCGTGGGACACTACTATGAGAAGCGAACGAAGAAAGTGCTCCCACATAGTCTATTTGTTTTAGTGCTGCACTTGTCTTTTACCTCTTCAACTCCAAAAGCGTTCCTAGTCTGATTCCAAGTAGTTTGTGCCCATGTTGGGAGTCCTGTCCCTCAGAATACCCCGCCAGTTTAATAAAATCTTTTGGGCAATTTCGCGGTTGGAACTACGTGAGCTACAGTACTTGCTGGCTATTTTCACTCGACTAATTCGAGTGGCCGGCTCCGTTGCACCACACCTTACTATTTAGTGTACCATGTCGCAACGGAATAGGGGCACATGCAATAATTTGCCCCACCACACCACCCCCAGTACGAGTTTCGCGCTTCTTGTAAATGCAATAACTCGCCCTTGTTCTCTCTCCTACTTTTAGTCATACCGTAGCATTTCTGCTAATATTCTACTATTATTGTTGACAGTGCGTGACTACAATACTGGTATCCTCGTACCACAGCAAAGAAAGTACGATCGTAGCCGTTTTACCCAGGACTATTTTTTTTTTGGGTTTCGTTTTTTAGCTGAACCATGTTTGGGTTTGGTTCCTTGGCATTTTTTTCCCAGGTACCAGCACGCAGTGTGTTGTAACCTTTTTAGCATTGCTTCTGACCTATAAGACACTCCACCTTTATATTAAAAATAAAAATACAATCCAGCTGTGAGATCGAAGATTTTGTCGAAACTCATCTTTGTAAGCTGTGTATTATACTCCGATCGCGCGTATTACGGGTTGTCTGTCCTCATCAAGGATATATAGGTCGGCGCTTCCCCTTGCAACTACAGTGTAGCTATCAGAGTCAATAGGGTGATGTTAGTCAGTCTGCGCGCGGAAACTGAAAAAAAAAACACTTTTGAGGGGGACAAAATCTGACAGCTGTGGAAGGAAATGCACCAGTTCATCAAGTGAATCCTACCGTAAGTCGAATAGCCGGTGAGGGAAGGGCGGAGTTTTTAAGCACTTGAGGGGGGGGGCGGGGGGGCGGGGGTGAAACGCAGCAGAGGCATGGACGGCTCTAGAAATATAATGGTGATATCAAGTGCGTGGAAGTGCTTAATACTCTGACAGTTTTCGATGTTAGGCTGGGCGTTTGAGCAAGAGGGAGCAGGAAAAAAAAGAGAGAGGGAGGGGGGGGGGGGGGGGGAGGGTGGGGGGGGGGGTTCAAGAGGTTTAGGTCACATATAATATAAATACTCCAGCTGTGAGATCGAAGATTTGGTCGAAACTCATCTTTGCAAGCTTGTGTGTGATACTCCGATCGCGTGTATTACGCATGTATGTAGGGGCTTGCTATACGCGTGGTGCTAGGTCTAGGCGATCGTGCGGGTGGTGGGTAAGGAGGGGGCGTTGGGGGGGGGGCGGGGGGCGGGGGGAATGAATGAAAGCTACGTCATGGATATCGAGAAAGATAATGACATGATATCAATTGCGTAGAAGTGTTTATTACTCTGGCCGATTTCGATTGTAGGTGGGGCGTTTGAACAAAAGGGTAGAAAGAAAAAAAAAAAGAGAGGGGGGGGGGGCGGAAATGAATTGGAGCTACGGCATGGATGACTCCACCTTTATGTGTGTTCGCACCGAGTACGGCTGATCTTTTCGTATAGGCCCAGCACCAGCGGTGCGCCACGCCTAGATGTACTACTGTGTGGACTCGTTCAGTGAGCAGTAGTGCAGGTCGCGACTATAGACTAGTTCTATTGTTCATTATGGTAATCTTCCATCTGGCGTCGATGAAACTTTCAAAACATTACATTTCGTCTTGGCTTAATGGAACTATTGAAGCATCTCGCGTGTGAGATGGACATCCGTAGGTACCATTCGACTATCAGGACCAAACCCTCAGCAACATCAGTACCAAGTACCAAGCGTCCTTGTGGTGTTCTGTCTGTTTTGTCTCACATTGCCAAAACATTTTTCATGCGGAATTGGCATGAAACGGAGAGACGCAAAGCTGCAGAGCGACGGGCAAATGCTGCATCGGCGGCATCCACCGTCGGCATCTCTAAGCGGGTGGGGGGAGGGGGAAGGGGGGGGGGGGGGGGGAGGGGGGCAGGGGGGAGGGGGGGAGGGGGAAGGGGGGAAGCGGGGAGGGGGGAGGGGGGGAGAGGAGTGTGGGGGGGTGTGGGGGGGGGGGGGGTGGGGGGGGGGGGGGAGGGGGGGAGTCATGCCCAAGATACTGAAGTCTGGGTTTGGCCATCATCGTCTTGAAAGTTGTGGGCCTTCTAATGGCCGTCACAAGATAGCATAAGACCGCCCTGACTTCTTCGCCATGTTTCGTTGTTTCCCCAGTGTCATTGATGGTGCACTTGATACCCTCTATGAGCCCAATGACGTCTTTAGCCAGTTCCTAGGGTCTGCTGGTATCACATTGTTTTTTCACTCTTTTCCTCTCCTTGCTTCCTCCTCTTGTCTCATCTTTTCTTGCTTTTCTTGTCTATACTTCTCTTTCCTTTTCTTTTTTTTTTGTTTCGCTGTGTTCTCTTTTCTTTCCTTTCTTTTTCTTTATCTTCCTCTCTATTTTTTGTTTATTTTCTCCAATTGACTTGCGTCTGTCGTGCGTATGCGTAGTGATAGATACTACGTGTATTATATACGCGGTAGTCTTTCTTGGGTGGCAAGCGGCATAGTCGGTTTTTCCAGGCGTGAGTAATGAGACGTATGCACCGGTATGGACCTGGCACATCGTAGACTGACTCCCGAATTCACTTTAATATGTTTCTGGTGGAGGCATGAATTGCGTCAGCTGTGGCTTATCTGGTCGGGCAAGCTGTGCCAGTAGAATGTGCTGTGTGCTGCTGCTTCTATGTTTCATCAGATAGGGAAACAACTTGTACTGGTGGTATTAACACGAACACAGCGGTGATCGTAGTTCTCGTGGCCCTGGTACACTTTGCCCTCCACAGTTAATCCACATTGGTACCAGCTCGAAATGCTCCGATTGCCACAATCAGCATCGCTCGACGAAATGATCTCAGCTATCTATCGTACAGAGTAGGAGTGCTTCGAGCCGACCAACTAGACCCACACCTGGGAGCATAGACCCCCTTGTTGCTGTTACTGCCGGCTCCGCTCCTATGCACCAGGCGTTCAGGTTTCGTTGTTTATACTGCTGTGCAGTGCGATATTTTCGAGCAGTTTTGCGACGTTTGTTTGTCGCGTTATTTTTTATGCTGAATATGCTCCACCTATCGGGAGAAGGAGAGAGGGGCCCTCGACAGAGGAAGAGGGAGAGGAAAAGAAGGGGGGGATGGTTGGAGGCGAGAGGTTGAAGCTGAGCGTGCCTCTCTTGCCTGCCGAACGCTTAGATAGCCAGCGCGGTTATTTTGGTTTCCGGTTGTTCCGCACCGACATATTTTGGGGACAGTCTACTTGGAATTTGACGAGGATATTAGACTATATAACTAGTAGTATTAAAAGTAGTAGTACCAGTAGCAGTAGTATTAACAGTAGCAGTGATGATGTTGTGATTATAATGGACTGTACCACATTGGGTTGTTTGTGTTTTTCCCTGGGATATTCCTCAGCTCCAGAGTGACTGGAGCCTGTCCTGTGACCACGGACTTGATTTTGCGAGTTACTGTTGTGAGAACAACAACAACAACATAAAACAACAACAACAACAACACCAACAACAACAACATATGCGCTCTCCAATTATAGATACCAGTACCACTTGGTATCTGTTTTGTTGTTCCTCATGCACTCTTTTGCTCCATGTATCGTAGCTGCGAATCATACACTGGTATCGAATACGGCACAACACTTGTCCTTAGTGCCTTTTCTTGTTGGCAGGATTATTCCTATGGCACATATCGATGTGTTGTTGTTGTTATTCTCACTTTAACTCGCATAACCAAGTCCGTGGTCACAGGACAGGCTCCAGTCACTCTGGAGCTGAGAATACCCCAGGAAAAAACACACACAACCCAAGGTGGTACACGCATACCACATCTGACGCAATTCATGCCTCCACCAGAAACATATAAAAGTGAAATCGGGAGTCAGTCTACGATGTGCCAGACCCAGGCCGGAGCATACGTCTCACTACTCACGCCTGGAGAAACCAAATATTCCGATTGCCACCCTGATGTGATACGTATATGTGGTGCCCACACCACCAGAACGTTCTTTGAGCTCCGGAAGGTTTGTATGGGTCCCGACCAACTAGACCCCTGCGGAAACAGCGTACCACGATTGGAATAATATAGGTGGCTGTGGCGTATTCGAATCAGCGTGCACAGCAGCAATTTCATAGCTGGGTACGTATTGCAGGGAAACATGGGGCAGAACACACCCTTTCTTTCCCGAAAAATTGGATCAGCTGTTTCCGTTTTTTTGGTGGTCGTACGTAGGGAGTGGCTTCTTTTTTTTGCTTCCAACGTTACCATTAATATTGCTGTTTACTGGCTGTTACTCTATGATAATTTGTCGTTTTCAAGCAAGCGGTTGCGTTGACATATACTACCAGGCTTGACGTGAAGGACAGGAACACCACTAAGCGATCATCTACTACACGATAATAAGGCATACTTTCATGAGCACCACTACCAAGAGCACCAGACACGGACGCGACATCTACAGGACCACAACATCTTCGACGACAGTGGGGAGAAAGCAGGGCGTCTAATCGTACACTAGATCATCATAACGTGGAAAGGAAGTACAGACAGAAATGTTAACACTGCGGTAGACCACACTATCAACCTACGATATTACGCACGGGTTTTTCGTGCCTACCTGCCGTCTGCATGATCGCCTGACAGCCTCTGCCAAACGCAGTAGCATATGCCTAACGAAGTAGAGTCACCCTCGTGTTCAATAGTGCCTACCTGCCGTCTGCATAATCGCCTGACAACCTCTACCAAACGCAGTAGCATATGGCTAACAAAGTATGGTCACCCCCGTGTTCAATAGTGGTGACATTGCATGCCCACATCACCTCGCTTATTGTACGTGTAAGATTATCTTTGTTTTAGAATTGGCAACCTCAGAGCCCCACATCGGCACGGTGAAAATCATCGGTGAAAAATCGTACACTTGAGCCAATAATGATGGGAAAAGGAAGTACAGGAAGACATGTGAAAGTTGCTGTAGACCACACTACCAACCTATTACGTAGGGTACATACCATCTGCATGATCTCCTCCCAACCTATCTATGCCAAACGAAGTATTACTAACGAAGTAACGTAATTGAGCGCGGGTACACCAAGCATTCCTCTCTAAACACTGACGATTCGCACTTCTCCCTCTCGTGCTCAATGGTGGTGGTGACATTGCATGACCACATCACCTCGCCTGTTGTATTTTGCAATATGTATCTCTTTCATATATTTCCACGCACAAATTGAGCTGCCCCACCCGTCCACTCCCCCCCCTCCCCCAATCCCGCCCCCCCCCTTTTGATCAAAACCAGCCCCCCACGGCCTTCAAAACTCCGCCCTCCCCTCACCAGTTATTCGACTTACAGGATTCGCTTGATAAACTGATGCATTTCCTTCCACAGCTGTCAGATTTTGTCCCCCTTAGAAACGGGTGTTATAGTTTCCGCGCACAGACTGACTAACATCACCCTGTTGACCCTGATAGCTACACTGCAGTTGCAAGGGGAGTCGCCGACCTATATCCTTAATGAGGACACACAACCCGTAATACGCGCGATCGGAGTATCACACACAGCTTGCAAAGATGAGTTTCGATAAAATCTTCGATCTCACAGCTGGAATGTATTTTAATTTATATACGCGCGATCGGAGTATCACACACAGCTTGCGAAGATGAGTTTTGACAAGATATTCGATCTCACAGCTGGGGTGTATTTTTACTTTTGTAATATATTATATTTAGCGATGTCAGAAAATAATGGTGACTACTGGTTGCACCTATTGATTGCAATATTTTGTCTTGCGATCCATGTACAACAACAAATTATGAAGCTTCCACACGTTGATTATCACACCCAAAGATTGTGTTACATACCACATCTAACATCAAATCTTCTAGAATAATGAACAATATCAGACAAGCGATATAATAAAGGAATGTCTTCTTGCTACAACTGTCAGATTGTCCCCTGTTTAAGGAGTAATACTTTCCGCGTACATATTGAAGTGTCCCGCCCGCCTCCCCCCCCACCCGATCCCTCTTGTTGAAACGCCCCACTTAAAATCAAAATCTGCCAAAGTAGTACACACTGCCAGTCGGCTGATATCACCTAATTATTTTTCTGGCCATCTAACATCAAATCTCCTCGAATAATGGCAATACCAGACAGGCGATATATAGGGATGTCTTCTTGCTACAACCGTCGGATATTTTTCCCCTTAAAGGGTCTTATAGTTTCCGCGCACATACAATTGAAGTTGATCCCCACCCCTTTGTTCAAACGCCCCACCTACAATCGAAATCGGCCAGAGTAATAAACACTTTTACGCAATTGATATCACGTCATTATCTTCCTAGCCATCTATGACGTACCTTTCATCCATTTCCCCCCGCCCGCCCCCCCCCAACGCCCCATCCTTACCCACCACCCGCACGATCGCCTAGACCTAGCGCCACGCGCATAGCAAGGCCCTACATGCATGCGTAATACGCGCGATCGGTGTATCACACACAAGCTTGCAAAGATTAGTTGCAACCAAAGCTTCGAGCTCACAGCTGGAGTATTATATGAAAGCTAAAATACGCGCCAGCTGTGAGATCGAAGATTTTGTCGAAACTCATCTTTGCAAGCCCTGTGTGATTCTCCGATCACACGTATTACGGGTTGTGTGTCCTCATTAAGGATATAGGTCGGCGACTCCCCTTGCAACTACAGTGTAGCTATCAGGGTCAACAGGGTGATGTTAGTCAGTCTGTGCGCGGAAACTATAAAACCCGTTTCTGAGAGGGAAAAAATCTGACAGCTGTGGAAGGAAATGCATCAGTTTACGGGTTGTGTGTCCTCATTATGGATATAGGTCGGCGACTCCCCTTGCAACTACAGTGTAGCTATCAGGGTCAACAGGGTGATGTTAGTCAGTCTGTGCGCGGAAACTATAAAACCCGTTTCTGAGAGGGACAGAATCTGACAGCCGTGGAAGGAAATGCACATCAGTTTATCAAGTGAATCCTGTAAGTCGAATAACCGGCGAGGGGAGGGCGGAGTTTTCAAGGACGTTGGGGGCTGATTTTGATCAAAAGGGAGGCGGAAGGGGGCGGGGCGGGGCGGGCGACAGGTGGGGCAGCTCAATTGTGCGTGGAAACAATAAATCCTTCTTGTGGGAGGGGGGGGGAAGCTTTAGGTCACATATAATATTTAAATGCACTCCAGCTATGAGATCAAGGATTTGGTCGAAGCTGATCTTGGCAACATAGTGTGTGATCCTCCAGTCGCGCGTATTAACCATATATGCAGGGTCTTGCTATACGTGCGGTGCTGGGTCTAGGCGATCGTGCGAGGTGTGGGGAAGGAGCGGGCGTTGGACGGGGGGAGGGGGGATGATTGAAAACTACGTCATGGATGGCTAGAAAGATAATGACGTGATATCAATCGCTTAGATGTGTTTATTACTCTGGCCGATTTCGATTGTATGTGGAGCGTTTGAACGAACTGGGCGGGGAACAAAAAGGGGGGGTATTTTATATTATTTGAAACACAAACCTCTTGAACCCCCCCCCCCAACGCCCCCTCCTTCTCTACCACCCACACCATCGCCTAGACCTAGCACCACGCGTATAGCAAGCCGCTACATCTATGGACATGATATCCCCCCCCCCCCCCCCCCACGTCCTGGAAAACTCCGCCCTCCCCTCACCAGTTATTCGACTTACATAATTCACTTGATAAACTGGTGCATTTCCTTCCACAGCTGTCAGATTTTGTCCCCCTCAGAAACGGGGTTTATAGTTTCCGCGCACAGACTGCCTAACACCACCCTGGTGACCCTGATGGCTACAGTGTAGTTGCAAGGGGAGTCGCCGACCTATATCTTTAATGAGGAGACACAACCCGTCATACGCGCGATCGGAGTATAAGACACAGCTTGCAAAGATGAGTTTCGACAAAATTTTCGATCTCGCAGCTGGAGTGTATTATAATTATTATCATATTCTGCGCGCCTTTTGTCATTCATGTTTTTTTTTTTTTTCTTCGGCTGGGCTTTTATGGTTTGCCGGCTCTCGTTTCTGCTGTTAATTGCTTGGCGATTATCTTGCGAGCAACCACGAAACACCGCCCCCGTTTTTCTGTCAAATTGGCACTCGTTTGACATGCCTTTAATATGACGTGCTCCTCTGTGTGTTTTTTTTCTGGTTCGTGCCGAAAAATCTAAGTAGTACCACTATGCTGCACGTGTTGCCTTCATTATGCTGGTGCGCATCTCGTCGTGCAAGAGACGATAAAAAATGGTCATGCAACCATGATCGCCTTGTCACGAGCATCAACACGCGCTGTAAACACTGCTGACTTACGCAATTGACAATGATTGTTTTGTTATGGTGCATTTTTTTGGGGGGGGGATTTCAACCCCGGAATGCGCGTACGACGTTATTACACGTCAAGCATCCCATTCTATCATGTCGGTACTATGATCACTTTGTATAAAAGACCAAGGCTACGGTAGGGGGGGTACCCCCATTTTCACTGATGTGTTTGAGCAACCGCACGAGTGGCTGTGTACCCAACGGATGAAGATGGTTTAGGCACTTGTTTTGGCGCAGCTTAGATCACCTTTGCATTGCGGATAAATTTCGTCAATGCAAAACATGAAGAAAACGTAGTATCGCATAGGAACAAAGGGGCTACTCGCGCGAGTGACCCCTAGCCACTGAAATAAAAGGCCCAAAAGGGGACCCCCCTACCGTAGGCTGGGTCAAAATCCTCTCCCCCGTGCGCTGTTCTATTTCGAAAACTTCTGTGAGGGAGAAGACTCGACCTGCCACGAGCCTCGTCTATTCGCTTAATACCCCACGCGTGTTTGAGCTATTATTATGGGGCTTCTGTTTTTTTGCTGTTACGCACCTCCGACCTGATGCAGCGATGGAATGACCCAAACTGTATTAGGATCATGCTTGAGCAAAAATACTGTTGAGTGAAACAGTACTCCGAGTGCATAGCACTCCGAGTGTCATCTACCTAACATTTTTCACGAGTATATTACGCATGTTACATGGGGCCCCCCGGTATTTTTAAAACAGTGCACCCCACAAGTACACCGTCATTTTTAGGTCCGGGTTTTTGCTTCGGAAAACCTCAAATATATCGTAGATTATCGACGGGTACAAGATGTACACAAATTTTCCGTGTTGAAAGGTCTGATTTTGCTTTGTTTTCGACTGGATAAATCGGTGGTTCTAACCATCTCCCGAGCACCACGCTCCTCCCCCGGGAATATCTACAATCGTCCATTACCTTGCGGTATTTTTGGTGACGTTCGAAAACTACTTGTACTGCATGATACCTCTCTACTCTGGTGCGTGCGACACCTAATCTCCTCATTCCCTATCCATTCCGAACCAACATGGACCCACCCCCGACCCTCGCGGTAAATCCCGCACCAACCAGGACCCAACCCCTCAACGCTCACAATGAACAATGTGTCTCGCGTTCTTCTCGTGCTGTAGCCATGGGTGGAACAGTTCCGGTGAAGGACCTTATCATTCTGTTCAATAAAATCGAAATAATGCCCGGAGCGCATTTTTGCGGCCGGGCTCGTTGATTGCATTTCCACCACCACCACTGACCCCGACCGATTCCAGTCAAACCGGATCCCTCGACGTTTGGTACGGCTATGTTACACGCCGAGACTAGGAGGGCGGCTCCTTCTACGAACGACTCCCGCCTGGTGCGCGACTGCGATTTTTGTTTAGCGCTGAGGATGATAAGAGGTTTAGTTTTTTTCCGTGGTGGATGCAATCACGCCGCAAGTACAGCGACGACTACCACAGAGTGTGTCACCGCAACGACATCCATTAGGCCAGCGCCGCGGTGGCTACCGCATATTATGCCACCGCGACTACAGCCCTTTGTGCCCCACCAGCTGGTGTACTCGAGTTTGACCGTTTGTTGCACACACCCCCACCCCCCATCTGAGCCACGGATACCGTTCCAACCGACATGTTGCTGCTCACATCCCATCCCCGGCTCCCATAGCCGCCCACCCCATGCCGCCGCGTCTATCACCACAACGGCTCAAAATCTCCCGCCCATCACTGCGCTTAACCCCCTGCGCCCGATCGCCACTGCTTTTGTTTGCTGATACTCGCTCACAACTGCATTGGGCGCGCCCACGGTCTCGACCGGGCGACACCCAAAGACACCCTTGTCTGTGGTGTAATATTTTGTTTGGGCTATTGGCCACATCGTGCCTACCCAACTACGATTCATGTCGGCATATTTAGACGCTCCGTCTGCGGTAATGTGCCTGCGCGGGTTTTCTTCCTTGAAATGCCGACCCACTTCCGCCGCTGACTCAGCTGTTCAAACGACCATGGAGTCAAATCAATCCCGCTGCCGCGACCGCCGCCTTTCTACGCAACTACCGATTCGGTATATTCCCTTGAAATTCCTACCGTTCTTCTCCGACTACCACCTACACAACCGTTCTTCTCCGTCTACCACCTAAATCGCTGATATTGCCTGCAGTAACAGCGACAGCGAAGTCGCCCTAACATGCAGACGCCATCCTATCCGTACTGGCCGCGATGACGGCCGCGATTACCTCGAATTGTGACGCCCACAGCGCCTGCATCTGTGTCCCAGACCACTTGCGACGGGCATCATTCTCAACCACCTGGCCATCGAGTACCACTCTGCTGACGTTCAGGCGTTTTTCCTGACGTCTGCATCGTGCCAGCGACACTCTCCCACTGTAGCAACACCGCTACGCCTCTGGTGCGCTCAACCCAGATTTGGGCATGCTTCAGGATGCTGGTTTTTACTTTTGGTGTTTACGGAAACGTGCGGACCGTAAACCCGGCGCCATCACCCGGGAAAAACCCGCGACAACCAGTGCCGCTCGTTATAAATGCCGTGGTAACTATTTTTTGGGTCGAAAGCACCATGATCGCGATTCTTCCTTGGGAAACTGCTGCGACAATGACAATAATATCGACAGCAACAGCGTGGCCGGCCGACAACCACCTTTGGCGCGAAACCTTGGACGCTACACGCTTATCAACCGGTACAGCACCGCCAGCACCAGGCCATTTAATTGCGAGACGAGGGTCCAGCTTCAACATTGAAAAAACTAGCCTCACCCCTGCCCCCGCCCCTCGAACAACTCCCCTCCCCGCCCAGCCCCATACATGTAAATCGCTTGTCCAAGCCTGATCCCCTTGTTTACGGCCACCAGCGGTTTCGGACTACAGCACGAAACTACTGCTTTACATTCCCGGCCATCGCATCCTGAGCCCGCCTCGCCTATTTATCGGCGGCTCCACCCGCGCTCGTCCTAGGGCGTGCGCGTTTTTCAAGCGCCAGCGGTGGGGCCGCGAACGACGGGTTCTGACACGCTGCCACGGTGTTGACAGCATCACTGCCCCTGGGCCCAAAGGACCGTCCCGTCACGACAACGGAAGACTCGCGATCATAGTTGACCAGGATATGCTCTGAGCCCCCTGCCCCGTCACCCCCGCAACCCTCGTGCATTGCGTGGACACGGATCATAGGTATGGCATTTCCTAGCGAGTTATATCCTTCTCGTCCAACACTTGGAGTCAGTACCCCAGGGTAACTTCGCCCCGGTCCTTTAAACGCCATCCACGGAGACCCTCCCAGAGCCTCGGTGATACACTACCGAGACTTCCGATAACGTGAACCCAGCCCTTTTCTTTTCTTAGATCAGCCAGCTGCACCCTCGCCATCGCCACGCGACAATCCTACAGACAGCCCCAACTGACCACTGCTTGGCGGCTCACCGCAGCTAGCCTACACCGGACTAACTCTTCTGGGATGTTCAACCTTTAGCAGTGCCACCCTTTGGATTCTTCTACTACGGTTTTTTATCACCGCGTGGATTAGTTGCCGACATCGCCCGAGACCGACCGTTTGAGCGACAACACGACCCCGCAGCTCACCCGGCTTCGACCAAGTATCGGAACCGTTCCTACGACCAACCATGCACATTAGTTCCGAGGCCGACACTCGCCGGGGCTCCCCCTTTATTACCTACCTGGAACAATGGTTCCGAGGCCGACGAACGCTGGGAAATATTCTCGTACCACTACCCAACGACCCTCGACACCTACGACCACCCTCCCAGTTCGTATCTCTAGCTTCGGCGACGATACACCCGAGACTGGCAATCCCATCCACAGGCAGAAGCAACAATCGCTTTATTCGGTTGGCAGCCGCCTTTCCCCCCTAACCCGCCGCGTTGAAAACGAGTCATCCCCTTTCGGTCTCGGCATTTCTCACCGAACCCTCCTACTACCGACCTCGTTCTGACCCTTTCCAACGCGACGGAACAACTCTGCCGCGCCCCCCCTTTCAACGAGACCGGTTTCGACGCAGCACCTCTGTCCCGGCCCCCTTCATTGCCGCCGAGGCGTACCTGCTGATTCGCCCATGCCGTTCTTCACCCCGACGTGTTACCAAAGAGCCGTCTTGCTCCGGTCTCCGCCGATCCCGCCCATACCACGACCCAACGCCCGCACGCTTCCGACCACACGCGACCCAACAGAGCCACTGTGCTCGGGTTCCATCTTTCACGCCGAAGGTCACTGCCTGGCGATGTTTCCTACGGACTCGAGGATAGCAGCCATTCCCTCCATCTGGTTGGGTTGGCTTTCTCGACGTCGTCACTAACCTATCCTCCACACCGCCGACCATCTGGAGGTAGCACTCGCCCTCTTCCTCACGGTCTGGTTAGTTCTCCTTTCGACAAACGTTAGAGCCTCTACCGCCCCCTTTTCGCGGGCTACCCTGGCCCAACCTATCCCGCCTATACCAGGCTACCAAAGGTACCTCCCGGCCAGCCTTTCAGCTTACCCACCAGCGTACTCACGCCAACGACGAATTTTCCGTCTTTCCCCAACCACAACAAACGCACTGCTTATCGCTCCCGGCCCAGCTCTTTAGCTACCCCCCCATTAACCGGATCCTTGCCACCAACGGCCCTTCACCTTTCCTCGACGACACAACGATGGACAACCTTCGCAACCACGGTTCACCAGCGCTCGTGCGCAAATGCTTCCGTCTACACGGCTTTTCTCATATCCACCTTGGTTCGCCACCATAACGTCCTATCCCCAGTGGGTTAGTTTTTTTCTTGCGGTACGCGTCTCTCTTGTCCAACCATCGACTGATTCTGCGTTCGTTGCCAGTGAACGAACACTTCCCCTCCAACCCAACGGTCGCGAATCCCCATCTGTCCGTCCCTGAAGACACGTCTGCAACACCAATACCGCCACCCCCGTTTTGCCTCAAAAATCCTGTAGGTTACCACCTGAACCTAGACAACCCCTGCCCGTCCCTGAAGGCACGTCTGTGACGCCAGTGTCGCCGCCCCCCTCTACCCTAACATTTCTATAGGTTTACCGCCTGAAACTGTGGTCTTGTGTTTTTCCAGCTATGACCGATTCGAGCCGGGCATCGGCTTGGGTGGGCTCGTTTCCCCGTCCCTCCCAACCCACCACCACATCCCGCCGCTCCCATCTTCTGATTTGAAGGTAATAATTTTTTCCGGGCTTGAGCGTTTCGAACCGAGAGTCGATTTTGAGTGGGCTCGCTTCCTCTCTTCTCCGCCTCACCTCCACCATTCCATCGCTCCCCATTTTCCGAGGCTGTTGTTCCTTCATCTCGGGCTCTTGAACCTTCCGAGCCTGGTATGTATGGGGTTATTTTTAACCAGAAATTGGGCCATTTTACGGCCTCTTCGCTGCCCACGTCGAACGATGCGAGCATTCCATCCCGGATATCATTTCTGGGTGGGCTAGTTCCCCCTCCCTTTCGAACCACAATCTCCATCCGCCCCCATCCACCGGCGACGCGCAAACCGTGCACGCACCTCTCCGCTTAGGCTTTGACTTGGATGTGGCTAACCCCCCTCCCTCCTGCCCCATGCTCCACCAGGTTTCGCTAGAAATACTTTCGGCAACTCACCGTTGCGGACCATACCAAACACCCATCGACCCCTTCTCCGCCCCAAAACCTCCGTCGGGTCTATTTCGGCCCATGACATCGCCTCCGGTTCGCTTTCCAGCTCCGAGAAAGGCGCCGAGGACGCTGGCGTTCCTCCTGGATCGGTTTTCAGGCCGTCTTTCGTTCTCCCCAGTGCTTACCATTGGCGCATCCTTTTTAGGCCCTCTTCATTCGTCGGACCATCATTTTCCCAGAAACGTCATCGATCCACAGCTGCCGCTGCAAACTGTGGACATCTCTTCCGACTACGGCTTTTCTCGCCAGTACCTGTGGCTACACTTCCACGACCATCGTCACCAGAGCTTCGTCGTCACCTGAGCTTCGCGACCGGAATCCAACCTTTTTCAGAGCTCCATCTTCAAAAGAGCTTCGTCGTCACCTGCGCTTCGCGACCAGAACTCCTCCTGCATGGAGATTCTTCGTCACCTGTTGTCACCTGAGCTTCGCGACCAGAGCTCCACCTTCGTCAGAGCTCCACCGTTTACCCGAGCGACACCTCCGCGACTACTTCATTTGATATCTTCCCCCTCAATTCACTACCAACGACAAGGCAACCTTTTTTCTGGCCACTACCACCGGCCCAGGCGTCGTCGCCACCATCTACTCCGACAATCTGGGAATTATTCCACCGACTTCTGCAGCCGTGCACCGATAGGCCTGCCACTTCAAACCGCTACCAGTGGCGAGGCGCCCTCTTCCTGGCCATTACCACCAACTCCGGCGTCATTGCACCGTCAGCGCCTACCAGCTGGGGCATATTTCGCCGACTCCTGCAGCCACCGCGCCAGTGGGTCTGCTCCTTCAGTCCGCTACTAACCGCCCCGGCGTCACCACCATCGTCGGCTACTTCGGGCCTTCTCTACCGCCTATTCCAGCAACCACGCTGTCAGCCTCGCCGCGTGAAAAGCTAAGTCCACCACCACGAGCACCGCAGGCATCTCCGCAGGCCCACTACGCCACAACGTCAACGCTTGCGTCTACATGTACGCTGCGGAACACGCACATTTCACCGCCGCGTACGTGATCCGACACCTTCTTCAACCTACCATATTGAGTGACTACAGCCTCGTCTTCTTCCGTCACAGAGCTCCTACCGCATCGTCCGCGAACAGCCTGTCCTCACTGGTTCGCGCTCGGAGCTCTCCAACGCGTTTTACTCGACCATCATCCATCTCCAGCGCTGCTACCACATCCTCCGCTAACACTATGACGTCACCGTCTCGCGATCAGAGCGATGCATCGCACCCTAGTAGCAACACCGCGTTTTATCGGATTTTTCTCCAGGCCCTACACTATTCGGTTCCAGGATGATCCTACGGCGTCTCTCTACTGCGCATCTTCGCAGAGCATCGCCTACGGATTGGCTTATCTACAACGCCACGCGACAGGGATATCTGCAGCCAGGGTATTATCTCGTTGAGTCGCAATCACCCGTTTTCCTTGTCCCTCCCCCTAACCATGCTTCTTGGGTTCCTTCTTGAGTTTCTCCATGGGATTCGTTTTGTGCACATGAACTTCTTGATTTTCTCTTTCGGGTTTGATTTTGTTGTTTAGTTGGTTTCAAGGTGCCTCTCCTTTGCCTTGACTGGTCTGGTTGTCCCACGTTTGACCAGCACGTATGTTGGCGTGCTTGTGTCGGTGTGCTACCCTGACTTATTCGGGTTGTCCCACTTTTGACCAGCACTTATGTTTGCGTGCTTGTGTCGGTGTGCTACCCTGGCCATCCAGCCACCACTTTAGCTCGCTCCATTTTCGTTAACCAGGCCGAAAATTTGTGATGGTTTCGTTTTCCTGTTCTTGCCGGTTAAGCCTGCCCCGGTTTAGTAACTTGGCCGTAAACCTGCCGTATGTTCGTTTCCTCCCGTCGGTCGAGCATACCCTTGTTTCGCAGCCCGTGAAACCCGCTGTGGTATGCCCGTCTTGGTGATTCTTCCGCTTTCTACACTACGTACGTCATAAGTGCTTATTGAGGCGTCGTATTTGTTTTCTTACCGCTTTGACATATATGTATTAGCGCTCCCTCAGCATTTTGCAATACGTAGGCCATAGGTGCTTATTGAAGCGCCGTACTTTTTACTCTTACCACTGTAGTATATGTGCTCTTGCCTTTTCCCTGATTTCCGCACTACGCACGCCGTAGGTGCTTGTTGAGGCGTGTTGTCTACCTTGTTTGCGCCATGCCGCCCTGCACGAGTGCCCTCTTATCGTTGGACATCCAAGCGCTTTCGCGTATGTTTTCCCCCATCTTTCGTTGCTTAGCTTCCAATAGAAATTGCTCTATAGTAGGCCACATTTTCAGAGCTTCACGACATCAAGTTGTTGCTAGTATTATCGGGTCCGTTGTTTGTTCACGACCCCCCCTCTAGGCTTCTTTATAGTATCAACCCCCGAAACCATGGTAGTTTCGCTTGGTCCTCATTAGCTTGAACTTCGGTTGCACGCTTGTGCATGGCCCCGCTAGCGTTTTTAGAGTTGTACGTCATCTGACCCCCCTCTGTCCGGCTTGTGGTTTCAGCCCGCGGCATCGTAATAGGTTCGTCGGATTCCTTCTCAGCCATCGTAACAGTTTCGTCTGATTTTTTCTCGGCAGAGATATCGTCTGCACCATGTGCGTGCTCTTTCGCAGAGTTTCTGGGCCCTCCGTTTTCACCGCTCTCACGGTGTGAGTTGGAAAAATATCGTTTTAGCTCGGTTTTTCAATCTTGGTTTTCCTTCCCCCTGCACTATGTGCCGGATGGGAACGTACACCCCCTCCCCTCTGCAGTGTGTACATTTTCGGAACGTATTTTCTCCCGACTCTGGCGTTCGTGCATTTTCAGAACCTATACCTTTCGCTTTCGCGTCCATGCAACGCGGGTGCTAGTTTTTTTTTCTTGTCATTTATGGACACGCTTGCTCCTTAGTGGTTATCGCTGTGCGCAGCTAGCCACCGACCGTAGTAGCCTCCTCTTCTTTAATCTGGGAGGATTTGTTCGTGAGCGCCTAGTGCGCGTATTGTATTTCGACCCTACTGTTTCAGTACAATTCTACCTGGCAGGTACCAGTATCGTCAGTGTTATCGCCTCGTGACTCCCCAAAGTACCCTCTTAAGGTTTGACTATCGTTGAGACTCCAAAAACGTGTTACTAACATAGTGTGTCTTTTGTCTTCTTTGGCGCATTCAAAGCATTGCATTTGTGTTTGTTTTTCGGTGATCTTCATGGTCGCCTTGGTCTTTAACTTGTGCCCAAGTTGTTCTACTTTGCACAGGACGACGAGTGTTCGCCCTTGTGGTTTGTCTTTCGCCTTCTACCGCCGATGTAACCTGCCCACGTTTCGTGCATACCGACGAACCATGGCGCTTCCGGACCATATTGAGGTTGTCCGTCGTCTCGTTCCCACCTCGCTCTATGCGCGTGATGACAACATGGATGTTTTGCGCGTTTTTTCGATTCGTTTTTCGCGAGGAACTACGTCTTTTTTTTGTTGATGTTGAACTTTCCTTGCCCCTTGGCATACTTCCCTTTTGTTGTTGGACCTTTCTTGCTTCTTGGCGTACTTCTTCCCACGACCAACGTCGCTGCACTTTAGCCCAAGCCACTTAGTATTAAGGCATTCCAGCTATTGCTACCGTCTATGTTCCCGTATTGCCGACCACTGGCTTCACATTGAGGGCCCCCCTTTGGTCCCATGTTAGCGGTCCCGTGCTGACTCTCCAGCCGATCTATCGGTTCCCTTTGGCCTCTACCTTGTTTGGTCGTACCTGCCCCCAAGAGCCCCTTGCGGTCGGGCTCCGTTCTGGCTTTGTATCCAGCGGATCTATTCCCCTGGACCACTATTTCTTACCTTTTTTCCCGGCACCCCGGCCCCTACGGTCCAACGACACTGGCCCCCGTCTTGGCTTTGCAGCCAACAGGTCTTGCTTCTCTCGACCACTTTTTCTTGATTCTTTTCGGCATACCTTCCCGTAGGGTTGAACTACACCGGCCTTAGTGATGGCTTTACAGCCCGTCCTGACTGTGCAGTCCACAGGCCGTCTCCTCTTGGCCCCCGTTTTCTCTTGCGTTATTGGAGTTCCTATCGCATCGGTCCCACGTTTTGACTCCAGTTTGGCTTCGCATCCCATATAGGTCGTTTCCTGTTGACCCCCTTTCGTGTTGTATTTTTTCGGCGAAATCGCTTTCGGAAGAATGCCTTCACTACGTACCTAGTGTTGCTCGTGTTCTAAAAGTAGCCTTTCAAGGTCCCTTGCAATGGACCCTCCTTTTTTGATCAGGCTGCAGTACGTTGCTATGATGACACGATTTGCCTACTTTCTGTTTTTCCGTGCATTTTTGTCGGCTACCTTTTCAAAGTTGCTCCAAGTTAGCGACCCCGTGTTCCCGACGTATAGTACCTAGCTGCGGCTTTCTTCATATTGTCTTCTCTCTTCCCTGCATCTTTCTGGAGCTAGACACTTCCGGCGCTGCTTCGAGCTGAACGAGTATCTTCTTGGTTACCCCATTTTTGGCTTGCTTTGTTATGGTTGAATAGCCTCGCTACGTTTGCTGGCATTGTTCCCGTTCATAGTTAGCCTCTCAAGGTGTCATGATGTCGACTCTCTTTCCGGCATCCGATAGTACCTTCCGTATTTCTGTGTCTACGGATAGCTTTGGCTAGGTGACCTCACCACTTATTTCTTCCCGTCTTCCTGGTACTCTACCCAGATATCTTCGCAGGGTACTCCACTGTTGCCCCCCAGTTCAGCTTTTCGGCGTGTCACACACGCCTCTCAGTACCACCATTTTGATGTTGTTTGTGTCACTGTTTTGGTGTTGTTTTTCTCTGCGATTTCGCGACTTGTTTTGGTTGCCTCGGTTTCCCGTTCTACAGTTCGACCAAGGGCCTTATGCCAGCCTCCGAGGTCCTACACTACGGCCCCTGTGCTTCCGTTACACCTCAGCGTACTGGTTCATTAAAGTTTTTCCTTTTAACCAATGGTCCCACGTCAGCCTTTCAGGTCCAACCTTTCCTACAGACCCTGGCATTGTTTCAAGCAGTACTCTTGGTCGTTGTTTTCTCTCGTTTCAGGCCCTTGCTCTTCTGCCTTTCGACCAATGGCCCGACGCTTGCGTACTTCTTCGCGTCTTGGTTGTTTTTCGTTTCACCGTCCAACGGTTGGCCCCATGCAGCTTTCCATGTCCAAAGTATCGGACTCTGACGTTCTTTTAGGCCGTGTTCCTTACTTTCTCCCTTGTCTTTCGGCAAATGGTCCGACCGCCCGCACCTTCGGCACTAAGATTCAGGCCGTAAATTTGTCTGGCCTTCACAGCGTGACACGTGTTCCCTTCTTCTCTTCTGGCATTGTTTCCGCATCTATACCTTCCTCTTTGGCTCCCTTCGCATATTTGCGCTCAGTGGCCGCGCCCTCCGTGTTTTCGTAAGCCGATAGCTACTAGTACACCGTAGGTACATACCTTTTCTCGAGCTCTCACGGGTGAGAGCTCCGTCATAGGGTTGTCTATCCTGCAATAAGGCATTTTAACCTCATAGTCACGAGGTTTGGGGGAATCTATAGCCTCATTTTCGTTTGTTTCGGATAGCCGCATCTTCGATCCCCTTTCCAATTCTGGATGTTTTGTTGACATCCTTCGATTGCCAGGTAATCTGCTTTCACGACTATTCAGGGTGGTCTCATGTAATGGAGTGCCCTCCGTAGAAGGATAGGTTATAGATTCGACGTGAAACCATGTCATGGTTGTGGTTAAACCACGTGACATTAGATGTCACATTCACGTGAAGGCCATCCCAGATGGGCGATAATGCAGGTGACGATGATGGCACAAGCAGGACACCCTACCTGCTCTACCCTGCGTTTCCCTGCGTTACCCCGCACTACCGTGCCTAGCCCTGTTACGTCTGTCCTTGAGTATCCTCTTGAGGGGAATAATGCATATAAGCTATTGAGTCTATCTAGCGAGCCTTGAGTAAAGGCCAATAAAGACACTGGAACCCATGAGGAGCACGCGTCCCAACACTGGCCAACCACGCATCCCCCTCTCGACCCAGGCTACGGTAGGGGGGTCCCCTTTAGGGTCTTTTTTTTCAGTGGCTAGGGGTCACTCGCGCGAGTAACCCCTTTCTTCCTATGCAATCTTACGTTTTCTTTATGTTTTACATTGATGAAATCAATCCGCAATGCAAAGGTGATCTAAGCTGCGGCAAACCAAGCTCATAAACCATTATCATCCGTAGGGTACAGAGCTACTCGTGCGAGTGGCTCAAACACACCAGTGAAAATGGGGGTACCCCCCCTACCGTAGCCTTGGTCCCGAGTACCACCACACCACCTGTGTTGTTGTGATTGGTTGCGATGTTCTGTTGAAGGCTGCAGTCGGTGGTATACTGTACCTGCTATCATTTTTGGATCCTGCCTGCAGGGGCAGAAATGAAAGGTAAAACAAAGCAGCCCGAACGTTATTCCTTTCTTACCGGTTTGGTCGACACGACAGCAACGAAAGATCCAAAGATCCCATAATATTTGTTTTTTTCATCGCTCTCTCTTGCTCAAACGCCCCACCTAATATCGAAATCCGCCAGAGTAATAAACACTTCCACCCCCTGGATATCGCCTCATTATCGTTTTAGAGCCGTCCATGCCGCTGCTGTTTTCCCACCCTCCCCGCCCCCAACGCCCCGTCCGTTCCCACCACCCGCACCATCATCTAGACCTAACACCACGCGTGTAGCAAACCCCCACATCTATGCGACCTAAAACCCTCCCCCCTTGCCCCCCGCCCCCGCCCCCCCCCCCCTCCCCCACAGGAAGGATTAATAGTTTCCACGCACGAATTGACCTGCCCCACCCGTCCCGTCCCCCCCCTTCCCCCGTCCCGCCTCTCTTTTGATCAAAATCAGCACCCCACGTCCTTCAAAACTCCGCCCTCCCCTCACCGGTTATTCGACGTACAGGATTCACTTGATAAACTGATGCGTTTCCTTCCACAGCTGTCAGATTTTGTACCCCCCAGAAACGGATTATATAGTATCCGCGCACAGACTGACGAACATCACCCTGTTGACCCTGATAGCTAAAGTGTAGTTGCAAGGGGAGTCGCCGACCTATATCCTTATCGAGGACACACAACCCGTAATACGCGCGGTCGGAGTATCACACACAGCTTGCAAAGATGAGTTTCGACAAAATATTCGATATCACAGCTGGAGTGTATATTAATTTTTCAAAATATATGTAGACGGTGTTGAAGGGGTGCATGTCATACGTGATCCTCTTGATTTCAGTTGTTCAAAAACTCGTAGTTAATTTTCTCTTCATGCTTCCAGCTCAGTTCGCAGGAGCTTTTGCACCGAAGAACTATCAATAGCTACCTTCTCGACAAGCCGCGGTCGTCACAGATACCTCCTATCTTTCTGCTCACCGCTCCGGCACGCGTCTCGGATTTTATTATCGTAGATAGGGCTCATTCCCCGTTCTTGATAATAGTTATCACGGCGGGTGGTGCGCGTTTTGGCGCTTTCGATGAGACACGAGAAAGACACGAAAGGTTTCTTTCTCTGTTGCCTTAGCGATCCTGCCAAGAGTGTCGAATCAGGACGCTCATACTAGCAAAAATGCCGGGTTAACAAGCTCTAAACTATACGAGGCATAATACCAAGTACATAACCGGACACCCGCAGTGAGTGACAAAAATAGTATAAGAAACGAGGCAGCAATAAAAAAAGCAGGTTGATATTGACGGGAATATAAATAACTCTTGCTACGACAATAGGGTTAGTTAGCCCAGCCTGGGAGCAGGGTGTATTTCTGTTTTTTATGAGATGGTGCGTCCTGTAACTACTGTACAATGGTTTCCAAGTCGTAGGCTGAGGGAAAGCACGACGACAGGCTACAGAAGGTCCGTGTCGTTACGCAGGGTCAGTGAGACGCCTGCCACGATGATGATACGTAGTAGCACTCACTTTCTGGTTGCTGATGAATTTCCAGATAGCGTCGAAACACCATTGTGGCGCGTGCTACGATGGAGGTAGTGCCTGTTTACCGGAAATATTTGCTGAACGACGTGGCTCTTTATCAACCCAAGACTCATCGGATTGTCGTTCTTGTTTCACTATGTGCGTGTGTTTTTTGTGCTTCTAGGCCATGCTTTTTTTATTCGTCCGATTTCATTTTGAGTCTAACCACTTTATGTTGTTGTTTTCGACGTATTATATTAATAGAAGGGTGGTATCTACAAGGGTATAGAGCTCCTTGAGAGAGGGGACTCAGAAAAAAAGTGCACGTCTTCATGTAGTATGCGCCAGGAGCTCGATACGTCGTACCTCATCCAAACCGACGTCCGAGAACAAAGCGAACGAGCAACCTAATGGCCAATAAATCCCGTGGGAAAGCACGAACGGTATTATTTCAAGAACGCATTCGCATTAATGCTACGTACGCTGTAGGGGGGTCATTTTTGGGAGTTTGTTTTGGTACTGGATTGGACTGACTTGCGCGAGTAAATCCCCTGTTCCAATGCAGTCTTGCGCTTTCCGGGTGTCGTTGTTTGCATTTTTCGATATGAAGCCGCAATGGAATGATTTTAGGTACTCTGCGTCAAACCAATCGCCCAAAGTGTTTTTTTTGTTGGTGAGGTAAAATCTCACTCGTGCAAGTGGCTCAAACCGCTACCTAGCGAAAAAATGGGCACGCCCCCTACCGTAGTCTTAGTCTTAGTCTTAGTCTTAGTCTTAGTCTTAGTCTTAGTCTTAGTCTTAGTCTTAGTCTTGGTCTTAGTCTCAGTCTTAGCCTTAGTCTCAAGTAGGTAGATAGTCCCTCCCCCGCCATTCCCCATTAAAAAAACAAAGCTAAAAAGGGCTACATCTATCGTAGCTGTCAACGACACACGCAGGCCGGGGCGAAAGGAAATGCAGGGGACGGTCCTGGCGGGGGTCGTTGCTGCCGCCGGAGAGGCGGCCAAAACTATCGGTTCAAGACAACGTGCTTACGATCGGGGCGGCACGACTTTTTTCAAGGCTCAACCATTTTATGTCCGACGCTCACGACAGGGGTAGCACTTTTCGACTGAAACGAATTACGAACGACGCGGCACCCTGGTCCAAAATCGTCGGGAAATCGATCACCATTAGTTTTGCAAAAACGTTTCGTTGTTTTCTTTTTCGTGGGGCCTTAAGATCGTTCATCGGGTCCGTAGAACGTGTATTTTTCTTCAACAAACAGGTTTTTATTGTTGCGGTGGTGTATTATAGAGCTCTTCAACAAAAGTAGCCTCATGAAAAAAAAACGGCGAACGACGGCTACCGTGGCATGCTTCGGGGCTCCCCCACGGGAGAACTGGGCACCCACAACCGTTGAGAAAGTCGTGTGCTATACCCATAGGCCGTGCGATTGTTGATCGGAGTGTGCGCGTTTGAGTCATCCCGCTGTATGTAGGGGTTGCACTTTTTGGGCCAAAACGTTTCCGGCCGGTTGAGCTCCTCAAGTGAGGAACTGCCGGTCAGTCTAATGACTTTACGGGCATTTCTTGTTTCGCGACTAGAGCATAGACGATTGGTCGAGTCGCTGCGCAAACGAATGCCTTCGAAGTCATGTGTCGCGTGAGATATTGAGCTCCTCATGTTGGGAACTCAGTAACTTTTCTTCCTCACCCCTACCGTGGGATGGCTCCTCTCTTTGCTGTTTTGGTCAAAAACCAGTACAGAGCGCCTCAAGCGAGGAGGCCTCACGAACAAGATGAGCGCTCCTCCCGGAGCTTGCGTCGCGTGTGATTCTGGGCCAAGGGTACGTACGGTAAGGCTACGTAGACCTCACTTTTGGGTCGGGGGGGGGGGGGTTAAGTGGCTTGGGGTCACTCGTGGGAGTGACCCCTTGCTGTTCCGAATCGATCTTCAGCGTTGGTGCTGTTATGATATGGCGATTGGAATCCTCAACAGGATGGTAAAAGTTACGCTGCGACAAAAAAAAACGCCCCAACAGCATTTTTTTTCCACGTGAAGAACGATGTCGCCCGTGCGAGTAGCTCAAAACCGGCAGTGCAAAGGGGGGTATACCCCACCTACTCTAGCCTCGGCCACGTTTGTACGGCCGTACGCTGCTTATCGTGTCGTTTCTTTGCGTCAGGAGTGCTCCTTGGGGAGGTATTCATGTGCGAAAGCTGGAGAATGATTTCACCAAGCCACCGATCGTGTATACCTACCCTACCCTACCCTACCCTGTACCAGTCCGTAATTCCCTAGAACTCCGCGGAGCGAGCAGTGGTGTCCGGAAAAACAAAACTGAGAGCCCGCCCTCTATATCGCAGCTGGGGCATTTCCTCTCTGCGACTCTCGAGTTCTTCCCTCGCTATCCTTGTCAACTGCTGTATTCTGTGCGGACTGGGTTCCTCCCCAGTTGCGAGATCCGGCTTCATGGCCTGGTGTGTTCCTTACACCCTCCTGCTGCTATGAATACGCCAGCCCCACAAATTGACCGTGCACCACCCCTCCAGCGACACATGCCCTACCAATCTCCAACCCCCCAGACGTCCTCGGAGTGAGGAGTGGTGACAGAAAAACTAAATTCAAAGGAAGACTTCCCCGCCGCCTCCCAGTGAGGTTCCAGCTCTGGAAGTCGTGTACTGAGCTCGCCGTCCGGTGTGTGTACGTTGGTTGCCGTAGAATGTGGCATGCTTAACTCCTCGCAGCCATCAATACGCCAACTGCTGTACATAAGTGCGGTCGGTCACCAACCTCACGCATGGACCTTGTAACCTACCAATCCCCAACCGTCCAGGAGTAATAAGAATGATAAGTGGGATGGCCGGAAAACAAACCTCCGGGGGAACAACCATCGCACTCTCACGCCGCAGCCGTCACAAAAACGTGTCGTCTGGCTTTGATTATATGCCGCGACGTCCTCGTCGACTGCCGTAGACCGTAAGGACTGGGTTCCCCGAGCTGGTTCCAAGGTTCGTTTCCAGCTGGTTTTCTTCTTGCGATCGCCTGCTGCCATCACCACGCCGGCTTCGTGCGTTAACCCTGTCCTACCCCTCCAGCGATACACGATACCCTCTACCAGTCCCCAAACTCGCAGAAGTACTCGGAGCGGGGAGCGGCAGGAAGGATCAAGTTCCGACGACTGACCCGCCGGTTCCCCGGTTCGGTTCCGGCAGTCGTCGTCGCGCCTGCTACCATTAATGCGTCGGCTTCCGTAGCAAAAGCTGCCGTTTTCTTGGGCCTGCGCTCTGCTGCTATCAATACGCCAGCTGTTGTAGACGATTCTATATTCTTGCGCCCGTCTGGCACTGGGAACACGCCGCCTGCCATTGCAGGACCTGCCCCCTTCTTTTGCTGGCATGCCAGCCATGCGTAGGCTGCGATGGAGGATGCTGATGCCTGCTCGCGGCCGCCTCCTGCTGGCACTAACACGTCGGCTGTCGTTGAGGCAGCGAATGGTGCGCGCATGGTCTCCCGCGCCAGCTTTAGGACGGCGTCGACATCGGGGGTGCCCGATCCGAAAATGTTGTCGCGGTTGGTTCGGAGTCGCCGAGATGAGCTCCTCTTGAAAGTTCGGTCCTCTTATGTCTTCTCACGAAGGTGGATAGGATTAGGGCGGACGGCGATAAAAAGGTGCCGTTTAGGGTGGGACAGAAGGCCGATGGACATGTAACGAAAAGGAAGAGGAGAGCCGGGGCATCAGGGCGCGTGCTACAATGGAGGTATGATTTCTTCGCTGAAATATTTTCTGGACGACGAGGCTCCTCAGCCCGAACAATGGTAGGGATTGCACTTTTTTATTTTCGTACATTTTCTTGTTTGTTTTTTTGCTTCATTTATTTTTCGGTTTTTTACCTCCTTCTTGGGCGACGCAGCCTACGGAAGAGGGTGCATTAGTTCTTTTTATGGGGCTCTACACTTGAGGACTTCTAGGGCAAATTTTAAAACCTGACGTCAGAAGGATTAAAATAAGAGTGCTGCCCAATATCCAATCCCATGAGCCTAGGCACACAAAAAACGAAAAATGCCATGCCGCAGAACAATAATGTCACCCCGACGATTTTTGAGTCGCCGTCCTTCAGAAAACAGTTTCAGCCAAAAACATGCTACCCCGGTAGGTCGTGGCCGGCCATGGAATTGTTCTTCTCGAATTTCACTTTTTGTGTTTCCCGCGATAAGTGGTTGGGAGAAGGTAGATACAGAGCTCTTCAAAGCAGGATCCTCGGAATAGTATTGGTAGTTCACGTCTGCAGTAGCATGCGCGTCAACTATGGCCTAAAGAGTTTAGGTCGACGGTCACTCGGAAGCAGACGCATCCTACGGCCGAGAGATGCCCCATTTTCGTTCTAACGCTCCTCGCTCGAGGATCTAAATATTTCACCCAAATTCTGATTTGTACAAAACGCGAGGAGTGCTCTTCGAGATGAGTAAACCCGCGGCATCTAGGGTTTACGAATACATGTATTTTCAAACAATAACGGAAACTCCGACTGTTTTTTTGGGTTAAGGAGGCCCGCCATTCCGAAACAGATCCAGACCAAAAACGATACCTTTATCGTAGCGCGCGTCAGCAGCTACAGGAGGGACTTGGACGCCCTGCATAGGTTGCTTCTTGCGTTTTCCCTTGGTTTTGTTCGGTTAACGTTTGTGAACTGGGCCTGATTCAACGATACTGACTCTACGATAGCCTCCCCTCCAAAACCAGCGATTTCTTTTTTTTCTTTAGCGAACGTTTTGTGGCTGCTGGACACAAGGAACAAGTGCTGCTGTAAAAAATATCACAACATATTTTCTTGTTTTCAAAAAACTATGGAACAATTACGATGGGACGGCAAGGATAAACGTATTTCAGAAGATAGATACAGCCCAGCGCTGGTTTCAAAACCGGCGATTTTGTTTAACAAATAGTTGGTGGGGTGCTACCGCGTAGAACGGCTCTGCATGATCGATGTTGAAGCTCATCATGCTACACATTCTCGGACGGTACACGACACATGTGTGCGGAAACATGTCGTTCCCAGTAAGGGTCGGCACAGAATGGAAAGGGGGGGGAGGGGGGGGGCGTCTTAGACGGGTAATGCATTGAAGTATTGAAGTATTGAAGTATTGAAGTATTGAGGTATTGAGGTATTGAAGTATTGAAGTATTGAGGTATTGAAGTATTGAGATGCTGACTCATCTCGCGGTAGGAGTTGCACTTTTTCGGCGAAGCGTTCTTGATCGGCTAAGCTCCTCGAGTGTAGAACTCTCGGTTTGTGGAAAAATAATACGAGAAATATATTAGCGTTGTGAGTGTACCAGTGTACCGCAAACAATTGCCACGATCACGGTAGAAGTGCACCACTTTTTGTTCCTGAGGTGTCTCTTTTTGTGGGAGCTTAAGACCCTCTCTAAAACTGATTCAAACGGAGATAAACAGAACTGCTGATTGCGATGAAACTTCCATCCGAGGTATACATCAAGAACCGTCCGAAAAAAAATGGACGAAATTCCGACGATTTTGGGTTAAGGAGCTCCGTCATTAACCCTTTTAGAGCCCCCAATCCCCTCCCTATACTAAATCCAAGTAATTTTGTCCCCAAAACGGGTTTCCAGTGGTAAAGGGGTTAAGAAACTGGTCCATTTCAGACGAAAAGCGCTGCTACCTCTATCGTAGGACTCGTGTTTTGGCATGTTCAAGATTCAACTGTCCGGTCGGGTTGCGCGAACGAGTGCCATTGAGGTCATATTTCGAGTAAGATTTTGAGCTCCTCGTGTTAGGACCTCAGGATCTTCTTCGAATCGGCTGCACCCCCCTGGCGTGGGACAATACTCTGCTTGGTAGTGAGGCAACAAGCGGTGAGAGGCCATTTTTTTTTGTCGTCGTCGTCTGCTGTAAGGAGCCTTTTCATCGCTGGCTGCGTGCAAAAGTCCATCGTTTAACCTGCATGCTTCTCGATATATATGCGCGCCTGTAATCACTTGTACCAGTGCTGGCAAGACCTGTACGGAAATTCACCATATTGACGATATTTGTTCCACCATTGGCGACGAGCTTTGGTCGAAAGCGTGGCCCTATGTGGCCTATGTTTATATCATGTATTGATCTATTTTTTATATCTCATACCAGTACGGTATAGATGGATCCATTTTTAGGGTCGGCACGGGGCCGGGAAAGCAATCGTACCAACAATAACGCCGTCGTGAGCACATTATGTCGAGCATGAAGCTGTGTGGAGCCATGCGAGGGTTACGCGGGGGGGGGGGACAAAACACGTCAATATCCACCCGTCATGAACAGATTTGACCAATGCGAGGCGGTCCTATGAAACCATTTCAAGGGTCGAGGTCGAGGAGGGGAACGGAAATCCCGTCTACATCAAGTCTTCCGTCGCGGCAATATTCTATCGAAAGAACAAAGCACTTCAAGGGTCGGCGTTGACGGGGGGAAAGGATACGTCGTCACTAGCTATTATTCGAGCGAAGCGAGTTTCTAATCTACACCTGGGCCTCGCAATATAGGCTCCCATAAAAAAAAAATAGTTTGCGCGCGTGTCTTCGACTAAACTTGATTTTAGTGTGGGATCATTTGATTTGAGACTGCAGGTGGAGGCAGACCACCACGGAGCCACAAAACACACAGCAGACCACACGGGCATAAACAGCAGCACAGACCGCTCACACAGCCGGCACACAGCGCTCACACAGCGGGCAGCACATAGACAACGGGCGCACACACAGCAGACCACACGGGCAAAAAAAGCAGGATACACCGCTCACACAGCCGGCACACAGACAACGGGCGCAGCGGGCGACAATAGTGGCCGGCGGAGAGCGGGCATGGAGATTGTGTGCCCGCTAGGGGTGTGTCCGCTGAGTGTATCTACTGCTGTCTCGTGGTGAGAGTAGGTAATCATGGAGAGACGTCCGTTAGGGGCGATTGACCCAAACTCGGTCCGTGCGCCAAGGCCAGAAGGGCGACAACATACACGGCGGAGGGGCTTAAGAGGGACCTCTACCTAGCTAAGGGGGCCAAGGTCAAGCTCACGAAAAACCTGTACTAACAAGTTGGACTCGTGAACGGCATTCGAGGCCAAGTCGTCGAGTTGGTGTTTGCAGACGACGCGCCCCCGCCGAACCTCCCCCTTTACGTTGTCCTCAAGGTCAGAGGGTACTCAGGGGGGGAATGGTCGTCTCAGGAGAGATATAGAGGGTGTGTGCCGATTTCTCCCGTAGACATTACTTGGCAAGACGGGGGAACGCAGGTCAGGACGCAACTGCCGTTGAGGCTCTGCTGGGCCATCACTATGCATAAATCACAGGGGCAGACGTTAGAGAAGGCCGTCATAGACTTGGGGCCGAAGGAGGCCTGCACGGGGCTTACTTTCGTCTGTCTCAGTAGGGCTAAAAGACTAGCGGACCTCATGGTAGAGCCAATGAGTTTCGACAGGTTAAGCAAGCTTGGAAACTCCAACACCATGAAGGCTAGGTTGCGGGATAAGGTTAGGCTGGTGGACTTAGCACAAAGCAGGCGGGGTAGGTGCACAGGCGTGGGCCTCTTCAACGCCGTCGCGGCCAACCAATGACCACATCAATTGCAACACGACAAACGTCACGTCGGCTTTATTCCACCTGTGGTGCCCCTCGCAATCACACGAACTAATGGCCCGTGGACGCGCTTGTCTGACGACAGTTACATCTATCAGCTGTCGCTCGTTTTAGCGACAGCTATTGCATCGTTTCCGTCGCATGTTTGTCGAACGTGTGGTTCTTTACATGAGGCCATATTTCGACAGTGGCGGGGGCGGGATAGGGGGGAGGGGGAAAGGCGTCAATGTTCGTCCCGTCGTGATCACAGTTTTATCGAGTATGCCATCCTTTTAGAGCCATTCGATAGTTGGGGTCATGGCAACGCGTCGATATCCGTCCGACCGTAATCATTTATCCGTAATTCAAAATACTCAGTGTTAAGGATGCATTTCAACGGCCGGGCGCATGCTACTGTCGGGGGGGCGTTATACTCGAAGTAGGATATTAATAGTTTATAAGATATCAATAGTTTTCACGGCCGAGGTGTTTGGCCTCTCATGCAAGTGGCTCCGTGCACACCTCCCTCAAAGCACGACTTGAACAATGTTGGGCTGGCGCATCGAAACAAAAAATTCCACGGCCCCGTGCATATCCCGCCCCCCTAAAAACGCCAAACCGAAGCAGGACAGCAGACACATGCTACGGTGGTGGCGGTAGTGGTGCTCTCTTTTCCTTCTGGGCGTTGTGGCTTGAGGAGCTCTTAAGCCCCACCTCCCCCAAAAAAAGCTTGAGAAGACTGAAAATGCCACCCGATAACCAACAACCCCGTGGCCCAGGTATGCAGAGCAATCATTTTGCAACACAAAGGTGGCATTCCGACGATTTTGGGCTAAGACAGCTTTCTTTGCAACTGAAAACGCCTTCATGGGGAAAACCACTAGGAGTTTGTATAGGTAGGGATTTTCGGGCTCCAAAGGGGTTAAGGAGCCTCGTCATCCAGTACATGTATTTGGCCGAAAGGTGGCCCACTTTAGCGCCTCCATCGTAGCACGCGTTGGCCCCTCTATCGTGCCAGTGCCTCTGAGCCACCAAAAACCGAGGCGGCCTCCAAAGTGACCCCTATGCCGTAGACTTGATCGCCGGTGTGAGCAGAGGGGAAACATTAACATCTTGAATAACGAAGAAAGTAGAGTGTCGATAATTTGGAGATAGTCTAATCAAAAAGTAAGTACAGGTAAATCTCGACCGGCGGTGCGCACAAAATCTATTGTATGCAAAACCAGGCTTCAACGATGTCGAAAGAAAGGGGTCCTGAAAAAATGGGACGGCAGAGGCACACCAAACCCTTTTCTTTTCTTTTCTGGGGCTCCTAACCAGTTGAGAGGAGCTCTATTTTTCTTCGAAGGCAAGGATTGATCTGGAGGACAACGGAAGTGCAACCCGACGAACAAAACCGAGGCCTAGTTATCCAAAACAGTCACATCGAAAAATAAAACAATTGAGTTCCGACGATTTGGGGTGAAGGAGCCTCGTCATTCAGACCGTTCGGACAACATTTAGGCAAAAGCGTGCTATCTTTAGCGTAGCTTGCGGCAGTAACGAAGCGCAGGCACGAAAGACGAGTTACGCGGGTGGCTGTAGGCGTGAAGGACAACTTCGAGGCTGTCCAGGTGTTGATCCTGTTGTCAGCACGCGCTTGCTTCGCGCAGGAACACAGGAATCATCTACCCGTGACGGTGATGGTAGGGGTGACGATGATGCTGATGGTAGTGTCGATGGTAGTGTCGATGGTGATGATGATGGTGATGGGGATGCTGATGTGGTGATGTCGATGGTGATGAGGGTGATGATAATGGCGATACTAATGATGATGGCTATAGTGATGAAGACGGAGACAACGAATGCCTTTCCGTCGAAGAAGAAGAAGAAAAAGAAGAAGAAGAAGAAGAAGAAGAAGAAGAGGGGGGCAACACGAGGTGGCCGCCGGGGGTGGGGCCTCCCTTGTCACCACCACGACTATCTTCCTTGTCCTCTGATTGGCGCAGGCGGTCATGCTGTACACGTCCAGGGTGCAGAGGGTGGACGGGGGATGCGCGTTTGGTCGTGTTGATTCGAGCCGACACGCGGGAGCAAGATCCGACGGCGGGAGCGTATAAACAGCAACGGCCGCAACTTCCATCACAAAAAATTAAGACGGTGAAGGCAACTTCATGCGTGCTACTGTAGAGGTAGCTGTTTTTGGCCCAAAGGATTTCTGTAAGACGGACTTCTCCGCTGATGAACTAGCAAGTATATTTGGAATCCCCTCTCGTTTTGATTTCCTGTTATATTAGCTGTACGCATCTGAGCGCATGAGATTGATTGTTGATCGATAGTAAATTGAAAAAATGTTTGTCAAGCAAGGTCGGGGTTCCGGTGAGGAAGTGAGCTCCTGAGGTAAGGATCTCCGGAAAGAGATGGGTCCACCTCTACTGCAGCATGCGCCACAATAGGCCGCTATGGACTACCAGTATCGCTTATCTAAATAGCTGGTGCTCCTATCCTATCGTAGCATGCGTCGAAACCTGGCTATTAGTAGTTACACGCAGCATGCAATACATCTTGAAGCTGCTGCAAGAATGACACCGATGGTGTACTAACGAGTGTTCTGACAGCAACTTTAATACCAACCAATATAAACCGGCTACAATTATACTCCATGCCCTTTTCGGCCCTTACATACAGTGACTCGGCGAACGGACGAAACTGATCAATTAAATTTGAGCATCGACGGGGAGTGAGATATACTTCTACTGCATCGTATAGAAAGTACCCCGAGAGTGACAGCTTTCCCTGTAGTCAAAACCCAGTCGTGATTTCTTCATAGTATTTCTACATGAATAGCCATTCGTACAGTCGCGGCGAACGATACGACACAACCGACGCGTATGCATACTTCGTTTATATAGTTTGGCACGACGTTCAACACCCTTTCGAAGTCACTGCGAAACAGAAGGCAGCCGTGGACCTAACTGACCAGCACAACATCATAGTTTGAGGTCAACGACGAACGAGAACTCTACTGCCGCACTGAAGTTGAAACGTCAACAATATACAAGAGTGTTATCACAGTGCTGTACTGTACTGCTGAACTGATAACTTGAAACGTCAACGATAATCGAGAGTGTTATTACAGCGCTGTACGCCACAGCACTGCATTTCGCAAAAAAGAGCACGAAGGATGAAGACGTTCACACACCACTTCTTTAGAGCCTTGGTCGGTAGTGTGCAGGCAGCATCCCGCATTCTGTGTGCAGACGTCGGGCATCTGGAGGAGACTGAAAACGCACTGACCAAAACTGTGCGGCATGCGGAGTTGCTTTAACTAACGGAGCCAAGCGAGCGGTTCGGTCGCTGCTACTGCTAATTTGAACAAGAGCTCTGCTGCTTGTGCCGTGCCCAAACAAACCTCTCGTTTCGCGAGATACAGCACGAAGGATGAAGACGTATTACTCTATTAACAGTACAACAGTGCTGTGGTCGGTAGTCTTCAGGAGGCATCCGGCATGCTACGTGCATCGCGCGTCTGGAGGAGAATGCACTGACCACGCTGCATGCAATGTTGAACAGGAGAACAAAGATCAGTGAATGGCTCGGTTGCCACGCAATGATAACTTGAATGTCGACGATTAACGCGAGCTCTGTTCAACCTGCACCCCACAAACCGTGCTCTCGAGAGAGGCAACATAGAGGCAACACTAAGGATGAAAACGCGATACTTTTTCTTGTGGAACCTGGGCCGGCAGTCCGCGGGAGGCATCGTCACTGGGGGGGTGAAAATGCGTCGACCGCTGCGCCGCATGAAGCGCTGTGTGAATGAACGAATTGCGACGGTCGGGCCGTTCGGTTGCGCCCTAACTCACGTAAATTGATTAAACGTCACCGACGAGAGTTCTGCTGATACTGCTGTGTACTCCACAAGGTTTCCTTTCACGAGACCACGAAGAGCGCAGACATGTCTACCGGAGGACATCCCGTACATTTTTCGTACATAAGGCGTTTGATGGAGACCAGTGGTCGGTGTGATTCGGTTAGTACTACTGATAACTCGAACGTCACCGATGAACGAGAGCTCTACTACAGTATTGCCGGCCACAACACGTTTTCTCGAGGGACAGATAGCACAAAGGATTTAAGCCACAGTACGTTTTCTCGTTGTACCTCGGTAGGCCGTGTACGAGAGGCATCCCGCATACTGTATATATACTAAGTCGGGCGTCTGGGAAATACTGAAAAAGCACCGATTGAGCCGCATGCAGGCTTGTATTGAGTGAACAAGAGGAGACCAGTGGGCGGTTCGATTGCTTCCTGACCCTCGTGGAATGCTCGAACGTCAACGATGAACGGCAGTTCTGCTGCTATCGTGTACCCGTACCGGTCTCCACAACGGTTTATCTGGCAAGAGCTCGAACAACGAGTACATACAAGTCTTCCTAGAGTACCACCTCGGTCGGCAACGTACGGGAGGCATTCAGAACGCTACGAGCACATACATACGTCGGGCGTCTGCGGGAGACTGAAGGTGTGCGGAATATGTTGTGCTGCATGCAGGAAGCTCTGTATGAAATACTGAGAGAAGACCAGATCGACCGATACGGTTGCTCCTTTTGCTCGCTCACACGGACTGCCTCTAAGCACTCGAAGGCTGACATGACGAACTCAAGTGAATTACTTTTAAGCACTCGAAGGCTTGCATGAACTTGAGTATTCCCAAATCGGAGTCCATTTGACAACTTGTAAACGGCATGAACGAACGCGAACGAACGTCTTCCTCACAGCTGGTGATGGACCGCGACAACGGAGGAACTACTCTCGCAGAAGGAGAGAACCACGAATTGAACGCCACACACCGTGACTGGTGGGTGAAAGCAACCGCCTTCAGTAGTATACATTCTCGGTCGCAGGGAGTAGGTCTAAGTGTATGCTTCCTCCTCGGAAACTGTTGGTGGGGGTCTGGGGGTTGCGGGGGGGTGCAGTGCAATATTGCGGTGTATGGGTTCAGCTTTGATCGAGACAACGGTCGTTGACAATTTACTAGCGTACCAGGTACTGGAACCACGATGCTGTGTTTGCCGTGTTCCCCCTGGGTGATTTTGTAGCGAAAAAGAGAGGTATAAAAGACAAAAAAAAGTTTCGTGCTTTTCGCGCAAAATTATTTGTATCGTTCCCATGTTCACATCAATCACTCACTTACTTACTTGTTGGTACGAGATCACAGGCGAAAACTGACGAAACGTAATGACGGCCACAGCATCGACTGCACGATACAACGCGGGGGGTGCTGGTGCTGGTGCTGGTAAAATAAGCGCATACGACACAGTACGACAGCATGCGCATGGTACTTATTACTGCCCATCCACATGCTATATTGATACTCACAAGGCCGCCCATAGTCTACACATGCAGCATCTCGAGTGTTTTAGGTACGCTTTCTGGGCCCAATAAAGAAAACAACAGCGCCGTGAGAGATCGCCTCAAATCCTGAGGTTCGTTCGTTTCCCCGTTCAACTGCTGTCGCGGTGTTTTGAACGCAGGGGATCGAATGCATCCTTGATGCCTGTGCCCGTCCAGAAAAGACACGCCGTTTGGATATTATATGTTGCATTTTGGTCATGTACGTGGTAGGGTTTTCTTGGTTGTGGATCTTGCGTGAAATTGCGGGGAAATCTTTACACCGGGGATGTGTTAACGAGTACAAGAACGCCTCATTGAACCTTGCATCAGAAATGGAAACCCCTATCAAGGCTTTCACTGCTGCTTGCTCAGAGCTCGAGAGCACCCCAGCAGTAGGAGTGTGCAGCAACTGGAATGGACCGTAGCGTGAACAAAATACTAGCAAAGCGGCGGTAGGCTTCTCTTGTTGAAACCCCGCGTGTGGCGGCCGCGACTGTGCCGTGTGTGCGCTTGTGTTTTGTGCTACTGCTGTGTGCTTGGTCCTTTGTGCTGCTGCTAAGCGGCTTGGCACTGATCGAGATGCTACGAGTATCTATCATGTCGAGACGGAGGAAGGTTGTTGTAGGAGTCGTGGGGACTCTTGTAACCCTCAATGGAGTCTACGGGGGGTGGACGTGGCTGGAGAACACGCGCCTGGTCAACCAAATAACACGTGAGAGAGAACTCGAGCACCAAAGGACGATACTTACCTAGACCAATGTCGGAGGTTGATGAATTTTGTCTGTACTGGCATTACTTGTAAAAGTACGAGTATATTATAAAACGAAAAATACACTCCAGCTGTGAGATCGAATATTTTGTCGAAACTCATCTCGTGCAAACGCTGTGTGTGATACTCCGATCGTGCGTATTACGGGTTGGATGACCTCACCAAGGATATAAGTCGGCGACTCCCCTTGCACCTACAATGTAGCTATCATGGTCAACCGGGTAATGTTAGTCAGTCTGTGCGCGGAAACTATAAAAGCCGTTTTTGAGGGGGACAAAATCTGACGGCTGTGGAAGGAAATGCATCAGTTTATCAAGTGAATCCTGTAAGTCGAATAATCGGTGGGGGGCGGGCGGAGTTTTTAAGGACGTGTGGGCCTGGCCTTTCATGATACCTGTGGTACTGTTTTATTAGTGTAAATACGTTTTCTGTTGTCGATTTTTTTGTTTGCTTCTCTAGGTGTGATACAGGCTCAACGCCACAAAATAAAAGAATACGAAATATTAATATTGTTATCAAATACATACTTCACGCACAGGATATCACCTCATTATCTTTCAAGAGTCATCCATGCCGCTGTGTTCCCCCCCCCCACCCCGCCTCGAACGCCCCCTTCTTCCCCATCACCCGCACCATCGCCTAGACCTAGAACCACACGTATAACAAACCCCTCACCTAAAGCCCTTCCTCCCCCCGCCCCACCCCCCCCCCGCCCCCCCCCCCGCCCCCACACCCCCCACCTCCCCCCCAACCCATCCCAACCCCACCCCCTCGAACTCTCCACCCTCTCTTTACTCACTGATTGTACGACTTACCCCAGGATATACATGATAAACTGATGTATTATTTCCGAAACCGTCACATTTATCCCCGTCAAAATAATGTATAGTTTCCAGGCACATATTGAGCTGCCCCACACGCCCCCCCCCCCCCCCCCCCCCGCCCCAACCCCCCCCCCCGCCCCCAATAATATACTGGTGCCAAAACCGTCAGATTTATCTCCTCGAAAGGATTTATAGCTTACATGCACGAATTGCCCCCTTCCCCCCCCCCCCCCCCCTCCAAACCCGCTCGCTTTAGTTCAAAACCAGGCCCCCACGTCCTTAAAAACTCCGCCCTCCCCTCACCGGTTACTCGACTTACAGTATTCACTTGATAAACTGGTGCATTTCTTTCCACAGCTGTCAGATTTTGTCCCCCTCAAAAACGGGTTTTATAGTTTCCGCGCACAGACTGCCTAACATCACCCTGTTGACCCTGATAGCTACACTGTAGTTGCAAGGGGAGTCGCCGACCTATATCCTTAATGAGGAAAAACAACTCGTAATACGCGCGATCGGAGTATCACACACAGCTTGCAAAGATGAGTTTCGACGAAATCTTCGATCTCACAGCTGGAGTGTATTTTCATTATTTATAATATAATATATCCATGATCCGAACGTACAAGGCACGCAGTGCGGCGGTGCGCTGGCGCTCTTTGTCCGTCATTTTTTTTGCCTTGTGCACCATCCGCTGGAGGCAATGTGCAGCTTGCCGCACATGTTAATTTGTTTCAGCGGGTCGCATTTTTTTTTGCCAAAGGCGGAGATAAAATACTGGGTCCGTTTCGCCGCAGGCGAATTGTTTTTTGGGGGTGTCTTTTCCAGGGCAGTCCTCGGGAAAATTGCCGCGGGAATATTGCCGCAGAATTTCACGGGAATTGCGACTACTTCACGTTCCCGTGCAAATATCGTTCCCGTGGTCCCACCGAACCAGCTCACGATGTGCGCATTCCTGTCCCAAACGTTTCCCGTAGAGATTCTAGTTTCCCATTCCCACCCAAACGATTCCCGTGGAAATGTCTGTTTTTCCGTGGTTTTCCGTTCCCACGCCGTACGATCCCGTGGAATTATCGAAGTATCGATGTCCCAAATCGCGTGGCACTAAAACTGTAAACCGTTGCCGCAGGGGGTGTATTTCCAGCGTTACCCACGTGCACGAGATCACCGCACGGGAATGTTTCGTACGCCACATGACGCTGGATTTCGAAATCATGTACGACTTTGTGTGTTGCCTTCACATTAAACCGTTCTTCCTATTATTATAATTATAAAAATACGCTCCAGCTGTGAGATCGAATATTTTGTCGAAACTCATCTTTGCAAGCTGTGTGTGATACTCCGATCGCGCGTATTACGGGTTGTGTGGATATAGGTCGGCGATTCCCCTTCCAACTACAGTATATATCGTATGTACCCAACGTCATCAGTACACCCAGAGCGCGTGCTGACTCTTCGTCCGAGAGAGATGCAAATTATGTGGTCACAGACTGCTGTGAAACAGAGTAACCCTAACAGTCGCATTTCATCAAGGCAAAGCAAGTGAAGTGCTAGCGTACCGGGTACGAGAACACAACAACACGAGCCAGACCATAAAAATAAAAGATAAAAAAAGAAAAAGAAGAAAGGTAAAAAGATAACTGCTGTATCACGGACAAAAACAACATGAAGTGGAAGAAGATACCGGCATAAGGCCGGTGGGGAGGGCAATAAGCAGGAGATAAGGGAGCAAACAAAAAGAAAGACATGAAAAAAGAAGAAAAAAAAGAATGGCAGTACCGTATAAAACACTGAAGAAAGCACACCCCGGTAATAACATCTTGGCGTTTAAAAATATTATCACAGGGTGTGCTGTTGTAGGGGGGTGTGGTATCTAACGTATCCCCGGTGATAGCACGGTAGGCCCGCAGCTAAGGGGTGTGGTATTGAGGGGGTGTGCTAACGTTATTCACGATTGCTAAGGAGTGTGAACAAACCCCAGCCAGATTGCAGGGGGTGTGCTAACGGTATCAATGATTGCTAGGGACAGTGAACAGATCGCGGCAAGATTGAAGAGGGTGTGATAACAAGGGGTGTGCTAACACATGAAAGGTACGGGTTTGAAACCAGAGTTTTTTTTCCATCATCACGTAATGCCGGTGATGGTAAGGCACACTTTTGAAACCCGGGGATGACAGCAAAAATCCCGGCCTTGCTGCGATTCTGGAAAACGGTTACCGGTAACGCGAACATAGCGGTATTCAATGATGAGATTCCCGACAATTGCACGTCAAAGGCCTTGTCCCACTGCCCAATCGTCTGCTGCCATCTTTTGATAAGAGCCCTTTCTTTCTAGCCCGAACCCAGCACAACGACAGTATCGTACCGTTACCACCGCAGTGCGCGCTGGTTGGTTGTTGACGCAACGGTATTACCGCTGAAAACATCAAACCGAATGAGAAGAAAGCACAAACAAGCGACGCCAAAACGGCAAAATGAAGAGGGAACAAACAAGGAAAGGAGGGACGCAAATACTAGTATTAGCAATACTGCTTGTCGGTACCACAGGTACCGGTAGCGGCATCACCCGAGGACCTTTCAAACCTACCGGTACTAATTTTCAATCAAAGCAGAAAAGTATCGATATCGCATGTCACCTACGGAACTATGTTGGTATCATGAGCTAGTTCACAATTAAATTGTGTTACTGATGCTCCACCACACCAAATATACCGGTAATACCCGTACCACCAGTATCGCGTACTATTAATAGGTTTCGTGCACCACGCCATTATAGATCGCAACCGTTCACCCAACCACGCCTCACAAGCACTACCACCGGGTATAAAAACACATGAAAATCAACTATATAAAACACGTAAGAACATCCTCATACACAGCAATATTGCAAGGGCAAGTCGGCAGGTCAAGTTAACAGCAGCCGGCACGTTGCTGTTGCTGTTGCTGTTGCTGTTGCTGTTGCTGTTGCTGTTGCTGTTGCTGTTGCTGTTGCTGTTGCTGTTGTTGCTGTTGCTGTTGCTGCTGCTGCTGTTGCTGCTGCTGTTGCTGTTGCTGTCGCTGTGGCTGTTGCTGTTGCTGTGGCTGTTGCTGTTGCTAGGGTAGGGGGGTTATGTTGTTTTCCTTTGGTATTGGGGTCTCCTTTTGCGGTGGCTCGGGGGTCACTCGCGCAAGTGACCTCCATATTCTACTGCGGTCCTAAGCTTCCGTGCTCTTTTAATTTTGCGATATGAACCCGCAATGGCGTGGTTATCTCCGCTGCGCCAAGCAAATCGCTCAAAGTCTTGTTGTCGGTGAGGGGCAGACTCCACCGTGCAAGTCATCGAAACCTCAAATCCGGTAGGGAACAAGGGGGTATTAAGATCATCATAGCATCGTCGTAACATCCCCCCTACGATAGGGTGTTGGTACCAGGTACATCACACACCACATTGGGAGATAGTAATTTTTTGCTCGATTTTTGCACGTGCTGTGATGTTCCATGTGTGCGTGCGTGTGTGCAGGGTCGTTCATCAGTCCCGAGCTGGAGGAGGCTCTGCAGAGCATCAAGGGGGTGGTGGCGGCGTTCGAGAGAGACGTAAGGACAGAGGTCAAGTGGGACTGGAAGAGGGACCGAGTACCTTCCGCCTTGGTGAGGTTTAATGCTACTGCTGTAGCTGCAGTAGACTACTGACTGCTGTACAGCAACAGTAGGCCGGAGCCTATTACACCAGCAGTAGGCTACTCCTGTATACCACGGTAGCAATATAATCATTTTGTACTCCGAAGCTAAAGCAGTAGAGTACTGCATTAGTACGGACAAGCGTCATGTGGAACTAGAGGAAGGATCGAGTCCCATCCGCCTAGGTGAGGCTTACACTACTATTGTGCAGCACTAACACTAGGCAGCTAACACTAGACAGCGGGCAGTAGCCTACTGCTGTACGGCAGCACTAAACTACTGTACAGCAGCAGTAGACCGACGACTGCTGTGCAGCAGCAGTAGACTGCAGATGTACAAGAGCAGTAGACAGTAGAACAATGTTGCACAGCAGCAGTCAGGACAGACGTCAAGTGGGACTATATACGCACTGCTGTTGCTATTATACCGATGTTTGATGTTGATGCGCCTGTATTCTGCTGTATTCTGCTGCAAGCTCCAACCTCTGAACTATCGGTAGTCGATGTTGTTAATGATGCACACTGCTGCCGAACTCTGCTTTATCCCCAGGTGAATTTGTTAATCCTCAACACCATCCACGAGAGAGCCGCTGCTCTCCAAACTCCGCCAAAGAAAGGGTGAGCCGGGGAACTGATGGTTTTTTTATTTGATTGGGAACTGACTTTTATTTTATACTTCGAAGTATAATTTTATCCCTTCTAATATATTCGCACTTCTGCCTTCTCCTTCTCCCTCCCTATACGTCGCGGTCACTCAACAGGGTCTTCTCCCCACCCACTGGGTACACGCCTTCATTTTATCGCGCAATTTTTTGCCTCATCTACTCGCATTGAATTGCAGTGCGTATGGATATCTGGTCTTGACTTTTTCTATAGACTGACGGTGCTACTACTATGCCTCCGCCACTATTACTACTGCTACTAGTACTAATTATCCGCCGCTTCTGCGCGTTTTTGCTCATAGGTTGCAGGTTGGCTAACAAAAGTCGCAGACTAGGTATTAGTCGGCTAGGTAATACCGAGACCCCCTGTAGTGCTGTATGGGTAGTGCCGGGTGCTTTTATAGTGCCGGTGAAATCGCTTGACACACATGGGAACAACAAGTAATGGCAGTACGCGAAGTAGTGCCGGTTGCCGCTATAGTGCCGGCATTTCCATCTATAGTGCACATACAGCCACTATGGAGGGACCTTTACTACTGTAGTACAATTTAGTTGCGGCACATACCGGCACTATAGAGCGACCACTACTGCAATACTACAGTTATACAATTTGCTGCAGTCGTGGTTGACTCTGTAAGTCGCCGACTAGTTGGCAGGTAATGCGGTTAGTTGCAACGTGCGGCAATTTGCGGCATTTTTTAACCCTCCTGTCTGACAGTCGCGTAAAGTGTGTTTAATTAGAAGAGACTACCGTGCGATAACCCGCTAGATAGATAAATAGCACCCCCCCCGTCCGGCGAGTTCCCAAGTTGATTTTCTCGACTAGAAAAGCACAAAACACCGTTTGATAGCGATACGTCTGAAGCACTACCAGGTATGTCGGGCGTCTCCCAGTATGGCGGTTGAGTGCTCGAGCAATATCATGACCGACCGCCTCATTGGAAAAAGCCGCCTTGTTCGTTCCGGATTATGAATGCGGTTCCCCAGTCGCGCCAAGCGATGTTGACCGCCTTATATAGGAATACCGCCTTGTTCATGCCGGGTTGTGAGCTATGGCTACAGTTTCCCGGTCGCGCAAAGCGATTTTGACCGCCTTATATGGGGATACCGGCTTGGGCGTGGGGAAACCGCCTTGTTTGGGAGACCTCTACTGTATTCAAAGACCTCAACGGGATTGTTCAAAACCCTTTCGTTTTCTGTATGCGCGCCCGCCTTATTATTTCGGAGGAAAACAGACTTCAAAAATGCTTAAAGAGGGTAGGTGTCCTGTCTTAAGTGTTTCCCCTTTGTCCGTAAATAGAAGGGCCCTTTGTAGACTAGGCGATACCCGGTAGACTCGTCAGGGCTGGTCGGTGTTTTGTAGAATTATTTTAACCGCGTCGGCTGCGAGTTCGATAAATTTTAGGGTCGATACTCACCTTTGCAAGCTGCGTTACCGGTGATACTGGCCGTGTTGCTTGCGCGGTGGCTGCTTTTGTTTCTTTTTGGTTTTGCAAGAATTTTTCGTGCTCCCCCCCCCCCCCCCATTTGAGCTTGCGACACCCCCCGGGATTTCAAGAGAAACCACGTGCCGAAGAGAAAGCGTGCACGTTAGTGTTATTACGAAAGGGCTACTACTGTATATTACCATCCTAATGCCACAGCAATGGTCCACGAATGTGGCGGTGCGAATATGGCGGTGTCCCTAGATAAGGCGGTGTCCCTAGATAAGGCGGTCAAAATCGCCTGGCACAATTGAAACCCGCAATACGGCAGTGCCCACCCAACCAAGAACTAGTGATGTCCAGGCAAATCACAGCGCTAATGTTAAAGCAGTGGTCCACGAATAAGGCGGTACGAATGAGGCAGTGTCCCTACATGAGGTGGTCAAGAAAGACCGGGCACAATTGAAACGGCAGTGACCACCCAACCAAAAACTAGCGGTCAAGTCCAGACGAATCGCAGCCCTAAGGCTACCGTAATGGTCGCCGAAAAAGGCGGTACAAACATGATCTATTTCGTACTGCGATGGATAATAATTTTCGTGTCACCTTCCACGTTAATGTCGTCATGTTGATTGTATGCTTGGATAAGATACGGATATGATGACAGTTGAGGATAGTAGGGGTTTCCGATGATAGGTTGGCTACAGGATATCGGTATGGTAGAAATATTCCGGCTATTTGGCCGCCTTTCTCCCTGGATAGCGCACTCCACGGTGCGCCCCGGCCGGGAGCCGTGATAATGCAATACATTCATGATGCATTTATCTACCTGCTGCTAACGCACCACCCCACGGCCGATTGTGCGATGGGTAAGCCCTCTAGGCTTCGTAGGGATAATCAAACACATCACGGTTCATTGCAGGCTTAATGCGCCCGTTGTTACTATTGACTAGGGTTTGGCCCATGACAACTTACTGAAAACGGGCGACCGGTGTGTTACGCCGCTTGCAAAGCTGAGTATCGACCCTAAATCTCTCGAACTCACAGCTGAAGTTGTTATAATCATTTTATAAAATAAGGCGGTCAAAATTACGAGGCATGGACTGAAATCCGCAATACCGCAGCGAGTAGCCTCAGTCACCGCTGATACCTCAATTGAGCGGTCTACCGCCCTAAGTAAGGCAGCTGAGGCGTCCACATTTTATTTAGACACCCCCAGCCTGCAACTAGCCAACCCAGTGCCGTAATGCGCTTTCCCCCTATTGACGAATAAGGCGGTTGCCTCCGATGAGGTGGTATATAGGGCTCTCGCACACCACAATTTACTCGGGGACCACTGCTGAATTTATTGTGCGCAGCAAAGATTATAAGCACACTTCGACGCGAGTCGACAAGGGGAGAAAGCGCTGAAATCCTCTCGCGATAAAATGAAGGCGCGTACCGTAGTGGGGAGGGGGGAGAAGAGCCTGCTAGGTGATCCCGGGTCTGAGTCAAGTCTAGGGAGGGAGAAAGGAAAAATAAAAAGTGCGAAAATAATAGAAGGGGCCCGAGCAAAACAAGACGAGAAAAAGGTCAGAAACAGCGTTCTTATCCCTTTTCATAGACAGCAAATTTGCCTTGATCAATCGTGTTGCGATATACCAGGTAACAAATTTGGTTGAGTAGGAGTTGTGCGAGAGGTACCTGGTAACGAATTTGGTTGAGTTGGGAGTTGAGCAGGAAGACATATTATACTATCTATAGTGTTGAAACCGCCGAACGTCATCCTCCAAGGACAAAACAACCCAGATGGAAATCAGGGAACAGATAGGCTAGAGTAATGTTTTCCTACCATTTTTTTTTCTTGTTTTTGTGACCTGACTTCTTCCATAGGTTGGTTCTTCGCCTTGGGTTTTGTTGTGTGACTTTCGTCGGGTTCAATGCTATTACTCTTTCGTTTGTTTGTTTGTTTGTTTGTTTGTTTTTTTTTTTTTTCGTGTTCCACCCCTGACATAATTTGTACATCGCAAAAACACTCTTTGGTCGTTGCATTGACTGCCGCCTAACCAGTGGGTTTTGGTGTGGAACCACTGGTTTTACGATAGCTCTCCCCCAGACCAGCGGTTTTCTTTACCGAACGTTTCATGGCTGCTCAACACGAGGAGGGATGCCATGAAACTAATATCTTCATATATTGTCTTACTCGCAAAGGATTGTCGAACGATGATGTCGGGGAGGGTGGCAAAGGGCGCAGTCTTTCAGCAGATACGGGTGGGAGCTGCTTTCGAAACCGGCGATTTCGTTCAACAAAAGTGGGGGGGCCTACCGCCGTAGAACGACTTGTTGTGAGAAACCCTGAACCCTACCTTCTCCTTTGAGTGCGCACGTTTTCCCTTGCTTTTTGACACGCTCTCCCGCCGTGCTTGATGCTTAGGAGCCGAAGCTGTCTCTTGCCCGGCGACGAGGCTGTGGGGAGGGAAGCCGCGCGGTACATCAGGTTTGCTAGCTCCGCGTACGGCATGTTCATGCTTAAGGTAAGCTGCGCACGACGATAGAGATGGGAGTTATTTTCGCCTAAATCGTGCTGCCTGCTGATGTATGGCGGGAGCTCTCCCGGAGACGGGTCGAGCTGACCGGATATTTTTTGCTCACGTTTTTTTGCTATTAGGGTTGTTCCTTGTTCGTTCGCTGGACCTGTAGGCCCAGCACGTACGCATGATGGCTCTCTGAAACTCGCTCTTAGTTGTGAGCGAAGCACATTTAATTTCGGCATTGACGTGCGCTACGATAGAAGCGGGCCCCTTGCCCCAAAATGGTCGGGGTTTCGCTCGTTTTTGAGCGATATTGTTCGTTGTATACCTATGCCCTGGGGTTGTTCATCGGGTACGTAGCACTCCCCCCAAATCGTGTTCTGTGCGAGGTAGAGGTGCAATATAGAGGTCCTTGAGTGGAGAGAGACAGAAAAAAGTTGGTGCACGACGCGTGCTACGCTAGACGTAGATTGTTTTTCTTTTTTTCTGTATTTTTTTCTCGATGACCTTGACCCTAAATCGTGGGATTTTTTTTTTTTTGTCATTCTTTTGGTACGATACGGTCGATTGCTTTGTTTGTTAATGCCCTAGGCCATGAGATAGTTTCATCGGTCGGGTTCATGTTTTCATTATGGCACTTTCAAATCAGTTTTTCGCAAACCAGTTTCTCGCCTCCGAGGGGTATCGAGGTCCACTGTTAATAGTAGTAGTAGGATTAATAGTGACGAGCCTCAAATTTGAAAGATGGCACGAAACAATTGCCGTAGCATGTATCGTTCGGAGCACCTTCGACGTTTTCGGAACGCCGGGGCTCCTTAACCAAGTTTTAAACCCAAAATTGTCAGACTTTTACATCACTCATTTTTTTTTTCCAGAATTGCTCGTTGTGTATATACCTAGACATATCTAGACTGTGGGGTTGGTTCAGTCGGGTTGCACTGTCGTTTTCCCTACACCATAAATAACTCATTGTTGGGAGGGGTATAGAGTAGTTTAACAAGTCAAGAACCTTGCAGGCCAAAAACAATGGTTGCTGCACCTCTACCGCAGCGTGCGGCAATTCCGCGTTACCAGCGGAATAACCACGCGAATAACGCCTCGAAAACACGGGGGGGCGCCTTCTCTGAGGCGATACATTCATTACCTACGTTACCGGTACTATTAATAGGTGTCGTTGGAATTTCATCCACGTTTACTTTCTTTTTCCCTTCCGTCAAATTTTGCTAGGGCGTGGATGGGACCGTTTGTCGAGACATAGATACAGATATGTTTTCGTTTATTCTAGAAATGTTGGTGGTGGTGGTGGTGGTGGTGGTGGTGGTGGTGGTGGAGGTGGTGGTGTTGTTGATGTTGTTGTTGGTGTTGTTGTTGCTGGTGTGAGGGATAGAGATCCTCAAGTGACGGGCATCGGGAAAACATCCGTGCGTAAGTATCGACGATTGCTGTGACTCACCAGGACTTCAAGGCTAATAACCACTCCGTAGCTGCCGCTAGCCAACTAGCTGACTTTAGTTGGCAAGTCGGCTGGCGAAGCCACCTGATGGCCAGCCGAATTACCGACTTAAGTCAGGCGACCGAAGCAAGGCCAAACCAGGTCCCGACGAGGCCTCGCTCGAAATTGGAAAAAAAAACGCATCCCCTAGTAGACAATCCTTCCCGCAAGCATGGGAACCGTATAAGTAGGGTAGTCGGCACCTGCGGGGACACGACTGACTTTGACTAATACCTAACTGGTGGCTTGACCCCTTTAGAGCCCCAAAATCCCTCCCTATACCAACTTGAAGTAAAGTTGTAAGAAAAAATGGGGTTTCGGTTGTAAAGGCGTTAGTTCGTGCCGGATCACACTTATACCTATGGTAGCATGAGTGATGGTCACCACGCGAATCCCACCGGGGCTCCTCCACCAGTCAGTAGTGTTTTCGATATGGCCCAGTTGCTGCCATTATCATTGACAATAGTTTGTTGTTGATGTTCACCCTGGCAACGGCCGTGGGAGTCCTATATCTCCATTGAACGGTATATCTGTAAGAAACGAGCGGTCGGTGTATCACGAAGCTTGCAAAGATGAAGTATCGACTCGTAAATGTATCGAACTCGCAGCTGACTGACGTACACAACAGTCATTCAAAATGAGTTTCGAGTATGTACCTTCCCTTCCCCCTCTCGCCCTCTCGCAGCAGGGTTAACGAATAAAAGCCCAGCTTGGATGAAATGGCTGATCAGCCTTCAGCTCCTCTGTACTAGTACACCTTCATTCCGAGAAAATCTAGAGGGGCAAGGCAGGCAGGGTTAGGGCCTGGGATTGGAAGAGGCATGTTCGTGCTCGAGGCAAGCGCGACCCCACCCCTCCCCCGATGCCCACGCCCATGCCCTCTTGTTGGGACCGTGAGTTGGCCTGACTACGACTCGCCGAAGTTTGACACATGTATTGATAGTACTGTCGCTCTAATGTAATACCGTGTTCCACATGGCGTCTTCCAACCTCCTGTGGCAGAGGTGTACCGTTTTTTTTTTTCTTCGGAGGCTTCTTCGCTTGAAGAGCTCTGCTTTGATGCATTCGTTTGACGGCCTACGCTACTCCCATCCCCTCCCGCAGGTAGTGCTTCTGTTTTCACGAACTCGACCTCTAAATAGAAATTCATGGAAATGAAGTGTTTTGATGTAAAAGTAACAAAAACAAAGAAAATCGAGCGACACCTTTTGAGTTTTCCGATGCTGTTTTCTCATGCCTCCACTCTTGTTGACTGTTTGGTGTTCGGTGCAGGGTGCCAACGTGATGAGCTGGGACTCTGGATGGCCCCCGGTTCACAAGTTTTCCATGCAGGAGCTCAACTCGTGGTGCATAACGAAGTGAGGCGCACAGCAAACTGAAAAAAGCTCATGCGTATGACAGCTTTGATAAGTAAAACATATTTTGTAGCTGTAAAACAATACCTGGTATCTATATAGCTTGTAAACTCTTTTGATTTCTCTATTTTTTATCTAGGGGGGGTTGGGGAAAATACGACGGCGGGCAACACACGAGTACGCCCCCCCCCCTCCCCCCGCCCCCTCCTACCTTCTTCAGGCACTGCGGCATCCCCGACGAAGACCTGGTGAAAGTAAACCTGTTCGAGGAGCGCGCCCTACATTTGCCCGGGTACATCTTAGCGGTTGATCATGCCACTCGCAGCGTTGTTCTGTCGGTGCGAGGAACGTTCTCCATGCAGGACACCGTCACGGATTTGGTGTGCGACAGCGCGGGTGAGCCACCGCTCTCCCGTCCTTTCCTACTCCCTTCCTTTCGTCCTTCCTCCTTTTCTTCCCTCCCTCCGTCCCTCCCTCCCTCCCTCCCTTCTTCCCTTCCTTCCTCCCTTCGTCCTCCTTTCCTTAGTCCTTCCCTCCTTGTCCTCCCTCCTTCACTCCCTGTCTCCTGCTTGTCGGTTTCGCCTCGCCTGCGTGCGCATACGTATATATCTGCATATATGTATTTGCTGTTTTACTTGGTGTGTGTCTTTGTTCTGGCCCCGAGGATTTCCCGTAAAAACGACACTACTGTAAACATGTAAATTTGAAACATTAACTCAGTCACAAACGTGGAATTCCACGGCAGCCTCATCCTACAAAGCGTTATTACACGAGCATTTCGCAAGCCGCGTTTGTTTTGTAAAAAAAAAGTCGCGCGTCCTCGTCGTCTCTCTTTTTTTTGTTGTGTATCCTATTTAAGACTTATTATGTTGCACTCTCGGCACATTTTTTCTGCATGCTGCCCTTTTTCCGCCCACCAGACTTTATGGGGGGATCGTGCCACCGAGGGCTCAGCCGAAGCGCGGAGACCTTGTTAGAAGATGCCAGGGGTGACCTCCTCACGCACCTTCAGCGGCACAAGGGGTATCGGCTGGTCATCTGTGGACACAGCCTTGGGGGAGGTACGTGTTTTTTTGGTGTATGATAACTGATGATTATCAGGTGTATGATAGCTGATGATTATCAGGTGTATGATAGATGATGATTATCAGGGCTTGTCACTGGTCACGACCCGACTCACGAGTCGGGTCGAGAGGTTTTCAACACAAAAAATCGCCGGTTGAGTCGGGTCGGGTCGGGTCGGGTCGGGTCGGGTCGGGTCGGGTCGGTTCGGTTCGGGTCGGATCCGGTCGGGCCGGGCCAGGAGGTTTCCAAATGTCATGGTTTGAGTTGGATCGCCCTGACCCGCCCAGCCCCGCGCAAATTGATCCGACCAAACCCTGAAAAGGCCTGATGGCAATGGTCACGTACGTTCTTCACGTGAGCTCACCTCCCTAAAATTTGGCTCGCGGTCGCAATAGACTGCCAGGACGTATGGTTAGCCAGATTAGACCATGGCCCACGTTTTTGTTGAAAAAAAAAATAGGTACAGTTAGAGCTGTGAGGTCGAGAATTTAGGATTTCGTCGTAAGTCATGTCCTTACAAGCTGTGTGTGATACTCCAACCGCGCGTGTTATTGCACGGAGTGTGCATTTCCTCAGGAAGGGTATAGATCGGCGACTCCCCTTTGAGCTATCTAGTACCAGGGCCGACGAGGTAAGTCAAACACGTTTATTAATTTATCAGCCTTCGCACGGAATATGTAAAACCCGTTTTGACGGCTATACGGAATGCACCAACTGTTTGTATATACTCCACAGTATATAATTAGAAGAATGGGGGAAGGGGCGGGGGGAGGAGGGGTTACAAAGAAATTGTTGGATGTCGTGTTTTTCTAGGACAACGTAGCTGGGAATATTTTGGGAGATATTTGTGCAGCAGCAGTTGTCCGAATTTCCCCCCTTTCCATCCACTTACCCCCCCCACGTGTTCGCGAAATCTACCGAATAATCCTTCAGAGGCTTCCATCTTACTGAAAGCGATGCCCCTCTGATGGAAGCCTCTTAGCCCCTTGAGAGCCCTACAACCCTCTCCATTCCAATTCCGCGTAATTTTGTCCCAACAACGGGTTACCAGCTGTAAAGCGTTAAGCGGTGGAGGGAGGGCTCGGGATGGGGGGATCGAAGTCCTGTGCTACTCTTTCGCCCCCCCCCTCCCCCCGTTTTCGCTCCAAAACACAACGTGCAGGGGTTAACATCTTGCTGACAATGATGCTCCTGAAATTCAGAGGGAGCTCGGGCTGAGCGGTACCGAGGCCTTGTGTTACTTTTTCGTCTCCGCCCCCCGTTTTCGCAACAAAAACCAAGTGTTACTCATTATTGACCCTTTTTTGGCCACCTTGCCCCGCAATTTCATTAAATAAAACATGAACGGGTTTCCATATTGCTGACGATGATACCGTCTTTTTTTTTCCCCTCAATCCCGGTTTTCGCCAACAAAGAAAAACCGTTAGGCTGGGGGTTCCATTTTGCTGACGACTACCCCCGCCCCCCGCCCCCCCCTTACCCCTTCCCCTTTTCCGTAATTTTGCTTCATACAGGGGTTTCCATATTGCTGACGATGATGGTCCTCAAGCGTAAGAGGGAGCTGGGCTTTGGAGGCACAGAAGTCCTGTGCTACGCTTTCGCTCCCCCACCTGTGTTTGCTTCGCTGGAGAAGCTCTCCGCACAGACTCGGCGGGCAATCCGGTCGTTTGTTTTCGGCAACGACATGGTGTGCCGCCTGTCTCTGGCCACCGCGTATGGTCTTTTCCGCGACCTGAAGGAGGTGGATGCTATTGGGGTGAGATGGGTTGATGTTTGGATGGCGTTTTGGTGTTCTCTGATATTGTCTGATAATATATTATCTATTATTTATCTTATACCTTGTATTATCTTATGGTAACTTATATGATTTTGTATATTTTCTGTTAATAGCGAGGTCTTCTTTATTATCATCTTATCTTGTCTTGTCTTTTCTTTTCGTTTCTTTTCTCATCTGGTCATGTCTTTATCGATTATTTATCTTGCAGTATCTTATTGTATATCATCTCGTCTTCGTGTTATCTTGTACCGGTTACATGATAGCATCATATCTGATCTGATCTGATCTGATCGGATCGGATCTTGTCTTACCTTACCTTACCTTTCCTTACCTTACCTTGCCTTACCTTACCTTACCTTACCTTACCTTACCTTACCTTACCTTACCTTAGCTTACCTTACCTTACCTTACCTTACCTTACCTTACCTTACCTTACCTTACCTTACCTTACCTTACCTTACCTTACCTTACCTTACCTTACCTTACCTTACCTTACCTTACCTTACCTTACCTTACCTTACCTTACCTTACCTTACCTTACCTTACCTTACCTTACCTTACCTTACCTTACCTTACCTTACCTTACCTTACCTTACCTTACCTTACCCTACCTTACCTTACGTTACCTTACCTTACCTTACCTTACCTTACCTTACCTTACCCTACCTTACCTTACTTTACCTTACATTTTCTCATATAATCTCATCTTGTCTTACACGTGGTACCTAGCAATATATTATATTATCTCATCGTACATGCCCGCGACGTTGAGGAGGTGGACTTTATGGTGGTGAGATGGATGATATGGATGAGATGGATGAGATGGATGAGATGGATGAGATGGATGAGATGGATGAATTGTGTTTTGTGGGGAGAGGGAGGCGGCGGGGGCGGAAGCAGCGGGGGGGGGAGAGGGGGAGGGTTCGGAGGGGAGGGGCGGGATAGACGGGGGAGGGAGTGGATGGTGAGGGGGGGAGGGAGGACGGTGGGGTTAGGAGTGAAGGAGGGGGGGGGCAGAGAGAGATGGGACGGGAGTAGGTGAGGTGGGGGGGGGGGTAGGGAGGTAGCGGGGGATGGGGGGGGTGGGGAGGGAGGGACGATACGGCGATAGGGGGTGAAGGAATCAGACGGGGTATCTTAACTCATCTAATATCATCTTGATTGAGTGTTTTCTTTTCTTATCTTGATGGAGTCTTTTCTTATGTTGCCTAAATCTATTTCCATACCTAACCTAATATTTTTTTGTCTTCTGCCCCTATAGGCGAGCTTGCCAGCGCGCTGCAAGTATCTGGCCATGGAGCGGCGGCCTCACCTCAGCGTGGACGACGATGGCCGAGGAGCTGTAGGAATGCGCGTCGCCTACCGCTACGCTACGATATTACACCGCACCCACTCCAGGGGGGGCATCGACAAGGACACCAGAAAACGACAACATGGGGTTGGGGTTGGAGGCGGTGTTGGGGGTGGGGGTAAGGGTGGGGGTGGGGATGGAGATGGGCTTGGGGGTGGAGTTGGAGGGGAGAGGGGGGGAGGAGGGGACGCGGGGGGGGCGGGGGGGGCGGGGGTGAACGAAAATCACCCGGTGGAGGCTTTCGTCCGAAAAAAACTCGCAGAAGATTTTACAGCTACGGGTACATCGGCTGCTGCTAGTCCTGCTGCTATTGCCGCTGCCGCTGCAGCTGCTGCTCGGCGACGCCCGCTTCGAAGGCGGCGGCTGACTTCGGGGGCGGCCTGGCGACATGGGTACGAGCTTCCGGGGTTCGAGCCCGCTGGATTGGACCGCTTGGGTAGCGGTGGGCGTGGAGGTGACGGGTGGGGTGGGGGTGACGGCTGGGGTGGAGGTGGGGGTGGGGGCGGGGGGGGCATTTGCGATGCCGGTGACAGGTACTCCAAGCTCATGATACCGGGAAGTATTTACCACATGAAGAAGCTAGGGCCGGAGAGCAAGGCGGCAGGTGCCGCCGCGATGCTCGGCGGAACTCCCGCGGAGGTTCGGTCGCGGCTGTACTGGATGGAGAGAGAACGTGCGGAAGAGGTGAGAGCTGGGGGGGGGGGGCGAGGGGGGGGCAGAGGGCACAGCAGTGGTTCTTGAGCTAGGAGGGGGAAGGGTGGGTCAGTAGAAGGAGGGGGAGGGAGGGGGTACTCATTTCATGCATATGGTACAGACTCTCGCTTGCCTACAATGCCGGGAGGGAGCCGGGTTTACTGATCAGGCAGACATTGCTTGCACCAAGCGCGAAGCGCCATGAGGTGATCGGCGAGTCGCATAAAGGGTGATCTGCATCCTACAGGTGCTAAGAACAACTTGTGAGGCGGACTTCCGCATTTTGTGTTGTTTTCTTATATATCGGATGACAGCTTCGAAATGAACGTGTTTGTTTTCTGGCGTGTCCCCTTCCAGACTGCGGGAGGGGCGGGGGGCGGGGGGGGGGCGGGCGTACTCAATTGTTACTTGCCTGACTGTAGTAATCTGACCATTGACCACGCATCCCTTGTAAGACGGACAGCGGGGGGGGGGGGGGGGGGGGGAGGGTGTGTGTGTGTGGGGTACAGTAGTGGTTGTTGGGCTTGGTGGGACTCTGTCGGAGTTTTTATTGCGACTGTACATTTACAGAGGAAACTCGCGGAAAAGGTGAAGGTTGGGGAGGCGTGTACGTTTGGGGAGGGGTTAGGGGCGCGTAAAGCAGTGGTTATTGAGCTAAGGGAGACGCTGGAGAAGGAGGAACGGTAGGAGGGGGGCGGGGTACTCTTTTCATGCTCAGCCGTTGTCTTGAGACCATTGCTGGGGGGGGGGGGTGATTGTTGGCCGAAGGGTGGGAGCGAAAAGCGGTCGCGGCTGTACTGGTTGGAAGGATAGCGTGCGGAAGCGGTGACGTCTTTGTGGGAGAGGGTTTTAGCAGGAGGGTCGGGGGGGGGGGGCACAGTAGTAGTTATTGAGCTAGGGGACGGACGGGCGGTACTCAAGGGATAAGTGGGACTTGTACACTACTCGTCCTGTGGTGCACATGTCTGTTGAGATTTTGACGTTTGAGGTTCGAAGAGTCGGTTACCGATCTAAGAAAGAGGCGTACTGTGCCGGCAAAAGGATCCTCTACCGGCCTTCGCTATCGTTTCATCGTTTTGTTTTTGTCTCCTATTGTGCACGAAATGAACGGCCATCATCCATCGTATTTTTGCCCCCCCCTTTTTGTGTCAATTGAGACACGAACCTGTTATTTATAGTAGAATAATGTCACTGCAGGGCGGTCAGGCCGAGCCTTGTGTAGGGCTGTTTCGTCCAACGCAATGCACTTTGGTGTCTTTACTCTCGTGACCCACGAGACCATAACAATTTTTTTTGCTGACTTTGTCCGTCTCTTGCTGCTTTCTGTCGTCGCCTCCCCTCCTTCGCCTCCCTCTACCCCCCCCCCCCCCACCCCCCCCCCCCCCCCCCCCCCCCGCTTGGCGGCTTGTTAACAAAGTTCGCGCGACTTCTGATGGTCGACACCGCTATAGTGGATCATCTTCCAGCAGCGTACGAGGATGCCTTGCACGCCCTTTACGGTGATGGTCTCCCTCCTCGAGAACAAGACCAAGACCAAGAACAAGAAAACTAATTAATAGCAGAAGCTACCTAAGGACAGGAAAATGTGAAAAAGAACTGAGAAAATAACAAAAAAGGACATATTTCGGTGGGTTCTGATGGTTGATGCAGCGTTGATCGTGCAACACGTTCCAGCAGGAGCTGAACGGTCCTGTCTTCCCACATCTCCCGCATTTATTTCGGCTTCTTCCAGTACGCGAAGTTTTAGAGCTCTCCTCTCCTCTCCGCTTGCACTTGTGCTGGTACAAGACAGTTTTGGTAATCTTTCCTGCTCTTGCTTGGACCGATAACCACTACTGCCGCCTCGCCCGCCCGGCGGCGTCAACCGCGGCCGGGGCCGTTCCTTCCACTCTGTTCGCCACGGCCTGCGTGTCCCCCGGCATTACCGCCGACGCGTGCAGTGATGAGGATACTGTAGCAGTTGCTGGCAAGAGCATTTCTGGTTAACCCCTTTTCAACTGGAAACCCGTTTTTAGGGACAAAATTACTTGGATTTTGTATGGGGAGGGGTTCGCGGGCTCTAAAGGGTGGGGCTCCTGAGGCGAAGAACTACCCAAGAATCAATAGTTCCCCACTCCACCCAAGCTACGGAACGAGGGCTACCCACGACACTGCTACGATCGAGGCAACTGAACGTAGCGCTTCTGAACGCCCACAATATTTTCTGAACGACGGCATTCCTTGACCCCAAATCGTCGGAATTTCGTCGTTCTTGTTTTTTTAAAGGCTCGTGTTTTATGCACCTCTTGATAGCCAGGCCATGGGTTTGTTCGTTTGCCGGGTTGCATTTTGTCGGTGCGCTAACTATTTAATGACCGGTTCGGAACTTCAGAGGGAGAAAAATGACAGGTAAAAGTAACGCTTACAGCATCGACCATACGAAGTAACGCGGGTTGCTTGGATTGGATATTGGTGATGCATTTAATGCAACAATAGGCACGACATAATCGATACCAATCGCACTGCTGCGCACTGGCGGAGACAGTGGATGACAACACATCGCACTAGATATGGTTTTCGCCGCTATGTCCACGGGCTCGAAGAGGGTTAAATAAAGTTTTTGCCACCGAGGGGTATTCTGGTTGTAAAGGGTATTCTAGGGTGTACAGCTCACTTGAGGAGCTCAAGACAAAACATGGTGAACCTTTACCGTAGGAGGGGTACCCAATTCTTCATTCCCGAGATTGGACACCATGTGTCAAGCGGCCCGGGAGGGAGACGCAAGGCTGTCGACGCTGGGAAACGTTCTCCTCATGGTGCATGGGGTCTTTCATTCATCTCTAAGTTAGCTCACATCTCAGTCACAAGGCAGGCAACATTCATGCACAAAAAAATAGTGACTGGGGGGGAGTGTTCTCCCTCTCAAAGGGCATAAACCGTATATTCCGCACAAAACTACGTGCTCGTACGATGAGAGCTTGTCACGTGCCCTGCGGTATATTTCATGAGGGTACTGACATCATGTCCCGTTCTTCTGTATCGGACGAAGTTTGATGGCATGTACGATATGTTGCCTATTTTGGACTGAGACCACGATAGCGGAGGCACCCCTTTTTCACCACCGGGTTTAAACTACTAATAATACGTGTTTTCAGCACTCGCACCAGTGACTCTGTACAGGTTTCGCCGACTAAAATACCTTTGCACGCCAATGTTTCGGCGCAGCGTAGATTACCATCCCGTTGCGGATTCAAACCGCCGACAGAAAACATCACGGATCTGACGACCGCGACATAACACGGGGGGTCATTCACGCGGGTGACACTGAGCCACTGCAAACAAAACCCCCCGAAAACAAAACGACCTCCCTACCTGTAGCCTTGGTCTTGGGATATGGAAAGAGAGTATTCTACACCCACTTCACCACCAGCTTCTGGATTTCTTTGATGTTCCTGTGAACACCAGCCGTCTTTTCTTGCTGGGATGTTTCTTATGAAGCGCCATATGCCCGACTTGTTGTGTGCCTTGTCGACCTGTCTACATACAGGCGATGATCTATACATTATTTGGGTTATCTATCATACGCCCCAAATGTCGTGCCAAGGAACCTCCCATTGGCATGTCATGCCGTGGCACTTTCCATGGCACACACGGCAACCTATGGCATGGATGACGCATGGGAAGTCACTTGGGATACACATGGGTTGTTCGATGGGATCTGAGAAGGCCTACGGACGGGATGATCCTTGGGTCATGTCATTGGACGTCTCATCCGACAGCCCATAGGCCACCCCGTAGCTGAAATTATCGTAAAACCTGTTTGACGTCCTATGGTACATCCCATGATCTATTGTACGTCTCGTAGAATGTTCCATGACAAATGCGTCGCATGGGTCATCACACGGGACGGCCCGTGGGACGTGCCGTAGGACGTCATATGGCACGTTCCGTGGTATGTACCATGATAATATCTTGCCATGAGATGACCCATTGGACTGCCGATGGGGTGTCCTAGGAGGTGTCCGGTTACTTTTATTTATGGGCTGTCCCATGAGCTGCACCATGTACGTTTAAACGTCTCATAGGCAGTGTCATAGGCGATCCCACGGGCTGTTCCATGACTTGCCAAACTTCTCATTACACGGCCCATGGGCTGCCCCATGGCATGCGAAGCGTCTCATGGGCTGTGCCGTGGTCAGTCCTATGCGCTGTGCACCTCCTATGGCACAGCCCATGGGCGGTGTCATGTCGGCTGTCCCACGGTATTCCAAACGTCCCACGCATGGTGTCATGGGCCGTGCCATGATCGGCCCCTTGGGCTATGTACACGCCCCACGGGCAGTACCATGGGCGGTCCCATGATATGTGCACACGTCTCATGGCACAACCCATGGGTTCGACCATGGTCTGTCCCGTAGCATGCTACGTGTGTCAGGAGCCGTCCCTTGGTCTGTGCCATGGGCTGTGTAAAGGTCGTATATGACACAGCCCAGATGAGCCTGACCATGGACCGACCATGGCTTCTCCTAAGCAGTGTCATAGGTGGTTCCATGGCCGGTCTCATGACCTTCCAGAGCGTCCCATGGGCGGTGCCATGATAGTTCCACAATCTGTGTACACGCCCCATGGCACAGCCCATAGTGATTCCCATTGACTGTTTCATGGGATACCTAAACGTCTCATGGATCATACTACGGGTGGTCTCATGGGTTGTTCACACGTCTCATGGTACAGCTCGCAGCACGAGCCACCCGCTCCCCCATTCCATACAAATACACCATGGCCGTGCCATGATCGTTCCCATGGACTGTGTAAGCGTCCCACGGCGCAGCACACGAGTTCGATCATGGTCCGACCCATGGCATGAAAATTACTCCATAGACTGTGCGATGGGCGGTGCCATGTGCTACTTTGCATTCGACCGTCCATTGCCAGACCCGTGGGCTGCTTCATGGTATGTGAAATGCTCCATGGTAAATGTCATGGGCGGGTCCCATGGGCTGTCCCATGATATACCAAACGTTCCATGGGCAGAACCATTTCAGGCTCCGAGAACTGTGTTCCCGTCGCATAGCACCGTCCATGACATTGTCCATAGGACGTTCAACAGCCCAATGGGAAACCGATGACATTGCCTGTGGCACTGCCCGAAGAACGATGACGCAACCCATGGGACGATTTCACAACCAATGCCACTTCCTCTGGCACTGCCCACGGGAATTTTTCGTTGCCGCCATGGGAAATCACATTGTAGTTGCCGCCCTATGGCCTGCCCAATGGGTTGTCCCATCGCTTGCCCCATAAGCTGTCCCATAGTTCGACACATGGGTCGTCCCATAAGATATGCCATGGGATGGTCCATGGGACGACCCATCATCTCGTAGGTCGTGCCCTGGAGTGACCCATGGCGTATCCCATTGCACCTCAAAGGGGTCATCCTATTGGATCTATAATGACCTATCGGCTCTCAAGTGCACATCGGGACACCCCATTGCACTACTGCGCATTATCGCATGGTATGCTATGGGAATGGTCCATGGGGCGCCCCATGGGATGACAAAACCCATGGAGCGACCATCATCCCGTGAGGCATTCCTTACAATTGTGGACGTGCTATATATGTGTCGGAAGGTGTCCCATGGATCATGCCATGGGATCTCATGGTATGACCCATGGCACCTCTCTGCTCATGACACGTCCCATGGGACTTGGATGTACCATAGCACATCCCATGGTACGGCCAAGGGGACGTTGCGCATGCCGTATGGAATAGCCCATGACGCTGTTCGTATGCCGTGCAATAGGCGTTACACACCCGTGGCATAGCCAACGGGGCCACAACAGATTCCATGGGGCCTTCAATGGCACTGCCCGCAAGATCGCACAAGTTGTACAAGATGTATCATGGGACGGCCTACGAGACGACGCAATATTCCATAGGTCGTTCCACTGTGTGACCGATGGCAGTACAAAAGCACGTCCAAAAAGGGTCGATCATTGGGATCTACATGGACCCATTGGTTGTCAATTATGCGATGGGACGTCCCGTAGCACGTTCTATGCAATATCTTATAGTATTCCATGGGAATAGGTCCATGGGATGTCCTACGATATATCTAAACCCATGGAGCGTCCATCATGCCTTGGGATTCCCATATAATTTTGATCGCGTTCCATAAGCGCCTACATCGCACGGTGATGCTGTGGGATCCCATGGCATGATCCATGGCATCTCCATTCCCATGTGACGTCCCATGGGATTTGAACATCCCATGGCCCGTCTCATGGCACGGCCTATAGCATCCGAAGGCATCGATAGCTGCCCATGGTGCGTGCCATGGTTAACGTGATGGCACGTGCCACAGGAATTACATTAATAATGTAGATCACCCCCTAAAAATAGTGTGATCATCCTGATTCGATGCCCGACCGGCAGGTCTGAAAACACAAGAGTACGTTCTACTGGCTATTTTTCTCATACCGCCTAAAGTTCGAAAGCACGAGCACCATTCATTGAAAATCGACGAGTGTTGTGGGAATACTAAACCCTATGCGTGATGTATACCAAAACGTCTCTAATACCCAGGCGATGGGCAGAGGGGAAGCATCTGTGACTGCCACAGCTTATCTTGAAAGTCATGCATATGCAAAAGCCCATGTGAATTGAGCTGGAAACTGTAAAAACGTTACCAGGCACGAATAAAACTAAAAAAATGAGAACAAAAAAATATACGGAGTATTATGTATGCCATGCTTCTCAAACGCCGTCTAATAATGTAGGATCTTTCGATCTTTCCGTTGCTGTTGCAAAGAGCAACGGGTAGCTTTTCGGTTGCTGCTTCGTTTTACCGTATATTGCTGCCACTGCAGGCAGGATCCCAAACGATACCATGTACCACCGACTGCAGCAACAACACGACACAACAACCAATCAAAACACAGGTGTGGGACCTACCATCACGTGAACCCTATCCATTTGCCAGGTAACAGAGATCGCTGCCGTTGTCATTCGTCATATCTACCTAGCTTCACAAGCTAGGGGGCTGGCCGCCTTAGAGTCTCAACCTAGGGGACCCCTGCAAGATGTTTCCCGGCGAACGCCGACGTTACACCACTAAATAACTACCGCTTCTCCTGTTGGGTATACTAAACCTCGCCTGCGCACACACCAGGATAGTACGATGCCATTCTCCCGTCGAACTGCCATGCTTCCAGTAGAATATCTCACGTCTGGTCAGGGTGACAAATGAAGTCAACCATACAGAAAGAGCCGTGGATCCACTGGCAAAACAACACTTGCCCCGAAGCCCTTCTACCCTTGCTACAGGGCGGCTTGATCGATTACCGCGTGTGGCGTTGCGTGCTGTGTTGTCTCTCACATTCCCTCTCGCATTGACGTAATTTAGCCTAAGCAGGGCGGTCGTGATTAATGGATTTTTTTGTCAAACTATGCTCTCACCCTGGCGATATGATACCTGGTATGTTATGCAATTCTGATTCACGTGTGTTCTGTTTTTTATCGCAGCGCGAATCGCAAAACATGAGGATGTCGGTTTGGGCTTCCTTGACCGAGCACATCCGTTGTTTTGCGGCAAGAGCCTGGTTGGGGTTTGTGGGGGGCAAGAGTGTGATGCGCGCCATTTTGCACGTGTCAAAGTTCACTTATTTGTACTTGACGGTGTTTATGTGTTCGGCGTCTGCGCGGGCGGCAGCTTCGTCTACGGCGGCCTGCCGCTCGCGGGCGAGAGCGGATGACAACGGCTGTGCGCTTTCGGTAGAAATGGTCATTTTCGCCAACCTCTCCGTAGAGGACGCTACATCTACCAAGGACGATACTTTCTTCTTGAGCGGTTGTACTACTTTGACGTCAGGGGGAAGTGACACAACTTCCCCCCCCACCGAAGATTCGGAGGGTGGGCCCGAGGTGTAGGAACCAGCCCCCCGCCCCGAGTCCTGGCGGCTCAATTTTCCCCAGAAGACGTGATGTGGCCTCCTCCTCCCTTGCCGCGGTATACCGAGCCCATGCGACGCCCGTTTCCACCACCCCGCTGCTGTGACCGGAGCCGCCCTGGTGATTTTTGCCGGAACCGCCTCCCCGACTGTCGCGGCCATCGCTCCCACCACCCCTACGACGGTCGCGGCCACCGCCGTCTCCGCCACCGGCGTCGCGGTTGAGGTTGGCGGCCTGGCTCGCCAATACATCGGCGTACTCCGAGGGGGTCGGCCAGAGAACGCTCTCGGATGTGGACGCGTGGGCGCTCCTGAGCGCGTCACAGGGGGCGCATACGATGAAGGTGAGGTACTGGGTGGAGTATGAAACCGGGCTCGTCTTGCCCCTCGGGTCGCGCACCGATAGGCTCCGATCCGGAGCTGGGCCAGCACTGCCGACGCTGCTGCTACGACCTGGCTGGCTCGATCCGTGCCGAAATGCGCGCTCCTGTCCCGTCCTTTGGGATGGTCGGTGACACCGCGGCGGTACGGGCCACAGCCGCCGCGGGAGGGGCTCGCACAGCATCGGCGGGCTGGGTGCCAAGGAATTTAGTGGCTGCCCCGGCCAGGTGGTTCCCAGCGTTCGAGGCAGGGGCTCCTTCAGCAGGTAAAGCGCCCGAAAAAGAGGCGTGAGAGGGGCGCAGCGTTGGGTGTGCAACAGGGTAGAGCCCAAGGGTCTGGGCTGGGGTTTCCGCGGCAGGAGCTGCGGGGTAAGGCCCTGGGGCATTGTGCGGGGTTCCCGCCGCAGGAACGGCAGGAACGCCCGACGAATAGGGTGCCACCGCAGCTGTAGCGGTGGGAACATGACCACTTCGGCGGTGCCTGTCACCGGGCTTGGCGAGAACTCGTTCAGCTAGCAGAACGGCACCATCTCCCTGTTACGACTTTCGGGCAGCCGCCGCCACCTCAGCTGCCCTCGGGCGATCCCCCTCCTCCCACTCCCGCATGACGCGGGACCTCTCCTGCTGCTCCCGACCGCCGCTCCGCCGATGCGTGTGAGGTGGCGGCTTTGGTCTGTGCCGCCTCGGCGGTGGCGAATGCCTGGCTGTGGACACGGTTCGCCTCCTCTTGAGCCCAGAAAGCCTTTCGGGCAGCGTTGGACAGCACCCAATCTTGGACAGTACCTAGAGGGAGGCCGAGGCAATTCGGACGTCGGTTGGGATCCCCTGCCAATGGTCCTCAGTGAGGGTACCCTGGGACATCGGGGTAGGGCCGGAGGGGGTGGGAGCTCCGCTTGGAGGGCGGCCCCTCGCCATGGTCCCGGTGGGCCGGCTCAGATGGCTCCAGCTCCTCGAGGAGCAGGGAGCCCGTCCCCGTGGGAGGTGGTCGGTGGAGGTGCAACCCCGTCCCCCCTTTCGCGGAGGGGACGGGCGTCGTTGTCCGTATTTCCATGCGGCGAGAGTGTGTCGTCGACCACGCCGTCCAAGAGGTTGGACGAGGCGCCCCCTCCGTTCACTCGTTCACGGAGAGTTGGTAGCGAGCGCCTCGGAGTCGTCCGTGCGTGTCCCTTCCCCGAGCCTCGTCCGATCCCGTAGACATCTGGGGAGGAAGGGGGAGGGGGAGGGGGCGGGCCCCCTGAGGGGGGGCAGACGGGGGTGTGGCGGTGAGCGATACTCAGGCGTAGTAGTATCACGAAACGTGGTCGTGCAGGGGGGGGTGCGTACTACCTCAGCACTGCGGCAGGCCCATGTAGAAGAGTGGGCACGCTCGCCACAGCAGTACCAACAATGCTGCGTGGCGCTGACGCCGAAGCATCTGCGGTCGCAACAGCGGCGGCAGGCTCATGTGCAACAGTGGGTACGCTCGCCACAGCAGTACCAACAATACTGCGAGGCGCTGAGGCCGAAGCATCTGCGGTCGCAACAGCGGCGGCAGGCTCGTGTGCAGAAGTGGCTACGTTCGCCACCGCAGTGGCTGCAGTCACTTCTGCAGCTGCTTGACGCCTTAGGCGACGAGCGCTCCGGGCCGAGGGCTCGCGTATAGGGGGGACAGTCTCGAGAGCTAAACACGTACTACCAATAGAACCTTCAATACTGTTTGCAAGTGGTACTGTGTCGCCCAAAAGATCGACGGTGGGTACAGCAGTATTACTATCTGCAGGAAACATATGTCAGCGCACTCTGATTTGTATGTATCAGGGGTTGTGCGGGGGTTCGCCCCAGCCATGGGCGGGGGAAACTTTCCGAGAATAGGCCCTCGAGCCTCCCTACAAGGGCTAGCCCCGACCGTCCCTCTACCAGAAGCGGCTGCTGCGGCGGGTGGAGGGTACGCCTCCGCAAAATCTGGGCTCGCGTGTGGCTCGTGTGGCTTGATTATGCATCGACTTGTGTACAAACTCGCATCTGAACCAGGGTCGAGGCCAAGGCTATCTGCCAAAAGGGTGTGCATGTATGGTAACGCTACCCCAGCGGTGCTGAGTAGTGCCAAGGACAGAGGCATAGCTGGTGGTTTGAGCGGAAATGCTACGCCAGCAGGACTGGGCAGGGCTCGAAATAGAGCCGTGGACGGTGGCGTGAACGGCGACGCTACACCGGCAGGGCTGGGTACGGCTCGGAACAGAGGCGGTGGTGGTGTGAACGTCAACTCTACACCAGCAGGACTGGGTACGAGCAGGGGCGTGGCTGGTGGCATGAACGTCAACGCTACACCAGCAGCACCGGGTATGGCTCGGAACGGCGCGGCTGGTGGCGTGAGTGGTAACGATACACAAGCAGGGCTGGGCATGGCTCGGGACAGAGACGTGGCTGGCGGCTTCCACGCAACAGAAGGCGTGTATGGTCGTTCAAAACTCAGCGTGCTATTGGTTCAAAATCAGACGTGCATCTTGATTCAAATGTCTACCTTCGCCAGAGGAGCGGCCCTCCTCGCGAACGTGGTCTGTAGGGGTGGGGCCGCTGGCACCAGGAGTGAGCTGTTCCACGGGAAGGGGCTCATCCTGAGTCGCTTTTCTTGTCTCAGAGGGACGTGAGGAGCTCGTGCCAGGTCGGTTCATCGATGGGCGTAAAAAACAAACGAGGGCTAGCTGCGTACTCTACTCGTAAGTCGGAGCAATGAGCGATCGATCATTGCCAGCACTGTACTAATAAAGGTTGGAGGAAGAATGCCATATATGACTTTTCAAACTTGGAAATCTTTAAGGATCAGCGGGGAGCAGTCAATGGCTTCTATCTGACGCCACGAAACAGCATTATTACGGGGAGGTTAGAAGTTGGTCCGTGTAGCGCAGGGTATTTAGGCACTACCGTTTCGTGTCTCATCGTCACTGGTCAGTCAGGTCTCCGAACGCTCCCAACCTATGCCCGAAGAACAGCATATGGATAGGCGATATGGACACGGCTTACGATAGGAGGAGCGCTCTGTTGGGGGCTCCTCATCCTGGCACCGTTGGAAATCCGAATACGAGTCACCCCACAGTAGTAATACAGCGGATGCGTCTGAGATCCTAGCATGAGGAGCTCAATATCCCACCCGAAACATGAATTCGGAGACATTTTTGGTGCAACCCGACAAACTCTTCTATGTTCGCTAGTCCTAAGACAAGTAAGTATGCTCGTAACGTATCAGACGGCACGGCATTTCCGCGCCTGAGGAGGTCAATCGGCCATAAGAATCGTTAGGCCCAAAACGGGCAACGCCTACCGTGGGATGGCTCATACACATCATGAAGGATTTTCGTTCGACAAATGCTACGCTAGAGATACACCAAAATTTTGCATACAGCCCCTAACGAATTGATTAGCTCTATACTATCAAAAGTACACCCCACCCTTTTAAAAACGATTTTGGAGTACGGTAATCATACCTTCAACTCGATGAACAACCTCATGGCCCCGGTTAACACACAAATAAAAATATTATTGCTAAAACTAAAATTGGCAAGTTCGCCGCCGTTCACAGGAATTGTTTGGCTAAAAAGGGCTACCGCTGTGGTATCATAGCGTGTATCGCTATACACCTATGCCTTATGAGTGTTCATCAGGTTGTAAACCATGATATAACGTTTTAGGTGGGGTGTAAATCTACTCGAGTGAGCGAGCGTCTATGTGAATCCTACTATGCGGCTGTTCATGTTGCCTTCCAAAAGGTGTATCTATATGCGAAGCTAGCGCGTGCCACCAGGTGTCTCACCTTCGCCCCCCGTGTATACCCGATCCATCAGCCCCGTCCGACCCCTTGTCAGCTGAGGCTGCCCCTCGTCCTCTTTCAAGGCGCCTTTGGCTTGATCCCGCACCGCCAGAAGCTGAAGCTTGTCGTGGGAAGGTGGATCAGGTTGAAATCCCGTTCTGTCCTAAGCTTGCACGCTTCGATGGCCGATAAAATATCTCGCGGGTGATATTTCGTGGGTACAGCTTCAGAGGGGCTATCTATACCAAACTGCAGAAGCCTCACCTTCGCACACTAACTAGTAGCCTCAATTCGCGCAGATTATGGTATTACAATCACACTTGCTTTTATCAGCGCTCTTGATACAACAAGCAGCTAAGTGTACCACATGTCATTTTCGTCAACAATATCTGCAAAATACGTCATTGATCGCCCCCTTGCGCACACTATCTGGTAGCCTCAATTCCCGCAGATATTGGTATTACAAACACACTTGCTTTTATCAGTGCTCGTGGCACAACAAGCAGCTAAGTGTGCCACATGTCATTTTCGTTCACAAAATCTGCAAAATACGTCATTGATCGCCCCCATCTCCTCCCGTCCCATATTTTTGTCGATGGCGCCCTCGATGGCATGTTAATGATGGCCTATCGTAGTCGACAAGGCCACGTCAGCCGTCACCGACGACGAGGCTCAGGCGCTCAGTAACAAGACCCAGGCAGCGGTAATCAAGCTGTACAACGATCACAAGCCGACGTGGGAGACGCGACCGATCAGCTTCGAGCCCTAAATGGAGACCTCAACCCCCAGCTTTTCTCTTATCCCGACAGGCCTGGATGTTTGCTTTTGCCCCTGGTTTCCGTACATGAACATCTTCCACCACGATTTCCTCCGCCTTGTCGTGATTTTCATTCATCCTCCCGTGTTTTTCATTTCGAGATCCAGGCTTGGGTGTTGCTGTTTTTTCTCCAGTTCCTACCCGGGATTGGGTCGGCTACGCATGCCTTTTTGTTTTTTTTCCTTTTGAGACAGGCTTGGATGTCCGTACTGCTTTCGATTTTGTTCTGCGTAATATGCCCGATGTTTTACGGTTGGTTCTAAGCCGTCGCGAGTTTCACTTCAAGACGGCCGGGATGTTCGTCATGCCTTCGTTTTCGATATGGAAGCACTGTTACCTGTGCTGATTCTTACTACCATAGCCCCCCCCCCAAAAAAAAAACCAGCGATTTTCCTTAACGAATGTTTCATGACTGCTCGACATGAGGAAGGTTGCTAATAAACAAAGGTCTCCATGTTTTTTCTTGTTTGCAATGGACTATCGAACAATGACGTCGGAGTGGCAAGGTAAACCATATTTCAGGAGGTACACGGCCGGCACCTGGTTTCAAAACCGGCGATTTTGTTAAGGAAGTTGGGGGGGGTATCGAAGAACGACTCTGCTTAGGTCGACTACTTCCGCCCCCTCGAGTTTTCCCTTCAAGACAGACGTGGATATGTGCATTGATCTACATACGCCTACTTTGAAGTAGCATTATCTCGTCTATGCTTTCTTGAGTGCGCCTTTCGAGGCGGGTTTATATGTTCGTACTGGTTTGAATTTTGCTTTGCCTAATATGCTACTTGGTCGAGGTTTGCCTTCGAGATGGGCTTGGACGTCTGTATCGCTTTCAATTTTTGTACCAGGAATGTGTACACTGCCACATGAAGTTGGGGTCCGCTCTATGCCGTCTGGAGTTCTCCCTTCGAGGCAGGCTTGGATGCGCGTATTGTTTTTGCTTGCTAAATGCGTGCGTTGGCACCTGGGCTAGGCGGATATGTATGCCCTCTTGAGCCTTTCCTTCGAGACGGGCTTGGAAGTCCGAATTTCTTCCGGGCTTTGTATACGTACATTACAATCTGTGCTGGGACCGTCTGTGTTTTTTCAAGCATTTCGTTCGAGACAGGCTTGGGTAACCGTGATCCTTTACGATTTTGTATGCGTTCGTTTCCACAGACTGCTTGGGTCGGATCTAGACCGTCTCGGATTGTCCCTTCGGGACTGGTTTGCTTATCCGTATTGCTTTCGCTCAGCAGATGCGCGCATGGCCACTTGTGCTTGGGCGATCATTGCACCACGTTCTCGTGTCCTTCCTTCGAGAAATACCTGAATGCCCTTAAGGTCTTTGTTTGCGATGTGCGAGCACTGCTACCTGTGCTTAGGTTGGCTGCTTACGCCCTCCTGAGTTTTCCTTTCGAGACAGGCTTGGATATCCGTAGTGCTTTCGGTATCGCGTTCACACCGCTTGGGTGTCTAAGCGACAGCAGTCTCTCATGTTCTAGGCATAATTATTTTGGTGGATGACATTATTCGTTTCTGTTTCCACCTTCGTCTGGGGACCGTGGTTGAGACACTGACTGGGCGTCCCGCGCACGTACGACGAGCCCTTTGGAATTGAGTTGTCGGAGTGTAACCCGCCCTGTTGCACACGCGCTAATATATCTTGAATGTTTCTTTGCAAGGTGTGAAGGTGTGGAGGTGACTTGTTACTTGCCGCCTCTTTGGTGCGATATATTAACCCCTCTCTGTGGGAAGCCTAATTCCGTTCGGTTTGTCTTACGTTCAAGAAGAGCACGCCGTAGGACATGATACGGCCGACATGCGGTATATCAAATCGATAAAGGCGCCGAGCTTTCCAGCTTTTGTATCCCTCACTTCGTTTCCCTCTCTTTTCCTTTCAAGTTTTCTTTCTCTCTTCCTTTCCTTCTTTTTCTTTTTGCGTTCTTGTGTTGTTTAAACATGAGTTTGCCTTGATACTACGGGCTAGATGGCGGCGCTAATGCAACATGAGAGCAACAACCCGACAAAAGACGTCTCGAATGCCAGCAACTAGTTCCACGTCATGTGCCTTCGTGCTACGTATAAGCACTCAAAGTGCCTGATAAATGACTGCCAAACACTCCAACAAGCAAGCTGGCTACCGTGACTGTATGTATTATGCCAATTGCTGCAATGCGACGGATAGCTACTTTAACCGTCTTTCCCTTTACCACCCTGTATATTATACCAGGTATACGTAGTCTATACACTTGTTATTGTTATTATTTGTTATTTGTCACCTGGCAATGTGCGGCGCTTTTCCCAATCAAGTGACAACCACATGTATAAGGAAGTTCAAACATATTCCAGTAAGTTCAGGCATGGAAGATGTTACAAAAAAGACCTGGATGATCTGTTTATTGTGAGCCGTCAATAACTACCACTTCACCTCCGCCGTACCCACCTGCAGCGGCCTTGATATTGTTCACCTTATTAGGGCGGGATTAACCATGGTGTCGGCGACAACATCATCGGCGATTTCGTTGTCATAATTTCATTAGTCGTATCTGACAAAGTGTAGCGCTTGTTCCAATCATGCCCTATCCAAATATAAAATATAGCAAAACTGGATAAATAAGTGACTACGGAGTGCACGGCGTGGAACATGATGTCAATCAGACCTGAGGAGCAGACCTAATCTCATAATGGCTCCACTGTCTCATCACCACCACCACCACCACCATCGTCATCATCATCACCACCATCGTCATCATCATCACCACCATCATCATCATCATCATCATCATCATCGTCGTCATCATCATCATCATCTTCACCATCATCACCATCATCGTGATCATCATCATCATCATCACCATCATCATCATCATAATCTTCGTCATCATCACCATCATCATCATCATCATCATCATCACCATCATCATCATCATCATCATCATCATCATCATCATCATCATCACCATCATCATCGTCATCATCACCACCATCATCATCACCATCATCACCATCATCATCATTATCATCATCATCATCATCATCACCATCACCATCATCATCATCATCGTCATCATCATCATCATCTTTTTTTTTTTTTTTTTATCCTCCGGCGGATGGGGAAAAAAAAAGCTTTAGCTCATCACACTTCCACGTATTTTCATACGCGTCGTGTCATCATCATCATCGTCATCATCATCATCATCATCATCATAATCTTCGTCATCATCACCATCATCATCGTCATCATCATCATCATCATCATCATCCTCATCGTCATCAATATCGTCATCAATATCGTCATCATCATCGTCATCATCATCATCATCCTCCTCGTCATCACTATCGTCATCAATATCGTCATCGTCATCATGATCAAGCGAGGAAGGCTTGAAACCTCGCTTTGAGGGAAAGTACGTGATGCTAGCTACCACGTGCCCCGGCACGTCGTTCTCCAAATGCCGCTTAAGTTCCACGCTACGTATCATAAGGCGGCGAACACATGCGAACACATCAACAAGGATGGTTTAGCCAACTCCGTCACCGTATTCCTCTCCGCTTGCTGCTCCCTCGGGTTTTGTACAATATGTTTTTTTTGTGCTGGAGACCGTGGCAGTTCTTGTGGGCGCTCATGGGCGCTTTTGGCCTCTCATGAAGCTCCATGAGAATTCGTGAGTTTCCAGCGGGATGCTGTGACATCCCGCGACAACCCACGCGAGGTTTCATGAGCGCCCGCGAAAGGTCCCCGCGAGTCCCCGCTGGCCCTAGCGAAATCCCCATGGGTCTCAGGCGTTCTGGCGGGATTTCCCTCCATAGGCCTTTTCGTCCGGAGTTCCAGAAGACATTCCACAAATACTCCCACCCGGGACTTTGAGGGCGTTCCTGTGGGACTTCTTTTCACGAGGCGTTTCGCCTGAAGTATCATAGGACTTTCTGGAACATATCCCACCCGGGCTATGTTTAGCATTCGGGCACACCTTATTTCGCGGAAGTTCGTAAGCGCTTTTCTGCGCCAGGCCGTTGTGAGCGTTCATGCATACCCGTGAGTGTCCACGAACGCCCTCGGGATATCGCAAGATTTCGAGTGCATGCGAGCACCCGCGGATACTTTTTTTGCTGGCGCCCGTGTGCGCCCGCCAAACTTCACCAGAGCTCTCGAACGCTTATTGCGAGCGTCCGTCGAAAACGAAGCAGGAGAAGCAACAAACAGCGGCCTTAGATGGATGTTTGACGCGATAATATATTGTTGTTGTTGTTGTTGTTGTTGTTGTTGTTGTTGTTGTTGTTGTTGTTGTTGTTGTTGTTGTTGTTGTTGTTGCTGTTGTCATTCTCACACATGAACTCGTACTATCAAGTCCGTGGTCACACGACGAGCTCCAGCGACTCTGGTGTAAAGGAATACCCCAGAGAAAAAACACAAACAAACCAAAAGTGGTACACGCATTTAGCATTGCTGACGCAATTCATATCTCCTCGGCTAAAAAATACGAAACATTGAAATCGGGAGTCAGCCTTCGATGTGCCAGGTCCATATTGATACATACGTCTCAGTACTTGCGCCTGAAGAACCGACTACACCGCTTGCCACCCAGAAAATACCACGTATATATTATGCGTAGTATCTATCACTACGCATACGCACGTCAGGCTCAAATAAATTGGAAAAAATAAAGAAAAGACAAAGAGAGAAAAGAAGAGAATATATAGAAAGCGAAACGGAAGGAAAGAAAAGCAAAATGAAATATTAGACAAGAAGAAGAAGCAAGGCAAGTTAATACAAAAATATCATACTAGCAGACCGTAGGAGCTGACGAAAGACGGCATTGGGCTCATAGGGGGTATCAAATGTATCAACGGCACTGGGGAGAGAACACACCAAGGCAAAAAGTCAGGGCGGCTTTCCGCTAGCTAGTAACGGCCAATTGGAAGGCCCACACATTTCAAGAAGATGATGGCCGAACCCATACTTGAGTCCCTTGGGCTTGACGCCCGCCCCCCCCCCCCCCCCCCCCATCCCCCCTTCCCCGCTCCCCCTTTCCCTTCCTACCCCCCCTGCGCCCTTCCCCCCGGCCGACTAGAGATGCCGATGGCGGGTGGCGCTGCCGTGGCCTTTTCGTGTCGTTCTGCAGCTCTGCATCTCTCCGCTACATACCATATCCGCATGGATGACTTTGTACCCTCCTTTACCCGTCGAAACCATCTACCGGCCTTCTGAGCAGCCTTTCGCCCCCCTTTAAACTTTATTCCAAAGCCCCTTGAAGTGCACCAATCGGTCCTTCTCTTGCCCCCCTGAGCAGCCCTTATCCCCAACAAGCTCCCCAAATATCACCCACCGTGGCAGACGCTCCTCCCTCATACGTGCGACGAATCCCGCAAACAATACCCTCCGTTTACGCCCTGTCGCCTCTATGCTCTCGTAAGCAGTCTTGGCAAGCGAGGCGGCATACGATAGGGTGTGGTCGTCGCGCTTTCGTTTCCGCCATCCTAGGCATCGGAGGAGCAGGGAGTGGTGAACCGTCGTAGCCTGGCATAGCCAGGCTTGTTCGTGCTCCACGCCATGCAACCGTAGAGTAGTGCCTCGATCACCTCGGCTTTTAGCATCAGCACTTTCAACCGTAAGCGCCCACCCGCGCGAGCATATACTTCCATCTTGTACCGCTGGAAGCTCGCCCAAGCCCTCTGAAGACGCTATGTTATCTCGATGCAAAGTTATCTGTCTGCGCTGATAGCCCCACCCAAGTACACGCACTCTATCGTTTGTTTGTATATCTGACCGACTGCATTGCTGGTGAACAGCACCTTCCCCCCACATACAGTCCGCAGGCACATTATCTCCATTTTAGCCTCGGAGACCGCAAGCCCGAACGCGAAGTACGCAGTTACGATCACCGTCATCATCTTCTCCAGCCCTTCTGATGATGGCGGTAAGATGCCCGCATCTTTAGCATACACCATCTCCACAAGCTCTGCTCCTCTTCCTCCTCCTCCCCCCCCGCCCGTCGACCTCGCCTGCGCGTGACGTGCCCATCTTCTCCCCTTTTATTGTTCAGCTGTAGGACACGTACAATTCAGAACCCCTGCCGAGGTAACGGGTAAGAAAACCAGGTTGAGATTGATAGGGAAATGACAACCCCCCGGGGAGCCGATATACTGATGTTATAGTACAGAGCTCACCTTTTCCCAAATAAGAAATTGAGCCGTGTCAGTATTTGTATTATAGTACAGTAGGTGCCATGTACTGTACCAGGTGCGGGATATGATACCGTGGTACCTGGTGGATATTTAGAAATGTATGGCATAACGCTGCCCCAACATTGATTTCTCATGTAGGAAAGGGTGAGTTCTGACCAACGCCACGGTAGGGGGGTTTGAGGCCGTTTTTAGCAGTGGCTCGGACTCACTGGCGCGAGTGGCCCCTGCTCCTTTGCGGTCTTGAGCGTTGGTGCTATTTTAGTTTCGCGACGTGAACCCGCAAATCGATAGTTAGCCACGCCGCGCCATGCATATCGCGTAAAGTCTTTTCGGCAGTGAGTTACAGATTCACTCGTGCGAGTGGCTCAAGTCCTTTGGTAAAAACGGGGGTACCCACCCTACCGTAGCGTACGTCTTCTGCACTATTTTTCAGAACAACGCCTCTGAAGGTTCTCATCCCAAGAAACCTGTTCTGTGTACACCTTGCTGCCTGGTGGGATGCGATATATAGTACCTGGTGGACGCGCCTGTCCTCGGTTAGGGCACTTGAACTTGTACGTACTCGTACAGCACACGCATTCGCTCCCACGGCAACGTCTGTATTTAACAACAGAGGTACGCAGCATGTGTGCATTAGCGTTATGGAGTGATGGTCGTCGTCAACAGTGTGTTCGTACTGCAGCACCCCTTCTTAGTGTTTTTGGTTGCCGTATTGCTGAAGCTCGATTTTCTTCCTCAGCACAAATGCTTCCAGTGGTGATTATTGTACAATGGACTCTGTGCAGTCCATCAGTACATGTTTGATTCGTAGTCACTACCTTGAGTACACTAAGCATCTTGATCTAGATGAAGAGAAACGCAATCTGCGTAGAATCTCGGCTTGTTACTTCCCGTCGGTATGTTGTATGTTCAAGTTGTTACTAACTTCCCACCATAAGTATCAGCGAACGTTGCAGGGGATGTTACAAGGAACTTTACTGTAGGACGGTTTGCCGGTAAGAGCAACTATCCGTAGAGCACATTTACCCGTAACATGAGCATTGTGCCGTATTGATCAGGTGACGGTCAGCCCCACCTTGATCACTCCCTACACTTCCTTTCCGCTTCGTACATCTCCTTCGGTTCCATGATTTTGCCACACAAGCGCCACTTTCAAACTATCTTCTTTCTTCTTCATAAGGGATCTTAACAGACACTTTGGGGCCACCTCTGCAACTCCAAGCACGGAGACAAGAGCCTCAAGATGTACCTATGCTTTGGGTGATGGGCCTCGCGCCTTTCATTTATGTATCTACTGGCATCGCGCAACGACGTCCCGCTGAGTTCCCGAAGCATTTCCGAGAAGTTCGGGGAAGGATTGTCATGTAACGAAGTGCTTAGAAATTCTGGAATTTTCTTCAAGGCGCAAAATCAGTCTCGACACAGCAGAGGCGTCGCATCTACAAGGACACCAAGTTCATCAGGGATATTTGAGAGATAATACTGCTCTCACGCTTTAGGCGAGAAGCAGGTAAGAAGGCTGCTAGCGCTATAACACGCGGGTAGCAGGTAGCGAGTCCGAGCTCGCGAGCGCTATCGGACGCGCGAAGTCGTTACTTAAATCGTTTCTTCAAGCCACCCAGTAGTACGAAGTACGTAAACGAATTTGTCCTCGTGCAATTTTTAGACGAGAAGACCAACAGCTGTAAGACGTGCGGCACGGTCATGAACAATTCAGCCCAAACGAGGCATACATCGTCTATCTCCGGCTGCTTCGACGCTTGTTTACAAGCTAAGAGTAGGGGACAGACAATGAAAGAATTCTCAGTATCTGCTTGAAGCTTCCAAGCTAAAAGTATGTATCAGGCTCGAGGAGACGGAGCACTGCATTTCCAATGTACCGAACCCGGATGTTCGTCCTCGACCATCCATGGCGAGAAGACTTACACGAGCTGTAAAATACAGCGAAGACGTTGGAGTGTTGGGCACGGAGTCGGGCTCGGAGGAAACACCGCCGGCAGACACAGCTCCTACTACATGGCCAATTCTATATCAAGAGCAGGGCTACAACCAGTACTACCACCATCAACAACATGTAATCAATTTTTATGAGTACATCGGATCGGGAAGGCATCGGCGATATCTACTCGTACAACAGCATTACCCGCCACCACAAGGAGTATCGCCATCTGAAACAGAGACTATCACTCCATCGCCCACAACAACAGCATCTACGCCGTCAAACAACAAGGAGCTCACCCCTAGCAAGTATCATTAGCGTTGAGCTGGATAGCATTCCACCGAGCATGGATACACAACACCATTGGGGAAAATGTCACTTTTTCCTTGGTGGGTAAACGATACCATTGCGAACTTAAAGGTAGCAAAGCTCCAGCTCGACGACATCCTCACCGCGGCTATCACCGAGTACATGGCTGCTAGCATTCCCAGCCCTTTCAGTACCAGCCACGTGGCCCTTTAGCTACGAACCAAAGCGTGCAAAGCGCTCGATTGACATCGCCTCAGCCATGGTAAAAGCATCTCGAAATCGGGGTTTCGACTTTTCTATTTATCATTTTTCTGATGAGTACTGCGGACGTCTAAATTGCACCGCATTTCGTCTTGGCGGGGCACGGCATGAAAAGCCACACCACCACCAGCGGCATCTGGGGCTGCACTCCACGAGCAGCACCACGGCACAACGACGGCGAAAGGACAGTATACCATCACTCTTGATCAGGTCTACGTCTCCGTATACATCGATTATCGCTAATCATCATCATCAGCACCATCATCAGCACCATCGTCATCCCCATCATCATCATCATCATCATCGCCTACAACAGAGTCATCGGCATCTACACGAGGTCTTCTTCTTCAGCGAGGAAGACACGAGCACAACAACTGTTTTCAGCACCAACAGCAGCAGCATCAACAGCAACAGCACTAGGAAGGCGAGCTAGGTTATTGCCTTTTCAAAATTCCATTTTTTTGGTGGTGTGGGGGGTGTATCGTTTTCTCGAGGCATTCTTGCTTTCAGCTTTGCAGTGTACATACCGATATAGCAGCAGCTAGGCTCGTAGTCATACATCCGGGTATTATTTGTACTTCTCTAAAACTACTGCCGTACGACACGGTATGCATCTTTGCTGTACTCGAATTCCGTCGACACGATTTTGCAGTTTCTTTACTTACTGTAGTAGTATCGTTCAAGAAACAAGCATAATGAAAACACATATAGATCATGGCTATATTGCGTTTTGAACTCGACTTCGAGTTATTTTTTCGCAGTAGCTTCTTTACGGAGTGTTAACAGCAGTTTCGTCAATTAGAAAACATGGTTGAGTTTCCAACGACAGGTTGTTGTTGTTAATACGGATAAGCGCAATGCACAACTTTAGTTGTAGTCAACGATTGCTGTAGTATCACCTATGTCCTACTAATGTACGTTCAAGTATTTGTGATGCGAGAACCTTATATTCACCGTGAGTGGTACATGCATAGTGCAGTATAGCACTGATGACATGGTAAGTCCACACTTTTCTCCAGGTAGTACGTGTGCACAGCGCAGTATAGTGCTGGACATATGGTCAGTCCACAACTTTGTGTAATAAGTGGTAAGCGTGCACTGTGAAGTATAGCGTTGCACACGTGGTAATTCAACTATTTCGATTTTTTCGATTTCCTATTTGCTCTAGGATTCGATTGAGGGAGCCTAGTAACATAACAAATTATTCTGACGTTTTTTTTTTCTAGGATATAGCTCGCTGATCACCAAAACAGCATCGCGAGTATAGCTTTGGTGCTTATAGTGTATTTCTGTACTCTACGTAATGGTAGTTTTTCTTTCGAGTACGTACGTACATACAAAAACTGAATTGTACGCATTTCCACTGTCGTACTGGACAGCGTCCACAGTTATTAATAGTGTTATATTTTCTTCGGTTTCATGTAGTTCTAGGTATAAGTTCAGGGAGGGGGTGTTGAATACCCAGCAGACTGGTTTACGCTTCTTATCTAGGGTGTTTTTCGCTGGTAACTACACCACGCGTAGTATTTTCTTTTTTGGACATGATTTCATCCATATTTCAGCTGTTCATAACACGGATCTGACATTGTTGTTCCATTCGTATTTTGATTCTCTTCAGCGACATGGTTACTTCTATATGATTCCTGATGTCCAAACAGAGAGGCCTGAGCATGGCGTATTATTTGCGCTTATTGTTTTGATATTCAAGTTCCTCTAGCTATTGATTTCTCTTCAAAGGGGGCGTATTGTAAAATATTTTTGGGCATCAGGGAACTGGGTCCAACGCATGCCCGTAGTGTTTTCGGTGGAGTGAGGAGCGGTAGTAAAAATGAAGTTCGTTTCTCGACAACCTGTTCCTGACCGTCGGTATACTGAACAATCTTCGGGCCGCGTCTCCTCTGTTATAAGGTGTGCGGGGAATTTTATTTGTCGTTTTCAAGCAAGCAGTTGCGTTGACATATACTACCTGGCTTGATGTAAAGGAAAGGAACACCACTCAGCGATCATCTACCGATCATCTACTACACGCGAGGGCATGTTTTCATGAGCACCACTAACAAGAGCATCAGACATGGACGCAACATCTACAGGACCACAACATCTTCGACGACAGCGTGGGGAGAAAACAGGGCGTATGGTCGTACAATAGATAATAACAATGTGAAAAAGAATTACAGACAGTTATGTTAACTCTGCGGTAGACCACACTACCAACCTATTACGCAGGGTATTTCGTGCCTCCGGCCGTTTGTTTGCATGATCGCCTGACAACCTTTACGAAACGCAGTAGCACATGCCTAACAAAGTAAAGTCACCCTCGCGTTCAATAGTGGTGACATCGCATGCCCACGTCACCTCGCTTGGTGTATTTGAAAGATGTATCTCTGTCTTAGAGTTAGCGACCTCAGAGCCCCACATCGGCACGGCAAAGATCATAGGCGTAAAATCGTATATATATATCACCAGTTATTCGACTTACAAGATTCACTTGATAAAAGGATACATTTCCCTTCGCAGCTGTCAGATTTTGTCCCCCTCATAAACGGGTTTTATAGTTTCCGCGCACAGACTGACTAAAATCACCCTGTTGACCCTGATAGCTACACTGTAGTTGTAAGGGGCGTCGCCGACCTATATCCTTAATAATGAGGACACACAACTCGTAATGCGCGCGATCGGAGTATCACACACAGCTTGCAAAGATGAGTTTCGGCGAAATCTTCGATCTCACAGTTGGAGTGTATTTTTATTTTTTATAATATATATATACTCCGATCGCGCGCATTACGAGTTGTGTGTCCTCATTAAGAATATAGGTCGGCGACTCCCCTTACAACTACAGTGTAGCTATCAGGGTCAACAGGGTGATTTTAGTCAGTCTGTGCGCGGAAACTATAAAACCCGTTTCTGAGGGGGACAAAATCTGACAGCTGTGGAGGGAAATGTATCCTTTTATCAAGTGAATCTTGTAAGTCGAATAGCCGGTGAGGGGGGGGGGGGGGGGGGGTTGAAGGACGTGGGAGCCTGGTTTTGATCAAAAGCGAGCGGGTTTGGAGGGGGGGGGGGGGGGAAAGGGGGGCAATTTGTGCATGTAAGCTATAAATCCTTTCAAGGGGATAAATCTGACGGTTTCGGCACCAGTTCATTATTGGGGGGGGGGGGGGGGGTTGGGTGGGGGGGGGGCGTGTGGGGCAGCTAAATATGTTTGTGGAAACTATACATTATTTTGAGGGGATAAATGTGACGGTTTTGGAAATGATGCATCAGTTTATCATGTATATCCTGGGGTAAGTCGTACAATCAGTGAGTAAAGAGAGGGTGGAGTGTTCGAGGGGGTGGGGTTGGGATGGGTTGGGGGGGGGGGGGGGGGCGGGGGGGACAGGAAGGGCTTTAGGTGCGAGGGGTTCGTTATACGTGTGGTGCTAGGTCTAGGCGATGGTGCGGGTAATGGGGAAGAAGGGGGCGTTCGAGGCGGGGGGGGGGGGGGGGAAACAGCGACATGGATGGCTCTCGAAAGATAATGAGGTGATATCCTGTGCGTGAAGTGTTTATTAACCTGGCGGATTTCGATATTTGGTGGGGCGTTTGAGTAAGGGAGAGCAAGGGGGGGGGGGGGGGGGGGGGGGGGGCGAGATTTTTTAGGAGGTTTAGGTCACAAATAATATTCAAATACACTTCGGCTGTGAGATCAAAGATATGTAGCGGCTTGTTATACGCGTGGTGCTAGGTCTAGGCGGTCGTGCAGGTGGTTGGAAAAGAGGGGGCGTTGGAGGGGGAGGGCGGTGGGGGGAAAATAATTGAAAACTACGTCATGGATGGTGAGAAAGATTTATGACGTGATATCAACTGCGTATAGGTGTTCATTACTCAGGCCGATTTCGATTGTGAGTGGGGCGTTTGGGCAAACTAGGCGGAAGGGGGGGGGAGTCGGGGGACGGGGGGGGGGGGGTGGGGGGTGGTGGGGGGGGGGGGCGGGGAGGGTTGGGTTTCTTTTATGAACAAGAGGGGTCAGGGGAGGGGGAGGGGAGGGGGGGGGGGGCGGGGGGCGGGACATTTCAATATGTGCGCGGAAACTACAAATCCTCAAAGGGGACAAACCTGACGAGTGAAGCAATGAGACATCCCTTTATATCATCTGGCTTGTAATGTTTACTATTCGAGAAGGTTTGATGTTAGATGCAGCATGCAACCCAGTGTTAAAGTGTAGTAAATAACGTGTTAAATCTTCATAATTTGTTGTTGTATGATACATGGATCGAAAGCTAGAATATTTTATTATGAAAAATGAAAATACATTTTATAGAATATTTGTAGTTACCATTATTTTCTGACATCGCTAATTATAAGAAAGAGATACGTATTATTGTCAAATACAACAGGCGAGGCGATGTGGTCATGCACTGTTTGTCACCATCATCATACAGTTACCATTATTTTCTGACATCGCTAATTATACGAAAGAGATACGTATATTGCTAAATACAGCATGCGAGGTGAGGTATGTGGCCATGTACTGTCTCCGCCATTGAGCATTAGAGGGAGGGATGCGAATCGTCAGTTTTTAAGGAACGCTTAGTATGCATGCGCTCAATTACGTTACCTCGTTAGTCATACTTGGTATACACGCGCTCAATGACGTTGCCTCGTTAGTCATACTTCGCTTGGCATAGGTTAGGAGGCGATCATGCAGACGGTATGTACGAAATACCCTACGTAATGAGTTGGTAAGGTTGTTTACCGCAATTTTAACACATCTGCCTGTGCTTCCTTTTCCAAATTATTTACCTTGTCGATGTGGGGCTCTGCGGTCGTCAATTTCAAGTCAGAGATACGTCCTACAAATACATCAGGCGAGGTGGGTATGTGATGTCATATATATGCGATGTCATCACTATTGATCGGGAGGGTGATTTTACTTCGTTAGGTATATGGTACTGTGTTTCGTAGAGGTCGTCTTAGGAGGGTATGCGATGGGCCGGCAGTGTGGTTTATCGCAATTTTATCAGGTCTGCCTGTGCTTCCTTTTCAACTTATTATTGTCTCAAATGTACGATTTCACGTCCATGAATTTTACCGTGCCGCTGTGGGGCTCTGAGGTCGCCAATTCTAAGACAGAGATACATCTTACAAATACAGCAGTTGAGGTGGGCATGCAACGTCATATATATGCGACGTCACTACTATTGAACGCGAGGGTGACTTTACTTCGTCAGGCATATATATGCTACTGCGTTTCGTAAAGGTTGTCTCACGTGGACATGCGATGTCAACACTATTGAGCGCGAGGGTGACTCTACTTCGTTAGGCACATTCTACTGCGTTTGGTATGGTAGATGGTTGTCAGGCAATCATGTAAGCGGATGGAGGCACGAAATACCCTGCGTAATAGGTTGGTCGTGTGGTTTACCGCAGTGTTAACATCCCTGTCTGTACTGAATTTTCACATTATTATTATAGACTATAGTGTACGCTTATACGTCCTGTTTTCCCCCCACTGTCGTCGAAGATGTTATAGTCCTGTAGATGTCGCGTCCATGTCTGGTGCTCTTGTTAGTGGTGTTCATGAAAACATGCCCTAACATGTAGTAGATGATCGCTGAGTGGTGTTCCTTTCCTTTACATCAAGCCAGGTGGTATATGCCAACGCAACCGCTTGCTTGAAAAACGACAAAGAAATTCCTCACACACCTGACACAGAGAAGACGCGGCCCGGAGATTGTTCAGTATACCGACGGTCAGGAACAGGTTATCGAGAAGCGCACTTGATTTTTACTACCGCTCCTCACTCCACCTAAGACACTACGGGCATGCGTTGGACCCAGTTCGCTGATGCCCAAAACCAATTTCAAAGGAGGTGATGTGGTGGGCGAATGCAATAATAATGTGAAAAGGAGGTACAGACAGATATATATATATATATGTTAAAATTGCGGTAAACCGCACTACCAACTTATTACGTAAGGTATTCCGTACATACCGTCTGCATGATCGCCTCCCAACCTATGCCAAGCGAAGTATGACTAACGAAGTAACGTAATTGAGCGCGTGTGGACTAAGCGTTGCTTTGAAAACAATAACGATTCTCATTTCTCCGTTTCGTTCTCAATACCGGCGACATTGCATGATCACATCACCTCGCCTGTTGTATTTGGCAATATGTATCTCTTTCTTATAATTAGTGATGCTAGAAAATAATGATGTCTACATGATTGTACCTATCGATTGAAATATTCTCTCTTTCGATCCATGTACAATAACAAATTATGAAGCTTTTAACACGTTGTTTACTACACCTAAGAACCGGGTTGCATACTACATGTAACATCAAACCTTCTAGAATAATAAACATTACCAGGCGGGTGATATGAAGGGGTGTCTTCTTGCTGCAACCATCACATTCGTCCCCTTTAAGGGTTTATAGTTTCCGCTTACCTATTGAAATGCTCAACCCCTCCCCCCCCCCCCCCCCCCCGATCCCTCTGGTTCAAACGCCCTACCTGAAATCAAAATCTACCAGAGTAGTAAACACCACCAGCCAGCTGATACCATCTCATTATCCCTCTCGCCATCCATGCCGCAGCTCCAACTCATCTCCGCCCTCCGCCCCCCCCCCCCCCCCTTTTGTTCCCCGCCCAGTTCGTTCAAATGCCCCACTTGAAATCGAAATCGGCCAGAGTAATAAACACTTCTAAGCAATTGATATCACGCCATTATCTTTCTAGCCATCCATGACGTAGCTTTCATTCATTCCCCCCCCCCCCCCTCCAACGCCCCCTCCTTCCCCACACCCCGCACGATCTCCTAGACCCAGCACCGCGCGTATAGCAATCCCCTACATATGTGATTAATACGCGCGATCGGAGGATCACACACAATATTACGAAGATCAGTGTCGACCAAATCCTTGATCTCATAGCTGGGGTGTATTTTAATATCATATGTGACCTAAACCTTTTCAACCCCCCCCCCTTTATTTTTTTTTCCTCGCTTTCTCTTGCTTAAACGCCCCACCTAATATCGAAATCCGCCAGAGTAATAAACACTTCCACCCCCTGGATATCGCCTCATTATCGTTTTAGAGCCGTCCATGCCGCTGCTTCAATTCCCACCCACCCCCGCCCCCCACACGCTCTCCTTCCCCACCACCCACACCATCGCCTAGACCTAGCACCACGCGTATAGCAAACCCCTACATCTATGCGACCTAAAGCCCTTCCCCCCCGCCCCCCTTTCCCGCCGCCACATTCCCCCCCCCTCCCCCACAAGATAGATTTATAGTTTCCACGCACAAATTGACCTGCCCCACCAGTCCCCTCCCCCCCTTCCCCCCCTCCCGCCCCCTTTTGATCAAAATCAGCCCCCCACGTCTTACTAAACTCCGCCCTCCCCTCACCGGTTATTCGACTTACAGCGTTCACTTGATAAACTGACGCATTTCCTTCCACAGCTGTCAGATTTTGTCCCCCTCAGAAACGGGTTTCAAAGTTTCCGCGCACAGACTGACCAAAATCACCCTGTTGACCCTGATAGCTACACTAAGTGACTGTAGTTGCAAGGGGAGTCGCCGACCTATATTCTTAATGAGGACACACAACCCGTAATACGCGCGATCGGAGTATCATACACAGCTTGCAAAGATGAGTTTCAACAAAATATTCGATCTCACAGCTGGAGTGTATTTCAATTTTTATAATATGGACTCTACAGTCCATTAGTATCTGCTTGATTCATACTCACTATCTTGATTACACTAGACTAAGTATCTTAAGCTAGATGTAGTGAAAAACAATATGGGGGGAATCTCGGGTTGTTGCTTCTCGTCGGTATGTTGTATATTCAAGTTGTTCCTAACTTCACACCATAAGTATCGGGGAAAATCGCAGGGGATTCTGCAAGGAGCTTTACTATAGCACGGGCTTTCGGTTAGTCCAACTACCCGTAGAGTACATATGTCCGAGGTGTGGGCATTGTGCCGTATTGATCAGGTGACGGCCAGCCCCACCTTGATCACTCCCTACAATTCCTTTCCGCTTATTACACCTCCTGTTGCATGTTTAGCCACATAAGTGCCACTTTCGCACTATCTTCTTTCTTCTTCTTCACATATGATCTTAACAGACACTATGGTGCCACCTCTGCAACTCTAAGCACTGAGACAGGGCCTCAAGACGTGTCAATGTTTCAGTGAGCGATAGGGTGTCCACAGAACCGAGTAGTTCATGGAAAGCACTACAACGTTGATTTCATACAAGTTAGCTGCTTGGAATCCAGCTGTACTGCGGCTGCTTTCGCGGGATCCGATGGAGCTGTTCCTGGCGGCTGTCCTAGGCCGTTCTGCTGTGTGTAGCTGCGGGGATCACCACCCGCATTCAACTGACTCTCGTGATCTCCGTTGATCTGGCGACACTCGCGAATGATATTCGTGAGAACCACGCGCATTATCACATGGAGCTCCAGACCAGGTGAGCATCCGTTTCGTAGAAAAGGCGCTGCAGTCTAGTATCAATGATGGGGATTGCTGTGGATGTGCGCGTTGACCGCTCCTGCACATGAACACTTAGTCGGTATACTCGTAGATTCAGGCTCGAACGTCTGGACAGAGGTTTGTCGTCGTGCGGGCGATGCCTTCTTGTAAGCTTCAGATCGCACAATGGGTCAACAAACATCGAGGCTCTCTAACGAGAAGGAGGAGGGGCGCGATCCTCGTATGCTCGTACAAGATTGCATAGAAACATACATGTTTCACAATACCTCCTTAGGTGACTGTAATCCCAACATCACTTGTAGCCGTCGTGCTAGTGGGCTCAAACCAACATAATATATTGCGCAATGGACGTCCTCAGGTTCTACGCGCGCTTGGCCAGGATGGTGGGTTGCATTGGAGCCCTGGCGTTCTACGAGATAATTCAGCAATGGTGGTACTGTGTGCAGCAGCAGATGGGGACAACATGGAGTATTGCCGTGAGGCATAGGTGTTTGAATGAGTAATTATCGTACCGTTCGCTGTAAATGGAAGCAAGCAAGGCCGTGCTAGACAGCAGTCAGGTACAAACCTGGTGGATTTTCGGTATCTGTTCTGATGCTTCGAATGACACACGGCTTGAACCAAAGAGTAGGCGCAGTAAAGCACGGAGCACGGCACAACACACGCCATGGCACCGCACAGTACGGCACCGCACCGCAGGGCACGGCAAGGCACGGCACCGGACGGTACTGCGCTGCGGAGCTAGTTTTGCGGTGTGCGCTGAGCTGATGATGAGTCAAGGTAAGCCCCGCTGGGACCTGGGATGACGAAACTTCATGCAAATAAAAAAACCAAAAGAGAAGACGGACGTTCCGCAAGTGATGGAAGGAGGCGGTGTTCAAGTGGAGGGCGTACCTACCGAGCCCGCTCAGGAGCGAGCCCGCCCAGGAAAAATTCGAAAATCTGTAGATGCATGGTAGGGACGTACGAGCGCTCCGTTTTAGAGAATATTTTAATCGGGCCCCCCCGCCGACATTTCTACCACACAAATTTGCTCCTCGCAGTTTTCACTTCGAAAAATGAGTGTTTTCTGGAAAGCTCGCTCACCCACAATGAACTCGAGTGACGCTCTCCCAGGTTATCACCTCGACCGTGCCTCTACGACTTATAGGAGCTCTTTACGCAGCTATAATTTGCCCTCGTTTCGGGCAGTACAACCCAGCCAACACCGAGTGTCGACCGATTTGTCAGCTACTCTTGTTGCCGGTGTAGCTCCATGCCAAGCATGCTTTGAGTCATGGTATTCCTCTTCACCCACCGATTTGTCCTGCTGTCGTTCTTCCCCATCTTTGGGTAGCCAAAATACGTCCATACACCTAAATCCCGTTCGTCGTGCCTTTTTACAAGAGTGGAAGACGATTTTGTCGATTATCATGAGATGGGTCGAGTCATGTATACAACGAAGATTTGGTGTGATGGTGTGATGGTATGAATGCTGTCACAGGGGATGAGTTTTCAGAAAATAAGCCACAGCCTCTCGTTCGACTAGTGCCTCTGCCCCGCGCCACACCCGCTCATCATACCACCCTCCGCCCAGCACAAGTTATGCCTCTCCCTTCACGATTTTCTCTTGAACCCCTCTCGACCGCCGCTGCAAACTCACCGGTAGTCCATGGGGATGAGACCCTCCCGCCACCTTCCCTTCGCGGGCGTCCCCCTCCCCCCCCCCGCCATCATCCCGATCACAATGCTCCTGCCACAATTTGGCCATCTCCCGCTGTGGACTACTGCTTGCATGCGACTGTACCAGAAAGCGGCCTCGCCAAAGCGTGACCACCCGAGGATTGGTCTGTTGCGTCAACACCACCAGGACGCCGTTTCGTTGCGTTTTGACTCCCTGCAAGCAGCTTCATTACGATGAGAACGGCCCAAGGTTTCTCTGTCGTACCAAGACCACCAAGATGTTGCCGTGTTCCGTTTTTTCCCCCAGGAGGACACTTTTTTTTTTCACACTTCTACTTCCCAGCTTCTGGACAGGCCGTGGTCACAGGTGTCGTCCCTTCTCCCCCCCGGTTCTTGCCTTCAATTTTTATCGCGCATAGGGTTCAGCAATCCCACTGCTCGTCGATTTTTTCATCAAGTTTTGCGAACTCACGCTCTCGCGCTTTCCGCAAGTCAACTTGTGCGCAAGAAAAAGTCCCGACGAATTTATCCGAGTATGCACTCGGTGGGGTTCGAACCCACGAAACTGATCTATACCAGGCTCGAGGATAACCTGATACGCCACCGGGGCGACCGGATACACTATACCATAGCGGACCAAGGCGAGGAGGATTTTCCGACACCTGGGGTGCCTGCTTCAGAGGACAACACTCCATCGTACCTCTTGCTCTGTTACCCACCTTCTCCGATTCCTCCTACTCCTCGAGCTCTCCGCCACATAGCCCGCTCATCGCATATCCCGTACCGTAAATGTCCATAACTCCCGAGTCCCTTTCCTTACGCGGAACCTCTCCCCACCCCCTTCGGTCGTGGTTCTTCCCTCTGCCCGCTCCCAGCCTGCTTGCCCTCGCCCCAGACCTTCCTCGTAGCCCGTTAGTATGTATGTCTAACACAAAAACAATGATGCGTTGTTGCTTGGTTATGATTTTTTGGGTGACGGCGACGGCGATGATCGGGGCCGAGTCGCTCCAAACCGGATCTGAGGCACGTAAAAAGACAAGAAACCACGAGCCCGGGGCCACGACACCTGCCTCCTCCGGCGCTCCTTCCGCACCTGCTCGCCTGCCCCGATCCATCGTCGCTTGCAACGCCTCGCCCGCCCCTTTCACCGATTTCTGCACACAGAACTGGGTTCAACGCGACCGTCAACTCTTCCCTGTACGGAAGTAGAAGCAGCCCAAGCCATTGTTGCTCGCCTGGAGAAAAAGAAGCATGTGGCGGCGGAGTCGTTCCGCACGGCGCAGACATCTCTGCCAGGTTCTGGACAGAACCGTCTACGAGCTACGCGCTCTATTAGACGTAGCCCTTCAGCAACAAACCGCATGCTATGCGTCTCAATCTCGGCTTCCCCCAGCAGCTGCGTCCATACCCAGAAAACCGCGGCCACGCCAGCTTCCGTATACCTTTCAGACAAGCGACCTCTCGTTTTGGCAGACTCCTCTGAGCCTGTTTGCTAGAGGGCATGGCGTCCCTGACATCCACCGCCGCTTGACAACACGAGTTGCTGCAGACCTGGCGGCTAACGTTCATGCGGCCGACGACCATACTGTGAGATACGCCATAGAGTACGTGGCAGCTTTATCGCAACACCGCCGAATATTTATTGATTGACGGAATATATTCAAATTCGTACGCCAACGCCAAGTGACGCACTCTGTAGTCTATACCATTTTTGCAGCAGGAAGGGGTATACGGAAGGCATTTACTCAGCGGCAGCAGCAGCGGTAGAGAAGCGTCACTGGGACTCGCATGCAGAGCAACCCCTCTGGACTCAATAAGCAGTGGTTAAAATACGAAGGCCGGCAACTAAAAAGGGTGCCCCCCCCCCCCCCCCCCCCCCCCCCCGACTACCACCGTAGGCTTGGTATGGAGTGTTCGTACTGCGGGTTAGTGTGTTCGTGTGTTGGCGGCTTAAATCGCAACCAGAGACATGGTTACACAATGGGGCTTAACAGGTTCCCACTGAGCAGCAATCGGACCGGCAGGTGCCCCATGTTTTCCTGAGACTTTACTGTTTCTTTGAATCTCTTTTTGGGGTAAAACAGTCGGCCGTTCGACGCGCAGTCCCCAGACGATTTCAGAGTATAATTTCTCCATTTTACTTTCCATTCATTTCTGAGTCCGTGTATTAAGGACATGTTTTCAGTCTAAATCTAAGACGATACAGCTGGCGAGACGTCACGCATGCAAGTCGCATCCCACCCTCCATGCCGTTGTACAACATCACAGGAATTCATCGCTTTCGCGGCGATAACATAGTATCAGCCTTGCTCTCAAAGCTCGAGCTCCAGTCGTAGGGGACGACGCGCCCTACCCTCAGTTCGACGTTTGGCACCAGCTGCGTGGGGGAAAGCGACGTAACACCACGACATGGGCTTGAAGACGAGGCCTGTAGCAGCTCTCTGCTACTGCTGTGGACGTCGCCCCCTAGTGTCAGCTCGAGCCCCCGTAGGAGTCGACTACGTGTACCCTCCGAAACATACTCCGATGCCTTGTACAGATTCCAGATGATACGAGTCTCAAATCTGTCAGGTTACAGCACGTTCACCCGTTGACAAACTGCGATTTTGCCTGAAGTTGCCTTGATTTCGTATGAATCGATCAAGAGACCGGAAACGTTTGGCGCACCAGCTGCAAAAGGAAGAGCGAGACAAAACGATGACATGGACGTGAAGACATGGCCTGCGCCTTACGCACATCCCGAACTTCCGTCGTAGTGGCCGACACGTTTCCCTCCTACGATACCGCGCAATATGTTGTACATTTTGAATGTTATGGGTAAATAATATATCAGGATATACCACGTTCACCCCGTCCTTGACAGATGGAAAAATTACCGGAGTTTTTGCGTTGTAGATTTTAAATGCTATGGGTATGAAATATTTCAGTTGGATATAGCACGTTCATCCCTTCCTTGACAGATAGAAAAAATAACCTGAGGTTTTGCGTTGCCTTCGTATGAATCAAGCAAAGAACCAGAGTTGTTTTGCATTGTCAGCTGCAAGGTGAAAGGTGAGGCACACGCACGGCATGCAATTGAACGCGTGGCCTGAAGCTCTCGGCTGCTGCGGCGGGCGATGCGCCCAACTAGCAGGTCGAGCTCCCCCACCCTAGTGGACGACGCGCATCCTTCTTAAGACACGGCGATGCATTGTTGTTGAAGATACTACGAGCAACGAGTATCCGTGGGATGAATGTTGGCCGAGTCGATTCAACGTTTGGTCCTGCTCATATTAATCCCGCCGTGGTTTTGGTGTCGGCGCGGTGGTGTGTGCTGTGCTCTTGTAGAGTCACCCTGTCTCTACGATACTGACAAGGCAATGGCTCCAAAGCGCACGGAATGTTTCCCTCCGCGCACAGTAGAGTGAAAATCGATGGGACGCTAACTGCCTTGGGTTTAGAGTGAACCAATCGGATGTGTACCCCGGTGATGCTGAAAACCGGCGGGACATAAGACTACTTTACAACTGAAGTGTCTTAAATGGCAATTCCACTGGGGACTAACCCTCTCGGGAAAACAAGGTGGTCATTTGACGATCCAAAGTTTCAGCTTTTGCCCACTCTCCATACGGGTTATATTGTACCAGTGCCCAGAATGAGTATGGATCGAAATCACCCTTGGACTTTATTTTGTTGACCCTGGCAGCATCAAGGGGAGTCTTTGACCTATAGCTTCAAGGAGAATAATACGCCTGTGACAGCGCGATAACAGCGTTAGCTTGATCGATAACCTTACCGAAGAGTATCGTGACACATCGGGCGAGTTCCCATGCCAGCGGAATCATTTCCCGGGGGCGTCGCTCTCCGATCGCATAACGCCGGGTCACGCCGAGTTTGTGCCGTCGGAGGTCGCGGCGCTAGTCAAACGAAGATGCCCGGCGCGAGAGGCCGACGTCAAATGCCCGACCCGCGCGGCGCGACTATGACTGATTGGTGCTGCCACTTTCCTTCGAATCTTAGCAGTCACGGCCTGTCATCGACGCCAGAGCACTTAACGAGTCCCGCGGCCACGTTCCCTTTAGGATGAACCCGGTGGTCGGGGTGGCGGAAGTCACGAACGAGGGGATCTACATACGTACTCTGAACAGCCGGTCCGGTTTCCACAATCTGAGTCTGCAGCCGGAGAGCTAGCTACTTTTTCGGGTATCATACGAAAACACTGACTACGTGTATACTACCGTTTCGTTCCTGTGAAAGGACAGCCCCGCATGTTACCACTCCCTCAGCGAGGCAAAAGCGACGTATACCCGCGTTCACGCCGTACTCCCCCCCTCGCCTACATCGCACAACACACAGAAGTGGTCTCATAGTAGTACGTATACTCGGCTACTCCCCGGCCGGGGTGGTGCTCTGGTCTGAGGCTTTCCCAAAACATGCCAGAGCCCATGAGGGGGTGTGTGGCGTCGACCTTACTCGTGCGCTGAACTGCCGCTCGGGTATGGCCGGGCCGGCGGTGACAGCCAGCGACAAGGCAAAAAAGTTCCTCGTGGAATGTTTTAACGCAGCAGCCTTGCCAGCGGACGCAGTGTCGCATAACCGCCGCGGAAAGCGTGGGGTTCGTATCGAACAGAGAAGAGAGGATCGAACCCACGTGGGTAAGAACCAAAGTCGGGTGAAGGAGATGGCGTGTCAGGACTGCTGCCCCGTTCACGTTGGCACTTGGGCAAGAAGTGGACTGGGCGAAGGGAGACGAAAAGGGGGAAATACTCTGTCTGGGAAAAAAGGAGGGTGAAAAAGAGGAAATCGGATGCTCGGAAGAATAGGAGGAGACGCAGGAGGATTGGAAAAACTGCTCAGAAAATTCGCACAGATGCAAGGGCTAGGTCGAGAGCAGGGAAACTCGTCGTGGGTACGTGCAACGTTCGCACACTTGCTTTCAAGGGCACGAACGGCATAGGTCACGCCGAGGTGATAGTGAAGACTTGTGAGGACGCAGGTTGTGATACCATAGGGTTGCAGAAGGTGAGGCGCAATGCACAAAGTGCTTATACGGCGGCGGGGTATGTTGTGGTTTGCTCAGGAACAGACGGACGAAAGCACGAAAAGAAGGGGACAGGGTAGGCTTAGCTGTTGGAGAGTCTATCGTGGCAGGAATGGATAAGGGCGAAGTCGCGGTTGAGTGCGTCAGTGCTAGATTGATGAAGGTTCGCATCCGACTCAAAGGGAAATGTAACGGTGGGTCTTTCATTGTAGGCTATGCTCCCACGCTCGACAAGAACACCACCAGCGAAAATGATTATGTTTGGAGTTCACTTGACGAGATGGTCATGGGGGTACCCAGTAGGGACCACTTTTTTGTCTTGATGGACGCAAATGCTCGCACAGGCATGAGAGGGATCGGGTGGACCGACAGCAAGGTATTGGGTGCATACGGACGTGACGAGCTGACCGACAACGGAGAGCGACTATTGGTTCACGCAACCGATGACAAACTCGCCCTCCTCAACACGTACTATGCTACACCTGCTCGTGGTATATCGTACACGTTTCAGAGTCCCAACCGAGGAAAGGCCCACAATAGGCTTGACCACATACTGACACGTCAATTGGATGGACGATTGGTACGTAATGTCACTGTGCGGACCCCACCCAGGGAGAACACTGAGTCGGACCACAACCTCGTAATCGGAATATTTTGCCTTTTGGGCCGCATCGCACCAAATCTCCCAAAGGGAGTCATGAAAAAAACAGCGAGCTATTGATCTACCAATAATAATGGCGGACCCGCAACTCCGGATGAATGTCCAAAACGCGATAGCAGCCAAGCTTGCCTCTCCGACACCCGGTACTAATGCCGGAAGCGTTGATGACATGATCGCATTACTGACCGAGACGCTACTACTGTCGAATGCGGCCGACATAGTGCCCCCTATTCATCGCAAGTAAGTACCGAGGGGCTGGTGTGCGAAAGAGGAGACGAAAGCGGAGTTGAACGCACGATGGCAGGATAGGGAAGACGCCAGAAAACGGGTCCGTTCTGCTCCAAACGATCGTGGTCTACGGCGAGCCTTGAAGACGACCCCCAAACAGCTGAAACTCACGCGGGCGGAAGCTGTACAGAGGTTCTTCGAAGATTGCGTTAGCCAACTCGAAGGGCGTATCGGAGAAGGTGATCAATTTGTCTTCTACCAACACCTCAAGGGGATGGATGTGGAAGGGAAGAGGACGTTTACCTCGCAGTATATCAAAGACGAGGAAGGTCTATTACTGTGGGATAATGCCCTCATCCGAGAACGGTGGGTGAGGTGGTTTCACAATCTGCTTAACGCCAAGTCGCCGACCCTGGATCCGAGCATTGTGGACGAGCTTAAGCAGGGGCCCCGGTGCAGATCACTGGACGATGTCCCGTCTAGGTACGAATTAGAAGAGGCGGTCCGTGCGTTGGCGAACCGAAAGGCGGTAGGCCCCGATTGTCTCCTGGCCGAGCTCTTGAAGGTTTTGGCCGACGAAGGAGAATTCAACACTCTCGGAAAGTTCCACGATATCATCGTCGCCGTGTGGAGGGGAGGTAGCGTGCCGTAACAATGGAAAGATGCTACCATTAAGGTGCTCCACAAGGAGAAAGATCGGACTGAGTGTGGCAATTATCGTGGCATCTCCCTCGTGGCTCACGCCGGTAAAGTACTCCTCAAAGTCATCGCGGGTCGCCTGAGTGACTATTGCGAACGCGAAAACATTCTGCCGGAGGAACAGTGTGGGTTCAGACCCCAACGCTCGACGGTTGACATGATGTTCGTAGTACGACGACTGCAGGAACTGGCACTGGCGCGGAAGAGGGACGCCCCCTTGTACTTGTGCATTATCGACCTCACCAAAGCATATGACTCCGTCGACCGAACTCTTCTGTGGGATATCCTTGCTCGTTTTGGCGTGCCACTGAGAATGCTCGCCGTCATCCGCCAATTCCACGACGGCATGCAAGAAAGCATGCGTGCGGTTCGAAGATGGATAGAGCGCTCGGACAAGTTCGACGTGGGGCAAGGTCTCAGGCAAGGGTGCGTGCTCGCGCCACTGCTGTTCAACATGTTTTTCACGGCGGTACTGCGTGTGGCCGAGAAACGCTTCCTCGCGGATGCAGCCATCACGGACAATATGGTGCAGCTCCAACGAAAGGAGAAAGGCGAGAAAAAGGGCAATTTTCGCACAGGCAATGTCAACGGGCGGAGGGGGAAGGAGGGGGAGGAGGTGCAGAGATTGTGGAGTATGCTGTACGCGGACCATGCGGGCATCGTATCGCGATCATCAGAAGGGCTGGAGTGGATGATGACGGTGATCATGACTGCGTGCTCGTCGTTCGGGCTTACAGTCTCCGAGGCAAAAACAGAGATAATGTGCCTGGAAACCAACGGCGGGAGGAAGGTGTTCTTCACAATCAATGCAGCCGGCCAGGTATACAAACTAACAATCGAGTTTGTGTACTTGGCACCGCAGACAGAGACATTAGCATTGAAATAACGCGGCATCTTCAGAGGGCCTGGGCGTGCTTCCAGCGGTACAAGATGGAAATCTATGATCGCGTGGGTGTGCGCTTACGGTTAAAGGTGCGGTTGCTGAAACCTGAGGTGGTCGAAACACTGCTGTACGGTTGCATGACGTGGAGCCCGAAGAAGCCTGACATGACAGGCTACGACGGGTTTACCACTCCATGCTCCTCCGATGCCTCCGACGGTGGAAACGGAAGCACGACGACCACACCTTATCGTACATCGACGCGATTGCCAAGACAGCTTCCGAGAGAATAGAGGCGATGGTGCGCAAAGGGAGCATATTGTTTGCGGGATTCGTAGCACGTATGGGGAGGAGCGTCTGCCGCAGAGGATGATGTTTGGGGAGCTTGTTGGGGGTAAGGGCTACTCAGGGGGGCAAGAGAAGGACTGGATGGCTCATCTGAAGGTGGATACGTCGGTCTTTGGAATGAAATTCGAAGGGTGGCACAAGGCTGCTGAGAGGGCGGGCAGATGGTTTCGACGATTAGAGAGGAGGGAGCCGAGTTGTTCATGCGGAATTGGCACGAAAATAAGAGAGACGCAAAGCCGCAGAGTGACGCGCAAAGGCTGCGGCAGCGCCATCCACCGTCAGAATCTCTAAGCGGCCGGGGTGAGGGGGGAGGGGGGAGGGGGGGAAAGGGGGGGGGGGAGGGGAATGGGGGGCGCCATGCCCAAGAGACTAAAGTCTGGGTCTGGCCATCAACGTCTTGAAACATGTGGGATTTCCAATGGCCGTCATTAGATAGCGTAAGACCGCCCTGACTTCGTCGCCATGTTGCGTTCTCTCCCCAGTGCCATCGAGGATGCCCTTGATACCCTCTATGAGCCTAATACCGTCTTTAGTCAGTTCCTAGAGTCTGCTAGTATGGCATTTTTTCTATATTTTCCTTTCCTTGCCTCCCCTTCTTGTCTTTTCTCTTCTTGCTTTTCGTGTCGTTTCTCTTTCGTTTTTCGCTTCCTTGTCTTGTCTTTCCTTTTCTTCATCCTCTTTTGTGTTTTGTTTGTTTCTTCTTTCCAATTGACCTTCGTCTGTAGTGCGTATGCGTAGTGATAGGTACTACGTGCAACGAGCAGTAAACCCCATTCACGCTTGGAGCTCAAAAAATGGTGCAGCCTGTCGGCAACGGCCGAGACCGGCCCGTGGTATACACCGGGCCGCTACCCTCACAGGCTAACGTCGCCGCTTCCGACAAGTCGTCAAATTAGTGGGGTGAAATTACGTCGAAGCCAGGGGACGCCTTCTCCGCGGGTGGGGGGTTTCCTCACAATTGGTCACCTCGGGGAATCAACGAAAAACATATGGGGTGCGCTGCTCGAAGTGCTGACGGAGTGCGGCTGTGCGCACCCGGGACAAGTCTACCCCGCTCAGGTGGTGCTGGGCGTAGACAACCGTTTCGTGGTGGACACCTTTAAAATACCGATTCCGTTAGACCAATCACCCACAGACGCCTGGTGAAGCTCCTCGAGCTGCAAGTAGACCAGAGTTTCTGGCTCTCCATGAGCCGGGTACCGACGGATAACCAATCAGCGGACGCAATCACTTTATGAAGAAGGCCTGAAGACCATCCGTTTTAGGCCGGCAGTGTTTCAGTGCCTACGAGTTTTTTTCGGGGACTTTAACATCGACCGTATGGCGTCTTCCGAGTAGCCCCCGGAAGATTCCGCGACGAGATCAGGCGAAAAGTGGCGGCTGGCGTTCATATCGCGTTCTTTTCCCGGTACTACTGCGAAGGGTCGGCAGCGGTGGAGTTTATTGGCCAAAATGTGTCCGTTACACCGGGAGGGAACACACCGGCGTTCGGATTGGGTTTTCCAACCCCGGTCATGGTGCGGAACGTCGTGTACAAATTGGCCGAGTGTCGAGCACACGCCGTGCTTGTTCTCCCGGTCATGCGTGAGTACTGGTTGCCGTAGATCAGCCTCGTGACCGTGCAGGGGATCGCGCTGCCAAAGGCATGGAGTTTCGAATTTCTCCACCATTAGGATGGCGTACGCGACTCACTACGTTTAACGTGCGCCACGTCATGCCCGCGGTCGAAGAAGACTTCATAAGCGGGAACAGTGGGTGACAGGGCGACCCCCCACCGACGTGGCGCTAGCAACACGTGCAAAGAGTGTTGGACACGCTACCTTTCTGGGCGACGCGGGCGTATGATTTGATTCCATGCGTGCTCTGCGCAGAGTACCAGTGAATTAACTTAGGATGATACACGTACTTTCATGTTCGATGTAGCTTGGCCCAGCGAAAAATATAGTAGAAACATACGGTGGGTACGTCGGGTTGTCCGATAGTTACCGCGGGATATTGTAGTATGGGAAGGATACGTGGAATATTCATCCCGACCCCCGTGAAACGCTGAAAACAGCCCTAGGAACCTGCTGGTGTTAGTATCGTGGAATATCGGGATTTCGGAAGAGTACCCCATGATACATGGGGCCGAGCACGTAGGCTTCGGATACCGGCGTCTACTCACCCACTCCATCTCTCCCCCTGATCAGCATCTGGGACGAGTTAACAAAGACATCCATCTACCATCCTCTTCACACTGTATGTTGCTGTGAAGCTTGCACCCTGAGACTGCGGTGCTGGAAGCACATCATTCTGCACATGACCGATATATTTCAACATGTAAAGTCTACACATTTTTAATCGGCATAGTTTCTGGAAGCGTGGTCGAACGAGAGCACGTTGACCAACAAGCAAAGAAGACGGGAATGCTGAGTTCACTGGTGTTCAGGCAAGGCTAACTGGGGGAACAGATGATCAACGGCCGTGCCCAAGGAGAGGGCCAATCCAGCCGTTGAATCGAACAGCAAGTTTGGAGTCCGAACCGGTGGGAACTTGCCCGCCCCTGGTGTTGTAGGCGTAGTCGAGGCTAGTAGAAACAAGGAGTTCATAGACAGTGTGAATGTTGGACCCCGAGAATTTCGTAGTATTGAGCAGGCAACCCCAAATTCTGCGGTACGCCGTAAAATTTCCAGTGTGGAGTAAGTTTTGAGGCGTTTGTATCAATGCGTGGATGCTTTAGTGCTCTACCCACAGACATTGAGGTAGATGCAGGTGGTATCACGAAGGAGACCCAGTATTTTGTCTCTTAAGGTTGGACTCATGCCCACATCAGGAGCGCACGAGTCGCGTGGATATGTTTAACAGAAAGCATGACTGACACGGACCTGCTCGTGTTTGCAAAGCAGTCTCCGGGCGATCCTTGAAAAATGTTTCGCGATTAGTTTACGTCGAGATCATTTGCTACGCGAGTCAAATGGTCGGATGCCTATGACGCTGTAAAGATGGAAAAGGAAGGAGAGCCCATCAAATTATTTAGCCGGGTAGACACGATTGCTAGTACACTTGCTTCCCTTGGTGTGCCTATATCGGAGGGCGACGTAAACCGAAAATTTGTACGGGTTTTGACGCATGAATATGAAATTGAGCAACGCACGCCCCTATATCGAGATGAGCTAACGCGACCAGAGATCGATAATATAGTTCGACAGAGGTACCTGATACGTTCCGTATCAAAGGGGAAGAATGTAGGACATGACCACGGTTTTCGAGTTGAGTCGCCCGAGGTGGTCGCGGGGGAGGTCGTGGGGGTAGCCGTGGTGGTGGTTATGGATCCAACCATAACAAAGGTAGGTCGCGGAACAAGGGATCGGCGAGTGGCAGAACTAGCAGGTAGTAATAGTGGCAACAATCCCCCCGCCCACAAGGTAACAATCCCTCGAACAGAGTACGATAAGGCAAAGGGCAAGTGTATCCGTTGCTTGCAACCCGGGCACATGTAGTACCAGTGCAAAGTTCGACTCACCCCGGCTCCGGAGAGGACGTCTGACAAGCGTTCATAGGAGCACAACAACAGCGGTGAGACTGTGTGCTGTCTTGCGAATGCTACACTTAGTGATAGTGATGAATCATGTTTGCTGTGGAATGTAGGGATAGCTTGACGGAGAGTTTCGCAGATAAATGGATGACAGACAGTGGCACATTGTCCCACATAACTCATTCAGCTGACCAGTTGAGTAACGTACGACTGTGCAACGGCGAGGTTAGGATCGGCGCCAACCACCCGATCTACGTTGTGGGTTATGGAACGGTCACCGCATTCTTCCCCGGAGGTCTGACTGTTCAACTGTTTGATGTGGGTTACGTGCCGGATTTGGCGTTCAATTAGATTTGGCTGATGGCCGCAAGCATGGAGTAGGTTTCATGACTAAGGAGGGAGGCCTGTGCATTTCTCTTTTCAATGGGAGGTTGAGGTTCAACGGTGATGGATCCAGTTGCTTAACCTTCTCGTACAGAATAGAGCTAGCCAACGGCTATGTGCCGTTTCCCCTCTTGATCTCTGACTCCACTGAGAACCGTGCCAAAATTGCGATTCTCCACAGGCGCTTCCCGTGCTTGTCCCAGGCAGTGCCGTTTGTGCTGACACTGCTATGGACACCAACGTGTTACATTGCGTTCATGGTCACTCTAACGAACCTCTGTTGAGAGAGACTTCGAAATCACCCGATGTGGAACTTTTAGGAACTCCAAGACCCTGCACTGGCTGTTCTATTGCGAAAGGTTACGGCAAGCCTATCCTCAGCAGTACTAAGTCTCGTGCTTCAGAGAAATTGGGACGTAGTATCTTCGTTGACGTTAGTGACCCTATGGAAACCCCTCCTCTGTTAAGTAAGAGATATATCATGCTAGTTAAATATGGTTTCTCTCGCTCCGCGTGGGTATACATACTGAAGCAAAAATCGGAAGCAGCAGACGTGTTTAGGAAGTGTTTGGCTGATGTACGCGCTGACGGTGTCCTTTCGAAGGTTGGGATTGTAAGGTCTGACAACGGGGGATGCTTCTATGGTGGGCGTTTAGAGAGGTGTGCAGACAGTATTGAATCAAGCAGGATTTTACGAACGCCAACAGCACAAAATAGAATGGTGTGTAGAGAGAGCGCTAGGCATCATTAAGAACGCAGCACTTGATCCGTGCATCCAGGCTTCTATAATCTTCCCGCTTGTTCAACTACCGCCAACTGAGTCCCTGTGGGCGGAAGCGGTGCATTGGTCTTGTGACGACCTGAACCTAACCGTAACCACTGCCAACCCCGGCAATAAGTCTCCGCATGAGCTGTGGCACGGTGCTGCCGCTCCTACCTCTCCACACCCGTTCTTTCACCCTGGGTACTGCCGATGGAACCGCCCGTCCAAGTCCTCACCCCGGGCCGAGAGCTGGTTTTACCTCGGGCCGGGCATCGACCACCCAAGTGACTTTTTGCGGGTGCTCACGCGGGCGAACACAGTGGTGAAGACTCGATATGTGACGTGGGAGGCGACGCTTTATATGGAAGCGCCTTCACCCCAGCTGCCGGTAATTCCGGAGCAGGGAAATACACAAGGTATAGAGGACGCGCCAGAGCTGGAAGGAACGGAGGATTTTCTCCGATCCGACGACTCCACTGCCGATATTGGAGAGGAGAATTTATCACAAACTGGTGCCTCCAATGACCCAAACTAGTGACGATTTTCGAGCCGAAGATGTAGAGCCGACCCATACATTAACGGCCAGCAGCGAATCGTCCAACAGCGATTCTTCCTCTCAGGCTGGGCGTGACGTGTCAGCCCCGAACAGTGGAGCCCTGAGCGAAACGTCAACCTCTGACGGTGAAGCTCTGGGCGACGCGCCATCCCCTTAAAGTGGAGCACAGACCCCGACGGCGGTCCGGACTGCTGCACGCCATCTTGAAGCACAAATGTCAGGACCGGGCAATTGTGACGGGATTTGAGAGTGTCGTACGAGGGCGCAGACCAGGGTGTTCAACCAGGAAGCGGTGGCGGGGCTGATCAGGGGGATCGGGCCCTGTGAAGGAGGCCGCGTTTTACAGGCTATATTAGCTAAGACTAAGACGGCGCGCGAGAAGACGAAGTTTATGGGTTGCGTTGCCAAAGAGGCGGAACCCCCGCGTTCGTTAAAACATTCGGACGTTTGGATGGACGCGATGAGATCCGAGTTTGATGGTCTCGAAGTTGCTGGAACATTTGTAGAGGCTTCTGAACTTCCCGCCGATGGCAATGCCGTGGAGTCAAAGTGGATGTTAAAGTGGAAGGGCGACGCTCAAGTAACAGGACGACGCGCACGGCATGATAGATAGAGCTAACGCACGGTTGGTAGCTTATGGCTATAGCCAGGCTGAGCGAGTTGACTACTTCGAACATTTTGCCTAGACCGCCTCGACCACGTCTACCGGACTCATTGCAGCAGTGGCGTGAAAGCTTGGTTGGACTTGGACGTTGACCAGGCCTTGATTTAGGCAGATTTAGATACCGAGATTTTCTTGAGACTTCCCCCTGGTTGTGGAGAGACGTCGGGTAATAATGTAGTTTCAACAAAGCCCTTATGGGCTGAATCAGAGCCGTTGATCATGGTACAAGCTACTGTTGTCAACCTTGGTAGAGTGTGGGTATGGGCAGTGCCTTGTAGACCCGTGCGTGTTTCCACTGATGTCGAATGACGCCGTTGTAGCGATGCTGGTGGTCCACCTGGACGACATGTAGACCGCAGAAATCAAAGAGGTGACTGATACGGTAGTGGCTGACCTCAACAAGAAATTTTCGACCAAACAGCTAGGGAAGGTTACGTGGTACATGGGTAGCGAAAACGGGAGAGATCGTGAGAAGGGAACCTTGAGATTTCGCAGCCTCAGTTCAGCAGAAACATTGTCGACCGTTTCGATATCACTAAGACCAGGCCAATCCCTGCTTCACCGTCGTTGGACCTCAGGCACGTGAGTGATGAGGAGCCGGCGGTGGACGCGGGATTCCTCGAGATCGTGGGAAATTTGAGGTGGATTGCGAACCAAACGAGACCAGATATCTCCAACGCAGTGCGAGCGATTGCGTGGTTCTCGCACGACCGTAAGGAAATACGCGTGAAGGCTGCTAGGTAGGGAGATTTTCGAGTACTTGAGCGCTACGGCTCACTTGGGCTTGACGTTCAGAAGAGAACGTAAGTTGGAGAATGCACCGTTCAAGTATGATATAGATACGTTCGTAGACGTAGATTACGCCCACAGAGCCGAGGAGAGGCGTTCGGTCTCTGGTCTAGCTGTTTGCTGCGGAGGTACGATTGTATCCTTGTTTTCTAGGACGCAGAAATGCGTTACACTCTACACCACCGAGGCCGAGTACATGGCGATGGCAGACGGGGTGAAGGACGCGTTGTACGTGCGAGGAGTGTTGGTTTTTTTTATGCCTAGTCATGGGTCGCCGAGTATTGGAGTGTTTGAACACAACAAGGGGGCGGCTGACTAGGCAAAAAAAAACTGAGCTCGTCCAACAGCAAACACATCGACGTGAGGTATCACTTCTTGCGTGAGTGGGTGGGAAGCGAGGCCTGTTCGTGAATAATCTAAGGACGGAGGACCAACATGCGGATATTCCTAAGAAAGTAGTCGCTCGGTAGAGGCTTGAGAAACACCGTGATTTCTCGTTGGGGATATATGTGTTCCGTCCTAAAACGTTTCAAGTACATATTTCCGAGACATGTTAGTTGGTGCAGCGCCAGGGAGGGTGTTCAATGTAGTTTGGTCCAACAAACAACAGTACAAACATACAGTGGCTACGTCCAGCTGGTTATCTGACAGGATTATGCAGTATGGGAATGATACGTGGAATATTCCTTTCGGTCGTCGTGGAATACTGAGAACAGCCCCAAAAAACGTTCGGGTATTAGTATTATGGAATTTCCGGACTTCGGAAGAGTACGTCATGGTACATGGAGCCGAGCACGTAGGCTTCCCGTACCGACGCCTCGTCGCCCAATCCATCTCTTCCCCCCTGATCAGCATCTGGGACAATTAATATAGACATCTATATACGATCTTCTTCGCACTGTGTTTGCAGCGAAGGTCGTGCTCTGAGACTGGGGGGTGCTGCAAGCATATATTTCTTCACATATCCGATTTATTTCAACATGTCAGTCACGCAAGCACCCCGCACACAGAGGCACCCAGGTACTCTGCGGTACCCCGCATTGCCGAGGCTCCCGTCACAATCGTGGACAGTTAGCTGCAACAGCGAGTAGCAGATGTGTTCGAGGCATTTTGTATGGAAGGCTGGCCAACAGCGGAAACGCTGGAAGGCGGACAATGTTGACGCGTTCCTTCGGGCGTAAACGTCGAACGAAAGGGGGTGAATTACCCCAATCAACGTAGAGGTTTTCTAGTATCTGTCTTGGCAATACTCGTACGTTAACGGTACCCAAAAAATGGTGAACGCCGTTACGTGTCCCGGGGTGGGATTGGGTAGCAGCGAGGAGTGCAAACCAGGGGACCAATGCAGGAAGCGGTACGTGGTAGCATCCTTAGATGAGGAGCAGGTGTCGAAGTCAAAATGCGCTATAAGATAGAGCATCTCGGCAATCACAACGACGGGGACCCCGATGAGCAACGGACGGGGAAACCCAGTGGCGTGTCCGCTAGTCGGGGGATATCTGGCTAACGTGCATTAGGAGCAGCGGCGAGAGGCGATGTCAGCGAAACAGGCGCCTCCGCTGGCGGTGGTCCTGTCACCAAAATTGATTGTCGACATGCCACGACGCGCTGGCCACCTTGCCGACGAAGGCAGAACATTTCGCGATGGTTCGAGATGTGGCGAAGTTTTGCGTTGCATTCCACACGACGAAGCGGGGGTTCCAGCTGTCGGTGGTGGTAGTGTTGCAGTGCTACGGACGCCAGGGCGCTCCAGGCGCCCGGGTCATTCTGAGATACGTGATAGCTGACCGGACCAGTACTACGACGAGGGTGCATCGTCTGAAGTTGAGACTATACCGTCAGGTAGGCCCTCCACAGCACGATGGAGGAAAAGGAAGGATGTCCGCGGCGGCGGAGTACTTCCGGCAAAACATGGGAAACTCCTTCCGGGATTCCCCACCGACGCCGCCTCGCAGTTGTTACTCCGACTCTGGGGCATAGAGCTCAAAGTTATAGACTACCACCTGTCCAAATCACCAGTGCATCCCAACACTGTGCCATTACACGTGTACACGCTGCTCTTGCCCCACTCGTAACCTACCTGCCCGTGAATCCGCGTGTATCCGTTCTGGCAACGTTAACACTGTCGTATTTCATGGTCTTCTCGAACATTGCGCGGCTGCAAGCCACTTCTTGAACTCTACGTACGACCTCTCGGCTACACAATGGCGATATCGATCTGGGTAGCTGCCATAGACACGACACTGCTGGAACAGTTGCGGCACAAGTGTTGCAGATGCTGGGGGGAGGGAGGGGTTCATTTTCAATTTTCTCATTAGGAAAACACTACACAGGTTTTCTCCCTAGTGGTACTGGTGAGAAGATACGCCGACTTTCGCCAAAGCTGCGCTGTTGCCGCTATGATCGAGCACCGATAAGCCGCAGCGTCCACTCGTTGACTATCGCGGAGGGTTCAGATTACCTGTTGCCGAGCGTCCAAGAAAACGAACATACACGCAGTCTGAAGCCATGGCACGGAAGGGGTGTGGCAGAAGTCCCTGAACTCCTCACGTGAAGAGCTCAGTACCTCACCCAAAAAATGACTTCGAAGGCGTTCGTTCGCACAACCTGACCAAGCTTCTTGGCCTTAGTCCTTAAAAAACATACTCGTGAATTTTTTTTACTAACCGGTAGATCCTCACTTGAGGAAATCAATCGGACAGGTACATTATTAGTTAATCCAACAACTGCAACCCCTACGTGGGGTGACTCTCTGGCGCTGACACCAGCGACAATGACCTCGAACCTACGGAGTCATCTGCGTGAACGGGCATGGAGGATACGGTACACGCTGCACTCCTTCCGAGTGGAGGCCATTAGCGACCGTGTGGATGGTACGATCATGGGCGTTCTTGTGGAAGACGTCGGATGGAGGTCTGCTACCGTCGCCGGCCGATACGTGGGAGCGACGGCGTCAGCAGCGGTGATGTCAACAGGAGCTAAACACTCGCGCGTCAGGTCATTTATAGACGCAGAAGCTCTGCCCGTGTCGAAGGGGTTTGGGGAATAGTACGCACCCTTCCCTACGGACAACCAACCGAAGGGAAACCCATGAGCGACCCAACTAGAAATTTGGGGATACTCAGGGAAACAATGTAACCCCCACTCAAATTCGGTGCAAAGGAGAGACGACATTGAGGTAAGGGCGCCAGGGAAACGAGTGTATGTGTGTGATATCATGCCGCCGCAGGGAGGTCTCATTAACCCTGAAACCATTTCTACGAATTAAGTTACACCTCAAGGTTACAACAGTAATTATAGACCATAAGAGAGGGGACACCAGCAGGGCGTCCCCTTTTCAGGAAAGCCTCGTGATGTTTCTTGGAGATTGTGCAGAGCGAGCTCACTCCGTGGCTGTCAGCGCTTCCCGACAGTGAAGCAAGACAAGGAGGTTGAAATTAAACGTAGGTTTCCCCGCCCGTCCACCGTCGTGGCGGGATGTACCGCCGACAGCGCGATCAGTTTCCTTAGTGTGAATTTCACCGGGGTATCAGTTCTCTGCGACGAGGTGCCGCGCTGATTGCCAGCTAATCGATGCGGGAGTGGTAGCCCTGGATGAACGTCTCCGACTGGTCGAAGCAGAGAGGCCCCGTTCATCCCAGACAACATAGACAGGTTCAGCCACGTTTCAATAATGCAGCGGTAAAGAACGCGCGGCCGTGATATCACGCAGCTTGCAAATATTATTGTCGACCATAATAAGTTGATCGAACGGACAGCTGGGGTACTTGAAATGATTTGATGAAAAAACACAACAAGGACGACTATTATGCAGCATCGACTACACGTACGAGCCCGCGGGGGCTACCGGTGCTGGACTGGGTTTCGGAGATGGTTTAGCGGCCGGCTATACATTCCGAAACAGTGGCTACGCCATGAATGGAGTCGTGCGCAGAGAACGCAACCTGGTATACCCCACGCTGCTGCGTGTTCACATCGTTGAGAGGTTTGTAACTCGATGAGAAACCCCTTTTTGAGGAAACGAAAAACGACCAGATAGATGTCGAGGAAATCCTCGAAGTCAACGCTGAGTGTCTTTTTTTATTCTTTCACGTATGCACGCTCGGAAACTCCCCCCAAAATACAAATTCCGATATCCTTCTATGTTAATCAAACCCTTCGTGAGGTCCCAACAAATCACCAAGTATCAACGAAATCCGCATTGCCAGCCCTGAGGTGTCATTGTCAAGTCTTGTTCCAATGTTTTTATATACTTGGATGTAATGACAATCCTTCGCGAGGCACGGAAAAACGACCAAGTATCCATGAATTCCTCCATGTCAACGCTGAGGAATATTTTATCATTTTCTATGCAAGCTCAGAAAACTCCGAATTATGAATATCAAAAGTTCTGATTTTCTTCCATTTGACCCAATTATGATATTCCGAAAAGAGACAACGTATCAACGAAATCCTCGATGTCCACGCTGGGGTGTACTTTTTCATTGTTCAACGCAAGCCCGCGGAAAACCCCCAAAACAACAAAAAATCCTACATCGTTTCATGTAACGAAACCCTGTTTTCACTCGCGCACATGGTGTAGTACTTCGCGTGAATTACCTGTCCAATACCCAAACATTTCAATTCGCGCTGTATGCGACCGCCGCGAATATATCATGGCGCTTTGAGCTTGGTGCTGGTGATGTCTACCTGGTCGATGAATAAACCGACGCGCTCCGTCCCGCCCTATTGGGGGATGCGAGAGTCTGTGGTCATACGGCTACGGCCACGAATATAATGAGTACACAACTCCTTTCCAAGTTGTTTCCGCCGACGCTATCGGCACCACCGCTGTCACCCCTTCGCCGGCCCAATCGGAAACCCTCAAACAACGGCAGCGAAACCTTTCTCAACAGAATCCGTCCAAAACCTACACCCCTCCTGTTGAAAAAAACAAAACACCAACAGTACCATGCTGATATTAATACATTGCATCGTATTTAAGGGTTGGAAGACTAAGCTTGTCACGATTTACAAGCCCAATCTAACACCACCCTCGCCAGCAAAATATGGAGAACACGTGCTGAGTGCACGAGCGATGGATGTGCCTCTTTCAATAGGAACGATGCTGCGTCTCGAAAGGGATGCGTGGTCAACGGTCAAGTAACTAAGGCAAAGACAAATGAGCACCCCCAGCTCCTTTTATGAGACCCCTGCTCGGCCGCATCCTTCCTTCATTCGTTCCAACACTACCACCACCTCTCCTTCAGCAAGCCACCTCCTTCGCCGCCAGCACAATTCAGGTGCAGCCGAAGATGAGCTCTCAACCGCAGTCGGACATATTCAACGGTCTGAAGACCGTCTTCTCCCATACCCCTCCGCACCCCCAGCCAAGTAGCCCCGTCGACGGCTACGGTAGGGGGGGGTACTCCCGTTTTCACTGGTGTGTTTGAGCCAGTCGCACGAGTGACTCTGTACCTCACGGATGAAAATGGTTTAGGCACTTGTTTTAAGAGCAGCTTAGATTACCTTTGCATTGCGGATCGATTACGCCAACATAAGACATGAATAAAACGTAAGATCGCTAAAAAACGAAGGGGTTACTCGCGCGAGTGACCCCTAGCCACTGAAATTCAAGGCCCAAAACGGGACCCCCCTTCCGTAGCTTGGGTCATTGGCCCTTCCCTACGTTCATTCGAAATTCGCCTCCACCGCCGCCACAGCAACAACCGCCCCATCCGAAGCCCTCGATTATCGTCTGGGCGGGAGCAGCAGCGGCCAAGGTGTTTGGGCTTCATGTGCCGCTGTTGTTGCCGGCATCACAGTCCAGCGGGAGATGCGCTTTGAACCTTAGCGGAACGTAGCTAGAGGTCCAAATCCCGTCCTCGTCGCACAGCACCGGCTGTAGGATTGCGACGGCCTCGTCTATCACCGCGGCCTCGCTGCTGCTCAGGCCGTTTTCGTCCGTGTCTGAAGCTGGCAGGCGTCGCACAAGCGTTGCACAAGGCGTTGGACCACAAACCAGTACACAAATGTTACACAATCACGACGTTACGCAGGATCGTTACACAAGGGCGGCGAAGCAACAAAGTATTAAACAAGGTGACGAAACATAAGCGCTACCTGGCATAAATTTGCACCAGGCGGATTTGCACAAGCGCTACACAACGCAGCGGAGCATAGCGTTGCTAATGGCGACAGACCGTGCACGAAGCGTTTACACACGACGACGTTACATAAGCTATGCATGTGACGGAGCGAACACAAAGGTTACACACGGCGAACGCCTGTTACAATAGAGGTAGACTATTATAAAAATTAAATTACACTCCAGCTATGAGATCGAATATTTTGTCGAAACTTATCTTTGCAAGCTGTGTGTGATGCTCCGATCGCGCGTATTACGGGTTGTGTGTCCTCATTAAGGATATAGGTCGGCGACTCCCCTTGCAACTACAGTGTAGCTATCAGGGTCAACAGGGTGATGCTAGGCAGTCTGCGCGCGGAAACTATATGACCCGTTTCTGAGGGGGACAAAATCTGACAGCTGTGGAAAGAAATGCATCAGTTTATCAAGTGAATACTGTAAGTCGAGTAACCGGTGAGGGGAGGGCGGAGTTTTTAAGGACCTGGGGACCTGGTTTTGATCAAAAGGGGGGCGGGAGGTGGGGAGGGGGGGGGAGGGGGCGGGAGGGGGAGGTGGGGAAGGGGACGGGTGGGACAGGTTAATTTGTGGGTGGAAACTATAAATCCTTCTTGTGGGGGAGGGGGGGGGAAATGCACCGGGGGGGGGCGGGGGGCAGGGGGGGGGAGGGGCGCTAGGCCGCATATATGTAGGGGTTTGCTATACGCGTGGTGCTAGGGCTAGGCGATGGTGCGGGTGGTGGGGAAGGAGGGGGCGTTGGGGGCGGGGGTGAGTGGGAATTGCAGCAGCGGCATGGACGGCTCTAAAACGATAACGAGGCGATACCCAGGGCGTGAAAGTGTTTATTACTCTGGCGGATTTCGATATCAGGTGGGGCGTTTAAGCAAGAGAAAGCGAGGAGAAGAGAAAAAAAAAATAAAGAGGCGGGGGGGGGATTTCCAAGAGGTTTAGGTCACATATATTAAAATACACTCCAGCTATGAGATCAAGGATTTGGTCGACACTGATCTTCGTAACATTTTGTGTGATCCTCCGATCGCGTGTATTAATCATATATGTTGGGGCTTGCTATACGCGCTGTGCTGGGTCTAGGCGATCGCGCGGGGTGTGGGGAAGGAGGGGGCGTTGGAGGGGGGAAGGGGGGATGAATGAAAGCTACGTCATGGATACCTAGAAAGATATTGACGTGATACCAATTGCTTAGAAGTGTTTATTACTCTGGCCGATTTCGATTGCAAGTGGGGCGTCTGAACGAACTGGGCGGGGAACAAAAAGGGGGGGTGGGGGGGGGCGGAGGGCGGAGATGAGTTGGAGCTACGGCATGGATGGCTAGATGGATAACGACATGATATCAGCTGGCTGGTAGTGTTCACTACTCTGGTAGATTTTGATTTCAGGTAGGGCGTTTGAACAAGAGGGATCGGGTGGGGGGGGGGCAGGGGCGGCGAGCATTTCAATATGTGCGCGGAAACTATAAACCCTTAAAGGGGACGAATGTGACGATTGCTGCAAGAAGCACTCCGTTTTATCACCCGCCTGGTAATGTTTATTATTGTGGAAGGTTTGATGTTACATGTAGTATGCAACCCAGTTAGGTGTGTAGTAAACAACGTGTTAAAATCTTCATAATTTGTTATTGTACATGGATCGAAAGATAGAATATTTCAACCGATAGGTACAGTCCTGTAGACATCATTTTTTTCTGGCATCACTAATAATAAGAAAGAGATACCTATTGCCAAATACAACAGGCGAGGTGATGTGGTCATGCAATGTCACCGCCATTGAGAACGAAAGAGAGAAATGCGAAACGTTATTGTTTTGAAAGGAACGCTTAGTGTACACGCGCTCAATTACGTTACTTTGTTAGTCATACTTCGCTTGGCATAGTTTGAGAGGCGATCATGCAGACGGTATGTGCACGGAGTACCTTACGTAATAATACCTGGTAAATTGGTAGTGCGGTTTACCGCAATTTCAACATATCTGTCTGTACTTCCTTTTCACATTATTATTGTTTCTATGGTAGACCTCTTTTTGGTTGAAACACTTGAAAACTTAGTCTATAGACTAGACGTCGTATATCAACGCTATGGTCGGAATTTCATTCGTGTTTTGCAACATGTTTCGTTTTAGTTACCTAGGAGATGTGGGAGTATTCATCAGGTGACAATTTTATTTTTATGATCAAAAAGCAGTTTCTGTGTGGGAGAGGAGGGGAAGGGGAGGGAGAAGAGGTGGAAGGGGTGATGCGAGAACTAGGGGGGGGGGTAGAAGCATAGAAACCGATTGGTATTCTGCAGCAAACAAGATTTTCTCACGTGCGCAGGAGGGATCCTGAGGCAGAGAGCTCAAGAAGGCTTGGGCGAACGTCGACAGCACCCCCTTCATCCCGGTACCGGCTGGCAGGACGACCGATTGCGGCACGAGCTCAATGTTGTCGACGACAAAACCAGCCTGCAGAAAAAAACAAAAATGAATAACATAACAAAAATGAATAATAACAAAAACAGGTGGAAAGGGAGGGGAGAAACAGGGAGGGACGGACGGACGAACAGACGGATGCCGTAGCCCATGTAAACCCTTGCTCTCCCAGTAAAAAGAGGGAATACAATGAAAACCCTTGTAATAGCGAAAAATGGAGGAAATACTCCTATTTTTGCTCTCGCTTCTGATTCTCAAAACCATCCCACACCATCGTGCAACAAGGGCAGTATGGACCACGGCGAGGGTAGGGTAGGGTATTAAAGAGTACCAAGTTTTCTCTACTGCTGTACGGGGTTTAAGCCACTCACTCTCACGGGTGACTCCGTATCTCAATGTCCAAAACACCTTGGGTGAGTACTTCATCGCTGCGTAGCTCATCACTCCATTGTGGAATCACATCGTAAAAAAAAAAATGCACGAAAGCTGGAGACCGAATAAGAACAGGGGGATCACTCGGTACATGCGTTCATTTCGTCGCCATACTTGGGCCCCGATCAATGTGTTTCTTGTGTCGCGTACCGGAGACGGTCGATCTCACCGTCCGCCTCCCGTCCCTCACCGCGAACGCAAACGCTGATTTGCCTCAACAATGATGCTATCTCATTTCCCCCCACCTCGAGCACACGCCCGAACTCCGGTGTGGTCGAAGCCTTCGTACGTATGTACGTGTCATATATGAGTATTTATATGTGTGTATGTGTGTATGTGTGTATGTGTGTATGTGTGTATGTGTGTATGTGTGCATGTGTATGTGTGTATTGTATGCGTGTATGTGTGTATGTGTGTATGTATGTATGTATGTATGTAGGTATGTATGTATGTATGTATGTATGTGTGTATGTGTGTATGTGTGTATGTGTGTATGTGTGCATGTGTATGTGTGTATTGTATGCGTGTATGTGTGTATGTGTGTATGTATGTATGTATGTATGTATGTATGTATGTATGTATGTATGTATGTATGTATGTATGTATGTATGTATGTATGTATGTATGTATGTATGTATGTATGTATGTATGTATGTATGTATGTATGTATGTATGTATGTATGTATGTATGTATGTATGTATGTATGTATGTATGTATGTATGTATGTATGTATGTATGTATGTATGTATGTATGTATGTATGTATGTATGTATGTATGTATGTATGTATGTATGTATGTATGTATGTATGTATGTATGTATGTATGTATGTATGTATGTATGTATGTATGTATGTATGTATGTATGTATGTATGTATGTATGTATGTATGTATGTATGTATGTATGTATGTATGTATGTATGTATGTATGTATGTATGTATGTATGTATGTATGTATGTATGTATGTATGTATGTATGTATGTATGTATGTATGTATGTATGTATGTATGTATGTATGTATGTATGTATGTATGTATGTATGTATGTATGTATGTATGTATGTATGTATGTATGTATGTATGTATGTATGTATGTATGTATGTATGTATGTATGTATGTATGTAGTATGTATGTATGTATGTATGTATGTATGTATGTATGTATGTATGTATGTATGTATGTATGTATGTATGTATGTATGTATGTATGTATGTATGTATGCATGTATGTATGTATGTATGTATGTATGTATGTATGTATGTATGTATGTATGTATGTATGTATGTATGTAAGCACGTACGTTTTAAAGTTTGTATGTGTTGTCCGCGCAGGACATTTTGTCAACTTCGTTGTCAGCTAGTAGCTTTTGAAATATGTCAAAGTGAAAAACGAAACGACCTTCGTCGTGATCGCGAAGGCTATTACCGTCGAGGAAAAAAAAAATTCCTCAAACTAAAATCAAGTCATATGTGGGCGATCACCAAAAAGGCAACCCTATATAAATCTGGCTGAGCTGGGCTGAAAAACCACCAAAAAGGAAAGAACAATATGCCCGATATGCCCCGAAATTTAATTTTCCAAGAACCCTGTTTTTTTCATTTGGAGCACGGGAAAAGGAATCGTTTCCTGCTGCATTTTCAAGTCTTGAAGTACGACCTCCGCAATAAAAGCTATGCGGATGACGTGATATTCTATCTTATATGCTAATTTAATATCTCCGTCATATTGTGCAAACATAGTGTGACAAAAAATCCTGACGATTGCATTTATTTGCCAGAGCTCCCCGAATCCGTGGTCATAATCGGCTTGCAAAAAGTGTACGCCGCGCTAAAAAGCTACCTGGTATCAAGTATTTTTTTTCGGGTTTATTGGCGATAAGGAGGCAAATAACACTCGAAATGAAAATCCATCACTTCACGTACTACTACCGCTAGAAGATTAGCTCTTTAGACGCACTTTGGAATTTCGGTTTCAGATCACACACCCCTACCCTGGGCAAAGTGCGCATTGCTGCTGGGAAAAGTTATTTAATGTATCCTGCATGGACCACATTTAATGTGTGTATCAATCAATCAATCTGGCTATCTATCTTTACATCTATATATCTGTCTCTCTCTTCGTGTTTATCTGTCCAATCATCCATTCATCTATCCATCCATCTATCCATCTATCCGTCCATGTATGTATCAATTTATCTACCCATCCATCCGTCCACCAATCAATCATTGAATCGGTTGTCCCCTCTTTCCCGCGCCCCATTTCCTCACCGCCTCGAGCGCACGGCCGTACTCCCGCACGGTCGGAAAGTACCACGGATCCACCTGCAGCGGATCAATCCCCCTCCTCGACAACGCGACGTGCATGGCCATCCGCATCGCCGCTAGATTCCCGTGGCCCCCGAATTCGCCCACAAACCTCCCGCCCGGCCTCAAGACCCGCTTCACGCCGTCGATTACGGCCCGCGGTGTCCTGATCCAGTGTAGGGTTGAACTCGTGAACACAGCATCAAATGCTGCCGTCGCGGGTCGATGATCGATACAATCTCTGCCCCCGCCGCTGCCGCAGAGCTTTTCGACATCTGAGGACGAACGTAAACGTTCGCGCGAACCGGTGAACAGGCAATCAATCAATCAATGAAGGATCCGTATTCGGTTTTTGCGGCCGCGCATATTAAGCTAATTCTGCATTCCACGCGAAGGATATAGGTTGGTGACCCCAACAGTAGCATAAGAAACTACAAATGGTAGGTTCTCAGCCGCACGTGGGCTACTTGTTATGCTAGCTATCGCTACGTATGAACAATTTTTACAGTTTTATTGAAGGATAAATAGATAGGGAGCTCTAGATTTGAAGCCTAAATGATGAGTGGGACTGCGAACTTATTGAGTATTCAGTCTTGAAGAGTTTCCCTCCCTACCAGTCTGGGAGAAGAAAAAACCAAAAATCCTTCCCGCACCCCCTTCCCGCACCGTACCGGGGCGTGGCTTGTCGGTGTTGGCTTTGGCTTTGGCAACCTTGGATAGGACGAACGGGGCGTCGATCGCCGAGGCATCCATTACGTAGGCGTCAATGTTCTTGTTTTCCGCGTTGATCCGAAGCGAAGCAGAGCAAAGGCAAATCAAAAGCGAAGCAGAAACAAAATGCAAAAGAAAAAAAAAAGAAAAACGAAGCCAAAGAAAAAATAATCAAAGCAAGGCAGCGGAGCGCTGGCAGAGCAAACAAAACCGAAAAGCGTGGGAAAGTCGCACGTGTATTTCCGTAGACGGTTACATTCTTCATTTGACCGTCTCTGATCACAATAGCCGGCAGAGGAGCGTTAGCCAAACGCAAATCACAATAACATTGGATCGTCGTCAAAGCAAATCAAGCAACAGAGTGGGGCGTTGTCAAAGCAAGTCATGGCAGAGCGGTGGGGTGTTCTTAATGCTGAGCAAAACGAAGAAAAAAATAAAGCAAAGCTGCATCAACCACGTAGGCGTCCACGTTTTTCGTCCACGTTTTTTGTCTTCCCGACGATCCGATTGCAGCAGCAGCGGAAGAGGGCGCTGTCAGACGTAACCTAAAATATAAGAGGTGGTTCGTCGTCAAAACAAATCACAGCAAATCGGTGGGGAAGTGTCGGGGCAAAGCAAAGCCAAAACAAACAACAACTAATAGCTGCACCCGAGATGGCCAAGATCCGTTTTTTAACGGTCTCGCACGTTCTCGGTCGTTTTTTTTCGACTTTTGAGCAAAAAGTATTGACACGTGCTTCACGATACATTTAACCTTCGAAAGGAGTTCTTAGAGTACCATTATTCTTTTTTTTACTTTTTGGTCTACTAGTAGTTTTTTTATTAACACGATTTTGGCTTTGGCCACAGCTGACGACGAAAAAAAACGAAAAAAAAAACGGTGTGGTTAATATATTTCCTTCCTCCTGCCCTTAACCTCTCAAATAATTCAGAGAGAAAGGGAAACTCGACGAAGCAAATGTGGACGATTGAGTCGTTCTACGGTAACAGCTTAGACGCTCCTGTAACGAAATCGCTGGTTTTGAGACCAGCTCCCGGCGGTATCTCCTGGACTACCGTGTCCCTTTCCACCCCGACGTCATCGTTTGATAGTCATTTGCAAGCAAGAAACATTTATTATGGAGATATATTTTCAAGATCATCCTTCCTCGTGTCGAGCAGCCATCAAACGTTCGTTAAAGAAAACCGATGGTTTCTTGGGGGGAGGGCTATCGTAGTAACAATCGATTCCAGAATCCGTCACACGAAGCAGCCCGGGACGCGCGGTAGAGCGGGGGGGGGGGTTCGCCAGCATGTTGACTAGTAGTGTGTTCCCGAACGTGTTCAACGCGCAACGATAGGAGCTATACGACACGCGCATCATATTCTGCTACTCGTGCTGCTGCTTGCTGCTGCTGCAGGCCGTTCGTAGATTACGGCTGGTGACGTTGATAATCTTTTGTTTTTGATGTACATACCAGAATCAAGTCAAAAGTGTTAAAAATGACGCCAAAAATCCAATCCCAAGTCAACAAGGTTGGTGGTTCGAGAATGATTATCGCAGATTGTGCGAATTTCGTGGTAGTTTCTGAACTCGGGAGAAAAGAGAAAGAACAGTAAGATAATAAATGGGATGAACCAAGAATAAATTAACAACTGAATAGGGGACCATATACGCCCCGTATCTCTTGATAGCGGCTGAACTAACTAGGCGATGGCAAGGATATCGATCGGTGGGTCATGCGTCGAGGGTTGTCCACGCCGAGTACAACAACATCAGTTAGCAAGAGTTTCGTTTACACCCTGTTGTTGTTGATTTGACGTCAAATTCAGTTTCTTTTCTCAACTTTTTTTGACATCAAGCCGAATTCCGATCGTCGGCAAATATTGTGCTGGCCCAATAATATCACTGCTAAGTTTGGAGTGACAACAAGCTAGAAATGGTTGCTAAAACGCAGGCTGAGTGGAATCCACCCTGCAAGCGTCCACGTTCTTGTTTGGCCGTCAACAGATCAAGACAGCAGTCCGATCACAACAGCAGCAGTACAACGGTGTCAACGAAAAACAACATAAAGCAGTTGGTGCGTTCTGTTAATAAAAAAAACGCAAAGCAAAGCAAAGCCTTTTTTTTCCAGACGAAAAATCAACTTGAGCACAAACATCAACAAAAAAATAGGAACTAAGACAGTCGAACCCCTGCTGGCAACATTGTGTGTCGCAGTCGAGTTTTGACTATAGTAAGGTTCAGTTTGACAAGAGCACCTACGGGTAGTACTGCGGACGGCACTCACTCGTTTGACGGCGGCAGCGACCATGTTGGGAGAAAAGTCTATCCCCACAACCGTGCATCCCCTGGCTTTCAACTCGGCGGTAAGGACTCCATCACCGCAACCCACGTCGAGGATACACTCCCCGTTCCTGGCAAAAAGCAAAAAAACGACCACATCATGTGCACGCAGGAAGGGGGTGGTGGAGGGGTGGGCACATTGAGGTTGGATTCAGGAAGCGACGCGCGCTTCGGCGCTGTAGGAGGTACAGTATACCTCGTTTGAAGGGGGTACAGTATACCTCTTTTGTAGGGGGTACAGTATACCTCTTTTGTAGGGGGTACAATATACCTCTTTTGTAGGGGGTACAGTATGCCTCCTTTAACTTTGTAGGGGGTACAGTATATACGTCTTTTGAAGGGGGTACAGTATACCTCTTTCGTAGGGGGTACAGTACCTCCTTTTGGCCGAAGTGTATTCCTAATGCCGGGACTCCTCAACTGAGGAAAAATATCCAAACAAATCGTCGATTTGACGTTTTTAGTGGTAGTCGGTATGACATAAGTCGCCGATTAGTTATTAGTCGGACCAATAGTCCGTCGTGAAACGGAGGCGCCCATTTTTAGACTTTGTGGGTTAGCTTAAATGTTGAAAGGCTTTTTTAATACGGGGTAAAGATTTTAAGGTTAATTACTGCGGGCTGCGGATACCCCTTACGTGTCCTGTGATACTGCAGTGCACAGCGGGAAATCCACACACACGCACACAAGGGCGGAACAGCCCATCTCTCTCGACGGTATCGACGGGGACTAGATATTAGTCGGACTAATAGTCAGTCATAAAACGGAGGTGCCGACTTTCCGACTTATTGGGTTTCCTCAACTGTAGGAAGGCTTTATTTTTACGGAGTAAAGCTATTAAGGTTAATTGCTGCGGGCTGCGGACGCCCTGTGACACTGCAGCGCAAAGCGGGAGATCCACACACACGCACATAGCGCGGATCAGCCAATCTCTTTCGACGGTATCTAAGGCGTCGGCCCTGGCGCACCCATTTTCAACGCTGAGGGTGGAGATCCCGTCGGCGACGTTGTGGCCATTATCGGGCCGCGGACCACCTTGGCGAGTGCACGTGACCTCGAAACAACTGCGTGAAGCATGAGCAGAGGCGCAGCAAGCCGCTCAGATCCAACAACCCGTTGTGGAAGATTTCCACGGTCTACCGCAAAACCTCGGTCCCTGGCATAACCTTTTGCAAACTTCGCGAGGTGAACCGCGATTTCGCCGATGCCGAGGTTAGGTTCGGGTCCCTTACCCATTTGAGGCAGCATCTAGATATGAGGAGAAAAGGGCATTGCGAGGCCGTGAAAGAGCATGAGGCGCGTGGAGCAGGTAGCAAAGACGGAGGAAGTGGCGAGGCCTGGAGCGAGAAGGACGCGGGGAGCACCATTGACCACATGGACGGCGTCAAGCCATTTACGGGCAAGATGGTTCGGTTCATCATCGACAGCTGAATAATCGATGGTTTAGGACTTGCGGTCGTCATCGACGCGCGCATTTTGCGCACGGTTGGGAGAGACACTATTGATAATACACCAATAACTTCACTGAGGGATCCAAGACCTTTCTTGTTCTGGCAGAATTTTTGCGCCGCCATCTTGGTGATGAGTTCATTTTTTCGTTCGTATCCCCGCCAGGTAATATTATTGCGACTCAAACAATATTTGCTATCACGTTCCTTTCGTCCGGGGTATATTTACCTGGTGCATGCGTTATATTTTTCGTTTTTATTACATTTCTTGTGTACGTACCCAAGATTTTTGTTGTTGTTGTCGTTGGAAACATATGCGAATCTAGGTAATATATTTTGGGCTTCTCTTGCGTAATATTAAGTCAATCGAGTATTTTTCGCCTCCTGTGGCGCCTTCGGCGGGATGCTCCAGAGGCACCTCCGGCGGGCCCTCCGCGGGTGCCTCCAGCGGGCCTCCCTCGGCCGTTTTTTTTTTCCCGCTCGCCTGACTTTCGGCTTCGCCAATGAGCGACTAGATACTAGTCGTGAAATGAAACCGACTCTCAGACCTACCGTTTTGTGTTTTATTCGCATTATTATTGGTGATTTGTCATTAAAAAAATAAAAACGCTCCAGCTGTGAGATCAAAGAAGTCGTCAAAAAAACTCACCTTTGCAAGCTGAGTGTGATACTGCGATCACGCGTATTACTGTGCGTGTCCTCAGTGAGAATATATGCCGGCGACTCCACTTCCTTACAACTACAGTGTAGCTTGTATCGGGGTCAACAGGGTGATGCTAATCACTTTGTTCGCGGTTATACTAAATTCCGTTTTTACGGGAGACACAATATATATGACGGCTGGCTGTGGAAGGGGAACGTATCAGTTCAAAAAGTATATCCGGTAATGAGTATAATAGGCAGTTTATTGCATGATATGCGCCGCACGCCCCGGCCATGAGATCAGACTCGTGCTACAATAACAGACGGTGATAGCACTGTTCAGCTAAAAAATAGTTTCTGAGATCTTTCCGGCACTCTCGTGTCCAAAAATGTCGGAAAGCCATCCATTTCCTCAATATTGGCAAAACCGGGAATTATTTTAATTCATGGGTTTAAAAAGTATTATAGTCTAATACCTATCATTATAATCGCCCTGAGTAATAAACACCTATACGCAGTTGATATCACGTCATTATTATTTTTCTGACCATCCATGACGTAGTTTTCAAATATTCCCCCCCCCCCCCCCCCCCCCCCCTTTCAACGCCCCCTCTTTTCCGACCACCTACACGATCGCCTAGACCTAGCACCATGCGTATAACAAGCTGCTACATATCATTGATCTCACAGCCGAAGTGTATTTGAATATTATTTGTGACCTAAACCTCTTAAAAATCCCCCCCCCCCCCCTCTTGCTCTCCCTTACTCAAACGCCCCACCAAATATCGAAATCCGCCACATTAATAAACACTTCACGCACAAGATATCACCTCATTATCTTTCGACAGCCATCTATGCCGCTGTGTTTCCCCCCCCCCCCCCCCCCCCCCCGCCTCCCCCCCCCCCCCCCCTCTCCCCCCCTCCCTCCCCCCCCCCCCCCCCTGCCCCCCCCCCCCCCCCGCTCCAACGCCCCCTCTTTCCCGACCACCTACACGATCGCCTAGACCTAGCACCACGCGTATAACAAACTGCTACATATCATTGATCTCACAGCCGAAGTGTATTTGAATATTATTTGTAACCTACACCTCCTGAAACCCCCCCCCCCCCCCCCCCCCCTCTTGCTTTCCCTTACTCAAACGCCCCACCAAATATCGAAATCCGCCACATTAATAAACACTTCACGCACAGGATATCACCTCATTATCTTTCGAGAGCCATCCATGCCGATGTGTTTCGCCCCCCCCCCCCGCCTCGAACGCCCCCTTCTTCCCCATCACCCGCACCTTCGCCTAGACCTAGCACCACACGTATAACAAACCCCTCACCTAAAGCCGTCCCCCCCCCGCCCCCACCCCTCCCCGCCCCCACCCCCCACCCTCCCCCCCCCCCAACCCATCCCAACCCCACCCCCACGAACACTCCACCCTCTCTTTACTCACTGATTGTACAAATTACCCCAGGATATACATGATAAACTGATGTATTATTTCCAAAAATGTCACATTTATCCCCTCAAAATAATGTATAGCTTCCAGGCACATATTGAGCTGCCCCCCCCCCACCCCCCCCGCCCCCAATAATATACTGGTGCCAAAACCGTCAGATTTATCCCCTCGAAAGAATTTATAGCTTACATGCACAAATTGCCCCTTCCCCCCCCCCCCCCCCCCCCCGCCCCCCTCCAAACCCGCTCGCTTTTGATCAAAACCAGGCCCCCCTTTCCCTTCACAGCTGTCAGATTTTGTCCCCCTCAGAAACGGGTTTTATAGTTTCCGCGCACAGACTGACTAAAATCATCCTGTTGACCCTGATAGCTACACTGTAGTTGTAAGGGGAGTCGCCGACCTATATCCTTAATGAGGACACACAACTCGTAATGCGCGCGATCGGAGTATCACACACAGCTTGCAAAGATGAGTTTCGACGAAATCTTCGATCTCACAGCAGCTGGAGTGTATTTTAATTTTTATAATATTATAATTAGACCCTTGTATCCTTCACGAGGGTATACACACCCCGAAACGCGCGCGATGAAAAACAAGTATCATCACGACGCTGGCAAAGATGAGTTTTGGGACCAAAATCCTTTTTGTTCGATTTCACAGCTGGATGGAGTGTACTTTTTTCATTTTGTTTTCCAATTGAAATAGGCCAATAATAACCTATTTTTCGATTACGCGATGTGTATAGGATGTATGTACAGACTAGAGGATTATTATATGTATGATGGTTCATGGGGTTGCATCGATTTTATGTTTTCGCTGTTTTTTTTGGCATCTTGGGTGAGGCATAGATATTGTATTTTTAGATAGTAGAGCTCTTCGAAGTAAGTGAGGAAAAGCAGCCTCAGAAAAAAACAGATGGGCACCTCTACCGTTGAGCATGCTGAGTCATTTATTAAGTAATTTATGTTGTCTTCACTTCCAGTATTCCTATTAATAGTAATAATAAGGATTCATCCCACAGTAGGGTTTTTGCATTTTTGGGTCGTCAAAACTTTTGAAGCTGCTTTATTTAGCTAGCATTCAACTGACTAGCCGCCGATTTAAGTCCAATAATTTTACGAGCGTGCTTTTTTCCCTAGGACCAGACTATACGCATGGCGTACAAGTGTTGGTCGGGTTGCGCGAACGAATGAATGCCTTCAAAGTCATTTTTCGGATGAGAGGAGCTTTCTGCCACAATAACACTACCGTGTAACCGTGGAATGTCTCTTATTATATTGAGTGCTGAGGCAATTTTTGTTTCAAGCGGAGCTGCCTTTCAAGCCCTTTAGTATAGAACTGAAAGAAGAGACAAATACATGCCAATTTCATACTCGTCTCGTGCTCGTAAAAGAACAATTTTTTGCGAAAGAAAAAAGGCCTGTAACAATAATGAATGGCAGAAAGCGCGAGAGAGCGTGTCAGTTGGCAAAATTCGATGAAAACCGACGAGCATAAAACTCCTGAAAAGTGGGACTAATGCTGACTCCATTGATGCTTGATACAATTGAAAGAAACTACAACGGCGGGGAGGGAAGCGCCCTGTGACCACGGCTTGTCCAGAAGGTCGCTGCGGCTTAAAGCTGTTATCAATAGTAAGAGTTGAGCGGGGGGGTAAAGGTTATCCTTGAAAAAAAAAAAATCATCTCAAAAACTGATATAGGGTAAGGTATAATCGAGCTCCTCGTTGTAGCAAACGCCTACGGTGGAGAGGGCACTTTCGGGGGCTGAGTATGTTGCAGTGTCTTGGGGTCACTCGCGTGACTTACCCCCCGCTGTTCCTTTGGGGTCTGAAGGCCACGGGAGATCGCACAAGGATGTTTTGGGTAGGAGCTCGTATCTGGAGGCATTTCGCGGGCATATACAGTAGTAATGGTAATACTAACAGTAATACTTATAGTAACAGCAATAGTTTGCCCCCAAGAGTGCAATAAACTCTGCCGCACTATGCAGGGATGACTCTGGAACGGAAAGCCACGCTGCGGCAAACTAATCGCCTAACGTGTAAAGTGTTTGGTCAGCGAAGAACCGAGACACGCGCTGGAGTGGGTCTGGAGTGGGTCTGGAGTGGGTGTGGAGTAGGTTCAACCCGGCAGTGAACATGGAGGTGATAGCATCGCCCCGCCTCTCCGCCTTGTCATCTTTTGTAGAACCTTAGAAGTTTCCCAACCGAATTCCGAGCGGCTTGTCCCCAAAACTATGGGTGCGGCTCTCAAAGAAAGGATTAAAAAACACATATTTATCACAAGAGTCGACCGTGGCCGCTCAGCAGCACATTGTCAGGTACTAACCAGGGATCGCACAGGGGGGGTGTTTTGAGTAGGAGCTCGAATCTGGAGGCATTTCGCGTGCGTACATACCCACTTAAAAACTGAGTATGGCATCTATCTGCAAACTAGTGAAGTGCATACGTTCTGTTGGGAGTCGTTTTTTGTGTCGTTTGGCGTACCCCAATTTATGGCCACTGCAGTGCCTTAAGGTCGAGGCGTGGACCTTTGCTGAGAACCAGAAGGACACCGATCTGAAGAGACTCACAGCATCTGTGCATTAAGCCCTTTTATTCATGGGTTTCCGGGTCTTGTGTTCCGCGAACCAGCCGAAGCTCTAAACGCATCGTGTTAAACTAGCCATGCTTTTTGCTGTCCCGATAGGCGTGCAGCAGATTCTAAGAATTTTCTCAGCTCCTAGCATGAAGACATCGCTATCTCAATATCTTGCCCGAAGCATGAATTCGGAGCCATACGTTCGCATAAAACCACTAAGCATTTATGTCCTATATTTGTATAAGGCTTGGTTTGGGTAAGCTATTGGTTAACCTTTTGCGAGTGGTTAAACGGACTAATACCCCACAAATTCCTTAACACATGTAAGTCCTAAAACAAACTATACCCGTAAAATCATGTGACTGTCCGGTAGGTCCTCACTTCGGGAGCTCTGTCGGATATACTAATACTAATACTACTACTAGTAATAGTAGTAGTAGTTTGCCCCAAAAAATGCAAAAACCCCTGCCCCACTATAAAGGGATGACTCTGCAACGGAAAGCTAACCTGCGCCAAACTAATCGCTTAATATATGTAGTGTTTGGTCTGTGAAGGACCGAGTCACGCACTGGAGTGAGTCTGGAGTAGGTTCAACCCGGTGGTGAACAAGTAGGCATTAACACTCCCCCCCCTCACCGTAGCCTTGCCACCTGTTAGTAGAACCTTAAACGTTTCCCATCCGAATTCCGAGCGGCTTGTTTGTCCCCAAAACCATGGGTGCGGTTCTCAAAGAAAGGATTAAATGATGTTAACACATATTTATCACAAGAGTCGACCGTGGCCGCTCAGCAGCACATTGTCAGGTACTAACCAGACCATGGTACGCAATTGTGCGGGACACCTCCACATTTTCACAGGTACCAGGCAAGCTCGGAAAACACCCTCGTACCGCCCGGTATTCCTGGTTGAGTTACGTGGAGACACCACCTGCAATCGCCATTCCTGCAGCACATCCTACGGTAGACGTGCGTGCCCCATTCATATTTCTGAGGTTCCCACCCAGTTGAAGTCGAGGTCTTAACCTTCTTCATAAAAACCTAAAACCGATTTGAACTAAACCGACTGAAAGTGCATTTATTTTGTGATGAAAAATCCCAGGTAAACATCCTTCCAAGCGTTGCAAAACGATAACACAGACATTCCGACAATTTCAGATAAAAAGAAGACCGAACCCTAAAAAATGCTAGGTACCGTAGGTTTGGTCCAACATAATATAAATATAGGGTGTTTGCGACGCACCAAATTTGGGTGGGTAGGAGTTGGATAGGAGAATATAAAATATTGTTAGTAGTACTACTGTAGAGAAACCGTCGAACGTCAAAATCCCCTCACCAACCCAACTATCGAAAAAGTCGGTGGCAAAAACCCGGTTCAAGAAATACGTTTTCCTGGATATTTCGAGCGAAGCGAGTTTCTAATTCCCACCTACCTGCGGTCCCCCCGTAATAGCGCTCTACTCGAAAAAAAAGTTCGTGTGTTTGTATGCTTTGACTTGAATGTAGACTAGGTCACTAGAAAAATGAGTGCTGCTGTGGTGGCGGACCACACGAAAAAAAAAAAAAAGCACAACAGCACAGCGGGACACACGAGCACACAGAACACACAAGCGACCGCCAACACGCACAGCGGTCGCACAGCAGTCAGCACCACACGCACAGCAGACAACACACGCAATTAAAGAGCACGAGAGTAAGGTACACGGGCATGGGCGTCTTCAACGCCGCCTAAGGAAAACAATGATTTCCTCTTCTTTCTGCTGCAGATGCACGATCAATCAAATGCAAGTCAAACGTGGTGCCCCTCGCAATCACACGAACCAATGGCCCGTGGACGCACACGTCTGACGACAGTGACATCTATCAGCTGTCGCTCGTTTTAGCGTCAGCTACAAAATCTTTTTTGTATCATCTTCAATTTTTTGCGTGAGCGGGTTTCGCCTTTCTTTCGTTATGGATGAAGTTCGTCGGTTTTACCAACATTTATTTGCCTTTGCATATTTTTGCAACCCAATAGAGGTTGCAAGCCGCGAACACTCAACGCGCAACAACACAAAAACGACTATCATTTAGTCGGGGATCTCGTTTAGTCACAAATATCTTGGCCAACAAGCGACAGGTGCTACGCTCTAAGGCTATTATGGCATACCCCTTTTTGGCTAAAACCATTTGATCGGAATGACGGGGCTCCGTAAGCCACAACCCTTTCCAGGTCTTTCTTGTTTCACAGTATTAATGCTGTCTTATACATAGTACCTATTGGCCGTTAGAGGCTTTCCATCGAGTTGCAGTTCCAGTTTGCTAAACATATATATTTTTTTGTGTGTGAGGTATTGTAGAGCTCTTCAAGTGAGGACCCTTGCAGGGAGGAAATGATGCACCTTATGTGATACCCTAGCATCTGTCAAACGCTATCTCTATTGCCGGCAGCACGTGTCTTGCTGTTCCCCTCAGCACCAGAGGGCCCCGGGTTAGACCTCAAAAAAATCAGTCGCACCCCTCTGCCGTGTTACTAGCAGCATGCACAAAAAAATAGTTTCATAATCGCGGTGTCAACAAGTCATTTCACAGCGGTGCCGTCGAGGGCAGGGAAGGGGTACGACGCAAACGGTCTGGTTCGGTTGATCGACGTAGCGACTTCCTTATCACTCTCTTGCTCGACACGTTCTCAGAAAATGATCTCGATTCGCTCGCGTTCGACGTGGGTTTGCTGACCTACAGGTGAAGTCCGCACCAAAAGTGGTCAACGGCTAAATATATTAATCGTACTGAAATGTTATTTGGATCGTGTCTGAGGTGTGTCTACATAACGATCGATCACAATTGCCGCGACGCCGGGTCTAGTTTGAAGATTATACGTTGTCTTCGTTCTCCCCCACTCACTCTTACCGAGATCCCCGACGCAGGCCCGCCTGGCTACCTCTACACAGTAAAGTAAAAATAGGTCACCGTTCGTTCCCGTTGTCTGCCAAAGTGCCTGCGAAATCTTCTGGCGCAGATGGGACCAGCTAGTAGCGACAATACGCGCAGTTTGTGCCTGTTGCCGTACAAGTATAGTCTCCTTATTTTCGGCCGGTACACACCGGCATTATCGAGGGACCACGTCTCATTCTCTCTAAACCAACACACTATGAACGGTTCTATCTATTCATATCCGTGTTTGGTCCGCCACTCTGTTTGCGGAACCCTATAATGTGTGTTTGCGGTCAAACCTACCCGTCAAATCTCACCCAGATTCCCGACGAAGACATCCCTTATTTTCTAAGGTACACCAAAATAAACTATGAACCACGTCTTGTCCGTTACTCCATCTTCAGAGCACGTTACTGCGCGCACGGACAAACGTAGCCCTTCGTAACAGCATGACAAGTCTCTAGACCATTGACCCCGTCAAACACGATGTCACAGCCGGATACTCCGCTAGCACAAAGCACCAAAAATCCCATAAGCAATACACAATATCACCAAAAAACAAAAAAACAAATATCACTCACAACGGCGCCAACAAGTCAAGCGCTGCCTTCCCCAACCCGGGTACGAAGCCGGCGTTTTTCGAGTAACGGTCGGCGTCCCAGTCGGCTGCCTTTGTTTGGCCTCCGTTCACCTAGTGACACCACCGGAGAGATTTCGAAGGCGGGGCAGGGCGGAAGTGGGGGGGGGGGAGGGAGGGGGGGGTTAGTTGCCGCAGGCAACTAACTGATACCTAACCAGGCAACTAAAAACTATTCGGGCGATTTCATATTAGTCTAGAGTATTAGTATACTGTTAGGATCGTCAGCAAACTCATAGCCCTTGTACTTACTGCTGATTGGTTACTCTTTGTGACCGCCAAAAGCAATTTAACCTATAACCTACACCAAGGCTCGACACCTTCATGCGGCACCAATCTCGAGCACCCGTGAGCATCTGCTATCGAGAACTCGGTTTAGTATATCGCTCGCCGCTGTGCACGATTTCCCAATTAATTATTCTTAGCATCCCCGTGAAGTGAGCCTGACGTTCCTACAGGGTTGTTCTAGAAGGGCTGTGAGTCGGCACCACTTAACTCACCAGCCGATTAGTAGTCAGGATAGCAGTCAGTCGTTACGCGGAGGTGCCAACTACCCGACTAATTGAGTTGTTGCGCACGGGTAGAGGGGATGTTTTATGCGGGGTACTCTTTTTTTCGTGCTGTGGGAGGGGCCCACTATTTCGCGGGGGGAGCGAACGTCGCTCGCTTCTCTCCCCTGACTGCGGCCGGAACGTGGGCTGGCCATCAGCTGGCTTCGCTAGCTCACTGGCGGACTAAAGTCGATTGGTTGGCCATGGAACCTGCCGACTAGTTATGGGTCGTGAAACCCTGCCGACTTACGACTCTAGCTATGTTTTAATCGCACGTAGAGGGCTAAACTGAACCTACCTTAACGGGAGGAGGAGGATTCCCCGCGGAGAAAGCCCTCACGACGGGTGAATACCTCGCCAAGGCCACAATCATCCCGGCCCTCCTTCGCATGGTCGGCACTGTCGATATTGTTAGCGGCATGATCTACAGGACAAGAACAAAAATACAAACAGAACGGAAAAAAGCAAACAAGAACAAGAACAAGAAATAACGAGAAGGGGACAATAACAAGGTCACAACCAACACGGCTCTCCATCAAATCGCCGGCATTGTTGTTGACGTCGTCGAATATTACATCGAACAATAACTTACATCGAACAATAACAGGAGAAGCCACCCATTTGTCGGAGACACAAGGTGGTACTAACAAACGATAGCAATATGGTCGCATTTCTTAACTGGTACATTGTGTTACATCCACCAATCACAGTAACAATAGTGCCAACAGCAGCAGCAGCGGAAGCCTCAGCAAGCATTAGACTATACTCTACGTACTCTGCAGCGGTACTACTGCTGTTCCAAGAAAAACATGATTAAACTGGACCCTCGACGAAATGCTGAAGCCCGTGCCAGAGGGCTCGGTGATACATCCATGGCTGTTACGGTCCTACTCAAAACACACAATGGCCAGGCCAGGCAAGGGAGCGTGCCCGGTGGGTCTGGCGCGTGATCGGTGGGACCCTTGTCCTCTTGCAAAACGAGCACGAGCTTAGGTGGTCAGCTTGTTTGATGTGAATCGCACGATTATTTGAAAAACTACACAAGCGGCTTTCAAAAGCTGATTGATGCTGCTGTTGATACCACCGCGTGACATAGCAGCACAAGCATCTGGGGTACACACCTTGTACCGTTGCGCTCGGAGTCGAAACGCAGATTCAGTGGCACTCAAAGCACCATGTGACGAGCGCAGCAAATTTTTCCTAGCAAGAGATTGTCTAGTGCTCCAAAGAGATAAACCAAACCAGGCGTGACTCACGTCCCGACCTGCGAACTGCTGTGGGGACCAAACAAAAGGTGTTGACCAAGCAGAAGCGTGCGTGATTGGAGCTCCTTTTTGGAATTATTATTTGTGCGTTCAAAGATCTTGCTTTTTTTTTTTTTTTTTTTATCCTCCGGCGGATGGGGAAAAATAAAGCTTTAGCTCACCACACTTCCGCGTATTTTCATACGCGTCGTGTGTCGATTTAACTCAGTTGCTTTCGCAGCCCAACGCTTCTTGCGTTCACCACTCACCACAACGTTGCACAAACTCGACACTCGATACTCAACACAGGCACTGTCCCCGTTATCGACGCCCTCGATAAAAGCAATAATAGCTCCGTGGTATATTTTACGGCGGGTGAAAGAACCCCTTTCAATATATTGGGAGCCACGTGTGCCAGTTGTTCGCACGCCCTGTGCACGAGCACAACATGTGCGCCAGCAGTCTTGGTTGGTGGTTGTGGAAGACATGCTGGCCGAAGGGAGGATTCGTTTGTTTTTTTACACATTGTCACTTACTCAATGTGGGTGCAACTTTGGTAGAAGATTACAAGGTCATCATGCGTAGAAGCAGCACGAATGCAATGGGATGAGTACACACGGCCTTGACTGGGCTTTGCAGTGGTGAACACGCCTTGCGCACACGTGGACGATACGTAGAGCAGCGCTCAGTGAGGTGAACCTCAAGAAAAGACGCAAGTCACCTGACCGCCTGAGCAAAAGCGTAGACAAATTGCACTCAAACCAACAGCCTGCGTGGTCTGTCACCGATTACACGCGTAAATTTGGCTGTTTTCTTCGTCGTCCAGATCGTAATTTGTACAATTATTGTTGGGTTAACTTTGGTAGAAGATTACAAAGCCATGTGTAGAAGCGGCACGAATGCAATAATAGAACGAGCAGACGCGACCTTGACTGGGCTTCGCAATGGTGAACACACACCTTGTGCACACAAGTCAACAATACGTAGAGCGGCGCTCAGTAAGGTGAACGTCAAAAAACGACGCAAGTCACCTGAACGCCTGACTGAACAAAAGCGTAGACAAATTGCACCCAAACTAACAGCCTGCGTGGTCTGTCACCGATTACACGCGTAAATTTTGCTGCTTTCTTCGTCGGCCAGATCGTAATTTGTACAAGTGTTGGTGTAACTTTGGTTGGAGATTACAAGTCCATGTGTAGAAGCAGCACGAATACAATGGAACAAGCAAACGCGGCCTTGACTGGGCTTTGCAACGCTGAACACGCCTTGCGCACACGTCGACGATACGTAGAGCAGCGCTCAGTGAGGTGAACATAAAAAAAAGACGCAAGTCACCTGACCGCCTGAGCAAAAGCGTATAATTAGTATTTTTCCCCATCCGCCGGAGGATAAAAAAAAAAAGCAGACAAATTGCACTCAAACCAACAGCCTGCGTGGTCTGACACCGATTACACGCGTAAATTTTGCCGCTTTAATCTTCGTCCAGATCGTAATTTGTACCATTGTCGGTGAAACTTTGGTAGAAGATTACAAAGCCATGTGTAGAAGCAGCACGAATGCGCATGTATTCTCGGACCAGTTCTTCTTCTCATATAGTGTGGGATAAGAATGGTGGAAGCACCTACCGAAGGGTCGGTGCTGCCACCCCGTCGGCGAAAAAGCCCCCGAGTGTCGTCGGTTTTCCGTGTATTCATTCGCAAGTACAACCGGACACTCGGGTCTTTCCGTCGGCGGTTGAAGAAGAACTTAGAACCAGGTCTGCGTATACCTGGTGTCCCTTACACCGTGTAAATATGTTGTATTCTTTGTGGGGTGGGCGGGCGGTGTCTCAAATAAGCTCTCGATTCTCCCTTCTCTATTTGGAGAAGAACAGCTTGTTGGAAAGTGAGCTTGGGGGCTTGTCTTGTCCTCGAATGAGGCCTATCATTTCGTGGGGGATAGGGGATCGTTCGAGAACGTTCCCCATCCCGGTTCTGGATAATACGCATGTATTCTCGGACCAGTTCTTCTTCTCATATAGTGTGGGATAAGAATGGTGGAAGCACCTCCCGTGGCCGGTGCTACCTCCCCTCCCATACTCTGTAGTCCTCTCAGTATCACGATATTCAGTTTGTCGTTATGCTGATCGGGCTGTCATCCCATACTCTCTCTCTTGGTCGCTGTTGTTAAGACGATAATTGTATTACATCATTGGAGCATTTCCGAACGCTGCCCATGACTTGCTCTGAGTACTCAACGGGAAATCATTGATAACCCTGTATTGGTCCTCTGTCACTCCAGGGACCATGGAATATCCCGATGATCCTGGGGACACTACTTGGGCTAGCTGCATGTACCTCCGTGCTGTTTTCGGGTCTTTCCAAAATGCTCGTTGCATGATGGTGGACAGATCGTCCCCCGCTAAAGCTCGTGAAACCGCCCCCCCCGATCTGAACGAGTGCATCGAGAAATCCCCTTCTACGCCTGCTGCGGCCGCGCTCTGCTTGAGAAAAGATGTCATTTGACTCGCTGAAAGTGGGTGAGCGCCTCGCACCGGCTCGCCACTCTCTCCTACCGTGGTAATGGTCGGAAACAGGTAACCCTTGTCCATGTCCCACCCGGCGAAGTTTCCTACTGCTATCCATTGTTCGACTGCTCTAATGGCGCATGTGTCTGGGTGCTGCTCGTCGTAAGGAATGGTGAGCAAATGGTCTGCACCGTCTCGCATGGTCTTTCCCCACTGGAAATTGAACAGGAAACCGCAATGGTTGGGAAGCCTAAGAATGCGTTGGATGAGGGTGCGCGTAAGTTCGTCTCCTCGCTTTGTTGTACCGAACGCTACCGTGAATAGAGCAATGTTGCGAGCGAGGGTCAGCTTCTCTACCTTATCTACCGTGCCCTGGAGGCGTGCTTGTAAAGGTGTTACGATAGCTGATAGGTGGCTGCGCAACAAAGCCGGTGCCTGTTTCACCCTCACGCCTGCTTTCTTTTGCTCTGCTCTCGTGAAAGCCATGTACTGGGTCACGATGTCGCTCCTGACTGGGTTCCCTACCCTTAACTGGTCGCACCATGCTGGCGCCACCCCGAGATCTCTCTCATACGCTACTGCGAGCTTGGATACGTAATTTGTTCGGAGGGAATCGTGGGCAAACCTCTTGTCGCATAGACCTCCCGTTCTGCAGGAATCTGTGAGTGTGTCTGTCCCCACTGCCTCGCAGTCTACGTGGTGTACGACTGTGCGTCTCCGCTCTCCGCATGCGTCTAACCAACAGAGGAACTGAAGAACGTCTATTGGTTGTGCGGCCGCCATATGTCTGGCGCCTTTCCCCACTCGTGATCTGAGAAACCTGTTAAACAAATCCGTTGTCTGATTCCTGCTCTTTACCGATGCTAATGCTGCTACGGCGGCGTGGAACTGTTCCTCTCGCCGCTCAATGGCCTTCTCATCTACTAGCATCGGCGGGGTTGTACTTTCACTGACGTTTACACTCGGTTTCGCACAGAATTGGCAGAACCTGAATGCCTCGTCGTTCTCGCCATGACACATTGGGCAGAGTACCCGTGCCCGTACCGCTGATACCTTAACCAAAGGGTTATTGTGTGTGTCCGGGAGTGTCTTGTCTGCGGAGAACCCGGTGAGTAATGCTGCCATTTTTTGTGCCAAAGAACGAAACGGTCCGAGCATCCCTCGAAAAGCCTGCTCGGGCCGGTGTCGGATAAAACAATGTGCGCGTTGGTCGGTAACGGTGTCATGCTTGTGCGTGCGTGTGAGTGGAGTGCGTTCGATGGGTGAGACTCGTGCGTTGCGTTAACTTTGTTATTGTATTCCCCTGAAGTCCACTTCCACTGCTCTCATGCCCCACTTGTGGAAACGGTGTGCTATCCTGTTCCTCTGGTGGTGCGAGCGGAAAAACTGGCTATCCTCCCCCGGTCCTGACACCGGTTGAGACCTTACTGTCGCCTCTGCGAGTTTGGGAAACCACTGTAGCTTCAAGTCCGGCACTAGTATGACGGCGTGCGCCCTTCTCTCTGCCAAGTGTTGTAGTACGACGCCTACCATACTCGGGGGTGGGAAACAGAAACCAAAACACTCCCTCGAAGAGCTCGGCATCTTGCTGACATCCTGGCTCAACACGTCTACCCCCGCGCTTTCCTCCGTGTGGTAACGCGAAAAGAAAAGGAGCTTTTCTCCCGCCCCTTGAACTCCTTCTGGGATTCTCTGTGTCGACGCTGTCGTCGCCATCAAGTCCATGTCAAAACCTCCCCAACTCTCCCAAAGTGTAGCAAATGCGCCCTGTGTCAAACGTACATACTCCTCGCCGTTTGCTCGGGATAGATCGTCTGCCTCTTTGTTGTCCGCGGAGCATACCCACCGCAAATTGAGAGAGAAATCTAGGTCAACCTGTAGCCAGAACAAACTGGTAATGACCTCGTGCATCCGGGCGTTTGGTGACTTCCCTTTGCGAAAAGCATAGAACACCGTCTGGTTGTCGACGTCTACGACTACCGTCGAACCTTGGATTTGGGACGGCCTGGCCATGCTAAACAGTCGGATGGTCTCGAGTAATGCGTAGGCTTCCTTCTCGTTTATGTGGGCCTCTACCCATTCATCGGGGAAATCGGCTGCCGCTTCGAAAAGAGTTTGGTCCGGGCCCCTCATGACACCCCCCCAACCTGATGACGACGCATCGGTCGCACCTGATACTGATAATACTCGGTGTTGTGCTTGGAACCAAGTCGCTCCGTTCATGCGTGCCCGTACCTCCAGCCATCTGTCAAATTCGGCTCTGAGACTTCCGTTCGGAGCTACCTTAACCGTCGCTGAGACTCTACTCTTTCCGGTGCGTTGGAGGTGTCCGATCTGCTTGTACATGTGGAATGTATACAGGCTCGCGGCTGGGACCGCCACCGTCATGCTTGTACACTTCCCGGCTACCTTCTCCAGTTCTGCGAACGTGATCGAACTCGCGTCTATCGCCGCGGTTATGAGTGTCTCTAACTTCACTAGTTTATCCTCTGGGACCTCGAAACGGCATTTCGCCGAGTCACACACTATTCCCAAGTACACTAAACTTGTCGTGGGATTAAATACGCACTTCTCCACCGACATGAAATATCCTGCTCTGTGGAACACACAGAGCGCCAAGTGTACCGCAGCTAGGGCCGCTTCGGCCTGTTGTTCGGGATTGCTATTGCGAGAAACGCGGAAATTTGTCAGGTAGAAATCGTCGATCCAAACCAGTACCGGTACATCTCGTGCCCTCAGGTACTGTCCTACTGCTTCGGACAGTGTGTGGTAAATGTACGGGGATGAGCACCAACCGAAACAAAGCACGGTCCAAACGTAGTATTCTCCTCTCCAGCACAGACCGAAAAATGTCCACGACTCCGGATCAATAGGGACATGGTGAAAACCGCTCTTATGGTCTAACGTTACCTGGTACGCTCCCCTCCACGCTACCTGCGACACCTTTCCTACTCCGTCCATGGTAAAAGGGGTGCGTCTGCACATGTTATTGAGCCACCTTCCATCCCAGAACAGCCCGGGTTTGCTGGGCTCTACCCCTAACGGTAAGACTAGGTCGGGTGTTGGATGTTTTCCGGTATCCGCTATGTCCGACCATTTTGCCAGACATCCCTTCTCGACTAGATTGGCAAGTTCTGCGTCTACCCATAGTTCGAATTTGGGTGGCACATGGTTTTGGAAAATTGCCGGGGTGATGTCTCTCCCGTTGTACCGCCTTCCCATGAATACTCCTTCCGCTTTCGAATCGATAAACTCGTGAACTGTCACCCCTCCGAGCCATCTCAACATGGACTGTCTCTGATCCTCTGCGAGTTCTGCTAGGATCTCGTCTCGCCAGAACTCTAAGGCTGTACTCAAGTGTCCCGGGACGAAATCTGCTTCTCTTCGTAACGGGGCATTCTGTGGTGTGGGCAACGGTTTCTCTTCTAGAAGGGTCTGGCTGTTCAGATCCGAGGTCGGGCGCTGCGTATGCCGATTGCCCTGGACTGCCCCTGCCTCGGGGTCACGCCCTTCGTCCTCGAGAAAATACGTTCGAACTCGATCTATGCGGCGTCTCCGCTCCTCCAGGAAAACCCTTACTGCCTATTTCGTGGAGCAGAAACAAGGTGTGATGTGTATGGAGCACGGGTTTGTGAATTTCTGTTATACGTTCGTGTCTTGTGTGGGGGGCACTTCGGGTCTTGTGAGGGGACACGAATGTGTATGTCTATTACGTTGGATGTTTTTCGAATCTACTCGTCTATGTACTAGCGAGCGCGCGTCGTGCACAATCCTTGAAACCAAAGTCCCTGCCATAGTATCAAGGGCAAGGTTCAGAGGCTTGTCGGAGAGTGTGTAGCAGCTGGCACGTGGCTACCCTACTCTCTCTACAAGCCTGCGTGTAGCGGCTGCTGGCGTACCAGCCCAGCCTCTTTCAGAAAACCTTAACAATCTGGGGTGGAGTACTCATGTACAAAATTTCGGATCTCTTTCTGACTAACTCTCATAATATGGCAGTGTATTATCTGGCGCAATGTTTTGATGCGTACGAGGCACCCTTCGTGGGTAAAATCCGGGAGTGCATTTCCGAACCGTGGAATATTATGGTCAAGTTTTCGTTAGGGTCCTACTCGATCCAGGATCTGTAATTTGCTTTAAACCCCGGTGTTTGTCCTATACGTGTGTGTTACACCCTCCGCTATCTGTACATGTAAGCGAGGGCTGCCTACTTGGTTCTCGCCGTAACCCAACCTTCTCAGTTTTCCTCCTAACGGACGAGGGACATAATAGGTGAAGAAAATGCGTATATATAAGTATATATGAATACATAAACGCAATATATATGATGTAACAGGTATCACACACCTATAGAAATAAAATAAAATAGAGCAATAAGCAATAAAAATAAAGAAAGATGTGCGTCGTGCCGACTCCTCCTGAGTTCCATCAACGCGTGAGCGTGCTCGATGTCGTATAAATATATTATTATGTGCTTGTCGTCCTGACCTCACGTTCTACCGTTCTAGTTTGCCTTCTAAAGGACGGGTAAAAAATATTCCAACGCGGCCCCGCGTCTATTCCCCTCCTTGTCCTCGAAACGAATGCATTGACCACTCGGCAACAAACCAATAACAGAAAACAAATCGACTTCCCATCAAACGGCGTTACACATTCTAAAGTAAACTACGTACACCGTGGCGCAGGGGAAAACACTCCCTCTCCCCCTTCCCTCCGACCCTCGTGTGCTCGTCGGGTGCTCGTCCGAGGCTCTGCGCCTGTTCCGCTCATCCTCAATGCCTGTGCGCGACAAACTACAAACGGAAATCCGCGGCGCGAAAAAAAACCAAACCTCCGGTCGAGTGAAAATGTAATATGATACGTAATTGTACCTCGTGGTACGTTGTGGAAGAGACCACCCTCCGTTCGAGCGAAACCTGTACGTACTATACCTCGTGGTACGTGGAGGGGTATTGGTCCCCCCCCCCCTTTCGAACTTCTACCCGCAAGCGAACGCGCTCTTCAGTGAAAGGAAAATATAAAAACTCCGTCTAATTACCTATAGTATTTAACCCGTAGCTTGTTGGGTGCTGAGATGCGTGCCCCTCGCGCTCTCGGCGTTCGTTTTGCATCTCACTGCCCTCGGTGCAAGCCTACATAACAATCGACAAACCTTTTACAGAGAAAACATGTATACCCCGCTAATCTACACGATATAGATATGTTTCATACTGTTTCCTCGGGCCCTCGTCACTGGCTGCTTTGCGAACGCACTAACGAAAAACAAAACAAACCGGCCGCACCTGTCGACGCGAGCAGGCCGGAATAAACGGTCGACCAATCCTAGAAAAACATTCCGCCTACCATGGTGCGGGGGGGAATTCTACGCTTCGGCGTTTGTCCCGGCCTCCTTATCTTCCGTGCGAATGCCCTGTGGAACAAACGAATTGTCCACGTAAAACCAGCCGAAACACAGCGGACCACCATAAAACCAGACAGAACAGACCAACATAAACACCCCACCAATATAATAACCAAGCAAACCAACATAGACACATTTTACCCGCGGAAAACAAACCAATCACAAACAAGTTTGCTCGAGAGGGGGTGTATATAACCGCTCGTCCATTATATATGTATCCCCCCTCGCTTCCGACGTTCGTGTGCTCGCCGGCACTTCCCCGCCCGTTTCTACGTTGATCTCCGATTGGCATTCTATCAAACCGAGGAAAAAGGCAACTATGGTATTAATTACGTACTCCGCGTCTGGAGGGGTTAGGGCAAGTGGCTTTTACGTTCCCGACAAGAGTGTTTGTCGGTACTTGTACTCCTGTTACGCCCTGCGTCCCTCGTCGGTAATCGATCCGGCCGAAAAGACAACTATAATGATAAAATACGTACTCCGTTCGGGCTGAAGGGAGAACTATAATAATAAAATACGTATTCCGTACTCCCATTAAAACCTCGCCGGTATTCGATCAGACCCAGAAAAAGAACTACAAAAACGTACTCCGCTCCCCGAGAGGTGTGTGTGTGTGGGGGGGGGGGGGGGGGGGGGGGGGGTTCGGGGGGTCAATCAGTTTTGGCAGTTGGTTTGAATGTGCCCCGACTGGTGGCACCGGTGGCACACCACCTGGGGGCACGTGCTGTGCGAGTGGTCCGCGTTGAGGCCCTGTGCATCGCATCGTCCGCAGATCGCCCTCCTCCCGGGGCTCCCGGCTGCCACGCCCCGTCCCATCTGGCCGCGCCCCCTGCCGCCTTGCATGCGCCCCCCGCCCCGGCGGGGGGGGGTGTAGTGCCCCGTGCCGGCGCTTCCACGTCCCGCCAGCGGCGGGGGGCTGTAGTAGTGGCCCCTCCCCGCCGAGAAACGGCCGGTTGTGGTCGGCTGGCTGCGGGGAGTCCGGTACCCGTATGTCCTCCCCCCTCCTCCAAGTCCCCGGTTCCACCCTGGGAACTCGGCTACGACCGACTGTCCCCCGAGTTTCTTCAGGTTCTTTAAAGCCAGGTCTAGGGCTGTGTGGTCCACCGACGTGGCCCCGACCATTTTTTGGTGCGTCTCCTGATAAATGAAGAGCGCTGCCCTGACGGGCTGCTTCAGCGCTATGCACTTGTTCACTCCCGCGAGGAGAGTCGACACCGTCGTAAGTTCCCGCTTGAGTTTGGCTGGGTGCTGGCGACACAGCTCTATGAGTTGTGTGAGCATTGGCACGAGCTCTTCGATGGAAGAGGCGATGCTGTTGATGTCCCGCATCGTCGCCTTGTCGTAGGCGTGCGTGTGATGCAGCAATGCGGTGAACTTCGCCGTAAACTGTGGTCGGGGAAAATCGGACGTGGGCATTCCCAGAGTGTTGTGTAAGTGCCTTGTGCGAGTGCTTACACTTGTGCGTGATTTGTGCGTGTGCTTACGCCTGTGCGTGGTTTGCGCGTGTGCTTACGCCTGTGCGTGGTTTGCGCGTGTGCTTGCGCCTGTGCGTGGTTTGCGCGTGTGCCTTACGCCTGTGCGTAGTTTGTGCGTGCGCTTACGCCTGTGCGTGGTTTTGTGCGTGTGCTTGCGCTTGTGCGTGTTTTGTGCATGTGCTGGCGCGCTCTGTGCACGGTTCGGGTGTACTCGCGTTTGTGTGCGTGCGCGCCTGCGCCTGTGCTACGCTTGTGTTGGCTCGCGTACGGGGCGTGTGCGTGCGTTGGTAAGTGCGTACCCCACCCTGTAATTGCGCTTGCGTTTGCTCGTGTACCGGTGCGTCAGATAGTATAATAACCAAATCCGGTGCGCGCGGTTTTCCGCGAGTGCGTTAATCGTGCGTATATGGTCCTTTCCGGGAGGCATAGTTTGTGCCCATGCGTCGAGCGTATGGGTGTGTGCGTGCAGAATGCAATGTTTGTGCAAGTGCGTCGTGCTTGTGGATGCAGAGTGCGTGGTTTGTGCAAGTGCGTGCGTGCGGGTGTGTGCGTGCGGGGTCCTGGTTCGCTCGGTGTGTTCGTACGCCTTGTGCGTGTGTGCATGTGCTGGTGCTTATGCCCGTTTTGAGCTGCACCGAAACTACTTGCACGAGTGCGTCGGAATACGGTTCCGCCGTACGTGCTTGTGCGTTCGTTTGCGGTCGTGCCGTGCGTGTCTAACGGGGATTGTGCTGCCTCGGTGCGTGTTCGACGGCTCGTGACCGGTGTGCGTGTTCGATGTATCGTGCCTACTGTAGTACGCGTATGTGTGTATAACGTGTAATTTTTGAAAGGCGTACGTATAAGCGTGGTTCGCTGTGCTGGCGTGCGGTTTGGGCGTCTGTTTGTTCGTGTGTCATCTGTTGTGGTCATGTAAATCTAGTGTTGAGCTGGCGTGAAATGTCCAGAGCCTTTATAATATGCACCCGCATTTTGTGCTTCGTGTACCGGGTAAAAGGAAGAATCCCAACATGACCGTGCCATAAAGAAAATCGAGTATTTAGCAGTATGTTCGAGCTCAAAAGCCCCTGAGCGGGGCGTGTGCGTACCGTATATAAAAGGGGAATATTGACCTCATCGACAAGAGGATAAAAAAATAAATAAATAAATACCAAGTACAGGCAAAACACAGGACAAATGGACGAGAGAGAATAAAATACGTAAATAATCCCCGTGTTCTTTTGTGCGTACCTGGGCGATCTATTTTATGTAATCCTTTATTATTATTATTATTATTGTTCTTGCCATCCGACAATGTGCAGCATGACCTTGAACGTTGATTCCTTTATTGGAATTAATTTTAATTAAATATAATTTTTAATTAAATTTTATATCTTTGTTTATTTATTATTTTATTTTATTTTGATTTAAATTTAATATAATTTTAATTAGATTTTATATATTTATTTATGTATTTTATTATAATTAATTTAATTAATTAGTTAATTATTTATTTATTTTGGGGAATTTCGGAAATGTTGAAATTCGGAAATGTTTCAAATGGAAAATTCGGAAAATGTTTTGGATTTTATATTTTTCCGAATCCTCAAATATTTCGGGCGTCGTTGACGTACGTGAGTGTGCGAATCTCGGTCTGTACGTATGTAAACCGGTTGCAGTTTGCACTAAAATATATCCCGGATCGTGCGTACGTGAAATGTCGGGTCTGCTCGTCTCTACCCCGTACGTGCTCGTGTGCGTTGTGGTGTGACGTGGTGCCTGCATGCTGGGAAGGAACTTGTTCGCCCGAGTTGCTACTGTCCTGCGTACCGCTAGCAGAGGGTTGTTTGCTTGTTGTGGTGAGCGAGAAAGTCTACCCCTGCCAACTCATGCATCGTGCGGCAAGCGTGTGTGGTCGTGTGAGTTTCTGTCGTGTGGCATGTGCGTCGCTGTCGTGCACTATCCGAGAAATTACATCGCTTGTCGGCATAAACAGTGGCCTGCGTGGGCAGCCAGAAAAATCTAACCCTCTCTATTCAAGTAAGATACACGACGTGGCGGTCAGATACCAAGCCCTCTCTACTCACGTAGGTTATGCCTACGTCTAGAAATTTCGCAACACCACGACCCCGGCTCGCCTACGTACCGTGTAGCCGCGTGAATCATATGAAAAGGAGAGACCCGCCTCTAGTCCTCGTGCGGACGCGTAATCGGGCCGTTGCTCCTCTACTCGTACTCGAGCTGGCTGTTGTACTGCCCTGCAACTGATTGACAAAAGAGAAAAACCAACCTCCTCTTCGGGCTGAGGGCTTGTCCAGTTGCAGGCGGGTCTCTGGTGCCAAAACGAAATAGTGCGTGCGACAAATTTGTAACAAAAGATGACCTCACCTGGACTTTTCCCGTGATGGCGGTGAGTGGTGGTTCCTCCTCGCTTGTCTTTCCGGCTGGGGTCGCTGTGGGCTCCGCTGCTGTCGACTCGCACTCGTACTCGCTCTCTGTAGTCCTCGCGCGCTTGTCGAGGTGGGTATTCTCGATGTTGGGGGGTGTGGGTTGGATCTCGAAGTTGGGGAGTGCGGGCTGGAGAGGGTCGGGGGTCGCTAGCTGGAGAGGATCGCTGTCGGTGGCTGGAGCCGATGAAGAACTCGCGTAGGGGGGGGCGGGCATGGCGGAAGGGAAGACTACGCAACCCCCCACTGATCGTAGGCCCCCGTTGTCGGGGCACCCCCACAGGTAGCTACCGGCAGCCTGCACCATAGCGCGTTTTGCGTTGCGCTCCATGTGTGGGCCTGGATTTCCGGCGCCGGCCGCTCCCTGAGACGCAAGGAGGATGCGGCCCAAGTTAGGGCGGACGTCGGCGCTGCCCGCTTCGGTAGCGGCGGCGCACGTGATGAGGACCTGGTTAAGGGTCAAATCGGCTGCTGTACACTGCTGCCCCCGGGCGATGACGAATCGCTCGAGAACCGGGACGGAGACGCCCTCCTCCAGGATGGTGGACACGGACAGGTACTCCTCCATGTTTTCGAAGGTCGTCGCTGAGGAAAAATCCATGGTTGGGTGTCGAAGCTGGTTTCGTGGGAGGGAACGAAACGAGGCGTGCAACGAGCTGAGGCCCTGTACCACGCGGTGGTGCGGGGACGAAGCCTGCTGTTGGAGGTCTCAAATAAGCTCTCGATTCTCCCTTCTCTATTTGGAGAAGAACAGCTTGTTGGAAAGTGAGCTTGGGGGCTTGTCTTGTCCTCGAATGAGGCCTATCATTTCGTGGGGGATAGGGGATCGTTCGAGAACGTTCCCCATCCCGGTTCTGGATAATACAATGGAACGAGCAGAGGCGGCCTTGACTGGGCTTTGCAATGGTGAACACACCTTGCGCACACGTCGACGATACGTAGAGCAGCGCTCAGTGAGGTGAACCTCGAAAAACGACGCAAGTCACCTAACCGCCTGAGCAGAAGCGTAGACAAATTGTACTCAAACCATCAGCCTTCGTGGTCTGTCATATTAATTAGAAACGCGTAATTTTTGCTGCTTTCTTCGTCGTCCAGTTCGTAATTTGTACAATTGTTGGGTTAACTTTGGTAGGAGATTACAAAGCCATGTAGAAAAACAGAACGAATGCAATGGCACGAGCAGACGCGGCCTTGACTGAGCTTTGCAACGGTGAACACACCTTGCGCATACGTCGACGGGACGTAGAGCAGCGCTCAGTGAGGTGAACGTCAAAAAAAGACGCAAGTCACCTGACCGCCTCTGACTGAGCAGAAGCGTAGACATATTGCGCTCAAACCAACAGCCTGCCTGTTCTGTCATAGATTACACGCGTTTTTTTCGGATGGGGAAAAATAACGCTTTAGCTCACCACACTTCCACGTATTTTCATACGCGTCGCGTGTCGATTTAACTCAGCTGCTTTCAAAGCCCAACGCTAAAAAAACTTTTTGCTGCTTTCTTCGTCGTCCAGATCGTAATTTGTACAAGTGTTGGTGTACCTTTGGTAGATTACAAGTCCATGTATGTGTAAAAGTAGCACGAATACAATGGGATGAGTAGACACGGCCTTGACTGGGCTTTCCAACGGTAAACACACCTTGCGCACACACACGCCGACAGTTCGTAGAGCAGCGCTCTCTTGTGTGAATCGTAGAGCAGCGCTCTCTTGTGTGAGCCTCAAAAATAAAATAAAACCACCTGGCCGCGTGCGCAAAAGCGTACCAATTTGAATACAAACCAACAGCCCACAGCCTACACCTCAAATGTCTTTGTGGGTCTCATGTTGTTGGAAGGCACGTTTCTGCTTGGTCAACACCTTTCTTTGGTCCCCACAGCAGTTCGCAGGTCGGAACGTGAGTCACGCCTGGTTTGGTTTACCTCTTTGGAGTACTAGACAATCTCTTGCTAGGAAAAATTTGCTGCGCTCGTCACATGGTGCTTTGAGTGCCACTGAATCTGCGTTTCGACTCCGAGCGCAACGGTACGAGGTGTGTACCCCAGATGCTTGTGCTGCTATGTCACGCGGTGGTATCAACAGCAGCATCAATCAGCTTTTTTTGAGAGCCGCTTGTGTAGTTTTTCAAATAATTGTGCGATTCACATCGAACAAGCTGACCACCTAAGCTCGTGCTCGTTTTGTAAGAGAACGAGGGTCCCGCCGATCACGCGCCAGACCCACCGGGCACGCTCCCTTGCCTAGCCTGGCCATTGTGTGTTTTGGGTAGGACCGTAACAGCCATGGATGTATCACCGAGCCCTCTGGCACGGGCTTCAGCATCTCGTCCAGGGTCCAGTTTACTCGTGTTTTTCTCGGAACAGCAGTAATAGTACCAAAAGTTGGCGACGCCTGCTGAACTCGAACTTTCTTTCAAGACGCAAAGACGCATGGGTGGTAAGTTCGAAGACGCTGAGGTAGCCCAGCGGCAAGTATCACTACTATCACTTCGTGTGCATCACTGTTGGTCGTGCCACCTTGTGACCCTGGCCGTAGAGAGCGGTAACCCTACCGCACCTGCCGTGAAAGGACATGTCGTGCAAAGTTTACAAAAAAACCCGACAAGTACCGGATGTGCCGCAATCTTGAGTGTTTCCACACAAAAATTACCACATAATTACCTGAATATCGCGTCCCCCCCACGCTGTTTTTGTTTCTTGCAAGCGAATTTGCATGTGGTCTATATGCCGCGCTGGTGAAAAAGAAATGAAACTTGTCGGAAAGAAAGTGGTGTTTGTGGAGGCGTGGAATGGATTCTGATGATACGGGCGAATTTTTGTCGATCGTCTCGAGACAAAAAAATGGGACAGCCCAAATGACTACAGTTGTGCTGGTGAAGAATAAGATTACATAACACTATTAATTGTGTAGTAGTTTGTAGTGCATGACTAACAACTTGGACTAAGTGAAGTTCTATCATGCTCCATCCAAGCACGTGGGTTTAACTGCGCAGGGATTGACATGATTACCAAATGAACAAGTAGGTGGAAACATACAAATCGACTATCACGGCAGCACAACGCAATACCCTGACTTGCTAGAGCGTAAAACCCATCTCCCTTTTATAGATTCGAAAGCTGTGCTGGGTTCCCCAGTATAATATATCGTTCAAACATTGGGGGGCGATGTGGGTCGCCGTTACACATTATACCGTGGCAAAGTTAAATATTCTCGCGAAGATTTGTATGTACGGTAGCCGGTCCGGAGGTGTTGGATATTGTGTCTCAGTGCAATAAAATGGTCTCGGAGCCTCCGTGGATTCTGGTTACAGAAAGACGGGGAATTCTGTTTCCCGCCGACAACTTATCACTGCCGACTCTCGTCGTGCCGGTAGAAGCACCTAAGGTCCTCTCGATTGCCTCATGGCACTCCTGTCGTCCTCCGATATTGGTTGGCGACTCCCCGCCCTGTCGGGAGGCTCAAGTGTTTTGTTTTAGAAGTAGCTTGTACCAGTGATGTTAATCAACCTGTGCACGGGAACTATTGATATGAAACCCGTTTTCAAGGGGGACGTGTACTGACGGCTGTGGAAAGCACCAGTTTATTGTGTATAATATCTTGTAGCATTAGTGGTGTGGCCGGTGAGTGTATATCATTAAAATAAAAATACACTCTACCAGCTGTGACATCGAACTTTTTGTCGAAACTCATCTTTGCAAGCTGTGTGTGATACTCCGATCGCGCGTATTACGGGTTGTGTGTCCTCATTAAGGATATAGGTCGGCGACTCCCCTTGCAACTACACTTTAGCTATCAGGGTGAACAGGGTGATGTTAGTTTTTTTGTGCGCGGAAACTACAAAGCCCGTTTTTGAGGGGGACAAAATCTGACAGCTGTGGAAGGAAAAGCATCAGTTTATCATGTGAATGCTGTAAGTCGTATAACCGGTGATGGGAGGGCGGAGTTTTTAAGGGCTTGGGGGCCTGGGTTTGAACAAGAGGGAGCGCGGGGGGGGGGCGGGGGGGACGGGCGGGGCCACTCAATCTGTGCGTGGAGACTATAATTCCTTCAAGGGGATCAATCTGACGGTTTTACGAAGGAATGCACCAGTTTATCATGTATATCCTGTAAGTCGTACAATCAGTGAGGAGAGGGCGGAGTGTTCGAGGGGGTGGGGGGGGGAGGGAAAGTTGGGGCACAATATTTTTTTTCGGCTTTTTCAGGTCGCATAGATTGGGGGTTTGCTAACGCGTGGTGCTAGGTCTAGGCGATGGTTCGGGTGGTGGGGAAGGAGGGGGTGTTGGGGCGGACGGGGGGGGATGAATTGAAGCAGCGTGGGAGTGTTTATTGCTTTGGCAGATTTCGATGTTAAGTGGGGTGTTTGAGCAAGAGAGGGCGGGGAAAAAAGAGGGGGGGTTGGGGGGGGGGGGGGGGGGGGTTAACAGGTTCAGGTCGCATATATATATATATGTAGGGACTTGCTATATGCGTGTTGCTAGGTCTAGGCGATGGTGCGGGTGGTGGGGAAGGACGGGTCGATGCGGGATGGGGGGGAAGGGGGGGCGAATTGGAGCTACGTCATGGATGGCTAGAAAAACAATGACGTGATATCAATTGCGTAGAAGTGTTTATTACTCTGGCCGATTTCGATATCAGGTGGGGCGTTTGAACCAGAGGGAACAGGGGGAAAATGGGGAGGGGGGCAGATGAATTGGAGCTACGGCATGGATGGCTACAAATATAACGAGGTGATATCAGCTGGCTGGTAGTGTCTACTACTCTGGCAGATTTATATTTTAGGTGGGGCGTTTGAACAAGAGGGATCGGGGGGGGGGGCTGGGTCTCTTCAATATGTGCGCGGAAAACATAAATCCTTGAAAGAAGCAAACCTGACAGAGTTGTAGGGAGAAAACATCCCTTTCTATCACCTGCCTGGTATTGTTTATTATTCTAGCCTATTTGATGTTAGGTGTACAATCGTTAGTTGTAGTATACAAGGTGTTATAGCTTCTTAATTTGTTGCTGTACATGGATCGCAAGATAGAACATTTCAATCGATATATATAGCCCAATAATATACTGGTGCCAAAACCGTCAGATTTATCCCCTCGAAAGGATTTATAGCTTACATGCACAAATTGCCCCTTCCCCCCCCCCCTCCCCCCCCCGCCCCCCTCCAAACCCGCTCGCTTTTGATCAAAACCAGGCCCCCCCCTTTCCCTTCACAGCTGTCAGATTTTGTCCCCCTCAGAAACGGGTTTTATAGTTTCCGCGCACAGACTGACTAAAATCATCCTGTTGACCCTGATAGCTACACTGTAGCTGTAAGGGGAGTCGCCGACCTATATCCTTAATGAGGACACACAACTCGTAATGCGCGCGATCGGAGTATCACACACAGCTTGCAAAGATGAGTTTCGACGAAATCTTCGATCTCACAGCTGGAGTGTTTTTTAATTTTTATAATATATATATATATATTGTCCCGCCCCCCGCCCCCCGCCCCCTCCCCTCCCCCTCCCCTGACCCCTCGTGTTCTTGAAAAACCCCAACCCTTCACCCCCCCCCACCCCCCCCCCCCCCCGACCGTCACCCGACCCCCCCCCCCTTCCGCCTAGTTTGTCCAAACGCCCCACTCACAATCGAAATCGGCCAGAGTAATAAACACCTATACGCAGTTGATATCACGTCATTATCTTTCTGACCATCCATGACGTAGTTTTCAATTATTTTCCCCCCGACCCCCCCCCCCTTCAACGCCCCCTCTTTTCCAACCACCCGCACGATCGCCTAGACCTAGCACCACGCGTACAACAAGCCCCTACATATCTTTGATCTCACAGGCGAAGTGTATTTAAATACTATTTGTGACCTAAACCTGCTAAAAAATCTCCCCCCCCCCCCGCTCTCGCTCTCCCTTACTCAAACGCCCCACCAAATATCGAAATCCACCAATCAATAAACACTTCACGCACAGGATATCACCTCATTATCTTTCGAGAGCCATCCATGCCGCTGCTTCCCCCCCCCCCCCGCCCCGAACGCCCCCTTCTTCCTCATCACCCACACCATCGCCTAGACCTAGCACCACACGTATAACAAACCCCTCACCTAAAACCCTTCCTGCCCCCTCCCCCCCCCCCCCCCCCGCCCCCTCCCCCGCCCCCTCCGCCCCCACCCCCCACCTTCCCCACCCCCCACCTTCCCCACCCCCCACCTTCCCCCCCCCCAACCCATCCCAACCCCACCTCCTCGAACACTCCACCCTCTCTTTACTCACTGATTGTACGACTTACGCCAGGATTTACATGATAAACGGATGCATTATTTCCAAAACCGCCACATTTATCCCCTCAAAATAATGTATAGTTTCCACGCACATATTGAGCTGCCCCACACGCCCCACCCCCGCCCCAACCCCCCCCCCCCCCCCTCAATAGTAAACTGGTGCCAAAACCGTCAGATTTATCCTCTTGAAAGGATTTATAGCTTACATGCACAAATTGCCCCCTTCCCCCCCCCCCCCCCCCCCCCCCCCTCCAAACCCGCTCGCTTTTGATCAAAACCAGGCCCCCACGTCCTTCACAACTCCGCCCCACCCCCCTCACCGGTTATTCGACTTACAAGATTCACTTGATAAAAGGATACATTTCCCTTCACAGCTGTCAGATTTTGTCCCCCTCATAAACGGGTTTTAAAGTTTCCGCGCACAGACTGACTAAAATCATCCTGTTGACCCTGATAGCTACACTGAAGTTGTAAGGGGAGTCGCCGACCTATATCCTTAATGAGGACACACAACTCGTAATGCGCGCGATCGGAGTATCACACACAGCTTGCAAAGATGAGTTTCGACGAAATCTTCGATCTCACAGCTGGAGTGTATTTTCATTTTTTATATTATACGTACATGTTTTGTTTTTTTAAATGGCGTCGTCGGCAGGACCCGAGGAATACTCTCCACGCACCACAACAGCCGCTCCTGGTCTGTGGCTGTAACATCCCCCTAGTCTTGGTATATAGTTGCCTTCGAATAATACCATTAATAGTGTTGGTCCTTGAGTTCGATTCCCACCGTGAGCGATGAGATTTTGACTCTATTTGCACAATGCACGAAAAAATAGATCAACTGCTGAGAGCGCCTGCGTTGGGTAGGTACAATTCGACTCGAGTCGACGACGGAAGCAAATGCTGAATTAGTCTCTGGATAAATAGTATAGCGCGTGCCGTAGTGGGGAGGGGGGAGGAAGGCCCGCTATGTGGCCTCGTATATGAGATACAACTGGGAGGGAGGGAGAGCGAGGAAAGTAGTGCGAGGACGATAAACGGGCCGAAAAAAAAAAAAAGTCATTCCAGTCATGCCGTGGGAGAGACAACACATTTCGCACACGTAGTGTCGTAGTGGCGACTTGAAGAGGACCAGTGGGCATGTTGCGTACATAGAACAGGAACTATGATTTGTTATGGCACTGCCCCACGAACGCAAGGGCATTTTCCACAGAACTACTGCTGTTGTATATCGGGTATATATCATATACAGCATTGCACATATGTTACAGTTACAGCGTGGTTCACGTTAAAAGTCCTAAAGTTAAAGGTATTCCCGGCGAATGTTCACGATGTTTTTTCGATTCAAACTGTGATTTTTGCACACGTCTTGTACGTGGCCCTTTCGAAAACCTCACTCGATGTTCTCTTTTGTTTTTTTTCCTGATTTTTTGTCATTAAAGGTTTTTGAAAAATGTGGACCACCTTTTAGGCCAATTAATTGTCTTTTTTGCCGAAAAAAGGGAAAAAAATCAGGGAAAAAAACGCCGGTCGGGCCTCGGGATGGGCATGTAGAAACCTAACCCCAAATTACAGGGCCCATCTATCTCTCAAAAACGGCGTGGATATTTGGACTTTTATTCGAAAAAATGAGTAAGATATAACGTTACTTTCTTCAGATGACTTGGGTTTGGTGTAGGATCCATATTTTTGCTAGATTATTCTTAATAATAATAATGTTGAACACAGGCAGGTCAGATTTTCGTTTCTTTGCACTAAATGGTTTACAGACATGCCCTGGAGTACCTTCAACCGGATCGTGCAAAATGCAGCGCAATTTGTTTTTTGGCCCCCGCCGGGAAAGAAACTGAATATGTTTTTGAACAAATTGAAGGCCTGTCATTGGTCGATACGAGTTTCGCTCCTAGAGACAGAGCCCAACGCTGGTATAAAAAAAAAATGGCCGTGTACAACCCTGTTCGCCTCTTCCGCTGATCACATGATACCAACTATTATGGGAATATTTTCAGCAATAAATTTTCTCTTTAACAGGGATCTCCGACGCCAAAACCAAATCCATCCACAGTAATAAAATACCAACTAATTATTATAAAACTATATACCTAGACCTCGCCCCCCTGGGACGTCTCGCTCGGCATATCCTCCCCCCTCTCAGCCCTTCTCAGCCCGTAATTGCCGAGAAGAAAATTAGTTGCTGGGGAAAAGAACCGTCCCGAAGTTCCTTGCTTTCCTTGCTTTCCCTACTCTCATTCTTACTTAGCTCTCATTCTCTCATTTTTACTGCTTGCTCTGATATTTTTCTTTTTCTTTTTCAGCAACTTCTTTTTTGTACTTTTACTTTTGAAGTTGGCCAATTGCTGGCTGTTGGGAGGGAATTGCCGTTGACGGCTGCAAACAATTTGGATTTGAAATTTGCCGGATCGGCAATCACAATTTGAAGTTGAAGTTTGCGAAGCGGACCAAGGCTAGTGCGGGAGGAGGCTCCGCCAACAGTGGGGGTGGTGGAGGTTCAGGATCAGGCGTGTGGAAGCTGGTTGGGCAAGAACGGGACTCAGCTTCTTCTGGCAATCCTGATTGGCCGTGCCCGAGCAAGGGTTGTGACGGCTTCCTCATCGCACGAAATAGGAAAAACAGGAGTTCCCAGTACGCTGTCTGCGACACCCACCTGCAGGAGTGACGAGCCTTCCACGTGCCAAGCTTTTCATGTAACCTTAACAAGAAGAACTGGGGAAGCGGCGACAACCCTCGTGTGTGTGACTGGTGTGACGCGGACACCTGTGATTCACCTTCGATCGGCGTCCCTAACGAAGGAGCTGAGAGCTTGACGAAACGTGAGTTTCATTTCTTCGTGTTGTTGGAATTTGATGTTTGCTGTCAGCTACTATACTACTGAATCTGATGATGTTGAGAGTTTCCCGTTGTCAGTGTGTTCAGCGCCGTGCGACATAGGTAAGACACCAGATGTCAACACCCTGTATTTTCGGTAGTGCTGCGTAGAGTGTTGGCTGAGTGTGCTGCAAGTTGTGCGCAATAGACTACCAGTATGTGGTTTTGGGTGTTGGTGAACTTAAGCGAATCCTGTTTTCAATAATGATGCACATTGAAATTTACATTGTTTGACCTTGTGTGTCTGTCTGCAACGTCTGCTGTAGCATTTGTGTGCTACACCAGCGTGGTCGAACTACCACACGGTGTGTAAGCTGTGCTTGGGGACGCGTAGCCTGAACAAACTCAAGTTCGCCTTGGTGGTCACGGAGGGCAGTCCCGTCGTCGGGGTAAGCATGTTGTACTAGTTGTCTACGCAGTTGTGTGCTGTGATTTCTTTTTCATGCGTACAAACACACTTTTGCATGTACGAGTACGTGTACGGGGCAGTCCCGTCATCGGGGTATAAGCGGGAATTGTACAAGTACTCAGGTCTACGAGTAGACCTATGCAGTGACGCTGTGTGATGCGATTTCTTTTTCATACGTACAGCCAAACACACTTCATGTATGTACGACTACGAGTACGGGGCAGTCCCGTCATCGGGGTAAGCGGGTGATGGACAAGTGGTCCATGCAGTGACGCTTTGTGCTGTGATATATACACACGTTTTGGATGTACGACTACGACTACGTGGTATCTATACATGTAAGACGCAATGAAAACGGGAACGTCTCATCACAGGGGCCAGCCAGGGTTGTAAAAATGGTCCATGCAGTGATAAATAACACAGCAGCATGATAACTCAGCACCAGTCGCAGTACACACTGGAGGTTGATATATAGCAGTAAACAGAAGCTGAAGTTAACCTGGGTGATGCTGGAGAGCAGTCCCGTGATTGGGGTTGGCGAGTTGTTCATGTAGTGACGCGGTGTACTACTGCTGTTACTCATTTCTCATACAACCACATGAACTCTTTGTATTAACGAGTACAAGTAGGGTGCGCAACGTCTTCAGGAATCGCAGTACACGTCGGTCGTAATAGTGTTGATAGCAGCAGTAATAGAGTAGTACCGAACAATATATACTGCAGGTACTGTCTCTTACCCTTCGTTGTCGGTATTCCGCCGGTAGGCCTTATATAGCAGTGTACCGGGGCTTACGCTTACCAGGTGCGACTGCGAATAACACCCTGTATTTTCGGTAGTGCTGCGTAGAGTGTTGGCTGAGTGTGCTGCAAGTTGTGCGCAATAGACTACCAGTATGTGGTTTTGGGTGTTTGTGAACTTAAGCGAATCCTGTTTTCAATAATGATGCACATTGAAATTTACATTGTTTGACCTTGTGTGCCTGTCTGCAACGTCTGCTGTAGCATGTGTATGCTACACCAGCGTGGTCGAACTACCACACGGTGTGTAAGCTGTGCTTGGGGACGCGTAGCCTGAACAAACTCAAGTTCGCCTTGGTGGTCACGGAGGGCAGTCCCGTCGTCGGGGTAAGCATGTTGTACTAGTTGTCTACGCAGTTGTGTGCTGTGATTTCTTTTTCATGCGTACAAACACACTTTTGCATGTACGAGTACGTGTACGGGGCAGTCCCGTCATCGGGGTATAAGCGGGAATTGTACAAGTACTCAGGTCTACGAGTAGACCTATGCAGTGACGCTGTGTGATGCGAATTCTTTTTCATACGTACAGTCAAACACACTTCATGTATGTACGACTACGAGTACGGGGCAGTCCCGTCATCGGGGTAAGCGGGTGTTGGACAAGTGGTCCATGCAGTGACGCTTTGTGCTGTGATATATACACATGTTTTGGATGTGCGACTACGACTACGTGGTATCTATACATGTAAGACGCAATGAGAACGGGAACGTCTCATCACAGGGGCCAGCCAGGGTTGTAAAAATAATCCATTCAGTGATAAATAACACAGCATGATAACTCAGCACCAGTCGCAGTACACACTGGAGGTTGATATATAGCAGTAAACAGAAGCTGAAGTTAACCTGGGTGATGCTGGAGAGCAGTCCCGTGATTGGGGTTAGCGAGTTGTTCATGTAGTGACGCGGTGTACTACTACTGTTACTATTTTTTCATGCAACCACATGAACTCTTTGTATTAACGAGTACAAGTAGGGTGCGCAACCTCTTCAGGAATCGCAGTACACGTCGGTCGTAATAGTGTTGATAGCAGCAGTAATAGAGTAGTACCGAACAATATATACAGCAGGTACTGTCTCTTACCCTTCGTTGTCGGTATTCCGCCGATACGCCTTATATAGCAGTGTACCGGGGCTTACGCTTACCAGTTGCGACTCTGAATCCCGTTCGTTCCTGTCCCAGTGGTGGTTTCATAGGTGTTAGCAACGTTGTGGTACCAGGCAGGGCTTTGCCCATAAACGACCGCTTTCATTACAACAGTGTTAAAGTGTACGACTTCCTTTCAAACTTTGGAAATCGACGACAGCTACGTGGCCTTACTATTTTGAACATTCACTGAACGCAAGGTATTCCCATCCGTTGTTGTCGTTTGCAGAAGCCCTGCGAAGCAGCCGCCGAGGGCCGCCAAGTCGGCGAGGACATAAACACGAAGTGCACCGTCGACATCAAGGTCGGTGACCTCCTGAAGAAGGCAGGCGACCACTTGCTCGATATACATCCCGCATTCCATTCCCACGGTGCCACGAGGGCGTTCGACATCGAGGTACGTTCTACTCTTATCTATGGCCAAAGGCGACAACAAAGAAGACAGTAACAAAACCGTCCATGAGGCCAAGGGAGAGGAAGAGGAAGAACTTCCTGCCTGGCAGGATAAACCCGCCGTCCCCGAGTTTCATTTTGACAGCAAGAGCAGCGGCAGCGTCACCAGGTGCGAACAGTATGTGTGTGTCCTGTGTGTCACGAGTCGAGACATCCATGTCTCTTGCTCAAGACTAGGGGATGGCGTGCGGATATAGTCTATGAAGTGCGGCTCTTTTTCCGAGTACCAAGAGCAAGTACAACAATACCACAACAATTACTAACAACGAAAGGAGCTCCAATAATTTGGATGGTTACGACGTCTGCTGGAGAGAAGTACCAATACGTTTTTACGCATACTTATCGACGTCCTCCCGCCATGCTTCAACGTTTGTGGACAGATCCACAAGATCATCGACAAAAAACAAGAGTGCAAGGTGCTGGGTACCTCCGCTGAGGAGGAAGAGTCCAAGCAAGCCTGCATGCTCCTTCGGAAGCAATGTTGACAGCACGTTCTTTATAGAACGTTAAGTTGTGGTTTATTATACCAGCATCGTTTTTTGAGAACTATGCCTGAATGGGTGCGCTTCGTCTTTCAGGAATACAAATGTACTTCACATGTTTGCGGTGTGTGCGTTCAAGTTCCTGCTTCCAGCATGTTTTTTTTGGCACTGCGCTCCTTTACATCTTAAGTTGTAGTTTTCCTGTCTCTATCCTTGACAAGCGCGTGCCTGGTGTTTATGCACTGCGATAATTTATTATTGATGATCGACTTAGAGAGAGCTATTATTACGTGTACAGGTGCTACCTGAGAGGTGGAAGGATATGCCAAGCAAGTCCTCCGACGTGCCCATCATGGACTGGGCGAATGGATGATAATAACACACTCACAATCATAATCGTCTCTATCCTGTACCGTTGTACTATATATGGACCTCTTGGCATTTTCAAGTCGCCAGTTGCGCCATTTGTGCTTCTTTTCCGCCTTCCTACTGAATGTCCATTCCTCCTGCCGCAAGCGTAGCGGGCGGCGCCCAGCCGCCCGCGAGCGAAGCCCTTGTAAATATTAAAAAACACTCCAGCTGTGAGATCGAATATTTTGTCGAAACTCATCTTTGCAAGCTGTGTGTGATACTCCGATCGCGCGTATTACGGGTTGTGTGTCCTCATTAAGGATATAGGCCGGCGACTCTCCTTGCAACTACAGTGTAGCTATCAGGGTCGACAGGGTGATATTAGGCAATCTGTGCGCGGAAACTATAAAAAAACCTGTTTCTGAGGGGGACAAAATCTGACAGCTGTGGAAGGAAATGCATCAGTTTATCAATTGGATACTGTAAGTCAAATAACCGGTGAGGGGAAGGCGGAGTTTTTACGGACGTGGGGGCCTGATTTTGATCAAAAGGGGGGCGGGAGGGTGAGTGGGAGGGGGGAGAGGGGACGGGCGGGGCAGGTCAATTAGTGCGTGGAAACTATACATTCTTCTTGTGGGGGAGGGGGGAGGGAATGTGCGGAGGGGGGGCGGGGGGCGGGGGGGGAGGGCCTTAGGTCGCATAGATGTAGGGGTTTGCTACACGCGTGGTGCCAGGTCTAGGCGATGGTGCGGGTGGTGGGGAAGGATGGGGCGTTGGGGTCGGGGGTGGGTGGGAATTGCAGCAGTGGCATAGACGGCTCTAAAACGATAACGAGGCGATATCCAGAACGTGGAAGTGTTTACTACTCTTGCGGATTTCGATATTAGGTGGGGCGTTTAAGCAAGAGAAAGCGAGGAAAAAAAAAAAGGGGGGGGGGGGTGGGGGGGGGGGAGGGGTTTTCAAGATGTTTAGGTCACATAAAATATTAAAATACACTCCAGCTATGAGATCAAAGATTTGGTCGACACTGATCTTCGCAACATTGTGTGTGATGCTTCGATCGCGCGTATTAATCATATAAAGAGGGGCTTGCTATACGCGCGGTGCTGGGTCGAGGCGATCGTGCGGGGTGTGGGGAAGGAGGGGGCGTTGGAGGGGGGTAGGGAGGATGAACGAAAGCTGCGTCATGGATGGCTAAAAAGAGAATGACGTGATATCAATTTTTAAAAAGTGTTTATTACTCTGGCCGATTTCGATTGTAAGTGGGGCGTTTAAACGAACTGCGCGGGGAACAAAAGTGGTGGGGGGGGCGGAGGGCGGAGATGAGTTGGAGCTACGGCATGGATGTCTAGATGGATAATGAGGTGATATTAGCTGGCTGGTGGTGTTTACTACTCTGGAATATTTTTATTTCAGGTATGGCGTTTGAACAAGAGGGGGGGGGAGGGGGGAAGGCGAGCATTCCAATATGTGCGCGGAAACTATAAACCCTTAAAGGGGACGAATGCGACGGTTGCAGCAATAAGACACCTCTTTATATCACCCACCTGGTAATGTTTAATATTCTAGAAGGTTTGATGTTATATGTAGTATGCAACCGAGTGCTTAGGTATAGTAAACAACGTGTTAAAAGATTAATAATTTGCTATTGTACATGGATCGAAAGATAGAATATTTCAATCGATAGGTAGGTACAATCATGTAGATATCATTATTTTCTGACATCGCTAATTATTAGAAAGAGATACATATTGCCAAATACAACAGGCAAATACAACAGGCAAGGTGATGTGGTCATGCAATGTCACCGCCATTGAGAACGAAAGGGAGGAATGCGAATCGTTGTTGTTATAAAAGGGACGCTGAGTGTACACGCGCTCAATTACGTTACGTCGTTAGTCATAATTCGCTTGGCATAGTTCGGGAGGCGATCATGCAGACGGTATGTACGGAATACCTTATGTAATAAGTTGGTAGTGCGGTTTACCGCAATTTTAACATATCTGTCTGTACTTCCTTTTCACATTATTATTGTCTCACATATACGTTTTTACGCCTGTGATTTTCGCCGTGCCGATGTGGGGCTCTGAGGTCGCCAACTCTTAAGACAGAGATACATCTTACAAATACACCAAGCGAGGTGACGTGGGCATGCGATGTCACCACTATTGAACGCGAGGGCGACTTTACTTTGTTAGGCATGTGCCATTTCGTTTGGTAGAGGTTGTCAGGAGATCATGTAAACAGCCGGAGGCGGGTTCCGAGCTAAAGCCGGATTGCTCTTCCGGGCTTGGAATCAAGAAAAAAAAAAATATTGACTTCGTGGTTCGCTTTCAAACGGCCAAAAACGGCGTCTAAAAAAATGTCCCAAAAAAAAAAAGTTCCCCTTCGGGTCAAACTTTTTTTTTCTCCGCATTGCCGAACTTTTTTTTTCTCGGACATGGCGGCAATCGCTTCCGCTTAGTCGAATTAGGGGGGGTAGAGCCACTCAGAAAGTTGTTCAGACAAAAACTCGAGCCCGGAACCGAGAATAAAAAATCCCATGAAATTTGAAATTGCTCAACTAAGGTCAGCTTTTGGGCAGCCGTAAGTCGATCCCAAAAGCATAACCAGGACAATCCACTGATATCTTCGTGTTCCCCACCCTATAATCACCTCAAATCGAAGTTTTACAGAGCTCTAATCAACGTGTGGATCGTTTTCCACGGGTGGGAGTTTTTCAGTCTAATCCCTAGTAGTACAGTAGTAAATCCCAGGTTATGCCCTCTTTTTGCACGTATCTGTGCGCAGCTGTGTCAAGGTCAAATCGATCCCGATCAAAAATCTAACGACGGATTCGTGATCTACACCCCAAAATTACCACAACCTGAAAATTTTATAAGATTCGGAGGCATTTGAAATTTTCTTGGGGGGCCCGCGGATGCTATTTTACCTCAATTTTAGCCAATTATTCGCGAGTAACTTACCATCACGACGGCCAAATGAAAAAAGAAGTATATTTTCGTAATCCCCATAACCTAGCGGAAGTTTGTGCGATTTTTCAGAGCTCAAATCCTCGTGGTTGCCGCGTTCCGAAAATCTCGTGAAAAATATCCGGCTTTAGCTCGGAACCCGCCCGGAGGCACGAAATACCCTGCGTAATAGGTTGGTAGTGTAGTCTACCGCAGTGTTAACATAGCTGCCTGTACTTCTTTTTCACATTGATATTATCTAGTGTACGATTATACGCCCTGTTTTCTCCCCACTGTCATCGAAGATGTTGTGGTCCTGTATGTGTCGCGTCTATGTCTGGTACTCTTGTTGGTGGTGCTCATGAACACATGGCCTAGCGCGTAGTAGATGATCGCTGGGTGGTGTTCCTTTCCTTTACACCAAGCCAGGTAGTATATGTCAACGCACCCGCTTGCTTGAAAACGATATAAAATGAAAATACACTCCAGCTGTGAGATCGACTATTTGTCGAATCTCATCTTTACAAGCTACCAGGTATGTATGTGTGATACTTCGATCGCGCGCATTACGGGTTGTGTGTCCTCATTGAGGATAAAGGTCGGCGACTCCCTTTGCAACTACAGTGTAGCTATCAGGGTCGACAGGGGGATGTTAGTCAGTCTGTGCGCGGAAACTATAAATTCCGTTTCTGAGCGGGACAAAATCTGACAGCAGCTGTGGAAGGAAATGCATCAGTTTATCAAGTGAACGCTGTAAGTCGAATAACAGGTGAGGGGAAGGCGGAGTTTTGAAGGACGTGGGGGCCTGTTTTTGATCAAAACGGAGCGGGGTTGGAGGCGGGGGGAGGGGGGGGCGGCGGGGCAGCTCAATTTGTGCGTGGAAACTATAAATCCTTCAAGGGGATAAATATGACGGTTTTGGGGGAAAAAAAATTATATACCAGGTATATATATATACCAATTGTTATGGGAAATATTTTCAACTATTACTTCTCTCTTTAACAGGGATCTCCGACGATAAAAACCAAAACCATTCACTTCGTATGGGATCAGAAATCATGGTTATTTCAGGGTTCAGAAATAATCGAGGCCAGAAATCAGCGTATTATTGAATCCAGATGTGTAAAAAGATAAAATATATCCCAGGTCTGTCATGCAATAAAAAACCAATATTTTGGAGAGCCAGGACACACCCTCACGTTTCAGTTTTGCAACCTTTTTCGAGAGGAAAACGCACATTGAAAATTGATCTGTTGCGACTCTTAATCGGCAGCTCGCGCGCCACCCCGTTCGCCTTGCTTCGGGGCTTAGGCGCGGTTGCCGTAGGAGCCTCCCCTTTCGTCGCGTCTCCGTCGTAGGGGTGTTTTTCCTTTTTCCCTTTTCCTTGTTCCCTTTGATCATTTTCCTTGCTTGTGGTCTCCAAGTGGGGTATAAAAAAACATCGACGCCTCGACGGCGGTCGTTCCCGACAACTTTAGCGTGGTAGAGGAGGCAGTCGTAGTCAACGACAGGCAGGGCACCGGCCGCTGGGTGCCACAGAAGTTGGGCATTTCGCTGGACGGATCCATTCGAGCGGCCTCGTCGCTCTCCGCATCGAACCTACAGACCACCCTCGGCATGCTAGTGACGGCGGGCGATGCGGACAACCCACCGGATTTTTTCAGATTACTGCCGCAGCGTTTGGCGCAGGGGGACCTCCGACAAAAATATAGGAGCGCGCTAAGCGGGACATGTGCGCACAAGTAGCAGAGTACCTCTGGCGCTGCTCCGGCCGGGGAAAAATGAAGGTCGCGGAGGGTTACCTGATTTTTCCGAGCATCTTTTTCTCCCCCTTCAGTGTGGCGGTGGCAGCGGAGGGCCACCGGGAGCGTGACGACGACGTCTAGAGCGTCGTGAGCGCCTCGCCAGCGGGGTCGACCGTCCCCAAGCACACTCAGGAGAACACGCAGAGCCTCATCAGGGAGTTGGATCAGGGAGTTGGACGGAATGGTGGAGCGCACAGGGGGCGAGGGTGGTAGCAGCAATCTCGCAGAGCCTCATCAGGGAGTTGGATCAGGGAGTTGGATGGAATAGCGGAGCGCACAGGGGGCGAGGGTGGTAGCAGCAATCTCGGCGTGTCTGCTGGTTCGGCCGCGAAGAAGGCAAAGCCAACTTACGTCACTCACACGGATAAGGGGAGTCGCATGCTTGATCCTCACCAACCAGTTCGGACGGCCAACTTACTATTAATGTTTTTTTTTCCACGACCAGTTTTTCGGTTCACACATGTGTATATATTTCTTCTCGGAATACAAAATTGCTCAAATAAATGCTGTCAAGTTTGGCTCGTATATGCTCAAATCAGCACCTTGCGAGGCGTGACATCATGCACACTCGTTTGCTTTCCTCTCTTGGTTTCTCCTAGTAGTTTCGTGGGGTGGGCCGTCCACGTTTCTGTCTCGTGCGTGGGTATGTGTCTCACACGCATAGTCGGTGTTATTGTGTGTGGGCGCATTTGCGTGTCTACTTGCGTTTTTATGTTCTATGCCGTACGTAGTTGGGTGGCCCGACCACGTTCTCCTCTCTGCCGTATCTACCACTACACACCTACACACAAAAAAGCCTCTGCGTTCAGCCAGCACGTGATCCGCGCGGGGAGCTGTGTTCCCCAACGTGAAGTTCAACTTTGATCGTGTATGGATGGTAGTTTACTCGCTCTCGGGTGATACTGCAGCAGCAGCTGTATTTAGTATTTGTGCATGTTCCAAATACAGATTCTGTTCACATATGATACATTTTCTAGTCGTATGGTTCACTGACGACCACGGGCCCTGTTCATGCGTTCATGCTCATGTGGTACCTCAACTGTAGTTGCTGTATTACATATATAACACATCTACGCAATTGATATTACGTCATCATTTTTCTAGCCATCCATGACGTAGCGTTTATTCATCCCCCGCTCCCCCCTCGAACGCCCCCTCCCTCCCCACACCCCGCACGATCGCCTAGACCCAGCACCGTGCGTATACCAGGCCCTTACATATATGATCAATACGCGCGATCGAAGCATCACACACAATCTTGCCAAGACGAGTTTCGACCAAATCCTTGATCTCATAGCTGGAGTGTATTTTAATATTACATGTGACCTAAACCTCTGGAAAACCCTCGCCCTCCCCCTCCCCCGCCCTTATACTTTTTCCTCGCCCTCTCTTGCTCAAACGCCTCCTCTAATACCGAATTCCGCCAGAGTAATAACCACTTCCACGCACTGGATATCACCTCATTATCGTTTTAGAGTCGTCCATGCCGCTGCTGCAATTCCCATCCCCCCCCCGCCCCCCCCGCCCCCTCCTTCCCCACCACCCGCACCATCGCCTAGACCTGGCACCACGCGTATAGCAAACCCCTACATCTATGCGACCTAAAGCTCTCCCCCCCCCCCTCCCCCCCCCACACACAAATTTCCCCCCCCACCCCCACAAGAAGGATTTATAGTTTCCACGAACAAATTGAGCTGCCCCACCTGTCCCCCCCCTGCCCCCCTCCCGCCCCCCTTTTGATCAAAATCAGGCACCCACGTCCGTAAAACCTCCGCCTTTCCCTCACCGGTTATTCGACTTACAGCATTCAATTGATAAACTGATGCATTTCCTTCCGCAGCTGTCAGATTTTCTCCCCCTCATAAAAAGGGTTTTATAGTTTCCGCGCACAGACTGCCTAACATCACCCTGTTGACCCTGATAGCTACACTGTAGTTGCAAGGGGAGTCGCCGACCGATGTCCTTAATGAGGACACACAACCCGTAATACGCGCGACCGGAGTATCACACACAGCTTGCATAGATGAGTTTCGACAAAATATTCGATCTCACAGCTGGAGTGTATTTTTATTGTTAAAAAAATCAAAATACACTCCAGCTGTGACATCGAAGATTTTGTCGAAACTCATCTTTGCAAGCTGTGTGTGATACTCCGATCGCGCGTATTACGGGTTGTGTGTCCTCATTAAGGATATAGGTCGGCGACTCTCCTTGCAACTACAGTGTAGCTATCAGGGTCAACAGGGTGATGTTAGGCAGTCTGTGCGCGGAAACTATAAAACCCGTTTCTGAGGGGGATAAAATCTGACAGCTGTGGAAGGAAATGCATCAGTTTATCAAGTGAATACTGTAAGTCAAAGAACCGGTGAGGGGAGGATGATGTGTTTAAGGACATGGGGCCTGATTTTGATCAAGAGGGGGGCGGGAGGGGGGCAGGGGGGGGGGAAGGGGACAGGTGGCGCAGGTCAATTTGTGCGTGGAAAATATAAATCCTTCTCGTGGGGGAAGGGGGGGGGAAAAGTGCCGGGGGGGGGCGGGGGAGGGAGGGCCTTAGGTCGCATAGATGTAGGGGTTTGCTACACGCGTTGTGCTGGGTCTAGGCGGTGGTGCAGGTGGTGGGGAAGGAGGGGGCGTTGGGGACGGGGGTGGGTAGGAATTGCAGCAGCGGCATGGACGGTTCTAAAACGATAACGAGGCGATATCCAGGGCGTGGAAGTGTTTTTTTGCTCTGGTGGATTTAGATATTAGGTGGGGCGTTTAAGCAAGAGAAAGCGAGGAGAAAATAATAGAAAAAAAGGCGGGAGGGGGGAGGGAGGGTTTTTAAGCGGTTTAGGTCACATAAAATATTAATATACACTCCAGCTATGAGATCAAGCATTTGGTCGACACTGATCTTCGCAACATTTTGTGTGATCCTCTGATCGCGCGTAACAATCATATATCTCGTAGGGACTTGCTATACGCGCGGTGCCCTGGGTATAGGCGATCGTGCGGGGTGTGAGAAAGGAAGGGGTGTTGGTGGTGGGGATGGGGGAAGGGGGGATGAATGAAAGCTACGTCATGGATGGCCAGAAATATATTGACGTGATACCAATTGCTTAGAAGTGTTTATTACTCTGGCCGATTTCGATTGCAAGTGGGGCGTTTGAACGAACTGGGCTGAAGAACAAAAGGGGTGGGGGGGGCGGAGGGCGGGGATGAGTTGGAGCTACGGCATGGATGGCTAGATGCATAATGAGGGGATATCAGCTGGCTGGTGGTGTTTACTACTCTGGTAGATTTTGATTTCAGGTGGGGCGTTTGAACCAGAGGGATCGGGGGGGGGAGGGGAGGGGTCGAGCATTCCAATATGTAAGCGGAAACTATAAACCCTTAAAGGGGACGAATGAGAAGGTTGCAGCAAGAAGACACCTCTTTATATCACCCGCCTGGTAATGTTTACTATTCTAGAAGGTTTGATGTTATATGTAGTATGAAACCGAGTGCTTAGGTGTAGTAAACAACGTGTCAAAAGCTTCATAATTTGCTGTTGTACATGAATCGAAAGATAGAATATTTCAATCGATAGGTACAATCATGTAGATATCATTATTTTCTGACATCGCTAATTATTAGAAAGAAATACATAGTCAAATACAACAGGCAAGGTGATGTGGTCATGCAATGTCACCGCCATTGAGAACGAAAGGGAGAAATGCGAATCGTTGTTGTTTTGAAAGGAACGCTTAGGGTACACGCGCTCAATTACGTTACTTCGCTAGTCATTCTTCGCTTGGCATAGTTTGGGAGGCGATCATGCGGACGGTATGTGCGGAATACCTTACGTAATAAGTTGGTAGTGCGGTTTACCGCAATTTTAACATATCTGTCTGTACCTCCTTTTCACATTATTATTGTCTCACATATACGTTTTTACGCCTATGATTTTCGCCGTGCCGATGTGGGGCTCTGAGGTCGCCAACTCTTAAGACAGATACTTCTTACAAATACACCAAGCGAGGTGACGTGGGCATGCGATGTCACCACTATTGAACGCGAGGGTCACTTTACTTTGTTAGGCAGGTGCTACTGCGTTTGGTAAAGGTTGTCAGGCGATCATGCAAACGGCCGGAGGCATTAAATACCTTGCGTTATAGGTCGGTAGTGTGGTCTACCGCAGTGTTAACATAGCTGCCTGTACTTCTTTTTCACATTGATATTATCTAGTGTACGATTACACGCCCTGTTTTCTCCCCACTGTCGTCGAAGATGTTGTGGTCCTGTAGATGTCGCGTCCATGTCTGGTGCTCTTGTTAGTAGTGCTCATGAAAACACGCCCTAGCGTGTAGTAGATGGTCGCTGAGTGATGTTCCTTTCCTTCACATCAAGCCAGGTAGTATATGTCAACGCAACCGCTTGCTTGAAAACGACAAATAAAATTCCGCACACACCTGACACAGAGAAGACGCGGCCCGAAGATTGTTCAGTATACCGACGGTCAGGAACAGGTTATCGAGAAGCGCACTTCATGTTTACTACCGCTCCTCACTCCACCTAAGACACTACGGGCGTTATTATAACATATATATATCTGCGATTGTTCAGAAGCTCAGATTATGTTCACTTTTGCGAATCTTTCTAGGCGTACGGGTCCACCGACGACGGCGGGGATTTGTTCATGCGTTAGTTCTCATGTGCTGCCACAGTAGCTGCATCCTATATAAAGAATTTTATAAACACAAATATACTGTAGCTATTCCGAAGCTCAGGTTTTGTTCACATTTGAGAACATATTTCGTCGTACGGTTCACCGACGACCGCGGGCTCTGTTCATGCATTTAGGCTCGCTGGCATTTTATGACTCGCGAGAGCATCGTTCCGTCAGCACTACTCGCTCATTTTCCATATGTTCAAAGGGAGGTATGGTTCGCTTGCTGCGGGTGTTTGGTCAGCATCGCAGATGCAGCACCTTATGCAACAGCAGCTGTACTGCTGTATATATACAATATTGTACTGGTATATATATACTGTATGTAGCTGTTCCGAAGCTCAGATTCTGTTCACATTTGCGAATTTCTCTCGTCGTACGGTTCACCAACGACCGCGGGCTCTGTTTATTTGTTCATGCTCGCTGGCATTTTCAGACTCGCGAGCGCATCGTTCCGTCCGCACTGGTCGCTCTACGTTCAAGGGGAGTTTTAGTCCGCTTGCTGCAGATGCCTTGTGCAGCATCGCAGATGTAGCACCTCATGTCCTAGCTCAGGGAGGACATGCCCAATGTTTCTCCCGCCGTTTGTTCTTTCGGCAATTTTCGACAGCGCATTTCTGTTCAGTGCTGGACGCGGGCGATTTGGCCTCGGCCCTCCTCGTTTGCGACATTCTTTCTATATTATATTTGTTCCGATGGGCCGGCGCAACTCGTTCTAGTTGCCTATCTCGGTTCCGGGCTGGGCTGTTCTTCGCGCTTTTCATGCGCTTGCTCTTAATTATATGGACGGCGATGATCCGTGCTCTCGTACTCCGTTTACGCTAAAAAATGTACGCCGCTGGTGCCCTCGCGTTGTGCCTCATATTTTACCCGCGTCTCTAGTGGAATGCTAAGTACGCCAATCTGCTCCAGGTAACGTCGTCCATGGATCGGCTGAAATGTCTCCCCAAACCTCAGCAGTACGGTCATATGATCTACATCAAGCACCTGATCAGTGAGCTGGAACGGCTCACCCGTCTCGATGACAGCTTACGCGTTCATCTTCACGCCCGTCGCGGGCGTCGAGCATAGTCTGGAGCACGGGCAGCCATTGGTAGCGGCACTGTGGCTCTAGGACAACAAGCTGAAATCTGAGTCCGAGGAGGGTGACATGGTAGACAGGTCGGCCATCGTCAAAGAGTTAACGACCATCGGCAAGTTCCTCAACTCCGACAAATTCTCCGGTTCGAAGAGCTTGTCGTGGAGCGGGAACCCGGTTCAGCAACCCATGCTCTCTCCGCACTTTGGTGACCTGGGCGGCACCGCGGCCCTCGGCTCGATGGCGGCATTTGGCGGAACGTCAGCCCTCGGCGGTTTCGGCGGTCTCGGTTCTCCGCCGGCATGGAGCAACGGCTACCAGTTTCAGGGGGCGCGCAATAAGAGCCGCGGCGGCAAGGTTGGCCAGACAGCTAGGTGCAACAAGTGCCGTCACGCGGGCAGGACTGGTCACGCGATCATACACTCTTTCCGCAACTGCCCGCTGACGAAGTGCCACAAGTGTAACCAGAACGGCCACATCGAGCGCGACTGCCAGGACTGAAACTCCCACCCGTAGATACGGAAGCGCAAACATAGCGATGTTCTAGTCGATTCAATGTTTACCGCTGACCGGAGTTCTTTGTCGTTCCTTGCTGCTCCTTTCTTCGGGGGTCTGCGTCAAATAGAAGGCCGGCGCGCTTGCGGTTTTCCTTGGTTGCTGTTTCGGAGTTCTCGTGGCTACTGATTTTGTCTTGCCTAGACAGTCGGCTGTGTTTTTGCGTTCGGGCACGGAGCGGTTTCTTTTTTGATTGATTTGAGCATGTCCCTTGTCTCAGTTTTTCCCGTGTTTGGTCTCTCAAGACCGACCAGGGTTCTTCGATTCAATGACGAGATTCATCTAATTTACTGCTGTTTATTTCCTTGAGCTCGGGTTCTTTGGACCCTGATGGAGCGGACCGGGCACAGGCCTCTCCGAGCGTACCAACGGTGCATAACGTCGTCGATATTGCCCATCATCACGATACACACAAGAGTTTCCCGTTTCCATTTGTTCGACGTACGTCAGGCGATCACATATTGCTTCTTTCCATACATGCATGCCACCAGCTACACATCCGCATGCAATGTCGTTTCAGTTGTTTTCTGTTTCTACCAAAATGAAACTCTTGTCGGGCTTTGTTTTGCTGCGATCTTTTCTCTTTCCGGTTTTCACGCACTCTCCAACGACCTCTGCGCCTTGCTCGTTCTTGGCTTGGACTTTGGTTAACGATTAAACGCGCGATCCGGTTCGCTACTAGCACTCTGGCACCCATGTTGGGTTGCCTTCACATACAGACTATATCTACGTTTTCGGATACACACCACATATACTACTGGCATAATGGTATACGCACCAAACATTCCACCGTGTGTTCTATATGTTCAGGTTGGATCTGGCGCGGATCGTTTTCTCGCTGAACGCGCGGAACGTACTGCACGCGTTGGTGTTCAAAACACACGTGGTAAACTTCCCAGCGAACCAGAATCGCGACAGCCACCCGTTAACCTCTCAAGCAATGAGATACTCTTGCAGCTGCAACGGACTTCGCACGACGCTCGGCTTTGGGCTACGGAACACTTTGCACCAGACTTTTTGCGGTCAGCAGTTCCATTTTGGCAAGACGTTATTTTACCCGAAACGCCCGAGATAGAACGGAACACCTTGCTGGCGTGGGTAAAATGTGTTTATGCCCTTGACTTCATAGATCCCGACACATGCGGGGTATACCAAGATCGTCCGTATAGTGTAACAGAGCTGACTCCTGTGCATTTACGAAATCATGTCCTTGATGAGTTCACGTCGTGGGTCACGGGCGAGGTCCAGGCGTTGGTGGGGAAAGGATGTGTGGCGCGATGGGCAGATATAGCCGATGTTTCGATGTACGGAAAGCGTCATATGGTGCTTCCCTTGGGAGTTGAACCGAGAAGCGTAGACTAATTTGGGACGCACGCTGGCTAAATCTTATGTGTCGATACCTGACCTCCCGTTCACTATGGACGGGGTTAGCAAAGTCGCTTAATGCGCGTGTGTTGTGAGGCTTAGTTTGGGTAAGCTATCGATTAACCTTGTGCAAGTGGTCAAACGGACTAATACCCCACTAACACCTTACAAAATGGCGTCGTCGACAGACCATGGGTTTTTGGGTCGCGGGTTCGATCTCCACCATCCACAATAATAAACTTTTCAGACTTTCCCCATGTCGAACTTGAAAAACTCTCTCCCTGGTATCCCCAGGAAACGAAACGGCTTGGATATTGACAGAGGTCCGCCGTATATCTGGCCGACCTGCTATCCCGCCGTTTCAGGGGCGGAGAGTGTTATAAAGTTTAGTTTGGGTAAGCTATTGGTTAACCAGTTGCAAGTGGTCAAACGGACTAATACCCCACTAATACCTTAACAAATGGCGTCGTCGACAGACCATGGGTTTTTGGGTCGTGGGTTCGATCTCCACCATCCACAATAATAAACTTTTCAGACTCTCCTCATGTCGAACTTGAAAATACTCTCCCTGGTATCGCCAGGAAATGAAACGGCTTGGATATTGACAGAGGTACGCCGTATATCCGGCCGATCTGCTATCCCGTCGTTTCAGGCGGGGAGAGTGTTATGCTTAGTTTGGGTAAGCTATTGGTTAACCAGTTGCAAGTGGTCAAACGGACTTATACCCCACTGATACCTCAACACGTGGAAACGAGCTTACCAAGTTACAATCGATCACAAAGCCGGTTACCACCACGTCGCGTTGAGCACGGAGTCATGGCAATTATTTGGATTCGAGTGGAAGGGCGACTTCTACATCTTTACCGTGCTAGCTTTAGAGTGGTTTTCAGCGCCAGAAATATACGCTTCGTTGTCGGAGGCAGTGGCACGATACGTGCGTTCCCGAGACATTCCTACTCTGACTTGGATCGGCGATTTTTACGTGGTGGTTTTCGGGTCCACGTGCCTGCTGGAGGCGGCAAAACAGTGCGAAGCAGTTCCACTGGAAACATACGTGGCTTTGGAAGTGTTTTTCAGCGCAGGCTACTTCATCTCCCTTCCGAAATGCGAGATTGACCCCACTACGCGACTGATGTTTCTCGTTATCATCTGAGATTCCGTGGCGTGCCGTTTCGAAGCGCCTGAGGACAAATTAGAGAAGTTGGAAGTCATTCTTCCCGAGGCAAGCAACTTCTGGCGCTATAACCTTTCGGAATCTAGAGAAGCTTGCAGGTAAGTGCACCAGTTTGTCCGTGGCCGTTCTTGTGGCAGCTCTTTACACGCACCACATGTATCGGCAGATCGCAATTTTTCAGCGAACGGGAGGACGTAAGAAGAGTATGAAATTTATATAATGAAACATGGTGGCCTCATGTTCGAGTTGACGAAATGGTTGGAAGTACGCCAGCGATTGGGGCGTCGTGGTACAGATTAGAGCACAAAATGGTTACCCTGACGGGTGCAACCGATGCTTCCTCGAGCGGATGGGGGGGGGTAATCCGTAACCCAGGACGGGAAGTGTTCCGAGCAGGAGGGGGTTTTCCAGTGGACATGGCGAGTACGCACATTAAATTGCAGGAAGGGTACGCATTGCAGCAGACTTTGGAGATGTACTGCGCTGATCATTCTGCTCAGATCGCGAGGTCCACTTTCGTTTCGGTTACTGACAACAAGGTTTTCCACGATTCGTTCAAGCGGGGTCGAGTGAATAACACGATTATGCATGGGATGATTATCGATATATTCTGGCTTCAGGTGGAGCATGAGTTCATACTTAAGCTGCGTTGGGTCAATTCAAAAGCCAATGCGGAAGCTGACGCTTTCTCAAGGCCTGGTTTAGATGACTATGTTCGATTAGACGCGGCAGTGTTTGGATCGCTTTACACATGGGCAGGAGGTTTTGATATGGATCTCATGGCGGCCCCAGCCTCTGTACGTCAGAAGTGGGTCGAGGGTCGAAAGACGGAGAAGAGTATCCCTTTTTATCCCCGCTACCGTACACCAGGTTGCGCGGGGGTTGATGCTCTTACACAAAACGTAAAGTTTATGCGAGAGTCGTCGGCGGTATGTTTTGGTTTCTGTTTCCCGCCGACAAACACAGTCGGAGTAATGTTGGAACATTTAGAAGAATGCCAGGCACGAGCCGTTACCGTAGTTCCGGACCAGAAGCAGTCTTGGTTTCCTCGGCTATCAGGGGGTTGGGTAAAGTCTCGAACGCTTTCCAACCCGGGGAGCAAATCACCGTTTTATCGTGTGCATCACCAGCGAGGTAGAAAACCGTTCATGTTTCAGAAGTGGAGCATGTTGGCAGTAGGACTAATTGATAGTAAAACATAACTTGACACAATGACATCGAACTTTGCGCAATTCATTATCAGGCTCTGAGGACTATTTACTATTTACACGGCTCTGACGATCGTTCTGAGCATTGTGGGGAGGCTGCTGGCCCCATAACGCGAAGCGGGAGAATCAATACCATTTGGTTCTTTCGTAAAAGTATCCGCGTCGCGAGCAAGGGTCCTGTGCCGGGCATGCCATGCTAAGAACGATGAAGGCTTTCGCACCTGCCAAATGTGTGGTGAAACGGTCTCGGAAGCAGATAATACTACGGGCACAGATACGCCGATGGACATTGACGAAGCAGCGATTCGAAAGAGATTTAACCGGTTTCGAACTGCTTGGGCCGAAAAATCGTCCATAAGAAGAAGACCGGCCACGTACAGGTTCTTCACGAAGTTCCTTCAATCTCGGTCAAAGAGTATCACTTCACGTATTGAGGAATATCAACCGAAGGATGTCGTGGAATTTCTATGTTGGTTGGATTAATGCGGTGCTAGGAGACGGACAGTTGTACACGCGCGCCACTGTGCAGCAGTCGGGATGAAGAGTTTTACGGGATGTTCAACTACCCCAGGAGAATGCAGCCTGAGATATGCGTTCGATTCGCTCCGATCAAACATATCAAAGCTCGCAATGGTGTTTGAAAAAGAACCGGGGATAGTGACCCCATGGAGTAGGACCTTGCGGATTGGAAATCCAGTACGAAGCGAGTTGGTAACTCAGTACTTGACGTTTACAACCGGACAGCAGAAGCAAGCAGGTGTACTAGTCAAACAAGCACCCGCTATCGTTCATAGTCACTACTTAGAAACAATCGTGAGGTCAATGCGGCCGAAACTTCATAGTACTGTGTCCATCCTAGAGAGGGTAACGCTCGCTTGAGATATCGCGTTCTTAGCGGTAGCCTTTAGCACAAATAAAAGGAGAGCAGAGTTGACGAATACATTGATACAACGAGTGCTTAGACTTCCAAACAAAAGTGGGCTCTTCTGTTCAACTTCCAGTGGGGAAAAACTTCGAGAGATGGCGCCGATCATTTGATTTCCATACCCTATGACGGGCAATATTTGGCGGTATGCCCAGTTCGGGTGGTTGAGCAATGGATAGCTGTGGGTCAAGCGGCAGGTCCTGGATGGGATATTACGTCCGGGTACTTGTTTTTCGATATTTCCACGAGACCGAGCAGAAGGCCAGTCAAACGTTCTTTACCCATTTCAGCGACAAAGACTTCCACGAAGTTGAAGGAGTTTGCACGGACAGCGGGGAAAACTCAGGATTTGTCATTACACTCCTTTCGATCTGGGGGAGCTATTTCGAGAGCGTTGGCGAGAGATTCTTTATCCACGATTATGCAACGGACATATATTATAAAAATTTAAATACACTCCAGCTGTGAGATCGAAGATTTCGTCGAAACTCATCTTTGCAAGCTGTGTGTGATACTCCGATCGCGCGCATTACGAGTTGTGTGTCCTCATTAAGGATATAGGTCGGCGACTCCCCGTACAACTACAGTGTAGCTATCAGGGTCAACAGGATTATTTTAGTCAGTCTGTGCGCGGAAACCATAAAACCCGTTTCTGAGGGGGACAAAATCTGACAGCTGTGAAGGGAAAGGGGGGCCTGGTTTTGATCAAAAGCGAGCGGGTTTGGAGGGGGGCAGGGGGGGGGGGGGGGGAAGGGGCAATTTGTGCATGTAAGCTATAAATCCTTTCGAGGGGATAAATCTGACGGTTTTGGCACCAGTATATTATTGGGGGCGGGGGGGGGGGGGGGGTTGGGGCGGGGGGGGGGGCAGCTCAATATGTGCCTGGAAACTATACATTATTTTGAGGGGATAAATGTGACATTTTTGGAAATAATACATCAGTTTATCACGTATTTCCTGAGGTAATTCGTACAATCAGTGAGTAAAGAGAGGGTGGAGTGTTCGAGGGGGTGGGGTTGGGATGGGTTGGGGGGGGGGGGTGGGGGGTGGGGGCGGGGGGGGGGGGGGGGGGGGGGGGGGGGGGGGGGGGGGGGAACGGCTTTAGGTGAGGGGTTTGTTATACGTGTGGTGCTAGGTCTAGGCGAAGGTGCGGGTGATGGGGAAGGAGGGGGCGTTCGAGGCGGGGGGGGGGGGGGAAACACAGCGGCATGGATGGCTCTCGAAAGATAATGAGGTGATATCCTGTGCGTGAAGTGTTTATTAATGTGGCGGATTTCGATATTTGGTGGGGCGTTTGAGTAAGGGAGAGCAAGAGGGGGGGGGGGGGGGAGATTTTTTAGGAGGTTTAGGTCACAAACAATATTCAAATACACTTCGGCTGTGAGATCAAAGATATGTATCAGCTTGTTATACGCGTGGTGCTAGGTCTAGGCGATCGTGCAGGTGGTCGGGAAAGAGGGGGCGTTGGAGCGGGGGGGGGGGGGGGAGGGGGGGGGGGGAGGGGGGGGGGGGGGGGGGGGGGGGGGGGAAACACAGCGGGATGGATGGCTCTCGAAAGATAATGAGGTGATATCTTGTGCGTGAAGTGTTTATTAATGTGGCGGATTTCGACATTTGGTGGGGCGTTTGAGCAAGGGAGAGCAAGAGGGGGGGAGGGGGGGGGGGCGGGGGATTTTTTAGGAGGTTTAGGTCACAAAATATATTCAAATACACTTCGGCTGTGAGATCAATGATATGTAGCAGCTTATTATACGCGTGGTGCTAGGTCTAGGCGATCGTGTAAGTGGTCGGAAAAGAGGGGGCGTTGGAAGGGGGGGGGGGGGGGGGGGGGGGTTGGGGGGAAAATAATTGAAAACTACGTCATGGATGGTCAGAAAGATAATGACGTGATATCAACTGCGTATAGGTGTTTATTACTCAGGCCGATTTTGATTGTGAGTGGGGCGTTTGGACAGACTAGGCGGAAGGGGGGGGGGGATCGGGGGACGGAGGGGCGGGGGGGGGAAGGGTTGGGGTTTGTTATGAAAAATAGGTCAGTGGAGGGGAAGGGGAGGGGGGGGGGGGGGGGGGGGCGGGGGGCGGGACATTTCAATATGTGCGCGGAAACTATAAATTCTCAAAGGGGACAAATCTGACGTTGAAGCAATAAGACATTCCTTTATATCATCTGGCTTGTAATGTTTACTATTCTAGAAGGTTTGATGTTAGATGCAGCATGCAACCCAGTGTTTAAGTGTAGTAAATAACGTGTTAAATCTTCATAGTTTGTTGTTGTATGATACATCGATCGAAAGCTAGAATATTTTATAGAATATTTGTAGGTAGCATTATTTTCTGACATCGCTAATTATAAGAAAGAGATACGTATTGTCAAATACAACAGGCGAGGTGATGTGGTCATGCACTGTTTGTCACCATCATCATACAGTTACCATTATTTTCTGACATCGCTAATTATACGCAAGAGATACGTATTGCCAAATACAGCATGCGAGGTGATGTATGTGGCCATGTGCTGTCTCCGTCATTGAGCATTAGAGGGAGGGATGCGAATCGTCAGTTTTAAAGGAACGCTTGGTATACATGTGCTCAATTACGTTACCTCATTAGTCATACTTGGTATACACGCGCTCAATCACGTTACCTCGTTAGTAATACTTCGCTTGGCATAGGTGGGGAGGCGATCATGCAGACGGTATGTACGAAATACCCTACGTAATGGGTTGGTAAGGTTGTTTACCGCAATTTTAACACATCTGCCTGTGCTTCCTTTTCCAAATTATTTTTGTCTCAGATAAATGTACGATTTCACGCCTATAACTTTACCTTGTCGATGTGGGGCTCTGCGGTCGTCAATTTCAAGTCAGAGATACGTCCTACAAATACATCAGGCGAGGTGGGTATGTGATGTCATATATATGCGATGTCATCACTATTGATCGCGAGGGTGATTTTACTTCGTGAGGTAAATGGTACTGTGTTTCGTAGAGGTCGTCTCAGGAGGGTATGCGATGGGTCGGCAGTGTATCACGTCTGCTTGTGCTTCCTTTTCAACTTGTTATTGTCTCAAATGTGCGATTTCACGTCCATGATTTTCACCGTGGCGCTGTGGGGCTCTGAGGTCGCCGATTCTAAGACAGAGATACATCTTACAAATACAGCAGTTGAGGTGGGCATGCAACGTCATATATATGTATGCGATGTCACTACTATTGAAGGCGAGGGTGACTTCACTTCGTCAGGCATATATATGCTACTGCGTTTCGTAAAGGTTGTCTCACGTGGACATGCGATGTCACCACTATTGAACGCGAGGGTGACTTTACTTCGTTAGGCACATTCCACTGCGTTTGGAATAGTAGAGGTTGTCAGGCAATCATGTAAGCGGATGGAGGCACGAAATACCCTGCGTAATAGGTTGGTCGTGTGGTTTACCGCAGTGTTAAAATCCCTGTCTGTACTTACTTTCCACATTATTATAGACTATATATAGTGTACAGTTATACGTCCTGTTTTCTCCCCACTGTCGTCGAAGATGTTGTAGTCCTGTAGATGTCGCGTCCATTTCTGGTGCTCTTGTTAGTGGTGTTCATGAAAACATGCCCTAACATGTAGTAGATGATCGCTCAGTGGTGTTCCTTTCCTTTACATCAAGCCAGGTAGTATATGCCAACGCAACCGCTTGCTTGAAAAATGACAAAGAAATTCCTCACACACCTGACACAGAGAAGACGCGGCCCGGAGATTGTTCAGTATACCGACGGTCAGGAACAGGTTATCGAGAAGCGCACTTGATTTTTACTACCGCTCCTCACTCCACCTAAGACACTACGGGCATGCGATGGACCCAGTTCGCTGATGCCCAAAACCAATTTCAAAGGAGGTGATGTGGTGGGCGAATGCAATAGTAATGTGAAAAGGAGGTACAGACAGATATGTTAAAATTGCGGTAAACCGCACTACCAACTTATTACGTAAGGTATTCCGTACATACCGTTTGCATGATCGACTCCCAAACTATGCCAAGCGAAGTATGACTAACGAAGTAACGTAATTGAGCGCGTGTGGACTAAGCGTTCTTTTGAAAACAATAACGGTTCTCATTTCATCGTTTCGTTCTCGATGGCGGCGACATTGCATGACCACATCACCTCGCCTGTTGTATATGGCAATATGTATCTCATTCTCATAATTAGTGATGCCAGAAAATAATGATGTCTACATGACTGTGTACCTATCGATTGAAATATTATCTTTCAATCCATCCATGTACGATAACAAATTATGAAACTTTTAACACGTTGTTTACTACACCTAAGAACCGGGTTGCATTCTACATGTAACATCAAACCTTCTAGAATAATAAACATTACCAGGCGGGTGATATGAAGGGGTGCCTTCTTGCTGCAACCATCACATTCGTCCCCTTTAAGGGTTTATAGTTTCCGCTTACCTATTGAAATGCTCAACCCCTCCCCCCCCCCCCCCCCGATCCCTCTGGTTCAAACGCCCCACCTGAAATCAAAATCTACCAGAGTAGTGAACACTACCAGCCAGCTGATACCATCTCATTATCTTTCTCGCCATCCATGCTGTAGCTCCAACTCATCTCCGCCCTCCGCCCCTCTCGCCCTTTCGTTCTTCGCCCAGATCGTTCAAACGCCCCATTTACAATCGAAATCAGCCAGAGTAATAAACACTTCTAAGCAATTGATATCACGTCATTATCTTTCTAGCCATCCATGACGTAGCTTTCATTTATCCCCCCTCCCCCCCTCCAACGCCCCCTCCTTCCCCACACCCCGCACGATCACCTAGACCCAGCACCGCGCGTATAGCAATCCCCTACATGTATGATTAATACGCGCGATCGGAGGATGACACACAATATTACGAAGATCAGTGTCGACCAAATCCTTGATCTCATAGCTGGGGTGTATTTTAATATCATATGTGACCTAAACCTTTTCAACCCCCCCCCCCCCACCCCCTTTATTTTTTTTTCCTCGCTTTCTCTTGCTTAAACGCCCCACCTAATATCGAAATCCGCCAGACTGAGTAATAAACACTTCCACCCCCTGGATATCGCCTCATTATCGTTTTAGAGCCGTCCATGCCGCTGCTGCAATTCCCACCCACCCCCGCCCCCCACACGCTCTTCTTCCCCACCACCCGCACCATCGCCTAGACCTAGCACCACGCGTATAGCGAACCCCTACATCTATGCGACCTAAAGCCCTTGCCGCCCGCCCCCCGCCCCCCCCCCGCCACATTCCCCCCCCCTCCCCCACAAGAAGGATTTATAGTTTCCACGCACAAATTGACCTGCCCCACCCGTCCCCTCCCCACCCTCCCCCCCTCCCGCCCCCCTTTTCATCAAAATCAGGCCCCCACGCCTTACAAAACTCCGCCTTCCCCTCACCGGTTATTCGACTTACAGCGTTCACTTGACAAACTGATGCATTTCCTTCCACAGCTGTCAGATTTTGTCCCGCTCAGAAACGGGTTTCAAAGTTTCCGCGCACAGACTGCCTAACATCACCCTGTTGACCCTGATAGCTATACGGTAGTTGCAAGGGGAGTCGCCGACCTATATCCTTAATGAGGACACACAACCCGTAATACGCGCGATCGGAGTATCGCACACAGCTTGCAAAGATGAGTTTCGACGAAATCTTCGATCTCACAGCTGGAGTGTGTTTTAATTTTTATAATATGGCCATTAGTATCTGCTTGATTCATACTCACTATCTTGATTACACTAGACTAAGTATCTTAATCTAGATGTATTGAAAAACAATATGGGGGGAATCTCGGGTTGTGGCTTCTCGTCGGTATGTTGTATATTCAAGTTGTTCCTAACTTCACACCACAAGTATCGGGGAAAATTGCAGGGGATTTTGCAAGGAGCTTTACTATAGGACGGGTTTTTGGTTAGTCCAACTACCCGTAGAGTACATATGTCCGAGGTGTGGGCGTTGTGCCGTATTGATCAGGTGACGGCCAGCCCCACCTTGATCACTCCCTACAATTCCTCTCCGCTTATTACACCTCCTGTTGCATGTTTAGCCACATAAGTGCCACTTTCGCACTATCTTCTTTCTTCTTCTTCACATATGATCTTAACAGACACTATGGTGCCACCTCTGCAACTCTAAGCACTGAGACAGGGCCTCAAGACGTGTCAATGTTTCAGTGAGCGATCGGGTGTCCACAGAACCGAGTAGTTCATGGAAAGCACTACAACGTTGATTTCATACAAGTTAGCTGCTTGGAATCCAGCTGTACTGCGGCTGCTTTCGCGGGACCCGATGGAGCTGTTCCTGGCGGCTGTCCTAGGCCGTTCTGCTGTGTGTAGCTGCGGGAATCACCACCCGCATTCAACTGACTCTCGTGATCTCCGTTGATCTGGCGACACTCGCGAATGATATTCGTGAGAACCACGCGCATTATCACATAGAGCTGCAGACCAGGTGAGCATCCGTTTCGTAGAAAAGGCGCTGCAGTCTAGTATCAATGATGGGGATTGCTGTGGATGTGCGCGTTGACCGCTCCTGCACATGAACACTTAGTCGGTATACTCGTAGATTCAGGCTCGAACGTCTGGACAGAGTTTTGTCGTCGTGCGGGCGATGCCTTCTTGTAAGCTTCAGATCGCACAATGGGTCAACAAACATCGAGGCTCTCTAACGAGAATGAGGAGGGGCGCGATCCTCGTATGCTCGTACAAGATTGCATAGAAACATACATGTTTCACAATACCTCCTTAGGTGACTGTAATCCCAACATCACTTGTAGCCGTCGTGCTAGTGGGCTCAAACCAACATCATATATTGCGCAATGGACGTCCTCAGGTTCTACGCGCGCTTGGCCAGGATGGTGGGTTGCATTGGAGCCCTGGCGTTCTACGAGATAATTCAGCAATGGTGGTACTGTGTGCAGCAGCAGATGGGGACAACATGGAGTATTGCCGTGAGGCATAGGTGTTTGAATGAGTAATTATCGTACCGTTCGCTGTAAATGGAAGCAAGCAAGGCCGTGCTAGACAGCAGTCAGGTACAAACCTGGTGGATTTTCGGTATCTGTTCTGATGCTTCGAATGACACACGGCTTGAACCAAAGAGTAGGCGCAGTAAAGCACGGAGCACGGCACAACACACGCCATGGCACCGCACAGTACGGCACCGCACCGCAGGGCACGGCAAGGCACGGCACCGGACGGTACTGCGCTGCGGAGCTAGTTTTGCGGTGTGCGCTGAGCTGATGATGAGTCAAGGTAAGCCCCGCTGGGACCTGGGATGACGAAACTTCATGCAAATAAAAAACCAAAAGAGAAGACGGACGTTCCGCAAGTGATGGAAGGAGGCGGTGTTCAAGTGGAGGGCGTACCTACCGAGCCCGCTCAGGAGCGAGCCCGCCCAGGAAAAATTCGAAAATCTGTAGATGCATGGTAGGGACGTACGAGCGCTCCGTTTTAGAGAATATTTTAATCGGGCCCCCCCGCCGACATTTCTACCACACAAATTTGCTCCTCGCAGTTTTCACTTCGAAAAATGAGTGTTTTCTGGAAAGCTCGCTCACCCACAATGGACTCGAGTGACGCTCTCCCAGGTTATCACCTCGACCGTGCCTCTACGACTTATAGGAGCTCTTTACGCAGCTATAATTTGCCCTCGTTTCGGGCAGTACAACCCAGCCAACACCGAGTGTCGACCGATTTGTCAGCTACTCTTGTTGCCGGTGTAGCTCCATGCCAAGCATGCTTTGAGTCATGGTATTCCTCTTCACCCACCGATTTGTCCTGTTGTCGTTCTTCCCCATCTTTGGGTAGCCAAAATACGTCCATACACCTAAATCCCGTTCGTCGTGCCTTTTTACAAGAGTGGAAGACGATTTTGTCGATTATCATGAGATGGGTCGAGTCATGTATACAACGAAGATTTGGTGTGATGGTGTGATGGTATGAATGCTGTCACAGGGGATGAGTTTTCAGAAAATAAGCCACATCCTCTCGTTCGACTAGTGCCCCTACCCCGCGCCACACCCTCTCATCATACCACCCTCCGCCCAGCACAAGTTATGCCTCCCCCTTCACGATTTTCTCTTGAACCCCTCCGCCGCTGCAAACCCACCGGTAGTCCATGGGGATGAGACCCTCCCGCCACCTTCCCTTCGCGGGCGTCCCACTCCCCCCCCCCCCATCATCCCGATCACAATGCTCCTACCACAATTTGGCCATCTCCCGCTGTGGACTACTGCTTGCATGCGACTGTACCAGAAAGCGGCCTCGCCAAAGCGTGACCACCCGAGGATTGGTCTGTTGCGTCAACACCACCAGGACGCCGTTTCGTTGCGTTTTGACTCCCTGCAAGCAGCTTCATTACGATGAGAACGGCCCAAGGTTTCTCTGTCGTACCAAGACCACCAAGATGTTGCCGTGTTCCGTTTTTTCCCCCAGGAGGATGCCATACCATAGCGGACCAAGGCGAGGAGAATTTTCCGGACATGGGGTGCCTGCTTCAGAGGACAACACTCCACCGTACCTCTTGCTCTGTTACCCACCTTCTCCGATTCCTCCTACTCCTCGAGCTCTCCGCCACATATCCCGCTCACTGCATATCCCGTACCGTAAATGCCCATAACTCCCGAGTTCCTTTCCTTTCAGGGAACCCCTCCCAACCCCCTCCGGTCGTGGTTCCTCCCTCTGCCCGTGCCCGGCCTGCTTGCTCTCGTCTCAGACCTTCCTCCTAGCCCGCTAGTATATGTCTAACACAAAAACAATGATGCGCCTCTTGACTATAAGTTTTCAGGTGACGGCGACGGCGATGACCCGGGCCGAGTAACTCCAAACCGGATCTGAGACACGTAAAAAGACAAGAAACGACGAGTCCCGGGGCCACGACACCTGCCTCCTCCGGCGCTCCTTCCGCGCCTGCTCGCCTGCCCCGATCCCTCGTCGCTTGCATTTCCTTCCCCGCCCCTTTCACCGCTGCCTACACACAGAACTGGGTTCAAAGCGACCGTCAACTATTCCCTGCTTACGGAAGTGGAAGCAGCCCAAGCCATTGTTGCTCGCCTGGAGAAAAAGGGGCATGTCACGGCGAAGTCGTTCCGCACGGCGCAGACATCTCGGGGCCATGCCCTGGGCGAGACCGTCTACGAGCTTCGTGCTCTATTAGACGTTGCCCTTCAGCAACAAACCGCATGCTATGCGTCTTAGTCTCCGCTCTCCCCAGCAGCTGCGTCCATACCCCAGAAAACCGCGGCCACGCCAGCTTCCGTATACCTTACCACACAAGCGACCTCTTGTTTTGGCAGACTCCTCTGAGCCTGCTGGCTAGAGGCCATGGCGTCCCTGACATCCACCGCGGCTTGGCAACACGAGTTGCTCCAGACCTGGCGGCTAACGTTCGTGCGGTAGACGACCATACTGTGAGATACGCCATGGAGTACGAGGTGGCTATACCGCAACACCTCCGAACGGGATATATTCAAATTCGTACGCCAACGCCAAGTGGCGTACTCTGTAGTATATACCATTTGCAGCAGAAAGGCGTAGACGGAAGGTATTTACTCAGCGGCAGCAGCACCGGTAGAGAAGCGTCACTGGGACCCACATGCAGAGCAACCCCTCTGGACTCAATAAGCAGTGGTTAAAATACGAAGGCCGGCAACTAAAAAGGGTGCCCCCCCCCCCCCCCCCCCCCCCCCCCCCGACTACCATCGTAGGCTTGGTATGGAGTGTTCGTACTGCGGGTGGGTGTGTTCGTGTGTTGGCAGCTGAAATCGCAACCAGAGACATGGTTACACAATGGGGCTTAACAGGCTACCCCATGTTTTCCTACGTCTTTACTATTTCTTTGAATCTCTCTATGGGGTAAAACAGTCGGCCGTTCGAAGCGCAGTCCCCAGACGATTTCTGAGTATATTTGTTCACTTTAGATTGCATTAATTTCTGAATCCGTGTTTTATGGACATGCTTTTCAGTCTAATTTCCCAGCTGACGAGACGTAACGCATGCAAGTCGAACCCCACCCTCCATGCCGTCGTACAACCCCACAGGATAGCACAACTTTCGTGGCGATAACATCGCATCAGCCTTGCTCTCAAAGCTCGAGCTCCAGTCGTAGGGGATGACGCGTCCTACCCTCAGTTCGAGGTTGGCACCAGCTCCGGGGGAGAAAGCGACGTAACACCACGACATGGGCTTGAGGACGAAGCCTGTATTAGCTCTCTGCTACTGCTGTGGACGACGCCCTCTAGTGTCAGCTGGAGCTCCCGTAGGGGTGGACTACGTACGTGTATTGTGCGAAACGTACGGCGATGCATTATAGAGATTGTAGATGCTACGAGTCTCAAAGATGTCAGGTTGAGGCACGTTAACCCCTTGACAAGCAGCGAATTTTCCTGAAATTGCCTTGACTTTACATGAATCGAGCAAGAGACGGGAGATTTTTGGCGCACCAGCTGCAAGCCGAAAGGCGAGACAAAACCACAACATGGGCTTGAGAACGTGGCCTGTGCTTTACTCACATCCAGAACTGCTGTCGTAATGGACGACACGTTTCCTTTCTACGATACCGCGCGATACGTTGTAGATTTTAAATGCTATGGGTGTAAAATATGTCAGGATGTAGCACGTTCACCCCTTCCTTGACAGATAGGAAAATTCGCCTGAGGTTTTGCGTGGCTTCGTATGAGTCAAGCAAAGAACCAGAGTTGTTTTGCATCGTCAGCTGCAAGGTGAAACGTGAGGCAACGCACGGCATGCCATTTAACGCGTGGCCTGCAGCTTTCTGATGCTGGGGCAAGCGACACGCCTAACTAGCACCTCGAGCTCCCCCATCCTAGTGGACGACGCGTATCCTTCTCAAGATACAGCGATGCGTATCGAGTTGAACATATTTTGAGCAACGAGTATCCGTGGGATGTTTTTTTTTGCCGTTTCGCTTCAAATTTTGGTCCTGTTCGTATATTCCCGCCGTGTTGTTAGTGTCGGCGCGGTGGTGTGTGGTGTGCGCTTGGAAGGGGTGCCCTGTCTCTACCATACTGACAGAGCAATGACTCTAACGTGCGCGGTCTGTTGCCCTCCGCGCATTGTCTATGGAGTGAAAATCGATGGGACGCTATCTACCCTGGGTTTAGAGTGGACATCGATCGGATGTTTACCCCCGTGATGAGCTGAAAATCGGCGGGGCACAACACTATTTTCAAACTGAACAGTCTTCACTGGCAATTCCACTGGGGGAATAACCCTCTCGGGAAATTAACGCGGCCAATTTACGAAACAAAGTTTCAGCTTTCGCCCCCCCCCTGTTTGGGTTATATATTGTATAAATGCCCGGAATGAGCATAACCCAAAATCATCCTTCGTAAATTTTTTTGTTGACCCTGGCAGCATCAAGGGAAAAGTCATTGGCCTATAACCTCAAGGAGGAGAATACGCCTGTAAAAGCTCGAGAACAGCGTTAGCTTGTTCGAGTTCCTTACCGACGAGTATTGGGACACATCGCGCGAGTCCCCATACCGGCGGCATTATTTCCCGTAGGCGTCGCTCCTCGATCGCATAGCGCAGGTCCACGCCGAGTTTGCGCGGTCGCAGATCGCGGTGCTAGTCAAACGAAGATGCCTGGCGCGAGGGGCCGACGTCAGTTGCCCGATCCGCGCGGCGCGACCGATACTGATTGGTACTGCCTCGTTCCTTCGACGCTTCGCAGTCGCGGCCTGTCATCGACGCCAGAGCGCTTAACGAGTGCCGCCGCCACGTTCCCTTTAAGATGGACCCGGTGGTGATTTTGGCGGAAGTCGCGGACGAGGGGATCTACGTATGTAATCTGAACGGCCGGTCCGGTTTCCACAACCCGTGTCTGCAGCCGAAGAGCTAGCCACTGTGTGGTGTGTATAGTACGACAACACAGACTACGTGTGTACTACCATTCTGTTCCTGTGGAACGAGTGCTCGGTGTGATATTACTTAATTAAGGAGGCAAAAGCGACGTACCTGCGTTCAGACAGTACTCCCGCCCACGCCTACATCGATGACGCATGGTACGGGAGCTTCACCTCCACGTCCAGGTGTTCTGACAAGGTGCAATGGTCGTCCGCCACAAAGCTCTTCAAACAGGTATGTTGGTCTCGTACGTTTGCCACTTCCTGTCGGACACCAAGTGCGACCTGAGGCTATCGAGGATACAATGGTACCTCGGCAGTCTGTGCTATTCGAGCATCACCTCATTCCGAGTCGCGGAAGACAAGTTCCAGAAGCTTCATGTCCTGATCCACGCTGTGTTGGAGCACGGATCGTTCACCGTGCAGATGTTGGGGAAATTCGCGAGCAAGTGTGTGAACGTGTCCGTCGCAGCGATCCAACCGGCATCCCTGTGGACGCACTACATGTTCGCGTAATCGTGAACGCGAACGGACGGGCGACAAAATTGAGCAGTCAACCCGACCTACGCGCGGAGCTCAGCGTATGGTGCAGCCTGTCGGCAACGGCTGAGGCCGGCCCGTCGTACAAAACCGCGGCACCACTCTCACAGGTTAATGTCGCCGACTCCGACACGTCGTCTAATTAGTTGGGTGAGATTACGTCGAAGCCAGGGGACGACTTCTCCGCTGGTGGGGGGTTTTCTCACGATTGATTACGTCGGGGTATCAAGGAGACAATATTGGTTGCGCTGCTCGAAGTGCTGACGGAATGCGGCCGTGCGCACCCGAGACAACTCCGCCGCGCTCCGCCGGTGATGGACGTAGACAACCGTTTCGTGGTGAACAGGCGATCCATTAGCCCAATCACCCACAGACTGCGGTCAGGCTATGCGAGATACAGGTAGACCAGGGCTTCTGCCTCTCCATGAAATGGGTACAGACACATAGCCAATCGGCGGAAGTAATCACTTAATCAGGAAGGGTTGAAGACCATCCGTCTTCGGCCGGCAGTGTTTCAGTGCTTACGAATGTTATTCGGGGACTTTAACATCGACCTTATGGCGTCTTCCGAGAACGCCGCGGAAGCCCCCGCGACAAAATCGGGAGAAAAGCAGCGGCTAGCGTTCTTTTCGCGTTCGTTTCCTGGTATTACTTTGAAGGGTCGGCAGGGGTGCCGTTTTTTAGTCAAAACGTGGCCGTTACGCCGAGCGGGCCCACAGCGGCGTTCGGATTGGGTATCCCGCTCCCGGTCACAGTGCGGCACGTCATGTAAGACTTGCCCGAGTGTTGAGCACACGCCGCGATTGTTCTTCCGGACGAGTGCGAGGACTGGTCGACGTAGATCAGCCGCGCGGCCGTGCAGGCGCTCGCGCTGCCAAAGACACGAAGTTTCGGACTCCCCCACCATTATGACGGCGTGCGCGACTACGTGTATGTGCGCGACAGCATGCGCGCATTCAGGGAAGATTTCCGAAGCAGGAACAACAAGTCACTGGGCGACCCCCCACCGACCTGGCGCTAGCAATGCGCGGAAGGATCGTTGGACACGCTCCCTTACTGGACGACGCGGGCGTCTGATTTGATTCCACGCGTGCTCTACGCTGAATGCCAGAACAAACGACCAAGGCTACGGTAGGGAGGGTACCCCCATTTTCAATGGTGTGTTTGAGCCACTCGCACGAGTAGCTCTGTACCCTACGGATGAAGATGGTTTAGGAACTTGGTTTGCCGCAGCTTAGATCACCTTTGCATTGCGGATTTATTTCGTCAATGTAAAACATAAAGAAAACGTAAGATTGCATAGGAACACGAAGGGGTTACTCGCGCGAGTGACCCATAGCCACTGAAATAAAAGGCCCAAAAGGGGACCCCCCTACCGTAGCCTGGGTCAAACATAGGATGATACGCGCACTGTCATATTCGATGTAGCCTGGCCCAACGAACAATAGTAGAAACATATGGTGGACACTTCGGGTTATCCGACAGGATATTGCGGGAAATTAATATAGTACGGGAATTATACGTGAAATATTCCTTTCGGTTCTTGTGGAATGCTGAGAACAGCCCCAGGAACACTCTGGTATTACGAGTAGTATTATGGAATTTTGGTACTTTGGAAGAGTACCCCACGGTACATGGAGCCAAGCACATAGGCTTCGCATACCGACGCCTATTCGCTCACTACATCTCTTCCCCTCTGGTCAGCAAGTTATTATAGACATATTTATACCGTCTTTATCACACTGTATGTTGCAGTGAAGCTCGCGCCCTGCAACTGGGGTGTGGGAATCACATCATTCTACACGTAACCGATCTATTTCAACATGTCAGTCATGTACGTACCTTGCACACAGGGGCGCCCAGGTATCCGGCACCGCCGAGGCTCCCATAAAATCGTGGACAGTGAGCTGCAAGAGCGAATACCAGAGGTGCTTGAGGCATTGGTAGGGAAGGTTGGCCAACAGCGGAAACGCCGGGTAGCAGACAATGTTAACGCGTTCCTTCCGGCATGAACGTCGAACGAAAGGGGCTGGATTACCCCAACTGACGTAGGCGTTTTCTAGTTAGCTGGATTGGCTAGACTCGCATGGGAATGGTACCAAAAAATGGTGAACGCCGTTACGTGTCCCGCGGTTGGATTGGGCAGCAGCGAGCAGTGCATGCCGGGGGACTAAAGTAAGAAGCAGTACGTGGCAGCATCTTTAGATGAGGAGCAGGTATAGCAGCCAAAATGCGCTATAAGATAGAGCATCTCGGCAAGCACAATGACTGGGACGCCGTTGAGCAACGGACAAACCCAGCAGCGTGTCCGCTAGTTGGGGGATACCTGGCTGATGTGCAGGAGAAGCAGCGGCGAGAGGCCGTGTCAGCGAATCAGGCGCTTCGGCTGGTGGCAGGCCTGTCGCGGAAATTGGTTATCGACATGCCACGACGCGTGGCCACCTTGCCGACAATGGCAAAACATTTCGCGGTGGTCCGGGACATGGCGAACTTTAGCGGCGCATTCCACCCGACGAAGCGCGGGTTCGGGCTGTTGGTAGCGATCGCAGCACAAGTGTTGCGTATGCCGGTGGGAGAGAGGGGTTCGTTTTCAGTTTCCTCGCCAGGAAAACATTAAAGCATTCTCCGAAGCGGTACTTGTGAGAAGAAACACCGACTGTCGCCAAAGCTGCGCTGTGGCCGCTATGATCGAGTACCGACAAGTTGCAGCGTCCATGCGACGGACAATCGCAGAGGGTCCAGGCTTCGTGTTGCCGAGCGTCCAAGATATACACAATCTAGCGCTCAAACCAGCGTAAATGACCTCGAACATGCCGAGTCGCCTATGTCCAGCGGGTATGGAGGATACGGTACACGCTGCGCTCCTTTCGCGTGTAAGCCATTAGCTACCATGTGGATGGTTTGGCCATAGGCGTCCTCGTGGAGTACGTCGGTGGAGGAGGTCTGCGGCCATCGCCGGCCGATAGTGGTGATGTCAACGGGAGCTAAGCGCTCGCGTGACACGTCATTCTTAGACGCAGACGCTCTGCCCTTGTCGAAGGGGTAGGGGGAATTGTACGTACCCTTCCATAGGGACAACCAACCAAAGCGGAACTCATAAGGGGCCCAACTAGGAGTTTGGGGATACTCAAGAAAGTAATGCAGCCCCCACTCAAATTCGGTGCAAATGAGGGACGACATTGAGATAAGGGGGCCAGGGAAAATAGTGTATTTGAGTGTGATCTCATGCCGCCGCAGGGAAGTCTCATTAAGCCTAAATTATTTACACTAAATATGTTACGTCTCAAGGTTACAACAGTGAGTAGAAACCAGAACAAAGGGGATACCAACAGGGCGCCCCCTTTTCAGAAAAAGCCTCCTGATGTGTTTCTTGGAGATTGTGCAGAGTGAGCTCACTTCGTGGCTGTCCTCGTTACGCGGCAGCAGCGAGATAAAAAGTCAGAATTAAACGAAGATTTCCCTGCCCGCTTCCCGTGGTGGCGGGGTGTACCGCCGCCGACGAGATGTTTCATTGGTGTTATTTTACCCGGGCACCTGCTCTCTGGGACGAGATGTCGCGTTTATTGCTAGCTAATCAACGCAAAGGAGGTAGCCTTGGGTGAAAGGTTTTGGCTGGTCGCAGCAGAGAGGCCCCACTTATCCCAAACTATAGACATATTAAGCTACGTTTCAACTTTGCAGCAGTAGGAACGCGTGGCCGTGATATCACGCAGCTTGCAAAGATGAATGTCGACTATGGTACCTTGATCGAACCGACACCTGGGGTACTTGAAAGAGATTAATAAAAAAATACGACCCGGACGACTATTATGCAACATCGACTACATGTACAAGCCCACGGAGGCTACCGGTGCTGCACTGGGTTTCGGAGAGGTGCAATGGTCGGGTATACATTCCGAAACACTGGCCACGTCATGAACGGAATTGTGCGCAGTAAACGCAACCTGATACACTCCACGCTTCTGCTCACCCACGCCGTTGAACTGTTTGTATCTCGATGAAACCCCTTTTTGAGGACTCGAAAAACGACTAGGTGTCGACGAATTCCTCGAAGCCAACGCTGAGGGTCCTTTTGATTTTTTCTTTGCAAGCTCGGAAAACCCCCAAAACACGCACATTCCGAAAGCCTTCCATGTAAATAAAACCCTCCGTGAGGCCCCGCAAACCGACCAAGTATCAACGAAACCGTCGATGTCAACCCAGAGGTGTCATTTTCAATTCCTGTACTGTACCAAGATTACGAAATAATTGGATGTAATGAAAACCCTTTGCGAGGCACGGAAAAACGACAACTCGTATCAAAGAATTTCTCCATGTCAACGCTGAGATATGTTCTATAATTTTCTTTGCAAGCTCGGAAACCCCCCAAATAAAGTAGCAATAGTTTCGAAATCCTTGAACGTATAAATGAAACCCAATTATGAGGCCCCGAATAAAGACAGAGGATCAACGAAATCCTTGATGTCCACGCTGGGGTGTACTTGTTCATTTTTCAACGCAAGCCCGCGGAAAACCCCCAAAACAACAGAAAAAAGGCCGGAATCCCTCCATGTAACAAAACCCCGTTTTCACTCACACATATGGTGTAGTACTTCGCGTGATTTACCAGTCCGATCCCTGAATTTTCGCTTCGCGCTATATGCGACTGCCGAATATCTCATGGCGCTTCGAGCTTGGTGCTAGCGATGTCTACCTGGTCGATGAAAAACCGACGCGCCCCGTCCGGCCATTTTGGGGGATGCGAAAGTCTGTGGTCATACGGCTACGGCCACGCATAGAATTTGTACACATCCCCTTTCCAAGTTGTTTCCGCCGACGCTATCGGCACCACCGCTGTCACCCCTTCGCAGGCCCAATCGGAAACCCCCCGAACAACGGCAGCAAAACCTTTCTCAACATAATCCGTCAAAAACCTACACCCCTCCTGATTGATGTAAAAACAAAACACCAAAAGTATTATGCTGATATTAATAAATCGCGTCGTATTAAAGGGTTGGAAGACTAAACTTGTCACAATTTACAAGCCCAATCTAAGACCACCCTCGCCAGCAAAATATGGAAAACGCGTGCTGAGTGCACAAACGATGGACGTGTCTCTGCCAGTAGGAACGATGCCGTGTCTCGAAGGGTCAACGGTCGAATAACTAAGGCAAAAAACGAATGAGTACCCCAAGCTCCTTTTATCATACCCCTGTTCGCCCGCATCCCTCCTTCATTCGCTTCCAACACTATCACCACCACCTTTCATTCAGCAAGCCACATCCTTCGCGGCCAGCACAGTTCAGGTGCAGCCGAAGATGAGCTCTGAACCGCAGTCGGGCATATTCAACGGTCTAAATACCGTCCTCTCCCATACCCCTCCGCATCCCCAGCCAAGTAGCCCCGCTGCCCTACGTTCATTCGAAATTCGACCCCACCGCCACCACAGCGACAACCGCCCCATCCTAAGCCCTCGATGATCGTCTGGGGGGAAGCAGCACCGGCCAAGGTGCTTGGGCTTCATGTGCTTCTGTTGTTGCCGGCATCACCGTCCAGCGGGAGATGCGCTTTGAACCTTAGCGAAACGTAGCCAGAGGTCCAAATCCCGTCCTCGTCGCACACCGCCGGCTGTAGGATTGCGACGGCTTCGTCTATCACCGCGGCTTCGCTGCTGCTCAGGCCGTTTTCGTCCGTGTCTGAAGCCGGCAGGCGTTGCACATGGCAAGGGACGTGACATAAGCGTTGCACAAGGCGGTGAAACACAAACCAGTACATAAGCGTTACACAATCGCGACGTTACGCAAGAGCGTTACACAAGAGCGGCGAAGCAACAAAGCAATAAACAAGGTGACAAAACATGACCGCTACCTGGCATATATTTGCACCAGGCGAAGTTGCACAAGTGTTACACAACGCGGCGGAGCATAGCGTTGCTAATAATGACGACAGACCGTACACGAAGCGTTTATACACGACTATGCTGCACAAGCTTTACATATATATGACGGAGGGAACACAAGGGTTGCACACGGCGGACGCCTGTTACGATGGAGGTAAAAGGTATATATATTTTTGACTGGAACATGTAGAAACCTATACATAAATATATATAAACGCTATGGTCGGAATTTCATTCGTGTTTTTCATTATGTTTATTTTTATCACATATGATGGGAGATGGGTGATTACTCATCGGGTCGCATGCTTATTATTATCATCAAAAAACAGTTTCTGTGAGGGAGAGAAGGGGAGGGAGGGGGAGGGAGAAGGGGAGAAGAAGGGGTGATGCGAGAACTAGGGGGGGGGGTAGAAGCATAGAAACCGATCGGTATTCTGCAGCAAACAACAAGCTGTTCTCACGTCCGCAGGAGGGATCTTGAGGCAGAGCGCTCAAGAAGGCTTGGGTAAAAATCGACAACACCCCCTTCATACCGGTACCGGCTGGCAGGATGGCCGATCCCGGCACGAGCTCAATGTTGTCGACAATAAAACCAGCCTGCAGAAAAAAACACAAAACAATAGAAAACAAAAAATGAATAACAAAAGAAACATGTGGAAAGAAACAGGTGGAAAGGGAGGGGAGAAAGAGGGAGGGACGGACGGACGAAGAGACGGATGCCGTAGCCTATGTGAACCCTTGTTCTCCCACTAAAAAGGAGGAATACAAGCAAGACCCTTACAATAACGAAAAATGGAGAAAAAAATCTTCTATTTTTGCTCTCGCTTCTGATTCCAAAATGACCCCACACCATCGTGCGACAAGGGCAGTATAGACCAAGGCGAGGGTAACGTAGGGTATCATAGAGAACCATTTTTTTCACTACTGTACGGGGTTGGAGTCACTCACTCGCACGGGTGACTCCGTATCTCAAGGACAAAAATACTTTGGGTGAGTACTTCATCGCTGCGTAGCTCACAGTTCAATATATCTTGTGGATTGTACATCGAAAGAGAAGAATGCACGAAAGCTGTGGAGACCGCAAAAAAACAGGGCAATCACTCGGTACATTCGTTAATTTCGCCGGTGAACTTGGGCCCCAATGTATTTCTCGTGTCGCATACCGGAGACGGTTGATCACACCGCCTTCCTCCTCCTCTCTCTCCGCGGACACACGCTTATTTCTCTCAGAACAAAAATACAATCTTATTCCCCCCCGCCTCGGGCACACGCTCGAACTCCCGCGCGGTCGGAGCCCATGTATGTATGTATGTATGTATGTATGTATGTATGTATGTATGTATGTATGTATGTATGTATGTATGTATGTATGTATGTATGTATGTATGTATGTATGTATGTATGTATGTATGTATGTATGTATGTATGTATGTATGTATGTATGTATGTATGTATGTATGTATGTATGTATGTATGTATGTATGTATGTATGTATGTATGTATGTATGTATGTATGTATGTATGTATGTATGTATGTATGTATGTATGTATGTATGTATGTATGTATGTATGTATGTATGTATGTATGTATGTATGTATGTATGTATGTATGTATGTATGTATGTATGTATGTATGTATGTATGTATGTATGTATGTATGTATGTATGTATGTATGTATGTATGTATGTATGTATGTATGTATGTATGTATGTATGTATGTATGTATGTATGTATGTATGTATGTATGTATGTATGTATGTATGTATGTATGTATGTATGTATGTATGTATGTATGTATGTATGTATGTATGTATGTATGTATGTATGTATGTATGTATGTATGTATGTATGTATGTATGTATGTATGTATGTATGTATGTATGTATGTATGTATGTATGTATGTATGTATGTATGTATGTATGTATGTATGTATGTAGGTAGGTAGGTAGGTAGGTAGGTATGTATGTATGTATGTATGTATGTATGTATGTATGTATGTATGTATGTATGTATGTATGTATGTATGTATGTATGTATGTATGTATGTATGTATGTATGTATGTATGTATGTATGTATGTATGTATGTATGTATGTATGTATGTATGTATGTATGTATGTATGTATGTATGTATGTATGTATGTATGTATGTATGTATGTATGTATGTATGTATGTATGTATGTATGTATGTATGTACAAGGGCTCTGCTCCGCGGGCATCAGACGCCGCCCGCTACGCTCGCGCCAGGAATACAACACAACAAATGTGAAAGAGACAGGAATAGAAGGTGCATGGTTTCATGAAGCCCGCGACTTGATAATGCCAAGAGCTCTATGGGCAGAGCTGTTTACTCTGTGCTGTGTTGCGAGCTTGCTGGCGATGTCACGTTCAGATTGGCAGTGCGGGCGAATACAACAAAAAAAGACATTTATTATTCAGAACGGGTGTATGACAGCGCATCATCACCACCAGCTGCTTGTGGTAGAGCACCAAATACGAACGCAAGATGGCATTGTGGTTGTACACCACTACTTGCAGTATATGGAAAACGAACCCGACTACCCAGTGTACATTGGACAAGCACGTGACTCTACAACTTGCCATGAAGATTGTACTTGGGGCGCCTAAAAATAACCAGCTGCTAGCTTACTGGCGTATATTTATGGGCGTGGGACGTATAAATAGAATTCGTCGAACAAAATATACACCTGGTACGCGGGGCGCAGTTAGTTGGTTGGTTCTTATGAAACAGGAAACAGAAAAAAAGACTCCCACGTACAGAACGGCCCACCCACCCACCACGGACGACGCAGTGCACCCTCCACCCACCCACCGACCAAACTTTTACTACATACAGGAGAATAGCAGTGCAGCAGTACCACCGCCACCGGCAGAGCCTCCACCACCTCCCCCTCCTTGACTTTGGTTGGTGGGCTTCGGCTTTCCCACGTACAGAACGGCCCACCCACCCACCACGGACGACGCAGTGCACCCTCCACCCACCCACCGACCAAACTTTTACTACATACAGGAGAACAGCAGTGCAGCAGTACCACCGCCACCGGCAGAGCCTCCACCACCTCCCCCTCCTTGGCTTTGGTTGGTGGGCTTCGGCTTTTCAGCAGGAGAGCTACGATAGATGCTTGAAGACGACATGCTTCTCGCTCTCCGAGTTGTAAAGTGGTGGGGAAGCGCCACGGCGACAGGTGGCCAGCGTAACCAGCTGCTAGCTTACTGGCGTTTATTTATGGGCGTGGGACGTATAAATAGAATTCGTCGAACAAAATATACACCTGGTACGCGGGGCGCAGTTAGTTGGTTGGTTCTTATGAAACAGGAAACAGAAAAAAAGACTCCCACGTACAGAACGGCCCACCCACCCACCACGGACGACGCAGTGCACCCTCCACCCACCCACCGACCAAACTTTTACTACATACAGGAGAATAGCAGTGCAGCAGTACCACCGCCACCGGCAGAGCCTCCGCCACCTCCCCCTCCTTGGCTTTGGTTGGTGGGCTTCGGCTTTCCCACGTACAGAACGGCCCACCCACCCACCACGGACGACGCAGTGCACCCTCCACCCACCCACCGACCAAACTTTTACTACATACAGGAGAACAGCAGTGCAGCAGTACCACCGCCACCGGCAGAGCCTCCACCACCTCCCCCTCCTTGGCTTTGGTTGGTGGGCTTCGGCTTTTCAGCAGGAGAGCTACGATAGATGCTTGAAGACGACATGCTTCTCGCTCTCCGAGTTGTAAAGTGGTGGGGAAGCGCCACGGCGACAGGTGGCCAGCGTAGGGAGCTGAAAGTACGGCAAGACTGGGAGCAGCACTTGCAGCAGCCTCCATGCTGCTGGCGGTTCTCAGCCCCGTAGATGCCTTGGGGTTAACCACTGCGGGTCCGCCGCTACGTGCTGCTACGTGCTGCTACGTGTGTTAGCTCTGCGGGCAGAGTGTGCGGGCAGGTGTACTTCGTGGTCTTTTCAAATTGAAATCTGGTTCTGTAGAGTAGGTAGACAGGCTTTTTTGGTGTTGGCAGGCTTTTCCTTCCTGCCAATGTTGGCAGATTCCCGGGCGCCGCTGAAAGTAGGTGCCTACTTGTAGAACACTAAAAAGCCGGCAGTCAACTTCAACATCTCACGACTTTGCGCCGTAGATGCGTCGTAGAGTCGTAGATCATGCGTTGGTAAAAACGAAAATAAACACCCTAAAGTCGTAGATCATACGTTGGATAAAGTTACGGAATGAAAAAAATAAAGAGAGAAACGCGAAAAAAGGAAACGAAGAAAGCGAAGAAAGTAAGGAACGCGAAGAATGCCGGGAAGGTTCTCCGAGAGGGGGGTTTAGGCAGGCGTGTTCCAAGTGGGAGCGCTGAGAGCGGAGCAGGTCCCATTAACCAAGTGAATAAGGTTTAAAAAAAATTCGAGGACAAATGTAATTATATCTATGTATGTATGTATGTATGTATGTATGTATGTATGTATGTATGTATGTATGTATGTATGTATGTATGTATGTATGTATGTATGTATGTATGTATGTATGTATGTATGTATGTATGTATGTATGTATGTATGTATGTATGTATGTATGTATGTATGTATGTATGTATGTATGTATGTATGTATGTATGTATGTATGTATGTATGTATGTATGTATGTATGTATGTATGTATGTATGTATGTATGTATGTATGTATGTATGTATGTATGTATGTATGTATGTATGTATGTATGTATGTACAAGGGCTCTGCTCCGCGGGCATCAGACGCCGCCCGCTACGCTCGCGCCAGGAATACAACACAACAAATGTGAAAGGGACAGGAATAGAAGGTGCATGGTTTCATGAAGCCCGCGACTTGATAATGCCAAGAGCTCTATGGGCAGAGCTGTTTACTCTGTGCTGTGTTGCGAGCTTGCTGGCGATGTCACGTTCAGATTGGCAGTGCGGGCGAATACAACAAAAAAAGACATTTATTATTCAGAACGGGTGTATGACAGCGCATCATCACCACCAGCTGCTTGTGGTAGAGCACCAAATACGAACGCAAGATGGCATTGTGGTTGTACACCACTACTTGCAGTATATGGAAAACGAACCCGACTACCCAGTGTACATTGGACAAGCACGTGACTCTACAACTTGCCATGAAGATTGTACTTGGGGCGCCTAAAAATAACCAGCTGCTAGCTTACTGGCGTTTATTTATGGGCGTGGGACGTATAAATAGAATTCGTCGAACAAAATATACACCTGGTACGCGGGGCGCAGTTAGTTGGTTGGTTCTTATGAAACAGGAAACAGAAAAAAAGACTCCCACGTACAGAACGGCCCACCCACCCACCACGGACGACGCAGTGCACCCTCCACCCACCCACCGACCAAACTTTTACTACATACAGGAGAATAGCAGTGCAGCAGTACCACCGCCACCGGCAGAGCCTCCGCCACCTCCCCCTCCTTGGCTTTGGTTGGTGGGCTTCGGCTTTCCCACGTACAGAACGGCCCACCCACCCACCACGGACGACGCAGTGCACCCTCCACCCACCCACCGACCAAACTTTTACTACATACAGGAGAACAGCAGTGCAGCAGTACCACCGCCACCGGCAGAGCCTCCACCACCTCCCCCTCCTTGGCTTTGGTTGGTGGGCTTCGGCTTTTCAGCAGGAGAGCTACGATAGATGCTTGAAGACGACATGCTTCTCGCTCTCCGAGTTGTAAAGTGGTGGGGAAGCGCCACGGCGACAGGTGGCCAGCGTAGGGAGCTGAAAGTACGGCAAGACTGGGAGCAGCACTTGCAGCAGCCTCCATGCTGCTGGCGGTTCTCAGCCCCGTAGATGCCTTGGGGTTAACCACTGCGGGTCCGCCGCTACGTGCTGCTACGTGCTGCTACGTGTGTTAGCTCTGCGGGCAGAGTGTGCGGGCAGGTGTACTTCGTGGTCTTTTCAAATTGAAATCTGGTTCTGTAGAGTAGGTAGACAGGCTTTTTTGGTGTTGGCAGGCTTTTCCTTCCTGCCAATGTTGGCAGATTCCCGGGCGCCGCTGAAAGTAGGTGCCTACTTGTAGAACACTAAAAAGCCGGCAGTCAACTTCAACATCTCACGACTTTGCGCCGTAGATGCGTCGTAGAGTCGTAGATCATGCGTTGGTAAAAACGAAAATAAACACCCTAAAGTCGTAGATCATACGTTGGATAAAGTTACGGAATGAAAAAAATAAAGAGAGAAACGCGAAAAAAGGAAACGAAGAAAGCGAAGAAAGTAAGGAACGCGAAGAATGCCGGGAAGGTTCTCCGAGAGGGGGGTTTAGGCAGGCGTGTTCCAAGTGGGAGCGCTGAGAGCGGAGCAGGTCCCATTAACCAAGTGAATAAGGTTTAAAAAAAATTCGAGGACAAATGTAATTATATCTATGTATGTATGTATGTATGTATGTATGTATGTATGTATGTATGTATGTATGTATGTATGTATGTATGTATGTATGTATGTATGTATGTATGTATGTATGTATGTATGTATGTATGTATGTATGTATGTATGTATGTATGTATGTATGTATGTATGTATGTATGTATGTATGTATGTATGTATGTATGTATGTATGTATGTATGTATGTATGTATGTATGTATGTATGTATGTATGTATGTATGTATGTATGTATGTATGTATGTATGTATGTATGTATGTATGTATGTATGTATGTATGTATGTATGTACAAGGGCTCTGCTCCGCGGGCATCAGACGCCGCCCGCTACGCTCGCGCCAGGAATACAACACAACAAATGTGAAAGGGACAGGAATAGAAGGTGCATGGTTTCATGAAGCCCGCGACTTGATAATGCCAAGAGCTCTATGGGCAGAGCTGTTTACTCTGTGCTGTGTTGCGAGCTTGCTGGCGATGTCACGTTCAGATTGGCAGTGCGGGCGAATACAACAAAAAAAGACATTTATTATTCAGAACGGGTGTATGACAGCGCATCATCACCACCAGCTTCTTGTGGTAGAGCACCAAATACGAACGCAAGATGGCATTGTGGTTGTACACCACTACTTGCAGTATATGGAAAACGAACCCGACTACCCAGTGTACATTGGACAAGCACGTGACTCTACAACTTGCCATGAAGATTGTACTTGGGGCGCCTAAAAATAACCAGCTGCTAGCTTACTGGCGTTTATTTATGGGCGTGGGACGTATAAATAGAATTGGTCGAACAAAATATACACCTGGTACGCGGGGCGCAGTTAGTTGGTTGGTTCTTATGAAACAGGAAACAGAAAAAAAGACTCCCACGTACAGAACGGCCCACCCACCCACCACGGACGACGCAGTGCACCCTCCACCCACCCACCGACCAAACTTTTACTACATACAGGAGAATAGCAGTGCAGCAGTACCACCGCCACCGGCAGAGCCTCCACCACCTCCCCCTCCTTGGCTTTGGTTGGTGGGCTTCGGCTTTCCCACGTACAGAACGGCCCACCCACCCACCACGGACGACGCAGTGCACCCTCCACCCACCCACCGACCAAACTTTTACTACATACAGGAGAACAGCAGTGCAGCAGTACCACCGCCACCGGCAGAGCCTCCACCACCTCCCCCTCCTTGGCTTTGGTTGGTGGGCTTCGGCTTTTCAGCAGGAGAGCTACGATAGATGCTTGAAGACGACATGCTTCTCGCTCTCCGAGTTGTAAAGTGGTGGGGAAGCGCCACGGCGACAGGTGGCCAGCGTAGGGAGCTGAAAGTACGGCAAGACTGGGAGCAGCACTTGCAGCAGCCTCCATGCTGCTGGCGGTTCTCAGCCCCGTAGATGCCTTGGGGTTAACCACTGCGGGTCCGCCGCTACGTGCTGCTACGTGCTGCTACGTGTGTTAGCTCTGCGGGCAGAGTGTGCGGGCAGGTGTACTTCGTGGTCTTTTCAAATTGAAATCTGGTTCTGTAGAGTAGGTAGACAGGCTTTTTTGGTGTTGGCAGGCTTTTCCTTCCTGCCAATGTTGGCAGATTCCCGGGCGCCGCTGAAAGTAGGTGCCTACTTGTAGAACACTAAAAAGCCGGCAGTCAACTTCAACATCTCACGACTTTGCGCCGTAGATGCGTCGTAGAGTCGTAGATCATGCGTTGGTAAAAACGAAAATAAACACCCTAAAGTCGTAGATCATACGTTGGATAAAGTTACGGAATGAAAAAAATAAAGAGAGAAACGCGAAAAAAGGAAACGAAGAAAGCGAAGAAAGTAAGGAACGCGAAGAATGCCGGGAAGGTTCTCCGAGAGGGGGGTTTAGGCAGGCGTGTTCCAAGTGGGAGCGCTGAGAGCGGAGCAGGTCCCATTAACCAAGTGAATAAGGTTTAAAAAAAATTCGAGGACAAATGTAATTATATCTATGTATGTATGTATGTATGTATGTATGTATGTATGTATGTATGTATGTATGTATGTATGTATGTATGTATGTATGTATGTATGTATGTATGTATGTATGTATGTATGTATGTATGTATGTATGTATGTATGTATGTATGTATGTATGTATGTATGTATGTATGTATGTATGTATGTATGTATGTATGTATGTATGTATGTATGTATGTATGTATGTATGTATGTATGTATGTATGTATGTATGTATGTATGTATGTATGTATGTATGTATGTATGTATGTATGTATGTATGTATGTATGTATGTATGTAGGTATGTATGTATATCGTGATCACCAAGACTAAGGGAATCGAATACCGTCGAGCAAAAAAAAACTTATCACTATACTCAAATAAAGTCGTATGTGGGCCAACACCTAAAAGGCAACCCCAATATCTGGCTAAGATGGGCTAAAAAACTACCAAAAAAATGAATAGAACCATGATTGGTCTATATCCCGAAGTTTGGTTCTCCAAGAACCCATTTTTTTCTGATTTGGAGCACGGCAAACGGAATCGTTTCCCGCTCTATTTTCGTAAGTCGTGAAGTACGACTCCCGCAGAAAAAAAGCTATGCAGATGACGTGATATTTCTTGTTTATGCCATTTTTTTTTTTTTCCTGGCGGATGGGGAAAAATAAAGCTTAAGCTCACCACACCTCCACGTATTTTTATACGCGTCGTGTGTCGATCTAACTCACTTGCTTTTGCAGCGCAATGCTAGCTGGCGCACCCTTCGGATCCTATTGTAGGTATAGCATAAGCTGTCCCTATCAGTGGTCTTCGTCACAACCCCGGCAGCGCAAGCTGCCGTTGGTTGTAGTATCTCCGTCATATCGTGCAAATATAGTGTGACAAAAAATCCTGACGACTGCATTTGCCAGAGCTCCCGGAGTCCGTGGCCATGATTGGCTTGCAAAAAGTATACGCCTCGCCAACAAGCTATCAAGTTTTTTTCTTCGGTTTATTGACGATAAAGAGGAAAATACCACTCGAAATAGAAATCCATCACTTCACGGACTACCGCTAGGAGATTAGCCTAGCTTTTCAGGCGTACTTTTGAATTCCTACCCTGAGCAAAGCGCGCATTCATTGCTGCATGGAAAAAGGTTTTGACTAATACTGTATCCCGCATGGATCACATTTTATATGTATGTGTGTATCAATCAATCAATCTGTCTATCTCTACATCTGGACTATATATCTGTCTCTCTATCTGCGTGTTTATCTGTCCAACCATCCATCCACCCGTATATCCATATATCCGTCCGTGTATCCATCTATCCATCCATCCGTCCACCAACCAATCATTGAATGTGTATTCCCCTCTTTTCCGCGCCAGATTTTCTCACCGCCTCGAGCTCACGGCGGTACTCCCGCACGGTCGGAAAGTACCACGGGTCCACCTCCAGCGGATCAATCCCTCTCCTCGACAACGCGACGTACATGGCCACCCGAATCGCCGCTAGATTCCCGTGGCCCCCGAACTCGCCCACAAACCTCCCGCCCGGCCTCAAGACCCGCTTCGCGCCGTCGATTACGGTCCGCGGTGTCCTGATCCAGTGTAGGGTTTGGTTCGTGAACACAGCATCAAATGCTGCCGTCGCGGGTCGATGATCGATACCATCTCCGCCCTCGCCGCTGCCGCCGAGCTTTTCGACATCTGTGAACGAACGTAAACGTTCGCGCGAACCGGTGAACAGGCAATCAATCAATGAAGGGTCCGTATTCGGTTCTTGCGGCCGCCCGTATTTAAGCTAATTCTGCATCCCACGCGAAGGATATAGATTGGTGACCCAACAGTAGCATAAGAAACACAAACATATGGTAGGTCCTCAGCCGCACGTGTGCTACTTGTTATTATTCTAGCTACCGCTATGAACAATTTTTACAATTGTCGTGAAGGATAAATAGGTCAGGAGCTTTAGATATAAAACCTGAATGAATGGGACTGCGAACTTATTGAGTACTCCAAAAGTTCCCCTCCTTGGCAGTCTGGGAGAACACACCCAACAAATCCTGCCCGCACCCTCTTCCCGCACCGTACCGGGGCGTGTCTTGTTGGTGTTGGCTTTGGCTTTGGCAATCTTGGATAGGACGAACGGGGCGTCGATCGCCGAGGCATCCATTACGTAGGCGTCAATGTTCTTGTTTTTCCGCGTTGATCCGAAGCGAAGCAGAGCAAAGACAAACCAAAAGCGAAGCAAAATAAAAAAGGCAAAAGAAGATAAAAAGCAAAACGCGTGGGAAAGTCGCCTGTATTTTCATAGACGGTTACATTCTTCATTTGACCGTCTCTGATCACAATGGCCGGCAGTGGCGCATTAGCCAAATGCTAATCACAGTAACAAACATTGAAGCGTTGTCAAAGCAAATCAAGCAACAGAGTGGGGCGTTGTCAAAGAAAGTCATAGCAAAGCGGCGGAGTGTTCTTAACGCTGAGCAAAACAAGGGAAAAAATAAAGCAAAGCTGCATCCACCACGTAGGCGTCCACGTTTTTGGCGTCCCGACGGTCCGATTGCACCAGCAGCGGTAGAAGGCGTTGTCAGAAGTAACCTAAAATATAAGAGGTGGTTCGTCGTCAAAACAAATCACAGCAAAGCGGTGGGGCAGTGTCTGCGCAAAGCAAAGCCAAAACAAACAACAACAAAAAGCTGCACCCGAAACCGGCCAAGATCCGCTTTTTATCGGTCTCGCACGTTCTCGGTCGGCTTTTTTCGACTTTTCAGCTAGAAGTATTGACACGTGCTTCACGACACCTTTAACCTTCGAAAGGAGTTCTTACTGTACCATGAACGTTTTATTTACTTTTAGGCAGAATATTATCGAAGTATGAGAAAATATGTGTTTTGTACGTACGTAAGAAGTTTGACCAATCAGATCAATGCGGTAATTCATAGCCATATGAACGATAGCCTTGGGTACACCTGGCCCAGCTGTGTAGGCGACGACCTACCTGCAAGCGGAGCGCGTAGGGGAGCAGAGTCAGAGCTACAGGTCCAAGGTGTGATACAGACTAGTTTAAGTTCGTGCACTCCCCGACGATGGAAGAGTGCAAATCACCGGAGGCCGAAGCTCTCGTGGCTGCTGCTGTACGCGGCCCTAATGTGGCTGCCTCAGATGCTACGCGAGTCGAGGCAGAGGCTTATGCTGCTGTCGCTGCTGTGCAAGCTGGGGTCGACGCTCGCCGGGCCGACGCTCTGGCTGCTGTGCAAGCTGAGTCCGAAGGTCGCCGTGCCGCAGCAGCTTCGGTTGCTGACACTGCTGCGCCTGCCACCGCGGCGCCATCTTTATTCAGCCCCAGTCTCGCTGGGTCCGAGGCTGCGGGGGTCGCATCGGCTGAAGTGCTGCTCTGGCAAGGGCAGGTGTCTGGCGAGTTCGCTCGGATAGACGCAGACGTGATCCGCCTCAAGTCGACGATGGATCGGCTGCTCGCATCCGTCGAAGCCTTGCAGGATGCGGTGGCTGGTGGCGCATCAAGAGTCGAGAACGTCGAGGCCATGCTCCAGCAGTTCATGGACAACTTTGCCGATCAGCAGCCGGCCCCGCGGGGCAGTGGGGACGCGACGGAGCGCCATGTCCAAAAGTCGCAGCTAACTGACGACACGGTGCTCTGGAAAAAAATGGCGTCCAGAAAACATTGGGTGCTCCGCGGGCGCATACCTCCTAACATTGGCGACTCGGCGGCGGATATCCAGTCCTTCGTAGGCGAGGCCGTCAACGTCACGACAGCAGTGGCTACCCAGCTCCGCGCGATCAGTGACTTTGACGTTCGTGCGTACGGGCCGCGGGCGGAAGGGATGGTCGACCACCTGCTGATGGTCGCTGACCGCCTTGATTTCTTGCGCTAGGCTCTTGTGGCGGTCCTGTCTGTTGGGTTTTCCCTCGACAGCGATGGCGACCGCCATTGCCGGGAGAGGGTGGCAACGATCGAAGCCGCCTTCACGTCAGCGTCTGCCGACCTACGCCGGCAGACCCTGAGCAATATCATCCTGCTCTCTGGCCCCGCGGCGCGGGCTGTCATGAGCGAGAAGGTAAACGACGATCTTCGCCTGTGGGTCAACGACCTCATGCGATTTTCACAGCGAGCCCGTCCGCCGATGGTGCACCCTCCGTCCGACTTTACGTTCTCGATGCCGCCCGTGCCCTCGTTCAATCGCACGAGCGCCTTTTGATCTAACGGGGGCGACGTGCTCAAGCTCATCGAAGGATTGCACGTCCCCCGCGACAGCCAGGACGGGCCGTCCAAGAGAAAAAGCAACCCGGCCAGCCCCGTACACCAAAAAAACTAAAATCTCTGCCCACTGCCAGCAGTTTGCTTCTATGGGCTGATGCCGGTTCTTCAACTTCAAATTCTTGCATTCGGCTCCCCCGGCCGACGCCACTTCACCCGACGCCCTTCGCGACAGTGGCAGTTCGGCGGCGCCGGTTGCTTGGTCGTGGGCGTTGGCGCTGCGTTTCGAGCCCCGCGGTGGGTCCGGAGGTGGTAGAGGCGGTGCGGGTTCTGGATGAGGACACGGGCCCTTCCTGTCGGTTGGGCCAACACCTGGGGGGGCGGCTGCTGAGCGTGCCGTTGGTAGAGCGGCGATGACGCGGGGGGCCAGCGGGGGAGCGGGGGACCGGCCGACCACCCAAGGCGTAGAGGGGGGGCTGCGTGGGCGTGCGTTGGTAGCTCTGGCTGGCAATGGGGGTGTGGGGCGTGCTCGCGTGGCGGTGGCTCCGGGCTCGGTCCCCTTCGAAGAGAAAGTACGGTTTCTTGTGTGCGTGTGCGTGATTTGGCGGCTGACTTGCTGCGTGTACAAGGGGCGGTTGATGGCGTACGTTCGGGTGCCTTGCGACTCGTCGCGGTCGACGCTTGATTGGATACTTGGGCGGTTGTGGTGCAGTCGATGGCCGAGCAAGGCTCCGCGAGCCTCGGCCATCTCGCATCGGTAAGCTCCTCCCTCTTGAGACAGTGTCAGGGCAGCGTTGTCCGACTTACATCCAACATTGGCCCCTCACTGGTTTCGCCGCATACTAACGTGGCTACCGTACGGCACTGGTTTGGATCCGTCAAACAATTTTCCTCTATTTCCTTACTACTTCGCGTGTTGGCGCCGGGCGCACCAGTGGGAGTATTAGGAGGGGGGGATCTGACCGCTGAAATCGCTCATGGTAATCACCCGGGAATCGCACAACACGACGTCGCGATCCACAAAAAGATTTGCGAGGACGTCGTGTACGGCCGCGCATTGGTATTTGATCTGCGTTTCGCTGGCGAAATTTTGGGGCTTCGTATTTCACCGCTTAGCGTCGTTCTAGAACCCAAATTTCGGATTATCCACGATCTCATGTTTGCGCGCGCGGGGAGTCGGACCAGTTTCAACGGTGACACGGATTTTGATTCCGCGCCACCGTCCGAGCTCGGCCACGTGCTTCGTGAGGTTCTACTACGGGTAATGTTTTTGAGACAGACCCACGGTAGTGATGCTCGAATCCTCTTGTGCCGTGTGGACGTCAAAGATGCGTTTCGACAGGTTTTGGTTGACCCGGCAGGTGCGCCGGTTTTCGGTTACGTGCTCGGCGATCTAGTCGTCGTGGATTTACGCTTGCAATTTGGGTGGCATAATAGCCCGGGGTTTTGGGGGTTGATGGCATCCGCGCTCGAGCATGCTCACACCTACTCTACGTTTCAAGGCGCAGATGTTTCCCAACAAGGGGCTGCGGCCGTCGCGCACGTCCGAATTTCCCCGCCGCGGGGGGTTCCAGCTGTCTCTATCCCGGGCGATTGTGGGCCTGTCTCTGGCTCTGGTGGCAACGTCGGGAACTACTTCTTTGTGAGGTATTACGTAGACGATGGCATTCTCGTCGAAGTACAATGGTGGCCGGACGGTCGCCGTTGTTTGCGCGCTGTCCAGTCGCTGGCATCGTACCATTTTTGCTTGTTGGACGAACGTGGCGTTTCTGATCCACCCCTCCTGTCCGCCAGAAAAATCACTGACTGGAACACGCAACTGGAGGTGTTGGGTTGGATCATTGAAACAGAGGCACTTACGGTTACGTTGCCGTCCCATGAGCGCCTTAAGCTGCCAAATCCCCTTGCGGAGTGGCCCTCGTCTCGTACATCTGCTTCAGCGAGGCAGGTGTCGCAGCTCGTTGGCTTCCTTATACATGTCTCCTTTGCTGTGCGTCCGGGGCGGTTTTTCGTGAACCGTTCGTTGGCTTCGGTGGGTATGCCGCGCATATCTGCTGCAGCCGATTTTGGTTTTCGTACGGCCAACCCCGGGCGGCGCCTCGTCTTGGGACCCGAGTTTCACGGGGACCTCGAGTTTTGGCGGTGGTTTGTTGAGGAGGGTTTGGACGCGCGCGGAGGAACTTTATCGGCTCCGATGTATCTTTTGTTTGAGCGCCCCTCCCAACGTACTCTATTTTCGGATGCATCCAAAACCGCTGTCGGGGGTTCTTCCTTGAAATTGGGGTATACTGGAGATACGATCTTGACGCGGGGGAACGATCTCGCTTTTGTGGGTTGAGCAAGTCAGTTGCAGGCGAGAACGATTTATCGATTAACGTCCTCGGACTGCTAGGTTCGGTAGTCTCCGCTTGGGTCCTCGTATCTCTGTGTGCCGAGCGCCCGGCCGCGTTGGGGGACTGCGTTTTGTTGCGTGGCGACAACGAAGCAGCCGTAGAGTGGGTGCGGCGGTGTCGAGGTAGTAAGAAGCCGAGATCGGGCGCGCTGATGCGCCTCCTTGGTGTGCTCGAATTGTCTTCTGGTTGGCACTTTGACGCGAAACACGTACGGGGGGTTTTCAACGTTGCCGCTGACGGTATCTCACGCTGGGATCGCGCTTCCCTCCTCGTTAATCTGCGTGCTGTTCGACCGGAAACTCCGTGGCAGGAGCAGGATCTGGGGGCCGCGAGCATCTCCCTATGTACTTCGGTGTTGGCCTCGAACTCATGCGACACGCCATTGCGGCCTCGTCTGAACGCACTTTTCAGGGGCATTTTGGCGCATGGGTAGAATATCGGGTACGTTGTGGCCTGTCAGTGTTTCTCGATCGGTGCCGAGATGGCATGGCTAACGTTTGGCATGTGTTTGAGTACGTCGCGTACGCCTTTTCGACCAAGAAATTGCGGTCGGCAACTATTGAGAGCCATTTGTCAGCGATCAAGTTCTTTCACCGTATTTCGAGAGGTTTTGAGATCGACACCACTCATCCCGTGATTGCTAATGCCCTTAAAGGCGCCGCTCGTTTGCATGCTGACGTCGGCAACCAGGCAACCGTGCGGCGGCCGGTTTCGTGGGATATGCTGCTCGCGGGCGACAAACTGATCCCCGCGTGGCGTGCCGGGGGTCGTGTTTTGTGGCTTGCCCTGTGCGCTTCGTTCTGTCTCTTGACTCGCGCGTCAGAAATGTTTGCGTAAACCCGGTTACGAGTTCACGAGACTTCTTGTTTGCGGCGTGCTGATGTTGCCTTCTTTTGCGGAATTATTCAGCTTACCGTTGCGCAGTGGTCAACCGCAGATCGTGTTGAGGTTCGGTTTCGCGGGTCGAAGGGTGACCAACTGCGGAAAGGGGCGGTTGTCACGCGTGTGCGAAAAGGTCCGTCGATTCGCGTGGGGGAAGGTGGCGGCGCCGTCGATCTCATGATCGAATTGATGTCTCGTTACTTGTTTCTTCCCTCTTCGGCCCCCTTGGTTGCGTTTGGCGTTGGTAACGGCAGATGGTCCATGTGGACACAACATCAAGCAACGATAGCTCTGCGGAAAGTGGTTGCGTTGGCGGGTGTGCGTGCGGAGGAGTACGCCTTGCACTCCCTGAGGATTGGAGGTGCAACGCACTTGTCGGTGGGGGATGCAACACCGGAAGTGTTGCAGCGTGAGGGTCGATGGGCGTCCAATGCTTATAAGACGTATGTCCGTAGTCACGGAAAGGACGCCAGTTGGGTAGCAAGCGTTATGGCCCAGAAAGGAATTAGCGGTGGGGTTCAGCCGGGGCAGGGCACCGAGTGGGGGCGAGTTAACCCACCCTTAGATTTGACTAGTTAGGCAGACGCGGAATTACAAAGAAGCATGTTATCCCGTGTGCACTCTACGACTAGCGAGTAGGGGGGGGGCGGGGAGGTGAGACTACATCCGTGGTACGGGTCAACTACCAGTTGTTCTGGAGGCTGGCGTCGAGAGTTCGATGTCGTCAGTTGATTTGGGAGTTGACTCGTGTATACGGATGTTAGCGGGGGGTTGCCGGCGGGGCAGCCCCGGGCTATTCCCTTCTCCAACCCCCCTTTCCGGGCGGGGGTTGCGCATTAATATAATACAACTTTGAAAGCAAAGTGCAAAATCTAGGTTTTGTAAAAAATACGATTTTGGTTTAGGCCACAGCTGACGGAAAAACAAGGAAAAATAACGGTGCGGTTCAATTATTTCCTTTGTCCTGCCCTTAACCTGTTAATTAATTCAGAGAGAAAGGGAAACCTTGACGAAACAAATGCGGACGATTGAGTTGTTCTACACCAGCCCCGCCAACTTTTCTGTACCGAAATGGCTGGTTTTGAGACCATCTCCCGGCGGTGCCTCTTGGAATACGGTGTGCCTTTCCTCCCCGACGCTATCGCTCGATAGTCATTTGCAAACAAGAAACATTGGTTGAGAGGTATTTGCAAGATCGTCCTTCCTCGTTTCGAGCAGACATCAAACGCTCGTTAAACAATATCGCTGGTTCTTGGGGGAGGGCTATCGTAAAAACAATCGAATCCAAAATCCGTCACACGAAGCAGCCCGGGACGCCGGGTAGAGTGGCGGGGACGGTTCGCTAGCATGTTGACTAGATAGTGTGTTCCCGAATGTGTTCAACGCCCAACGGTAGGAGCTATACGACACGCGCACCGTATTCTACTACTCGTGCTGCTGCTGCTGCTGCTGCTACAGGCCGTTCGTAGACGGCTGATGAAGTTGAGAATCTCTTGCTTTTGGTGTGCATGTATTACAGGAATCAAGTCAAACGTGTTAAAAAGGACGCTAAAAAACCCAATCCCAATTCAACAAGGCTGGTGGTTCGAGAATGATTATCGCAGATTTGTTAATCTCGTTGTAGTTTCTGAACTCGGGAGAAAAGAGCAAGAACAGTGAGAAGATAATAGATGGGACGAACCAAGAATAAATTAACAACTGAATAGGGGACCATATACGCCCCGTATCTCTTCATAGCGGCTGAACTAGGCGATCGATGGCAAGGATTATCGATCGGTGGGTCATGCGTCGAGGATTGTCCACGCCGAGTACCAACAACATCAGTTAGCAGAGTTTCGTAAATACTCTAGTATTGACACTTGACGTCGAAGTGAGTTTTCTCAACTTTTTTTTCACATAAAGCCGAATTCCGATCGTCGGCAAATATGCTGCCGGCTCAATAACATCACTGTCAAGTTTGGAGGGAAAACAAACTTGAAATGGTTGCTAAAACGCCGGCTGCGTGGAATCCAGCCTGCAAACGTCCACGTTCTTGTTTGGCCGTCAACAGATCAAGACAGCAGTCCGATCACAACAGCAGCAGTACAGCGGTGTCAACGAAAAACAACATAAAGCAGTTGGTGCGTTCTGTTAATAAATCAAACGCAAAGCAAAGCAAAGCCTTTCTTTTTTCAGACGAAACATGAACTTGAGCACAAACATCAACAAAACAGGAACTAAGATAGTCGAACCCCTGCTGGCAACATTGTGTGTCGCAGTCGAGTTTTGACTATAGTAAGGTTCAGTTTGACAAGAGCACCTACGGGTAGTACTGCGGACGGCACTCACTCGTTTGACGGCGGCAGCGACCATGTTGGGGGAAAAGTCTATCCCCACAACCGTGCAACCCCTGGCTTTCAACTCGGCGGTAAGGACTCCATCACCGCAACCCACGTCGAGGACACACTCCCCGTTCCTGGCAAAAAGCAAAACAAACAACGACATAATATGCACGCAGGAAGGGGGTGTTGAAGGGATGGGCACATTGAGGTTGGATCCAGGAAGCGACGCGCGCTTCGGCGTTGTAGGGGGTACAGCATACCTCCTTTGTAAGGGGTACAGTATACCTCTTTTGTAGGGGGTACAGTATACCTCTTTTGTAGGGGGTACAGTATACCTCTTTTGTAGGGGGTACAGTGTACCTCTTTTGTAGGGGGTACATTACCTCCTTTTGTCCGAAGTGTGTTCTTACTGCCGGGACTCCTCAACCGAGGAAAAACATATAAAAAAAACGTTGAGTTGACGTTTTGTAGAGGTCAGAATCGACACGACATAGGTCGCCGATTATTTATTAATCGGACTAATAGCCAGTCGTGAAACGGAGGTGCCGACTTTCTGACTTAGTGAATTTCCTCAACTGTAGGATACCTTTTTGAATACGGGGTAAATACGTTAAGGTCAATTACTGCGGGTTGCTGATACCCCTTACGGTGCCCTGTGATACTGCAGCGCCCAGCGGGAAATCCACACACACGCACACAAGGTCGGAACAGCGCATGTCTCTCGACGGTACCGACGGCGATCGGACTAGTACTCAGCAGTAAAACGAAGGTGCCGACTTCCCGACTTATTGGGTTTCCTTAACTGTAGGAAGGCTTTGTTAATACGGAGTGAAGCTATTAAGGTTAATTGGTGCGGGCTGCGGATACCCCTCGCGCACAGCGGGAGATCCACACACACGCACATAGGGCGGAACGGCCCATCTCTCTCGACGGTACCTACGGCGTCAGCCCTGGCGCACCCATTTCCAAGGCTAAGGGTGGAGATCCCGTCATTGACGTTGTGACCAGTATCAGGCCGCAGACCACCTTGGTGAGGGCCCGCGACCGCAAAAAAACCGCGTGAAGCATGAGCAGAGGCGCAGCAAGCCGCTCAGATCCAACAACCCGTTGTGGAAAATTTTCACGGTCTACCTCGGTCCCTGACATGACTGTGTGCAAACTTTGCGAGGTGAACCGCGATTTCGCCGATGCCGGGGTTAGGTTCGGGTCCCTTACCCATTTGAGGCAGCATCTAGATACGAGGATGAAAGGGCATTGCGAGGCCCTGAAAGAACACGAGGCGCGTGGGGCGGGTAGCTAAGGCGGAGGTAGTAGCGGGGCCTCGAGCGAGAAGGATGCGGGGAGCACCATTGACCACATGGACGGCGTCAAGCCATTTACGGGCAAGATGGTTCGGTTCACCATCGACAGCTGAATAATCTATGGTTTAGGACTTGCGGTTGTCATCGACGCGCGCATTTGCGCACGGTTGGGAGAGACACTATTAATATTAAACGAATAACATCAGTGAGAGATCCATAACCTTGACATAATTTTTGCGCCGCCATCTTGGTGATGAGTTCGTTTTTTCGTTCGTATCCCCGCCGAGTAATATTGCGACTCAAACAATTGCTGTCACGTTCCTCTAGTCATGGGTAGACTTACCTGGTGCATGCGTTGTACTTTTCGTTTTTTTACATTTCTTGTGTACCCAAGTTTTATTTTTATTTTTTCGTTTGAAACATATGCGAATCTTGGTAACATTTTTGACGCCTCTCTTTCGTAAAATCAAGTCAATTGAGCATTTTTCGCCTCCTGTGGCGCTTTCCACGGGTTGCTCCGGAGGTATCTCCGGCGGGCCCCATGCGGGTGCCTCCAGCGGGCCCCCCTCGGCCGTTTTATTTTTTTCGCTCGCCTGACTTTAGTCGGCTTCGTCAATGAGCGACTAGTTACAAGTCGTGAAATGAAACCGACTCGCAGACCTACCGTTTTGAATTTTACTTCTCGCATTATTATTGGTGCTTTGTCATAAAAAAGAAAAACGCTCCAGCTGTGAGATCAAATAAGTCGTCAAAAAAACTCACCTTTGCAAGCTGAGTGTGATACTCCGATCACGCGTATTACTGCGTGTCCTCATTAAAGATTTAGGTCGGCGACCCCACTTCCTTCGAAATACAGTGTAGCTTGTATCGGGGTCAACAGGGTGGTGTTGATCCGTCTGTGTGCGGTAACTATAATGAATCCCGCTTTGGCGGGGGACACAATCTGACGGCTGTGGAAGGGGAACGTATCAGTTCAAAAAGTATATCCGGTAATGAGCATAGCCGGTTTATTGCATGATATGCGCCGCACGCCCCGGCCATGAGATCAGACTCGTGCTACAATAACAGACGGTGATAGCACTGTTCAGCTAAAAAATAGTTTCTGAGAACTTTCCGGCACTCTCGTGTCCAAAATCGTCGGAAGGCCATCCATCTGTTTCATATTGGCAATAATTCCGGGAATGATTTTACTATTTGGTACCAGAGTATGATACCTATCATAATAATATAATCAGACCCCTGTATCCTTCACGAGGGCGTACACGCCCCGAAACACGCGCGATGCAAAGCAAGTATCATCACGACGCTGGTAAAGACGAGTTTTGGGACCAACATCCTTTTTGGTTCGGTCTCACAGCTGCTGGATGGAGTGTACTTTCTTCATTTTTTTTGTTTTTCAATTCAAATCGGCCAATCATACCTATTTTTCGACTACGCGATATATAGACGATTATATTATAAAATTATTTATATTGTAAATAATGAAAATACACTCCAGCTGTGAGATCGAAGATTTCGTCGAAACTCATCTTTGCAAGCTGTGTGTGATACTCCGATCGCGCGCATTACGAGTTGTGCGTCCTCATTAAGGATATAGGTCGGCGACTCCCCTTACAACTACAGTGTAGCTATCAGGGTCAACAGGGTGATGTTGGTCAGTCTGTGCGCGGAAACTATAAAACCCATTTCTGAGGGGGACAAAATCTGACAGCTGTGGAGGGAAATGTATCCTTTTATCAAGTGAATCTTGTAAGTCGAATAACCGGTGAGGGGGGTGGGGCGGAGTTTTGAAGGACGTGGGGGCCTGGTTTTGATCAAAAGCGAGCGGGGTTGGAGGGGGGGGGGAAAGGGGGGAGGGGGGGGGGGGGGGGGGGTGGGGGGGAAGGGGGGGGGGCGACGGGCGGGTATTTCGTGCGTGGAAGCTATACATCCTTTTAAGGAGATACATCTGACGCTTTTGGGGGAAAAAAAATGCACCAGTTTATCATAGGGGGTGGGGGTGGGGGCGGGGGTGGGGCGTGTGGGGCAGCTCAATCTGTGCGTGGAAATTATACATTATTTTGAGGGGATAAATTTGACGGTTTTGGAAATAATGCCTCAGTTCATCATGTATATCCTGGGGTAAGTCGTACAATCAGTGTGTAGAGAGAAGGCGGAGTGTTCGAGGGGGTGGAGGTGGGATGGGGTGGGGGGGTTAGGGGAAGTGGGGGGTGGGGTGGGGGGGGGAGGAAGGGTTTTAGGTGAGGGGTTTGTTATACGTGTGGTGCTAGGTCTAGGCGATGGTGCGGGTGGTGGGGAAGAAGGGGGCGTTCGGAGCGGGGGGGGGGGAGGAAGCAGCGGCATGGATGGCTGAAAAAGATAATGAGGTGATATCCAGTGCGTGAAGTGTTTATTAATCTGGCGGCTTTCGATATTAGGTGGGGCGTTTGAGCAAGAGAGAGCGAGAATTTATATATGTATGATGGTCTACGGGGCTGCATCGATTTTATGTTTCCGCTGATTTTTTTGGCATGTTGGGTGAGGCATAGATAGTGTATCTAGAAAGTAGTAGAGTCCATCGAATTGAGCAAAAACAGCCTCAGAAAAAACAGGTGGGCACCTCTACCGTTTAGCATGCTTAGTCATTTATCGAGTCATACATTATGTTGTTTTAGTAATAGTTTCCCACGGTAGGGTTTTTGCATTTTTGGGTCGTAAAAACCTCTGAAGCCGCTTTATTTAGCTAGCATTCAACTGATTAGCCGCCGGTTTAAGTCCAATATTTTTTCGAATGTGTTTTTTTGTAGGACTAGACTATTAGTATGGCGTACAACTGTTGGTCGGGTTGCGCGAACGAATGAATGCCTTCGAAACCATGTTTCGGGTTCGAGAGCAATTTTCTGCTACAATACCACCACCGTGTAACCGTGGAATGTCTCATGTAGTGAGTGCTGAGGCAATTTTTGTTTCAAGTGGAGCTGCCTTTCAGTAGAACGAAAAGAAAAGATAAACACGTGCTAATTTCATACTCGAGCTCGTAAAAGAACATTTTTCTTGGGAAAGAAAAAAGGGGAGGGAAGCGCCCTGTGATCACGGCTTGTCCAGAAGGTCGCTCCGGCTAAAAGCTGTTATCAATAGTAAGAGTTGAGCGGGAGGGTAAAGGTTATCTTTGAAAAAAAAAAAAAATCCTCTCAAAAACTGTTATAGGGTAAGGTATCGAGCTCCTTGTAGCAAACGCCTACGGTGGGGAGGGCACTTTCGGAGGTTGAGTATGTTGCAGTGGCTAGGGGGTACTCGCGTGAGTTACCCCCAGCTGTTCCCTTGCGGTCTGAAGGCCACGGGGGATCGCACAGGGATGTTTTGAGTAGGAGCTGGTATGGAGGCATTTCGCGTGCACATAAACCCACTTGAAAACTGAGCATGGCATCTGCAAACTAGTGAAGTGTACACGTTCTGATGAGAGTCGTTTTTTTGCTCGTTTGGTGTACCCCAGAGTTTGACCACTGCAGTGCTTCAAAGTGGAGGCGTGGACCTCTTCTGAAAATCAAAAGGACACCGATCTGAAGAGATTCACAGCATCTGTGGATTAAGCCCTTTTTTACATCGGTTTCCGGGTCTTGTGCTCCGCAAACCAGCCGAAACTATAAACGCATCGTGTTAAAGTAGCCATAGGACGTGTAAAACTATCCATGGCATGTGTTAAACTAGGGATGGTGTGTTATACTGTCCCGATAGGGGTGCAGCATATTCTAAGAATTTTCCTGAGCTCCTAGCATAAGGATATCGCTATTTCAATATCTTACCCGAAACGTGATTTTCGAAGCCATACGTTCGCACAACACGACTGAGGTTCTACGCCCGATATTTGTCCAAGGCTCGCTTTGGTTAAGCTATCGGTTAACTATTCGCAAGTGGTCAAACACACTAATACCCCACCGATCCCTTAACACCTATATGTCCTAGAGCAAACTGTACCCGTAAAATTTTGTGACTGACCGGTAGGTCCTCGCTTGGGGAGCTCTATCGGTTATACTATAAGTAGTACTAATAGTAACATACTAATACTAATAGCAATAGTTTGCCACAAAAAGTGCAATATACCCTGCCGCAATATGGAGGGATGACTCTGGAACGGAAAGCTACGCTGCGGCAAACTAATGGCCAATTAAATGTGTAAAGTGTTTGGACAGCGAAGAACCGAGTGACGCGCTGGAGTGGGTCTGGAGTGGGTGTGGAGTAGGATCAACCCGGCAGTGAACATGGAGGTGATACCATCGCCCCGCCATTCGTTGGCTTTGTCATATTTTAGTAGAACCTTAAACGTTTCCCATCTGAACTCCGAGCGGCTTGTCCCCAAAACCATGGGTGCGGCTTTCAAAGAAAGGATTAAAAAACACATATTTATCACAAGAGTCGAGCGTGATCGCTCAGCAGCACAGTGTCAGGTACTAGCCAGACCATGATACACAGTTGTGTGGGACACCTCCACATATACACAGGTACCAGGCAAGCTCGGAAAACACCCTCGTACCGCCCGGTATCCCAGGTTGAGTTACGTGGAGACACCTCCTGCAAGAGTCATTCATGTAGCACATCCTACGGTAGACGAGCGTCCGCCATTTTTTATCTGAGGTTCCTACCCAGGTGAAGTGGAGGTCTTAACCTTCTTCATGACCCAAAACCGATTCGAACTAAACCGACTGAAAGTGCATTTTGTGATGAAAAATCCCACGCAAACACACTTCGAAGCTTTTAAAAACGAAAGCGCGACATTCCGACGATTTTGAGTCAAGAGCCCTGTCAGACAAAAACAGAAAAAAAAAAATATGAATCCAAAGTAATGCGACCGTAGGTTTGGTCCAGCGTATTATTAATAGGGTGTTAACGACCTACCCAATTTGGGTGGGTAGGAGTTTGACAGGAAAATATACAATGATACTGTTGGTAGTATTGAAACCGTCGAACGTCAAAATCCACTGACCAACCCAACTATCGAAAAAAGTCGGTGACAAAAAACCGGTTCAAGAAATACGTTTTCCTGTCCATTTTTTATATTCTCTTCAATTTTGTGCGTGAGCGGGTTTAGATTTTTTTGGTTACAAATGACATTCATTCGTCGGTTTCAACAATAATATTTGCTTTTGCAAATTTTTGCAACCCAATTGAGGTTGCAAGCCGCGAACACTCAACGCGCAACAACACAAAAACGACTATCAGTTAGTCGGGGATATCGCTTAGTCACAAATATCTTGGCCAACAAGCGACAGGTGCTACGCTCTAAGGCTATTATGGTACACCCCTTTTTGGCTCTGACCATTTTCGGAATGACGGGGCTCCGTAAGCCACAACCCTTTCCCGGTCTTTCTTGTTTCACAGTATTAATGTTGTCTTACATAGTACCTATAGGCCGTTAGAGGCTTTCCATCGAGTTGCAGTTCCAGTTTGCTAAACATATATATATTTTTCTCGTGTGTGAGGTATTGTAGAGCCCTTCAAGTGAGGACCCTTGCGGGGAAAAAATGGTGCACCTGATATGACACCCTAGTATCTGCCAAACGCTATCTCTGTCGCCGGCAGCACGTGTCTTGCTGTTCCCCCCTGCACCAGAGGGCCCCGGGTTAGACCTCAACAAAATCGGTCGCACCCCTCTGCCGTGTTACTGGCAGCATGCACAAAAAAATAGTTTCATAATCGCGGTGCCAACAAGTCACTTCACAGCGGTGCCGTCGAGAGCAGGGAAGGGGTACGACGCAAACAAACGGTCTGGTTCGGTTGATCGACCTAGCGACTTCCTTATCACTCTCTTGCTCGACACGTTCTCAGAAAATGATCCCGATTCGCTTGAGTTCGACGTGGGCTTGCTGACCTACAGGTGAAGTCCGCAATAAAAGTGGTCAACGTCTAATTATTTGTCGTACTGAAGTGTTATTTGGATCGTGTCTGAGGTGTGTCTACACGACGATCGATCACAAATCCCGCACCGCCGGGTCTACTTTCAAGATCATACGTTGGCTTTGTTTTCCCCCACTCACTCTGACCGCGATCCCCGACACAGGCCCGCCTGGCTAGCTCTACACAGTAGAGTAAAAATAGGTCACCGTTCGTTCCCGTTGTCTGCCAAAGTGCCTGTGAAATCGTCTGGCGCAGATGGGACCAGCTAGTAGTGACAATACGCGGAGTTTGTTCTGGTTGCCGTACAAGTGTAGTCTCGGAATTCTCGGCCGGTACACACCGGCATTATCGAGGAGCCACGTCTCATTCTCTCTAAACCAACACACTATGAACCGTTCTATCCATTCATATCCGTGTTTGGTCCGCCACTCTGTTTGCGGAGCCCGTTGATGCGTGTGTGGTCAAACCTATCCGTCACAATCTCACCCAGATTCCCGACGAAGACATCCCTATTTTTCTAAGGTACACCAATAGTCTATAAAACACGTTTTGTCCGTCATTCCGCCTTCAGAACACGTTACTGCGCGTACGGACAAACGTAGCGTTACGTAGCAGCATGCCAAGTCTCTATACCATTGACAATGTCAAACACGATGTCACAGCCGGATACTCCGCAAACACAAAGCACCAAAAATCCCATAAGCGAATAAAAATATCACCGAAAAACTTGAAAACAAATATCACTCACAACGGCGCCAACAAGTCAAGCACTGTCTTCCCCAACCCGGGTACGAAGCCGGCGTTCTTCGAGTAACGGTCGGCGTCCCAGTCGATTGCCTTTGTTTGGCCCCCTTTCACCTATTGAAACCACCAAGAGAGATTCGAATGCGGGGCAGGGCGGAAGGCCGGGAGGCGGATGGAGGGGGCGGGGGGTAGTTGCCGCCGGCAAATAACTGATACCTAGCCAGGCAACTGAAAATTATTCGGCGACTTAATATTGGTGCATGAGTATAATTTTAGGATTGTCAGCAAACTCATAGCCCCCGTACTTACTGCTGATTGGTTACTTTTTGTGAACGCCAAAAACAATTGAACCTATAACCTACACCAAGGCTCGAGACCTTCATGCGGCACTAACCTCGAGCACCCGTGAGCATCTGCTATCGTACTCGGTTTATTACATCGCTCGTCGCTGTGCACGATTTCTTAACAAAAGTGAGCCTGACGTTCCTACAGGGTTGTTCTAGAAGGGCTGTGAGTCGGCACCACTTAACTCACCAGCACGTTACTAGACAGGATAGCAGTCAGTCGCTTCGCGGAGGTACCGACTTCCGGACTATTTGAGTTGTTGCGCACGAGTAGAGGAGATGTTTAATGCGGGATACTCTATTTTTGTTTTTGGGAGGGGCCCACTATGTCGCGGGGGGAGCAAACGCCGCTTGCTTCTCTTCCCTAACTTTGGCCGGAATATCGGCTGGCCATCAGCGGACTTCGCCAGCTCACTCACGGACTAAAGTCAACTAGTTGGCCAACGGAACCTACCGATTAGGTATGAGTCATGCAATACTGCCGACTTACGACTCTAGCTAATTCTCAATCGTACGTAGGGCTATAGTCTACTGAACTTACCTTAACGGGAGGAGGAGGATTCCCCGCGGAGAAAGCCCTTACGACTGGTGAATACCTCGCCAAGGCCACAACCATCCCGGCCCTCCTTCGCATTGTCGGCATTGTCATTAATGTTGGCGGCATAATCTACAGGACAAGAACAAGAATACAAACAGAACGGAACAAAAACAAGAACAAGAACAAGAACAAATAACGAGAAGGGCACAATAACAAGGTCACAACCAACACGGCTCTCTTTCGAATCGCCGGCATTGTTGTTGACGGCGTCTTCTATTACATCGAACAAGAACTGGAGAGGTTACTCATTCGTCGGAGACACAAGGCGGTAGTAACAAACGATAGCAATATGGTCGCATTCCTTAACTGGTACATTGTGTTACATCCACTAATCACAGTAACAATAGTGCCAACAGCAGCAGCAACGGAAGCCGCAGCAATCATTATACACTAGACTATGTACCCTGCAGCGGTGCTGTGGGTTTCCCTATTTTTTTCAAAGGTTCGCTCGTCATGCTTGTCTGCATCAGCAGCAGCAGATGAAGAAGCAACAGAAACAATACTCTTGATGCTTCCTCGTACCTAGCTTGCGTTCCTCGTTTCCCGACCGCTTCTATTGTCCTTTTCTCATCAAGAACCAAGACCCCAACACACGTCGGTCGGCCAGCTTCAACAAACGCTCGTACTCACAGGCAAACATCACAGCCCACGCCGAGTTAGGAAGTTTGTGTGCGCATTTATTGCCGATGTGGTCTGAAGTTAGTGTGCATGTGTTACAGAGAGCGATACCTGTGGATCGCAGGTACACTCTGTGTTGTACTTCGTCCCTATACCTTTGCTGTGGTGTACCGAACCCTCAACTTTTATTAGTCCCCGGCGTGGCCCCTCTACCGTGTGTTCACAGTTAATTATCAAATAAGTTATCGTGTTGCGAGAGGTGGTGAACTTGCGGAAACATCCGTTCATCTGGGTCGTATCAAGGCGTATCATGTACTGATGCGCCCAGACAGTACCGGATTTCACTGCACGCGATGACTTGCTCTAGGAGCAACGTTACCGGTACCTGATCTCGACGGATCTGTGCTCACCGTGCGCACCGGTCCGTATACTATTGAATCTATCTAAAGTCACAATCAAGCGTGGGCTTGCTAAAGCCTCACTGACATATTTTTGTCATTTTCTCGTTAGTAACGATAAACCATCCAGTTTAGGCATTTTTTTCGGAAACACGTAAACGTTGCGCCTCCATGCCACAAGATTATCAGAGCGGACCGTTCAAGGGTTTTAGCTGAAGGCCCATGCGCATGTGATCCTCCCAAATGTACGAAGCGTAAGCGAGACGTCGTTGCTCAGTCGTCCTGATACAAGCCCAAGGACCATCCTGCTTCGGTGCCGTTACCTCTGGGAGTCCCTTATCATCGGTATCGTTGCACCACCCCCGCATATTTTTTCTTTCCACAGGATATCGTTCGACATTAGTGCATCGTTTTGACACATGAGTCGCAGCCCTCACGAGTCGCCGTTTGGTGGTTGCTTGGGTGCATCTCGTGGAATGGTGCGGACATATTGAGTCGTGGTTGGACTCTCAGTTATTGCTGCTCAACAGCTGAGGTTCTGGTTTTATATTTATACAAATATTAAAAACTACACTTTATTTAGCTGTGAGATCGACCAAAATGTTTTTTGGTCAAACACAGCCTTGCAAGCTGCGTGTGATACTTCGATCGGTCGTGTTACGGGGTGTGTATACCCTCGTGAAGGATACAGGTCGGTGACTCCCCTGCTACTGCCAGGGTCAACAGGACTAACACGCTCAGCCTTTGTTCACCGCACGGAAACTATAGTCTAAATATATGTAAACGACAGTGAATTATTGTTTTCGTTCGTTTCTTTGTGCGGAAGTACCTCACACACAATTTTTTTTTTTTTTCGTGAATAACGTAGTATTAATACCTTATATCTAGAGACGTACATAGTACAGAGACACTGCTATATCACTTTGATGTAGCCAGTGATAGTGAGTGGGGCGATCAACCAGAGTGGGTACGCCAGAGTGTGCATATACGACCAGTATACACTCGGGCGTCGTTGTTAGGTTATGATGAATTGTAGCTGTGTATACTACATACAGCGAGTGCATATACTGGAGGTAAATACTAAGTCTAACGTAGCTGTCGTAATTACGATGATGACCATTTTCAACGCAACGAAACCAGAGGAATCAGCCGAACGACACATTGTATACATTGACAGCAGTGAGGATAACCAAATGATCAACATCGTTTGCTTTTTGTTCTGTATGAGGTTTTGGAGGCTCCTGAACGCATTTGTAATGTCCTGGATGCTATTCTCCTGTGTCAGAATCGTTTCGCTGGATACTGACTAGAGAGTTACAGCCCAGCGCGTGAGCTGTATGCCCCGAAGTAACAGACCCACATATGGAACATCTCCCAGTTGTACTATTACGGGGGACCCTAGTAAATAGGACCTACGGTGCAGACGAAAACCTACATATTCATAAATTTTAGAAACAATATTTGGTCCTATTTACTATCGTCCTCCGTAATACTGTATTGCGGTGTGACCTGCCCATGGTCAGCCGTTGATTGGCTGGCAGGAGGTCTCATCATTATGCACATTCATATCTGTGTAATGAATATGCGTATTGATCCACCACATATTTTGCTGAATGGTGGTCATGATCTCGCCCGTTTAATTCATTATGCCTTTTTCGATACTGGAGTAATGTCACCTTATCGTTAACCATGCACCACCAGCAGTCCGTCATACTGCATCGATATCGTTACATCCACACTGTGTCAAGTCACGCAGACTCACTTGTTTATTGCTTTGGTTGACCACTCGTTAGCTGTGTTGCGCACTCTGCGTGCGTGCGCAGTTTTCTGGCAAGTCGTTTTTCAACACATTTGTAAGCATTGTAAAGTGTGTACCAACCCTTGCAAGCAACCGCCTCGTACACACATCGTCTATTGTAAGGAATTTCCTGATTGTTACCAAAGGTATGTACTATCTTGTTCGTTCTAAACGGTTGTCATTATCGCTGGGTACGTGACATCGGCTACGGATAGCCGTGCTGGTGAAGACGAAATGAAACTTCACGTCGGAAAGTGGTGTTTGTGGAGGCGTGGAAGGGATTCTGATTTTACGAGCGAGTTTTTGTCGATCGTCTCGACACCCAAAAAGTAGGATAGCCCAGATGACCGTGCTGGTGAAGAATGAAAGTACTTAAGACTAGTAGTCTGCAGTGCATCAATAACAACTTAAGTGAAGTTCTATCATGCTCCATCCAAGCACGTGGTTTTCACTGCGCAGGGATTGACATGATTACCAGAGAACAACTGCATGGAAACCTACAAGTCGACTACCGGGGCAGCACAACGCAGTACCCTGACTTGCTAGAGCCTAAACCCCATCTCCCTTTTTCATAGGTTCGAAAGCGGTGCTGGGTTCTCAAGTATTATTATAAAATAAAATACACTATCCAGCTGTGACATCGAAGATTTTGTCGAAACTCATCTTTGCAAGCTGTGTGTATTACTCCGATCGCGCGTATTACGAGTTGTGTGTCCTCATGAAGGATATAGGTCGGCGACTTCCCTTGCAACTACAATGTAGCTATGAGAGTCAACAGGGTGATGTTAGTCAGTCTGTGCGCGGAAACTATAAAAGCCGTTTTTGAGGAGGTCAAAATCCGACAGCTGTGGGAAGAAATGCATCAGTTTATCAGGTGTATCCTGAAAGTCGTATAACCGGTGAGGGGAGGGCGGAGTTTTTAAGGGCGTGGGGGGCTGGGTTTGAACACGAGAGAGAGGGGGGGAGGGGAACGGGCGGGGCAACTCAATCTGTGCGTGAAAACTGTAAACCCTTTGAGGTGATTAATCTGACGGTTTCGGAAAGAATGCATCAGTTTATAACTTATATACTGTAAGTCGTAAAACCAGTGAGGAGAGGGCGGAGTGTTCGAGGGGGTGGGGGTTGGAGCAAAAGGGTTTTTAACAGTTTTAGGTCGCATAGATGTAAGGGTTTGCTATACGCGTGGTGCTAGGTCTAGGCGATGGTGCGGGTGGAGGGGAGGGAGGGGGTGTTGGGGGGGTGGGGTGGGGGGGGTGATTTGGAGCAGCGGCATGGATTGCCCTAGTATACTAGCAAGGTAATGAGATGATGTTAACTGCGTGGAAGTGTTTATTACTTTGGGGGGTTTGACCAAGAGGGAACGGGGAAAAAGAGAGGGGGGAGTGAAGGGTTTTAAACAGGTTCAGGTCGCATATATGTAGGGACTTGCTATATGCGTGGTGCTAGGTCTCACCGATGATGCAGGTGGTGGGGAAAGAGGGGGGGTCGGGGGCTGGGGAGGGGGGGGTGAATGGAAGCTAGGTCATGGATGGCTAGGAAGATAATGACGTCATAGCAATTGCGTGGAAGTGTTTATTACTCTAGCCGATTTCGATTTCAGGTGGGGCGTTAAAACAAGAGGGAACGGGGGGAAAACGTGGGTGGGGAATGGGGGGTCGGAAGTGAACTAGAGCTAGGGCATGGATGGCTAGAAAGATAATGAGGTGATATCAGCTGGCTGGTAGTGTTTACTACTCTGGCAGATTTTGATTTTAGGTGGGCGTTTGAACAAAAGGGGTCAAGGGGGGGGGGGGAGTGGGGGACTTCAATATGTGCGCGGAAACTATAAATCCTTGAAGGCGACAAATCTGACGGTAACCGGTTGTAGCAAGAATACACCCCTTTATATCACCTGCCTGGTATTGTTTATTATTCAACCATATTTAACGTTAGGTGTGGTATACAACCCATTTTCAACGTGTAGTATACAATGTGTTATAGCTTCATAATTTTTATTTGTACATGGATCGCAATATAGAATATTTCAATCGATAGGTACAACCATGTAGTTACCATGAATTTACCGTGCCGTTGTGGGGCTCTTACATCGCTAATTATAAGAAAGAGATACACATCAAAAATATGTATGACCTTATTGATATGCCAATGCGGATTATATATGCGTCTCGTATAGGACGCAATCGGACTAGTCGACCTGAATATCATCATCATTGTAATTTTTTTATTTAATTCGTCCCATTTATTATCCTCGCACTACTCTCGCTCTCCCTCCCAGTAGTAACTCGAGTCCGAGGTCACAGAGCGGGCCCTCTTCCCCCCTCCCCACCAGTAGAGCCTACCAGTTTTTCGACAACATGGTTGACGTACACTGTGTACGAGACAAAGGGGGGTTTACCGTACATTGGTTGTTACGTTTCTTTGGGTTATGGCTAGGGTTAGGATATACTCCAGAGTATATTTCAAGAGTATGTCAACCATGTTGTCGAAATAGCGGTAAGGTACGCTCCTCCCCACTACGGTACGTGCGTTCGTCTTTATCGCGAGCATAATCGAGCATTTTTTTCTTCCCTCGTCGACTTGCATCGCATCAATCTCATTTTTATTGTCCGCGGCGTTATATTCCGGGACAAGATACAAGACGGATGACGTGTTACCAGATATGGCAGAAATATGGATGTATGATAATTACATGGTTGCAGCTATTTCACGGTTCCTATTCACGCCAAGGCATTGACTGCTAAGGACGAGACTTCTTGCGTGTCCGGGTGAGACGCATCGATCTGTCATGGGCAAAGGTACGATATCGGTGAAGCCGGTCGCCCCGGTAGTTCAGTGGTTGTGTTTTGGTGTTCCTCTGGGAGCCTAACAATGAGTAAGATGTGGGATACGGCTGAATAACAAAGGGTTTCACATGCCTTTGAAGACATGTGCGTTTAGGAAAACGGGGATGATGCTTTTGCCTCGCGGAGGTGCACGCTGCTCAGTTCGTCCGTTGCGTGTGTGAAACGAATACAAGAGCTTGTCTAGTACGAGTGAGTGACCAACGTGGAACCTGCCTATTAATAGTGGAGAGCCCTGCAAGTGATGGTCTGTGTCTGTAACAGCCCCATAATCTTATTCTACATGGCGTCGTCGGCAGGAACCGAGGAATACCCTCCACCCACCACAGCAGGCGCTCCTGGTTAGTGGCCCTAGTCTTGGTATAGTTACATTCGACTACTACCATTAATAGCGTTGGTCCTTGAGTTCGATTCCCACCGTGGTGAGATTTTGACTTTATTTGCAACAATGCACAAAACAACAGATCGACTGCTGAGAGCGCCTCCGTTGGGTAGGTACCATTTGACGCGAGTCGACGATGGAAGAAAATGACTGAATAATTATAAAAAATGAAAATACACTCCAGCTGTGAGATCGAAAATTCCGTCGAAACTCATCTTTGCAAGCTGTGTGTGATACTCCGATCGCGCGCATTACGAGTTGTGTGTCCTCATTAAGAATATAGGTCGGCGACTCCCCTTACAACTACAGTGTAGCTATCAGGGTCAACAAGATGATTTTAGTCAGTCTGTGCGCGGAAACTATAAAACCCGTTTCTGAGGGGGACAAAATCTGACAGCTGTGAAGGGAAATGTATCCTTTTATCAAGTGAATCTTGTAAGTCGAATAACCGGTGAGGGAGGTGGGGCGGAGTTTTGAAGGACGTGGGGGCCTGGTTTTGATCAAAAGCGAGCGGGTTTGGAGGGGGGGGGGGGGGGGGGGGAAGGGGGCAATTTGTGCATGTAAGCTATAAATCCTTTCGAGGGGATAAATCTGACGGTTTTGGCACCAGTATATTATTGGGGGCGGGGGGGGGGGGGGGGGGGGGGCGTGTGGGGCAGCTCAATATGTGCCTGGAAACTATAAATTATTTTGAGGGGATAAATGTGACGGTTTTGGAAATAATACATCAGTTTATCATGTATATTCTGGGGTAAGTCGTACAATCAGTGAGTAAAGAGAGGGTGGAGTGTTCGAGGGGGTGGGGTTGGGATGGGTTGGGGGGGAGGTGGGGGGGGTGGGGGCAGGGGGGGGGGGGGTGGGGGGGGGTGGGGGGGGGGGGGAGGAAGGGTTTTAGGTGAGGGGTTTGTTATACCTGTGGTGCTAGGTCTAGGCGATGGTGCGGGTGATGGGGAAGAAGGGGGGCGTTCGAGGCGGGGGGGAGGGGGGGGGGGGCACAGCGGCATGGATGGCTCTCGAAAGATAATGAGGTGATATCCTGTGCGTGAAGTGTTTATTAATGTGGCGGATTTCGATATTTGGTGGGGCGTTTGAGTAAGGGAGAGCAAGAGGGCGGGGGGGGGGGGGGGGGGGGGAGGGATTTTTTGGAGGTTTAGGTCACAAAAAATATTCAAATACACTTCGGCTGTGAGATCAAAGATATGTAGCAGCTTGTTATACGCGTGGTGCTAGGTCTAGGCGATCGTGCAGGTGGTCGGAAAAAAGGGGGCGCTGGAGGGGGGGTGTGCGGGGGGTGGAGGGGAGGGAGGAAGGGCTTTAGGTGAGGGGTTTGTTATTGGTGTGGTGCTAGGTCTAAGCGATGGTGGGTGTGGTGCTAGGTCTAAGCGATGGTGAGGGTGATGGGGAAGAAGGGGGCGTTCGAGGCGGGGGCGGGGGGGGGGGGGGCAGCGGCATGGATGGCTCTCGAAAGATATTGAGGTGATATCCTGTGCGTGAAGTGTTTATTAATGTGGCGGATTTCGATATTTGGTGGGGCGTTTGAGTAAGGGAGAGCAAGAGGGCGGGGGGGGGGGGATTTTTTGGAGGTTTAGGTCACAAATAATATTCAAATACACTTCGGCTGTGAGATCAAAGATATGTAGCAGCTTGTTATACGCGTGGTGCTAGGTCTGGGCGATCGTGCAGGTGGTCGGAAAAGTGGAGGCGTTGGAGGGGGTGCGAGGGGTGGGGGGGGGGAAGGAAGGGGGGTTTGTTATAGGTGTGGTGCTAGGTCTAGGCGATGGTGCGGGTGATGGGGAAGAACGGGGCGTTCGAGGCGGGGGGGGGGGGGGGGACACAGCGGCATGGATGGCTCTCGAAAGATAATGAGGTGATATCCTGTGCGTGAAGTGTTTATTAATGTGGCGGATTTCGATATTTGGTGGGGCGTTTGAGTAAGGGAGAGCAAGAGGGCGGGGGAGGGGGGGGGATTCTTTAAGAGGTTTAGGTCACAGATAATATTCAAATACACTTCGGCTGTGAGATCAAAGATATGTAGCAGCTTGTTATACGCGCGGTGCTAGGTCTGGGCGATCGTGCAGGTGGTCGGAAAAGAGGAGGCGTTGGAGGGGGGGGGGTGCGAGGGGTGGGGGGGGGAAGGAAGGGCTTTAGGTGAGGGGTTTGTTATAGGTGTGGTGCTAGGTCTAGGCGATGGTGCGGGTGATGGGGAAGAACGGGGCGTTCGAGGCGGGGGGGGGGGGGGGGACACAGCGGCATGGATGGCTCTCGAAAGATAATGAGGTGATATCCTGTGCGTGAAGTGTTTATTAATGTGGCGGATTTCGATATTTGGTGGGGCGTTTGAGTAAGGAAGAGCAAGAGGGCGGGGGGGGGGGGGGGGATTCTTTAAGAGGTTTAGGTCACAGATAATATTCAAATACACTTCGGCTGTGAGATCAAAGATATGTAGCAGCTTGTTATACGCGCGGTGCTAGGTCTGGGCGATCGTGCAGGTGGTCGGAAAAGAGGAGGCGTTGGAGGGGGGGGGGTGCGAGGGGTGGGGGGGGGGGAAGGAAGGGCTTTAGGTGAGGGGTTTGTTATAGGTGTGGTGCTAGGTCTAGGCGATGGTGCGGGTGATGGGGAAGAACGGGGCGTTCGAGGCGGGGGGGGGGGGGGGGGGACACAGCGGCATGGATGGCTCTCGAAAGATAATGAGGTGATATCCTGTGCGTGAAGTGTTTATTAATGTGGCGGATTTCGATATTTGGTGGGGCGTTTGAGTAAGGGAGAGCAAGAGGGCGGGGGGGGGGGGGGATTCTTTAAGAGGTTTAGGTCACAGATAATATTCAAATACACTTCGGCTGTGAGATCAAAGATATGTAGCAGCTTGTTATACGCGCGGTGCTAGGTCTGGGCGATCGTGCAGGTGGTCGGAAAAGAGGAGGCGTTGGAGGGGGGGGGGTGCGAGGGGTGGGGGGGGGGAAGGAAGGGCTTTAGGTGAGGGGTTTGTTATAGGTGTGGTGCTAGGTCTAGGCGATGGTGCGGGTGATGGGGAAGAACGGGGCGTTCGAGGCGGGGGGGGGGGGGGGGACACAGCGGCATGGATGGCTCTCGAAAGATAATGAGGTGATATCCTGTGCGTGAAGTGTTTATTAATGTGGCGGATTTCGATATTTGGTGGGGCGTTTGAGTAAGGGAGAGCAAGAGGGCGGGGGGGGGGGGGGGGATTCTTTAAGAGGTTTAGGTCACAGATAATATTCAAATACACTTCGGCTGTGAGATCAAAGATATGTAGCAGCTTGTTATACGCGCGGTGCTAGGTCTGGGCGATCGTGCAGGTGGTCGGAAAAGAGGAGGCGTTGGAGGGGGGGGGGGTGCGAGGGGTGGGGGGGGGGAAGGAAGGGCTTTAGGTGAGGGGTTTGTTATAGGTGTGGTGCTAGGTCTAGGCGATGGTGCGGGTGATGGGGAAGAACGGGGCGTTCGAGGCGGGGGGGGGGGGGGGGGACACAGCGGCATGGATGGCTCTCGAAAGATAATGAGGTGATATCCTGTGCGTGAAGTGTTTATTAATGTGGCGGATTTCGATATTTGGTGGGGCGTTTGAGTAAGGGAGAGCAAGAGGGCGGGGGGGGGGGGGGGGATTCTTTAAGAGGTTTAGGTCACAGATAATATTCAAATACACTTCGGCTGTGAGATCAAACATATGTAGCAGCTTGTTATACGCGCGGTGCTAGGTCTGGGCGATCGTGCAGGTGGTCGGAAAAGAGGAGGCGTTGGAGGGGGGGGGGTGCGAGGGGTGGGGGGGGGGAAGGAAGGGCTTTAGGTGAGGGGTTTGTTATAGGTGTGGTGCTAGGTCTAGGCGATGGTGCGGGTGATGGGGAAGAACGGGGCGTTCGAGGCGGGGGGGGGGGGGGGGGACACAGCGGCATGGATGGCTCTCGAAAGATAATGAGGTGATATCCTGTGCGTGAAGTGTTTATTAATGTGGCGGATTTCGATATTTGGTGGGGCGTTTGAGTAAGGAAGAGCAAGAGGGCGGGGGGGGGGGGGGGGATTCTTTAAGAGGTTTAGGTCACAGATAATATTCAAATACACTTCGGCTGTGAGATCAAAGATATGTAGCAGCTTGTTATACGCGCGGTGCTAGGTCTGGGCGATCGTGCAGGTGGTCGGAAAAGAGGAGGCGTTGGAGGGGGGGGGGTGCGAGGGGTGGGGGGGGGGAAGGAAGGGCTTTAGGTGAGGGGTTTGTTATAGGTGTGGTGCTAGGTCTAGGCGATGGTGCGGGTGATGGGGAAGAACGGGGCGTTCGAGGCGGGGGGGGGGGGGGGGGGACACAGCGGCATGGATGGCTCTCGAAAGATAATGAGGTGATATCCTGTGCGTGAAGTGTTTATTAATGTGGCGGATTTCGATATTTGGTGGGGCGTTTGAGTAAGGGAGAGCAAGAGGGCGGGGGGGGGGGGGGGGATTCTTTAAGAGGTTTAGGTCACAGATAATATTCAAATACACTTCGGCTGTGAGATCAAAGATATGTAGCAGCTTGTTATACGCGCGGTGCTAGGTCTGGGCGATCGTGCAGGTGGTCGGAAAAGAGGAGGCGTTGGAGGGGGGGGGGTGCGAGGGGTGGGGGGGGGGGAAGGAAGGGCTTTAGGTGAGGGGTTTGTTATAGGTGTGGTGCTAGGTCTAGGCGATGGTGCGGGTGATGGGGAAGAACGGGGCGTTCGAGGCGGGGGGGGGGGGGGGGACACAGCGGCATGGATGGCTCTCGAAAGATAATGAGGTGATATCCTGTGCGTGAAGTGTTTATTAATGTGGCGGATTTCGATATTTGGTGGGGCGTTTGAGTAAGGGAGAGCAAGAGGGCGGGGGGGGGGGGGGGATTCTTTAAGAGGTTTAGGTCACAGATAATATTCAAATACACTTCGGCTGTGAGATCAAAGATATGTAGCAGCTTGTTATACGCGCGGTGCTAGGTCTGGGCGATCGTGCAGGTGGTCGGAAAAGAGGAGGCGTTGGAGGGGGGGGGGTGCGAGGGGTGGGGGGGGGGAAGGAAGGGCTTTAGGTGAGGGGTTTGTTATAGGTGTGGTGCTAGGTCTAGGCGATGGTGCGGGTGATGGGGAAGAACGGGGCGTTCGAGGCGGGGGGGGGGGGGGGGACACAGCGGCATGGATGGCTCTCGAAAGATAATGAGGTGATATCCTGTGCGTGAAGTGTTTATTAATGTGGCGGATTTCGATATTTGGTGGGGCGTTTGAGTAAGGGAGAGCAAGAGGGCGGGGGGGGGGGGGGGGATTCTTTAAGAGGTTTAGGTCACAGATAATATTCAAATACACTTCGGCTGTGAGATCAAAGATATGTAGCAGCTTGTTATACGCGCGGTGCTAGGTCTGGGCGATCGTGCAGGTGGTCGGAAAAGAGGAGGCGTTGGAGGGGGGGGGGTGCGAGGGGTGGGGGGGGGGAAGGAAGGGCTTTAGGTGAGGGGTTTGTTATAGGTGTGGTGCTAGGTCTAGGCGATGGTGCGGGTGATGGGGAAGAACGGGGCGTTCGAGGCGGGGGGGGGGGGGGGGACACAGCGGCATGGATGGCTCTCGAAAGATAATGAGGTGATATCCTGTGCGTGAAGTGTTTATTAATGTGGCGGATTTCGATATTTGGTGGGGCGTTTGAGTAAGGGAGAGCAAGAGGGCGGGGGGGGGGGGGGGATTCTTTAAGAGGTTTAGGTCACAGATAATATTCAAATACACTTCGGCTGTGAGATCAAACATATGTAGCAGCTTGTTATACGCGCGGTGCTAGGTCTGGGCGATCGTGCAGGTGGTCGGAAAAGAGGAGGCGTTGGAGGGGGGGGGGTGCGAGGGGTGGGGGGGGGGAAGGAAGGGCTTTAGGTGAGGGGTTTGTTATAGGTGTGGTGCTAGGTCTAGGCGATGGTGCGGGTGATGGGGAAGAACGGGGCGTTCGAGGCGGGGGGGGCGGGGGGACACAGCGGCATGGATGGCTCTCGAAAGATAATGAGGTGATATCCTGTGCGTGAAGTGTTTATTGATGTGGCGGATTTCGATATTTGGTGGGGCGTTTGAGTAAGGGAGAGCAAGAGGGGGGGGGGGGGGGGGGGGGTTCTTTAAGAGGTTTAGGTCACAGATAATATTCAAATACACTTCGGCTGTGAGATCAAAGATATGTAGCAGCTTGTTATACGCGTGGTGCTAGGTCTAGGCGATCGTGCAGGTGGTCGGAAAAGAGGGGGCGTTGGAGGGGGGGGGGGGGTGGGGGGGGGGAGGAAGGGCTTCAGGTGAGGGGTTTGTTATACGTGTGGTGCTAGGTCTAGGCGATGGTACGGGTGATGGGGAAGAACGGGGCGTTCGAGGCGGGGGGGGGGGGGGGACACAGCGGCATGGATGGCTCTCGAAAGATAGTGAGGTGATACCCTGTGCGTGAAGTGTTAATTAATGTGGCGGATTTCGATATTTGGTGGGGCGTTTGAGTAAGGGAGAACAAGAGGGGGGGGGGGGGGGGGGGGGGATTTTTTTAGGAGGTTTAGGTCACAAATATTATTGAAATACACTTCGGCTGTGAGATCAAAGATATGTAGCAGCTTGTTATTCGCGTGGTGCTAGGTCTAGGCGATCGTGCAGGTGGTCGGAAAATAGGGGGCGTTGGAGGGGGGGGGGGGGGGGTTGGGGGGGAAAGTATTTGAAAACTACGTCATGGATGGTCAGAAGGATAATGACGTGATATCAACTGCGAATAGGTGTTTATTACTCAGGCCGATTTTGATTGTGAGTGGGGCGTTTGGACAAATTAGGCGGAAGGGGGGGGGGATCGGGGGACGGAGGAGTGGGGGGGGAGGGTTGGGTTTTTTTTGAACAAGAGGGGTCAGTGGAGGGGGAGGGGAGGGGGGGGGGGGCGGGGGGCGGGACATTTCAATATGTGCGCGGAAACTATAAATCCTCAAAGGGGACAAACCTGACGATTGAAGCAATAAGACATCCCTTTATATCATCTGGCTTGTAATGTTTACTATTCTAGAAGGGTTGATGTAAGATGCAGCATGCAACCCAGTGTTTAGGTGTAGTAAATAACGTGTTAAATCTTCATAATTTGTTGTTGTATGATACATCGATCGAAAGCTAGAATATTTTACAGAATATTTTTAGGTACCATTATTTTCTGACATCGCTAATTATGAGAAAGATATACGTATTGTCAAATACAACAGGCGAGGTGATGTGGTCATGCACTGTTTGTCACCATCATCATACAGTTACCATTATTTTCTGACATCGCTAATTGTACGAAGAGATACGTATTGCCAAATACAGCATGCGAGGTGATGTATGTGGCCATGTACTGTCTCCGCCATTGAGCATTAGAGGGAGGAATGCGAATCGTCAGTTTTAATGGAACGCTTGGTATACATGTGCTCAATTACGTTACCTCGTTAGTCATACTTGGTATACACGCGCTATCTCGACAAAAATTAAGGCACATACGTACCGTATTGGGGAGGGGGGAGAAGGGTCCACCATGTGGCCCCGTATATTAGATACTACTAGAAGAGAGGGAGAGCGAGGAGAGTAGCGCGAGGATAATATAGACTACGGGACGAAGAAAAAAGAAAGTCATACCAGTCATGTCATGGGAGGCAACACATTTCGCACACGTGGTGACAGTGGCGTAGTGGCGACTTGAAGAGGACCAGCGGGCATGTTGTGTACATAGAACAGGAACTATGCTTATTATAGCACTGCCTCACGGACGCAAGGACCTTTTCACAGAACTACTGTTGTTGTATAGCAGATATATCTCACATACAGCATTGTATACATGTTACAGGCTGGTTCACGTTAAAAATCCCAAAGTTATTCCCGGCGAATGTCCACGCCGTTTTTTCGATTTAGACCGTGAATTTTTGCACACGTCTTCTACGTGGCCCTTGCGAAGACCTCTCTCCATGTTTCTAATTGTTTTTTCACTCGATATTTTGTGGACATATCATTGATGCCAAATTATCTTTCGTTTCGCCTAGAAGCGGAGCAGGTTCCCAGTACTCTCTTTGCCATTTTTGTTTGATATACGCGCCAACTTTTTCTCGAGGGCGCATTTAACAACAACAGTAGTAGTGTGTTTCGCCTTCGTACCCTTGCCTTCTTTGTTGTATATATATTATGTGGTTTTCTTCTGTCAAGTTATGACCTTCAGAATTTCATGTTCGTTTAAACCTCTTGGCATTACTTTATAAATCAATGAATGTCAATTCGGACAGATACAACTTAAAAATTTGTCGAAGCACTGCCCTGCCCTACCCGAAGCATGGGTGCCGGCGAATGCCGGCGCCAATGCGGACCCCTGGCATATATTATTGGAGATGCTACTTGTCAGAAACCATCATGTCGTTACCTCATAACACCGCAAAGTCATGTGGTAAACATTGCGAGTTGTTCGTACAATATCAGACAGTTATAATAAGTCTGTTCGATGTCGTTTATTGATGCGGTATTTAGCATGCACAAGTCTCAGCAGTAATACCTTGGTTACATGATGCACAGCTTAATCATATCCAAGCGCTGGCACATGTGGTACGTACGAGCAATGCGGTGTTATCAAATAATGCGGAGGAATAACGTACCTGGTCAGGTACGTATATCAACATTCGTGGAATATAATTTTTGGTTGACTGTCGGGACGTTGACGTGGCTAAGCTCCAAGAAGCAAAACTCAGGTAACGTTGCAATAGGTACGGTAGACCACGAGCAAGCCTCAGGAAACGTTGCTGTAGGTAAATCAGACAACTACCCGTAGAGTACATCTGTCCGTAGCATACACATTGTGCCGTCTCGATCAGGTGATGATCAGGCCCACCTCGATCAGTCCATTTTGCTTACCATCAGCTCTCATCTGCTGAGCGAATTTATCATCAATCAACATATCGGCCGGGGGTGGCCGAACAACATCTTTTCTTCTGGAGCTCTCTGCTTTTACAGGCTCACCTAACCGTGGCCTTCGTTTGCCTCAAATAATGTATATAGGCTGTGTCTTCATCCCGTCATCCGAAAGCGAGCCTACGAGCGTACACCAGCTAAGAGCTGATACACGTCACAAGCCGTCTCATACAAGTATATAAGGGGGATTGATAGGTTTCGACCCTCGCACGCGTAAATGAGGAGGGCGGTAGCACGGACTCACGATCGTCATCACTGAGGACGGCTGATCAAGAGTTTTACTGCTCTTTTACGGGAGCGTCTTCTACATCTCAACACGAGTACCACGAGAAGCATCTGACGGAGGACTACTGTTACGCTTACATTGTTACGGTTGATAGGAGTTGCACTTTTGGGAATGCGTTAGTCCCAATAGGTACTAGCAGTATGGTCCGTCTTGCAGGGTCCCCGTCTGGGAGGGACTGGTTCCTCGCCTCCCTCTGCTCTGTACTCCTTTGCTTGCCCTGAGTTAGCAATAATCCATAAAGCGAATACCGTATCCACGACCGGAGAACTTCTACTCCTTCTCACAAGCCACCTTCAAGGCTTACACTACCGCTGTTCAGGCTCAACCACCGAACTCGGTACCGATCGGGAGGCTGCTATCATCAGGTCGGTAGCAGTGCTTTGTAGGCTGGGTCCCTCTGGCACCTTCCTCTCTGTACAATGCACACAAGACGTAGGGTCCTGCCGCATGAATGGCTAGAGACCACTCAGACCCACATAGACATCGGATCCGCCTCTATCCCTAGCCTCCCCTTCCGTAATATGGTGTCCAATCCGAGACCTCCGTGCTGTAGATGAACCGTAGTTGCGCTTTCCATGCTGTAGCCGCGTGGCTTGTGAGCTCTTTCGCGCCTTTCTGTTTTTTATTGCCCGCTGGCACGTGTTGGCGCTTCTGTTTTTTTTTTCCATCCGCTTTGTCATACGCACTTGTAGGGGAAGGCAGGGTGCTTGGGTGTGTTCGATTTTTTTTCCTTTGCCCGTTGCCGCCACCACAATAGCTGTTCCTGTACCCGCGTGGATAGCTGGTTGCCACTGGACAGTTGAACTACCAGGTTGATCGGATTGAGTGATCATTGATGGGTCGTGTCTCTCGCACTTGCGGCTCCACAGCAGCAGACTCACCCGTGCGGCAGCCAGAAACGATGATGAGAGTGTGAAAAGTGCGTAAGACCGAAGACCCCGAGTCGAGCTGCGTGCTAGTGTTTGAACCTCGTGCATGTTTGGGATCATCCTCGTGACCTCTCCCCCCTGGACTAGTCTCACATTTGGCAGTGACCTGTCGACCACCGTGGTGTCAGAGCGCTATTTTGGTGTGGGTTGGGCCTCTCTGTCTAGTAAAACCTCTCCTTCCCACCCTACCTACTAGTGACGCGGCGCTTGATGCTCGATCACTCCTCAAAAATAAATAAATAAAAACGTCTGGATTCCCGCGCGCCTGTGGGTTGTGTATCGTGCTGTGTTTTTTAGTTATTTGCTTTGCCCTGTGGGTGGGTATACTGTAGCTTGGGACCTTAATCCCAAAAACAAAAATGCACCGAACTGTTACTCGCTTGGTATACGCCTGGTATACCACTCCTCTCTCTCCGTGCTGTCTCATCAGCCCACCTACTGTTTGCTCGAGCCCATCGTTCTCGTCGTTTTGTATAGCGCACAAAAAACAAGCACCACGCTGTTTCTGAATTATTTTGTCACCTTGTCTGCATTCACATGTGTCCATCCGGGATACGCGCTTGCCCTCGCGGGTGATCACCCTGTGTATTTCCCTCTGGTTTCGGGTTTCTCGTCGTGGTTCTGTGTGCTGCTTTTTCTGCGGCTGCTCCTCTTGTGCCCCTCTGCTGCTATATATTTTTTGTGCTCCGAGCGCATGGCATCATCACTCATTTTGTTCCTCTTTTTCGGAGCGCGTGAGCGCGACTTTTAGCGCGCGCTCCTGGGAGCCCAGCCTGTCCAGCAGCAGTTTGGTGGACACGGTGCCGCCTTTGCACGCGTCCCGCGTCGATACCCAATCGCGTCGCTTTCAAGATGCTATTTTCTCGTCCTTTTTTGTGTTTTTTTTTAGTTTTGTTGTTTTTTTTTGTTCACTTGAACATTGTGTCGACCTTTTTCGCGAGTGGATCCCATATTACGACGCAGAAGTATTGCTGCTGTAGACTAACTATTTCGACTGGTATCCGCTGATCTTTTGGGTCCACGACACACCCAGGGGAGCACGCTTCCCTGGAGTGTGTCTGTATCGTTGCTCTCACCATGGCTCCCTCCAGTTCCCATTGCCCTCTCTGTCGTTGTCGGATGGCACAGGTGGAAGTTAAACAGCAGTACACCCGGTTAGGCCCCCGCCCTAGACTTTCCGGCAGCCAGCTCAAAAATGATGAAAGAGAAGCAAAATCATAAGTCCGGAGGGATGCGGGATGGTGGTTTGAGTGCGCGCCACGGGTGTACTGGCTGCGGAAACTCCCAGGCCTTTTATCCGCACGTGTGTCTCTGCTGTCGCTGCCGTTGCTGTTGCCGCGCGTTGTTGCCTGCGTTGCTTGTTCTCCACTGTTTGGGGTGCCCCGGGAGCACTGCCTACAGCAGGAGAGGCCCAAAGTGGTACGATGTTCGAATTTTTACACTCGCAACAACAGCAGTTCCTTGCGCTGAGAAATTGGACAGCAGTGATGTATGTGTCTTGTGTTGATAAGAGGGGAGCCTCGCGACTTTTGAAATTACTGAACCCATTCCTGACGTACTTGAGTTGTGTTCCCCAGCCACAACGGCACAATGGGAGGGTCTTCGCCTGGTTGAGCCGTGTTGTTGTCTCCTATGTTGGGGGAGACGACAACCAGTCTCCTCTGGGTCCGCGCCTTTCTGGGTCGTATCGCTACTATACATTCTGCTACTGCTGTATTTCACATGCCCCATTTCCCATTACTGTTATTTAGCCTGCAATGGGAGGGTCTGCGCCTGGTCGAGCCGTGTTGTTGTCTCCTATGTTTGGGGGGACAGCAACCAGTCTCCTCTGGGTCCGAGCCCTCCCGCGCCATCATGTCACCTGATATATTTCCACTGCTGTATTGCTAACATGCTACTCGTCTTCCCACTTTAGAAGCTGTGTCAATCAATTGATTATTTTTTTTTTATTTTTTTATTTTTTTTCTCCGGCGGATGGGGAAAAATAAAGTATTAGCTCACCACACTTCCACGTATTTTCATATGCGTATAATTAAATTTAATTTCATTTAATTCAATTCAATTCAGTTGTTGGCGCTGTGGTACGCTGAGCTTACTGCAGTTTGTGTCATTGTTGTTTTGCTCGATATGCTCTCTGGTATCGCTTGCGGATTCATTATTAATAGTGAACCGGGTACACATGACTGGATGCTGATAACGGTTTTCTGGTGATGTTTTCACCTGCTGTCCCGCTAATAATGTTGATGTTTCCCTGTTTTTGCATCCACTTCGTTCGTGATCAAACCGGTGATGTTTGACCCGAGCAAACACGTTCACCCATGATCACGCACGCTTTGCCTGTGATCAAACCCAACTCCACGTTTGCTCGTGATCAAACTGGAGGTGGTCGCTGTCGATCAATCTTTGTAAATCTGTTACGTACGCTATGCATATGCCTACCTTCATCTGTCATTTCATTTTGCCGGGAAGGGTTCCACTGTTGTTACTGCTGTGTCGTCGGGTTGTTGTTGCGGTTGTGGCTACCGCGACATCGTCGTGTGATGCAGTAGTTGCTGAACCGCCCTCCTGTTTTTCCATCCCTGCCTTGTTTCCTTTGCCCCATTACTTTGTGCTCTGTTTTGGATGCAGGCGATGATTGCGGTGGGGACATCGCTGTCGTCAGACACAGCAAGCAGTAACCACATAGTTGGCTCTCTTTAGGATGAGGCAACGACACGGATACTAGAGCCGCTTGATGATGTATCTTTTTTTTTTTTATTGAACCGAATGTCATGTGCGCACGAATAGTTTCGTTTCTTCGTATATATTGAAAGGCTCGCATGTTCCGCTGCATTTGTCAACTCCCTCCCGTTTGCACTCATCTCTCAAGCAATGTATTCTACTGCTAGGCCGCTGTTTTCTGCTATTGTTGCTGTCTGACCGCCTCCGCCTGTCTCTACTGCTGCTGTTTTCTGCTATTGTTGCTGTCTGACCACCATTCAATGGCTCAAAGTCCGTATGTGAACGAATTTGACGTGCATGAAAGCAGCACGAAACTCCACGGAACTGACTCGTCTACTCCTCTTTGAGTCTGCCCACGTACAATACAATTTTCCATCAAAATGCAACGTCGGTAACTCCGCCACATATCGCAAAATTGGTGGTCAGGCGATCAAATACGCAGTGAAAAGGCAGGGGGGAGGGTTTTTATCGAGGATTTCCCTCTTATGGCCCCTGTGTTTTCGGTTTGTTAGCCTATCCTCGAGGTCATTATTTCGGTAAAAAGTTTTGCGGCTCTGTACCCTTGGCTATACAGTCACAGTATTGCTATAGCATATGGCTCTTGTCATCGCATTATGCTAGGGGGGAAGTTATGGTGTTGTCGATTTTCGAGCGTGCCCCCAGTTGACAGCCAGTTAAAGTTTGAATGTTTGGAGACGGGCTGATTAGATGTTCTGGTCTGATTGGTAGTCGAAGGGTGGCCCTGCGCTCGGTAGCACCCAAGTGGGTTCGTGCGGTGTGCCGTGGCGTTTGTGTGAGTTTGGTGTTGTAGGGCTTTGCGCTATGGGTTTTTTCCTGGATGGCCAGGTTTTTCCCGCGCTGTAGGTGTTGAGAGCCGGGCAGCAACTACAGTGGGAACACCAAGCGAGGGACGGTTCTTTTTTTTTTTATTTTACGTCCGAGTGTCACTTGATGTTTTCGGTTGTTGTCTAAATTCTAGGGCTCTCGGGATGGGGAGCGAAGGGTTTTTCCCGGAAGCCGGTTTTACCTTCGCGCAAGTCGATGTCGGGCCGCGAGCCAACGCGCAGTGAGAATTATGAAGAGCAGTGGATTTTATTTGAGTTTTGCCACTTTTTGCCTCTTGTAATTTTCGGTTGGCCGCTCGACCTACTCAAAGACATCACCGGTAGTTTTCGCCAAAGGAAGTGTGTCACCTCGCGGTTGTCACTATCCCTGCTACCGTTAATTAGTATGTTGCAGCTGACAAACAGCTGTTCATACTAATGGGGGGATGTTACGGTTACATTGTTAGGGTTGATAGGAGTTGCACTTTTGGGAATGCGTTAGTCCCAATAGGTACTAGCAGTATGGTCCGTCTTGCAGGGTCCCCGTCTGGGAGGGACTGGTTCCTCGCCTCCCTCTGCTCTGTACTCCTTTGCTTGCCCTGAGTTAGCAATAATCCATAAAGCGAATACCGTATCCACGACCGGAGAACTTCTACTCCTTCTCACAAGCCACCTTCAAGGCTTACACTACCGCTGTTCAGGCTCAACCACCGAACTCGGTACCGATCGGGAGGCTGCTATCATCAGGTCGGTAGCAGTGCTTTGTAGGCTGGGTCCCTCTGGCACCTTCCTCTCTGTACAATGCACACAAGACGTAGGGTCCTGCCGCATGAATGGCTAGAGACCACTCAGACCCACATAGACATCGGATCCGCCTCTATCCCTAGCCTCCCCTTCCGTAATACTACGAGTACTTCGTAGGAAACGCGCGGTGAGTGAGTGGGCATATTTAGATGCCCCTACGTACTCAATCAGAGCAGTTGCTGCCAAAGCTGTGATCGAGGTACCCAGAGGTATAGAATGCCACCATCTACCAAATCAACCATCCACGCGCGCGGGACCCATCTTTGCATCGTCAAGGACCCCAAAACAAAATATCGATATACTCGGGTAAATAACTGCTGAACGTTGCCTCGACTCCAAAACACCGGGTCCTTCTAAGCTACAGCGCCACATATGCAACTCTCGACGGTACAAGCTACTGTCTGTTAATGGAGCTCTGACCTCTAGTTCAAGGACTTTACGTGTGATCATCGTGATAGACCGACCAAAATTCGTGCCCAACGCACCTCTCGTTGAGTGCGGGCCATAGGCTTCACGTGTGATCATCGTGATAGACCGACCAAAGCTGCCCAACGCACCTCGTTGAGAGTGCGGGCCAAAGACGTGACTTCTCAGTAAGGACTCGCCAAACTCCAAGCGACAAGCTTCATCAAGAGCATGCCCAACAGTAGAGTGGCTGTCTGCTGAAGGAGACTCTCATCATCAAGGCGACTTACTTGTAGTGCAAGCCAGCAACCAGCACCATCAGGAGGTTCTTCGTACTGCTGTATTTTTTCCGAATTTTACGAGTTTTGTTTTGGAAATCTCCATAACGCCTTTGATTTCTACACAAGCACCACTACTGCACTTGAAACGGCTGTTTAATACAGCAGCTCGTATCATAGGTGGTGCGGGATTACTGGTACTACTACACTGCTGTACAAGTACTGATATCCTACAAGACATCAGAGTGCACTGCTCTCTGGCACCTACTCATCACAACCATGGGGGAATCCAACAGCAGCAGGACTTCATTCGCCAACGCCATTACAGGACCAAGGACGTTCGATGGGTGCAGCCCAGCTGATTTTCGAGATTGGTATGAACGATTAGAGGTTGTAATTGGAGTATCCATACGCGATATCGCTAACCTCATTCAACGGCATCCTCGACCGACCGAAGCGACGGCCTGTACGGGATCTTCATCAGCACTTGCACGAGAAATCGCACCTTATGAAAGGGAAAATCAAGATATGTACGCCATGCTTTCTCTACTAACGGAGAAACCAGCATCTCTACTTGTACTCAAGCACGAGGATGAGACTGGGACGACTGGTGACGGGAAAAGGCTCTACAAGAGCGTGCCTCGACGTACCACAAGGTCACTGACGAAGTGATCCGGGCGAAAATGGAAAAGCTCGTCAACACCAACATGGAGCAAGGAGAAGATCCGGACTCCTACTTTGTGGAAAAGACGCTCGCGTGCTCTGAGTTCGAGAAGATGGGCGAGTTTATTCCCGACCGTAGATTCAAGGACATCTGTGAACAACGGAGTACAAGGACATTAAGGTGATGATGTATCGAGACCCGAATTTCGACATCGATCAGATACGAAGCACGATGCGCCATCTTTACTTGGATGATCTTTGCGCAACAGCGACACCAAAATCGCTGGTCGTGGCATAGCCATGACTGCGGCATCGACTTGCAGTCATTGCGGAAAACAAGGGCACTACGCCCGCAACTGCTGCAAAAGGAAGCACGACCACGACAGCAAGTCTACTGGCGCCCACAACAAGCAGAAGAACAAGGAATCTTCAAACATCAAGGCAGCATCCAACGTTGGAGCTGAGCACGAGTGGTGTTCTGTACACAAAAACTGCCTCGCACGACAACACGGAGTGCTACAAGCAAGGAGCGCTACGCCCAACGCAGAATGGACGCGCACACACTGCCTTTGCTGTACAAGGCGCGAGCACACGCCCTAACGACGACGAAAAGCCGTCCCCTCACTTCGACGATGGTTTCAAAGAGGGGTCCGCGTTTACACGGTTGCTAGCTGGTAGCGGCAACAGGGTTTTTCACCCCAGGGGTTTCCACCCCAATAGTAGCAGCAACAGGGGTTCTCACCCCAACAGCGACAGGTTCACGATGCTTGTGGACAGCGGCGCGTCGGACCACCTGATAGACGACGAGCTGATTTCAAGACTGCGGAAAAGTATGAGGGATTACAAGAAGCTAAAAAGAGCCGAAGACCATCATGATCAACGGGAAGAAGGTATTTACAACAGCAACAGGCACCATCTGGGGATACATCATCGACCAGGCTGGCAAGCGTGTTCCTGTTCGCATCTTGGCCATGTTCGTACCTGGACTGGGACGCAAGGTCTTCTCCTCGATCAAAAACAATGCAATCAGGGGTAAGCACAATCCTCGAGACGGGAAACCCCCACTTGCAGTTCGACAGCAGCACTTCGCTTCCGCTCATCCAACACCCAGAGGACAAGGGCATATGCTCTTACCACGTACGTCTTCGCACCCTGGGCAACACGGCTGATACGCAATCAACGCCTGCTGTAGTTCCTGCAGCACAGGCAAGCAACGGCGACAATCGAGGCATTTGCACCTTCCAAGAGATCCTAGAATTCTGCACCAACTCCAGCATAACCATGGAGCACACCACGACTGCAACGGCTCAACTGAAGAGGGTATCTGCGAGGTATGGACGAAATCATGCGACTTAAGAAGGGTGCATACGGAATGGCGGAAACAACACGCCTATGGAGGCTACTGTCACGGAGACTGACCACCAACATGCACAAATCCCGGACAAGCCCGAGAAAGCCATTGTCACTGAGACGGAGCGCTTTTGTGCGCTAGTCCGGGTCATCCTACACTACGACAGCAACAACCTTCTGGAAAAGGAAAAGATATCGACAACAGCCAAAGCGTCATCATCACCAGATATTGGAGAATCGTCATCAAGGGCAGGAGCACTACCGGAAGAAAATGGAGTGTCCTTGACAAGAATTACACCTGCTTTACGCCCGGGGACGCACATTCTACTACAACTGGGGCCACACCGGATGTACCGCATCACGAGACCGCCAGTACAAGACCCAATCCAAGAGTCGAGGATACCTTCGACAACACGCACGCAACAGGAGCATCGGGGACAACCCCACCGACCACGTGTGTAAACTTCATCTGCACCGAGAGAGACTCGTTTCGGATCTCGGAGGAGGAAAACCGGGTGATACAAATCCCAACGACATACTGAGATGCCATCCACTTCGCGGATTAGCATCGCCTGGAATCACTGGAACTGGAATTTCCGGAGCTGGGATCTCCAGAGCATATTCGCATGGGATCTTCGGAGCGACGACAACTGGATCACCATCGCACATCTAAGCAACTGCATCCAGGATCATTGGATTAACTTCATATTAGATCACCGGAGGATTAGCTGGAATAACAGCATCACATGCGACCATTGGAGTTGCTGGATCATCGCAATCTTGGACTATCCGGACCATCAGCTGAGCCAAGGGTCGAAAGATCGACAATGTCCGCTACACCCGGAATCACATCAGCTATTTTTGAGCCAAGCCTTGGAGAGAAGCTCAACAACACAACAGACCGTCAGGAAGAGGTTCACACGCTCATAACAGCGAAAGGACAGCCACGGGCAAACCCGGAGACAGGATCTGTGGAATCAACACAGGACGATCAAGAATCACTGGGGTCATCTCCGGCCAACATATATCGTTGTTGCTGCATGCATATCTGTTATAGAGTTTTGTAACATGTAACGCAGAGTGACAGAGTGTTAACTTAACGAGAGGAGGTATTAGAGATGCTACTTGTCAGAAACCATCATCTCTTTACCTCATATCACCTTAAAGTCAGCTGGTATACATTGCGAGCTGTTCGTACAATATCAGACAGTTATAATAAGTCTGTTCGATGTCGTTTATCGATGCGGTATTTATCATGCACAAGTCTCAGCAGCGATAACTTGGCTACATGATGCACAGCCGTTTACTGGTTAATCATATCCAAGCGCTGGCACATGTGGTACGTACGAGCAATGCGGTGTTATCAAATAATGCGGCGGAATAACGTACCTGGTCTGGTACGTATAGCAACAATCGTGGAATATAGTTTTAGGTTGACTGTCGGGACGTTGACGTGGCTAAGCTCCCAGAAGCAAAACTCAGGTAACGTTGCAATAGGAACGGTAGACCACGAGCAAGCCTCAGGAAACGTTGCTGTAGGTAGTTCAGACAACCACCCGTAGAGTACATCTGTCCGTAGCATTCACATTGTGCCGTCTCGATCAGGTGATGATCAGGCCCACCTCGATCAGTCCATTTTGCTCACCATCAGCTTTCATCAATCAAGATATCAGCCTGGGGTCGCCGAACAACGTTTTCTCCTCTGGAGCTCTCTGCTCTTACAGGCTCACCTAACCGTGGCCTTCGTTTGCCTCAAAATATATATCTATATATATAGGCTGTGTCTTCGTCGGGTCATCCGAAAGCAAGCCTACGAGCGTACACCAGCTAAACGCTGACACACGCCACATGCTATCTCATATATAAGAGGGATTAGTTTATATATATATTATAAAAAATGAAAATACACTCCAGCTGTGAGATCGAAGATTTCGTCGAAACTCATCTTTGCAAGCTGTGTGTGATACTCCGATATATGTATGATGGTCATTTTTTCTGTATTTTGGTCAACAGGTTTTTCATCTCGGCCTCAGTATGGGATTCTCGGATCTAGAATTTCTCGGTCAAATCGGTTCGTTTGAACGCCGTCTTCGGGTGCGGATCCAACGCCCCTTGTCCTCCTTTATCCTTTCCGCACCTCGACGAGAACGCGGATGTATTCAAAGCGAGACAAGCGAGAAGCACGCAAAAGTTTTTCTTCCGATCTTGATGTACATGTATGCGTATGGAGAAGTAAATAAAAAAATAGTTCGCAAGACATAATTTCTAAATGGATGTCATAGTTTGTCCCAAAACAAACAATATTTACTGCAAAACAAATCTCCATGTTCCCGCGGTAGGTATGATATCATAGTAGTAGTGCAATTCATTATTGCATTTCGGTAGGTACGTACATGCATGGAAAGACATGGCAAGCGCACACATGACTAAAACGAGGAGGTAGAGATTACGAGTACTGCACCAGAAAAGCCACACAGCAGCCTTACGAGTGGCTGCGTCCCCGGCCTCGAGGGTGTAGTAGTTCGGGGACATCGACATAGTTGGTACTCGTGCACGTAATATAGATATGAGTGAGGGCACATACACTGATGCGCTCTATTACACACACGCTTTTTGTCTGACTCAGAGCGAGGGGGAGGGTGTACCAAAAAAATGGATAAACGTTTGGACATGAAAACGAGGGGAAAAATCGTTCTTGTTGTTAAGCTGCGCCACGCGAAAGTCGTACAGTATAGAGTATAAACGGTATCCACGGTAGAAACCAGTGTTACACTTTCGTCCCGGCATCGCATCGATTGATGGCTCTTTTCCCCGAGAATACTCTATGGAGAAGTATAGACGATGTGGGAGGCGTGCTTTGTTCTCGCTGTGGTGCCTCTGCCTCCGTTGCTGTTTTGGTCGTTTGCCATGGTCAACTGGAAAAAGAGCGGCCGTGCTAGTACGTAACTGATAAATAGTTTTGTGTTGCTTTCTACTCGACGTGCTCCTTGCTGCTGATTGCTGATTGATCCTTTCTAGTGGGTTATATAGAGTCAGTCGCCAGGGTGGCCTATCTAGTGGTTACCTTCGAACACTACTAGCGTTGGGCTTTGAGTGTGATTCCCACCCTTGTGAGATATGATATATTTGCAGAAATGCAAAAAAATAGGATCAACTAACGGCTAAAAACGCCTAGCAGTGTGGGTAGGTACAATTCGCCGAAAATCGACGAGGGATAGAAAAAAAAGGCATGTCCCGTAGTCGTGAGGGGGCAGGAGGGCCCGCTATGTGACCCCTGACCCGAGTTAGACTACTACTTGGAAGGAGGGCGAGAGTAGCGCAAATAGATAATGGATAGTATATAGGGGGGGGGATTGATACAATACGAGAACAGCTTTTCCGACAAGCTACACCACCAGAAATTAATTACAGCATCAGTACACGGTCGGGGTACTCCGATTCAATGTTCCCTTGTGACAAGCCGAAGCAGGCTCTCATTGCTGTTATCTGTTGTGAGCAATATACGGCTGTTAGTCTTGCCAGGACACATGGCAATTTGACCATTCTTATGTCCCGAATGGCTTTAGCTTGGAAGCTCTGGGTACCAACTGTATAGATTAGTCCTGATGTCAGGCGTTTTGTAAGGATTGCGGTGTCGCATAATAAGGCGAATTTTTGCCATACCCAAGTAGTATGCGAGAAAACTCGGGAAAATATGTTAGCTCGCTTAGGTTTTTATGATAAGCGAATGAAATCGGGATTTTCAGCATTTTCTCTCGGTGTCGCATAAGCGCCAAAGACGTGATTATAGTATTCCTTGACTTTTGGCGCACTGTTACGCGGGTCAAATACGCACTGTTTTTGCCTCATTTCAGGCTTTTTTCCACGGATATTATGCTCGTGTTGTAGCAGTGTTAGTTCTACCCTGCCTGGGTATTTATTATGTCGTTTAGCTTCGATCACCGCCCGATTTTTTTGTCTTTGGAATTACGTTTATAACCGGGGGGCCGTGAATGCAGGATACAACTCGCTTTAATTCCTTCATATTTATATACTGCGTTTGGTCCTGTTGTTGCTGTTGAAGTGTTTCTCTCACTTATTTTGAGCGTGCTTGCTCGACACGCCAACCTGATATATATATGGGCTTTCAATCGTTTTCTTGTGTGACCTATCATGCCAATTGCTTGTCGAATTGCGCTCGCATTGCAAATGTTTGCCGTATACGGAACTTTGCGAGAAAAACAAGGTTGGTCAAAACAATTGTGAGCTCATTGGGTCAACGCCTACCAGCCAATCATGAATAAGCCAATGGGGTCGGGGTTGACACGCCGTGCGGGGAGGTACCGACGCGGGAGATCATCGTTATAGTTTCCGTGTTGTTGGAGTTGTACAGGTTCGAAGTGTTTCTGAACCAGGGATGGAGCCCTATACCTCCTAGGTGCGGCGGAACTGCCCCCATTGGTTGGTGAGCCTCTATCATCCTCCGAGGGTGGGGCGGCGCTGTTGAGATCGAACCAATCAGTGATTTTGGCCAACGGAGTTGGGGCTTCCACACCGTTACGCGCGGTGATGACTCGAGAGAACTCTGTTCCATTATTACCCGATTTGTTTAACGGTTAGATATTTAGAATGACCTTTGGACCGGAGATGGGACCCCATCGTCGCCGGGTGGAGCTGGCTCTTAAATATACGACCCCCAGCCAATCAGAGATCGGCCGGTCCGTGGGGTTGGGGATTTCCACACTGTGCGGGAACATATCAGTCCTAACGATATCCATCCGTGTGTTCCTTGGTTGTCGGAGTTGTATATGTATGTCTGGATTGATTATGATGTAAGACCCTATCGTCCCCAGATGACGGTTACTCTTTGTACGATTCCCGGCCAATGAGCAGCCAGCGATCAGGTAAAAGGCCATACCAGTTGGTATATGTTTTATTTTTTTCAGTGTCTAAAGCTCGAGCCTGAAATTCTTCACTGCCAAATTCTTAGTTTAGTGCTATCACGTACTGCCAATAATACAATTTCTACCAGATACAACAAGTAACAGCATTATTATTAAAAAAACATTCGAGGAAGTGTATGATGAAGGCAGCGACACCGTGTTTCACGCCTAGAATACCGTCAGCGAGTTTCTCCACGACCAGACTATACACGAAGACAGTCAGTCTGCGAGCCTCGGATCTAGATACCATCACGCACGGTGTGGCAGAAGCTGGTTCAGTGCGCGCCTCCAAGTGGCTACGTAGAGAAAATGGAGCATACGTGGCCACCCCCTTGCCGGCCCTGGATGCCAGGTTGAGTCAAACCATCAATAAACGCACTCGAAACGTCTCTTCGTGGCAAGACTAGAGGGTCAGTCTGCGTGAGCTAGGATATATCCTATCGAAATAGATTATCATGAAGTTCGGAATCGGATTCACGCAAGAAACGGCAGAAGTAAGTAGTCCACTGTCATTATATATCGATCTCCTGGCATTACTTTACCTTCTACACGCGTACACTATGTGTTGCGTAGTAACGGTTTTCACTCTCTATCATTTAATATTATTGATTAGAACAAATCAAAGTGCTGCCCTGCCCTGCCCGGACATTGGCTGCCGGCATGTGCCGGCGAATGCCGGAACCCATGCGGAGCCATTGTACATATTATTTACTTTTTCTCCATCCGCTGGAAGATTGAAAAAAGACATCCGAGGACCAACGCCCGAATGGGTAGGGTGGACCGTAACTGGACCAAGTCCGGCGGAAGGCCATCTCCCATGGCCAGGGGTTTTGTTAGTGGGTGAGCTTGCGCAAGTCACACACTACCCGGAAAGATGACATTCCGGGTGGCTATCTCCACCGAAACTGACCCTCAGGGGACAGGCCGGGTCGACATACAAACCGTATACAACGTCAGCTTTGCGCTGCCGGGGTTGTAACGAAGACCACTGTTAGGGACAGCTCACGCTATACCTTCAATGGGACACGAAAGGTGCGCCAACTAGCGTTGCGCTGCGAAAGCAGCTGAGTTCAATTGACACACGACGCGTATGAAAATACGCGTGTGGTGAGCTAAAGCTTTATTTTTCCCCATCCGCCAGAGGATAAAAAAAATTAAAAATAAAAAAATACTGGAGTATAAAAAAAAACGTGTCGTAATAGTGCGAGTATTAGATACTTCGAAGTAGTAAAAATATTAATTAAAGTCATAAACAATAATTCGCTACGAATTTTAATGTATAACACGAAATACGTTTTTCGCTACAATACGGACAGAGGCCCACAGGTCCACGAAGGGGCGCGAAAATGAAATTGTGGACTGAACGATCGTCATACGATATACGGGAGGAGAAGCGACCGACATCTCCAGGAACCTCTTCAAAGGCCCCCAACCCCTCTCCATTCTAAACCCAAGTAATTTTGTCCCTGAACAGGGGTTTCCAGTTGTAAAGGGGTTAACCGAGGAGGAAGAATAGAGGGATAAATGAATGGTTCGAACGACGTCCGTAATGACAGCGAAAAACGTCTGAAGAACTTGTGTTATGGCAGGGAAGAATGGCTGTCAAGGTTATTTCGTTATATCAAAAAATAATAATAGATATATTCGTAGATATTTGACAGAGACCCTGGGCAGGTGACATGGAGTCCGCCAGGGGAAACACGACGTTGTGTGTGTGTTTTTCCTGGGGTATTCCTCAGCTCCAGAGTGACTGGAGCCTGTCCTGTGTCTTCCCACGGACTTGATTATGCGAGTTAATGTGAGAACAACAACAACAACGACGCCTCAAAATCGGAAGACATACGATATCGGAGACCCTGTGGGCAGACCACGGCCTACGTGGCGCTCCCAGGGTCCTCGCGAGAGGTTAGACACCCCGAGAGACGTTGACCATAGTAACAAGTTACCAGGCACACAAGTTTGGGTTTCCTACAACATATGAGAAGGCAAGTTGATTTATCCTGGTTCTTCAGTGGACCAGCCAAAAACAAAAGTCAAAAACATAAAACGTAAGACACTGACTGTTTTGTTAGTCAAGAAAATGACTTAAACTTGAGGTTCATTTCGGGCACGACATACACGAACTTGGTTAAAACGTTCCTTTTTTTTAACGTCAGCAGAACTTTTCGCTTATTAAAATAAATTCCCGTACTTTAACAGAGTAGATAAGGTCGTCTAGCAAAAACTCCCACGACATAATAGAAGTAAATCGTACCTGTTTTTAAGTTGTTCGTTTTTTTTTTTTTTTTTTACATCCTCCGGCGGATCGAGAAAAGTAAAGCTTTAGCTCACCACACTTCCACGTATTTTCATACGCGTCGTGTGTCGATTTAACTCAGTTGCTTTCGCAGCCCAACGCTAGCTGGCGCACCCTTCGGATCCCATTGTAGGTATAGCGTAAGCTGTCCATATCAGTGGTCTTCGTTACAACCCCGGCAGCGCAAGCTGCCGTTGTATACGGATGCGTGTGTATGTCGACCCGGCCTGTCCCCTGAGGGTCAGTTTCAGTGGAGATAGCCACCAAGAATGTCATCTTTCCGGGTAGTGTGGGACTTGCGCAAGCTCACCCACTAACAAAACCCCTGGCCATGGGAGATGGCCTTCCGCCGGACTTGGTCCAGTTACGGTCCACCCTACCCATTCGGGCGTTGGTCCTCGGTAGTTGTTCGCACATCTTTTTGTGTTTTTGATTCAATTCCTGATGTATTTCATTCAACCTTCTTTATTAGGGTCGTATTGCGAAGACCCTGATATGTTATCAGGGGGCACTCCACTTATTGTCTGTGATACTCTGGAGTGCGAGGCGGGACACAAGCCATCACCCAACCCTAAACGTTCCCCGTTCTAATTCCAAGTGTTTAATCCGTGCGGTGCGGGGCACGATTTCATCCCACTTTATTAGTACGGCCACTGAACTCAAGTGGGGGATCTTCGAGGCTCCACATCTCTACGTATACCGGGTACACAACAGCAGCAGCAAGCAATTCCGCTGTTGTACGAGCAGTAAATGGATGGGAATAGGATGCGGTAACAGGTGGGGCTCCGGCCTCTCTCGTTGAGAGCAATTAAGCCTGCACAATAACCTAGCAGAGCAGGGTGCCAAATGACCTAAACCAAGTGGGAAGGGCCCACAGATGGGTCGAGGTTCCAAATGAGACCAGGATGATATGAAAACACAAGAGGACCAACGCCCGAAAAGGGAGGGTAGACCGTAACTGGACCATGCCCAGCGGAAGGCCATCTCCCATGGCCAGGGGTTTTGTTAGTGAGTGGGCTTGCGCAAGTCCCACACTACCCGGAGAGATGACATTCCGGGTGGCTATCTCCACCGAAACTGACCCTCAGGGGACACGCCGGGTCAACATACACACGCATCCGTACACAACGGCAGCTTGCGCTGCCGGGGTTGTAACGAAGACCACTGATAGGGACAGCTTACGCTATACCTACAATGAGACCCGAAGGATGCGCCAGCTAGCGTTGGGCTGCAAAAGCAACTGAGTTAAATCGACACACGACGCGTATAAAAATACGTGGAAGTGTCTGGTGTGGTGAGCTAAAGCTTTATTTTTCCCCATCCGCCGGAGGATGAAGAAAAAAAAGAAAACAAAAAACACATCATCGGCTGTGAGATCGAACATTAATATGCCGTGGAGACACCTCGCAACTTGTACTACTATTACTACTGCTGCTGTGTGCCTGGCATGCTGATCTATTCCTTTCCTTTCCTTTCCTTTCCTTTCCTTTCCTTTCCTTTCCTTTCCTTTCCTTTCCTTTCCTTTCCTTTCCTTTCCTTTCCTTTCCTTTCCTTTCCTTTCCTTCCTTTCCTTTCCTTTCCTTTCCTTTCCTTTCCTTTCCTTTCCTTTCCTTTCCTTTCCTTTCCTTTCCTTTCCTTTCCTTTCCTTTCCTTTCCTTTCCTTTCCTTTCCTTTTCCTTTCCTTTCCTTTCCTTTCCTTTCCTTTCCTTTCCTTTCCTTTCCTTTCCTTTCCTTTCCTTTCCTTTCCTTTCCTTTCCTTTCCTTTACTTTCCTTTCCTTTCCTTTCCTTTCCTTTCCTTTCCTTTCCTTTCCTTTCCTTTCCTTTCCTTTCCTTTCCTTTCCTTTCCTTTCCTTTCCTTTCCTTTCCTTTCCTTTCCTTTCCTTTCCTTTCCTTTCCTTTCCTTTCCTTCCTTTCCTTTCCTTTCCTTTCCTTTCCTTTCCTTTCCTTTCCTTTCCTTTCCTTTCCTTTCCTTTCCTTTCCTTTCCTTTCCTTTCTCCTTTCCTTTCCTTTCCTTTCCTTTCCTTTCCTTTCCTTTCCTTTCCTTTCCTTCTTCCTTTCCTTTCCTTTCCTTTCCTTTCCTTTCCTTTCCTTTCCTTTTCCTTTCCTTTCCTTTCCTTCTCCTTTCCTTTCCTTTCCTTCCCTTTCCTTTCCTTTCCTTTCCTTTTCCTCTCCTTTCCTTCCTTTCCTTTCCCTTCCCTCCTTTTCCTTTCCTTTCCTTTCCTTTCCTTTCCTTTCCTTTCCTTTCCTTTCCTTTCCTTTCCTTTCCTTTCCTTTCCTTTCCTTTCCTTTCCTATCCTTTCCTTTCCTTTCCTTTCCTTTCCTTTCCTTTCCTTTCCTTTCCTTTCCTTTCCTTTCCTTTCCTTTCCTTTCCTTTCCTTTCCTTTCCTTTCCTTTCCTTTCCTTTCCTTTCCTCTCCTTTCCTTTCCTTTCCTTTCCTTTCCTTTCCTTTCCATTCCTTTCCTTTCCTTTCCTTTCCTTTCCTTAATTTTTCCTTTCCTTTCCCTTCTCTTCTCTTGCTATTTTTTCTTTATTTCTTCTTTCCGATTGACTTGCGTCTGGGGTGTATTATCAGTGATAGGTACTACGTGTAATATATACGTGGTAGTTTTTCTTGGGTGGAAAGCGGTATACATAATAGCCGGTCCTCCCAGGCGCGAGTATTGAGACGTATGCACCAGAATGGGTCTGGCACATCGTAGGCTGACTCCCGATTTCACTTTTCATATGTGTCTGGCGGAGGCCTGAATTGCGTCAGCTGTGATATATTCGTGTACAACCTTTGGTTTGTTCGTGCTTTCTTCCCGGGGGTATTCCCCAGCTCCACAGTCACTGGAGCCTGTCCTGTGACCACGTAAGGGGCATTTTGGACGTACGGTATTGGAATTATTGTTGTTCTGACATTATTAACTCGTCGACCGAAATCCAGCCCGCGTACTCACAGGACGGGCTACAATAACTGGATAGAAAACCTTGTGAAAAGTACGGAATAATATAATATGTCGGAGCAACATATATAATAGTACTACTATGGAACGTGGTCTCTCACGGGGTCCCAGTGTCGAAGTCGAGAGGGCGGTCCCGGAGGTCTGGTGCTGCTCGCGGAGCGGAAGTCGAAGCGGAGAGGGCGCCGCAGAGCTGAAGACGAAGCGGAGAGGGCGTCGCGGTGCTGAGGTCCCTTGACGATCGTCTTCACAGCGGACGCATGCTGAAACCCTTTTTTTCTTAGATGTAGCAAGGAGATGCTAAAGCCAGAGTGACGGTGGGCTTGTTATGCCCTCTCGTCATGCGGCGGGATCATCGTTCGTCGGCTGACCTTCTGGGGACGGGTCAACGCCGTCTGTGACGGGTGACACCGTTCGCGACCCGGGATCGTGTATTGCCTGACCGGTGACGTGTACTCTCGCGCATGCGTGTACGAGATCTACGATAGGTTTCTACGACCCTGTCTTCCACATCACCCCCCTCTGCATTCGCTGCAAGCCCATCTTAGCTAGGGATGGTATTGTAGCGGTCATCGGGAGGATGACAATTTTAGGAAACGGGGTGTCGATTCATCGGATCGAGACACAGCAGCTGTGATATGCGTGAATCCACTCCTTGTAACTGACGTGTTTTGTAAACACGGGTGTGAAACACCTGTCTACCAAAGATGTTTACATTTTCGAGCTTGCATGCTGACAGCGTATACTGGAGTTGTTTGGGGTTTCCAAATATCATCTCAACGCACGTACTCCGTGTGGCCGCACGTACTTGTGCGCCCCTCGTGGTTGCTGTTCTGGGAACCACGGGCAGCGAGGCGTTTAGGTTGTCATGTATTCGTACTCGTGGGTTCGAATCCGACGGTGGTCACCGCTACGGAACCGGGCCTCTCACGGGGTCCCAGTGTCGAAGCCGAGAGGGCGGTCCCGGAAGTCTGGTGCTCGTCAGGGAGCGGAAGTCGAAGCGGAGAGGGCGTCGCGGTGCTGAGGCCCCTTGACGATCGTCTTCACAGTTGACGCACGCGGACACCTTTTTTTTCGTAAATGTAGCAAGAAGATGCTAAAGCCAGAGTGACGGTGGGCTTATGCCCTCTCGTCATGCGGCGGGATCATTTTTCGGTGGCTGACCTTCTGGGAACGGGTCAACGCCGTCTGTGACGAGTGACATCGTTCGCGACCCGGGATCGTGTATTGCCTGACCGGTGACGTGTACTCTGGCGTATGCGTGTACGAGATATACGATAGGTCTCTACGACCCTGTTTTCCACACTACAACTTTATCTAGTGAAGTCGTAGGATATGCAAGGTATACCTAGAATGGGTGGTAGTAGATTGTGGCCGCCAGTCATAGGCTATAACTACGGATCACACTCAATTTCACAGCTGATTACATTTTACAAAGTACACTATATTCAAGTCAAAGATGAGTATCGACGAAATCTTTGAAACCTTCGACCTCACAGCTGGAGTGAATTTTCTTCATGTATAGATTACACTTCATGAAAAAACCGATGGGTTTCCTTCCACACGCAACTATCAGATTTTGCCCCCCTCGGACACGGGTTTTACATTTTCCGCGCACGGACTGACTAACATCACCCTGCTTATCCTGGTACCAGCTACACTGTAGTTCCAAGGGGAGTCGCCGGCTTGAATCTATAATGAGGCATACACAGCAGTAAAACGCGCGATCGTAGTATCACACACAGCGTGCGAGGATAAGTTTCGACAAAATCTTCACAGCTGGATTGTGTTTTGTTTTAGATAATACCGGTATACATTTTTTTCCTGCTTCCCCTTGGTCAAACGCCCCACGTAACAAGGGAATATGCTAGAGTAATAAACACTCCCAAACACTTGATATCACCTCATTTTTTTCCAGAGCCATCCACGCCGTTGCTGCAAATCATCCCCCTCCCCGCCCCCAATGCTCCCTCGATCCCCCCACCACCCGCACCATCGCCTAGACCTAGCACCACGCGAATAGCAAACCCCTACATCTATTCGACCTGATGTTTGAAAAACTCTTTCGCCCCCCCCCATCCCCCCCTCCCTCCCCCTCTCCCCCCTCCCACCCCCACTCCTACCCCCTGGAACACTCCGCCCTCTCCTCACAGATTGTACGACTCACAAGATAGGATTTATAGTTTACACGCACAGATTTGGCTGCCCCCCGACCCCCCCCTGCTCCCTCTTGATCAAACCCAGGGCCCCACGTCCTTAAACACTTCCCCCTCCCCTCACCGGTTATTCGACGACTTAAAGGGTTCACTTGATAAACTGAATAATTTCCTTCCACAGCTAGCTGTCAGAGTTTGTCCCCCTCAAAAACGGGTGATAAAGTTTCCGCGCACAGACTGACTAATATCACCCCGTTGACCCTGATAGCTACTCTGTAGTTGCAAGGGGAGTCGCCGACCTATATCTTGGTGAGGACACACAACCCGTTATACGCGCAATCGGAGTATCACACACAGCTTGCAAATAAATATGAGTTTCGACAAAATATTCGATCTCACAGCTAGCTGGTGGAGTGTATTTTCATTTTTTATCATTAAAAAAAAATGAAAATACACTCCAGCTTTTATCAAAAATGAAAATCCACTCCAGCTGTAAGATCGAATATTTTGTCGAAACTCATACGAAGTATTTGCAAGCTGTGTGTCGCACGAAGTACTCGAATATTTTGTCGAAACTCAAAAATATTTGCGAGCTGTGACGAACTACTATGATCGGAGTATCACACACAGCTTGCAAATATGAGTTTCGACAAAATATTCGATCTCACAGCTGGAGGAGTGTATTTTCATTTTTTTGTCGAAACTCTTATTTGCAAGCTGTGTGTGATACTCCGATCATAGTACTTCGTGCGAGTCGCACATAAGTTATAATGTATTAAAAAAAACACAAAAAAATATTCGCTGTGAGGTCGACCAAAAATAAAAGTATTACATAAAAAGTCAGTTGTGCAAGCTGTGTATGATACTTCGATCGCTCCTCCTGGTACCTGTATGTGTGTATTTTTTTTTTTTGGGTTTGTTGTTGTTGTTTTTGTTGTTTTTGATGTTGTTGTTGTTGTTGTTGTTGTTGTTGTTGTTGTTGTTGTTGTTGTTGTTGTTGTTGTTGTTGTTGTTGTTGTTGTTGTTGTTGTTGTTGTTGTTGCTGCTGCTGCTCTCACATTGACTCGCATAATCAAGTCCGTGGTCACAGGTCAGACTCCAGTCACTCTGGAGCCGAGGAATACCCCAGGGCAAAAAACACAAACCAAATGTGTACACGCATATATATATATATATAAAAAAAATACACTCCAGCTGTGGGATCGAATATTTTGTCGAAACTCATCTCGGCAAGCTGTGTGTGATACTCCAATCGCGCGTATTACTGGTTGTGTGTCCTCATTAAGGATATAGGTCGGCGACTCCCCTTGCAACTACAGTGTAGCTACCAGGGTCAACAGGGTGATGTTGGGCAGTTTGTGCGCGGAAACTATAGAACCTGTTTCTGAGGGGGACAAAGTCTGACAGCTGTGTGTGAAAGGAAATTATTCAGTTTATCAAGTTAATCCTGTAAGTCGAATATCCGGTGAGGGGAGGGCGGAGTTTTTAAGGACGTGGGGGCCTGATTTTGATCAAAAGGGGGGCGGGAGGGGGGGGAAGGGGGGAAGGGCACGGGTGGGGCACGTCTATTTGTGCGTGGAAACTATAAATATTTCTTGTGGGGGAAGGGGAATGTGGCGGGGGCGGGGGCGGGGGCGGGGGGCTTTAGGTCGCATAGATGTAGGGGTTGGCTATACGCGGGGTGCTAGGTCTAGGCGATGGTGCGGGTGTTCGGTGAAGGAGGGGGCGTTGAGGACGGGGGTGAGTGGGAATTGCAGCAGCGGCATGGACGGCTCTGAAACGATAACGAGGCGATATCCAGGGCGTGGAAGTGTTTATTACTCTGGCGGATTTCGATATATCACGGCTGACGCAATTCATGCCTCCACCAAAAACATATAAAAGTGAAATCGGAAGCCAACCTACAACGTGCCAGATCGTTACTGGTGCATGACTACTCGCGTCTGGAACAACCGACTACACCGCTCATCACCCGAAAACACTACCACGTAAATAATGCACGCAGTACCTATCACTAATAATCCGCTTACGCACGAGAGACGCACGTCAATTGGAACAAAAAACAAAGAAAAGAAAATATGTGTATACCCTCGTGAAGGATACAGGTCGGTGTCTCCCCTGCTAATAATGCCAGGGTCAAGAGGACTAAGACGTTCAGCCTGCTTCTACGCACGGAAACTGCTGTATAACCCGCACTGAGCGGGTAAAACCCGAGACAACTGTGGAATTCAGTATGCATATAGAAAGTAATTATAGTGCGAGCTAACTTTTGGAGTGAGCAATTTGGGGCTACCGGGTTTGTGATAGTTCCCTGTTCTCCTTGTGTATGTGGCAGGGCAGCGGAGGTGCAGCCCAGGGCTGATGCTCGGGTAGTTGGTCATGCCGTCCTATCAATGCTGTCCCGTCATGACGCAACATGCGGTGGACGCCGATCGCTACTACTACTGTTCCGAAGCGATCTCTCTCGTGCCTCTTACTACTGTACAATGGTTGGTGGAGTGTGTACAGCAGTCAGTGTACATAGAGTTTTAGAGCCATCTCACGATAGCGATCGGGCAGAAAGTTCCTGCGCTCCTAACATGATGAGCTCAATATCTCCGCCCAAACATGACTTGGAAGGCACTCGTCCGCGCAACCCGGCGAAGCGTCTATGTCCTAGTCCAAAAGCAAAGCATACTCGTAAAATGATTATTATCCGAGTAACCGTTAGTTGCTCGCTTGAGGAGCTCAACTGGCCAGGAATGCTTTTCTATAAAAAGTGCCACCCCTAATATTAGGTCTAATAATGCTGCCGTGGGATTATTGTTTAGACTATTAATAGGCTAGTCTATGCTTCTCGGCATGCAACTTACACTCACATTATTCAAATAATTTTGATAACGTATAGACTAGACTATACGATTAAACACCCTGTATGTTCCATGGAGTACACCATGGCTACGACGGGACGAGGGTCACTCTTCTTGGGGCCATTTTTCAGTGGGTCTGGCTCCCTCGCTCGGCTGACCCGTCTGTTCCTTGGTGGTCTCAAGTGTTCAATTTGTTTTTTTGAGGGTATGACACCGCCGTGTGGGATGGTTAGATAACTAGAGTCTACGCTTTGGTAAAAAAATGGCCTGAAAAAAGTTACGCCGTGAGGGACATAGTCACTCGGGCGAGTGGCCCAAAGCAGGCAATGAAAACGAGGGGACGTCCCCCTACCGCTACGGTAGACTTGGTTGACTCCAACACATTTTGGGCCTGTACATGTAGCGTCCAGGTCTGATGCTCGTGTTAGTGGTGTTCACAGAAACCTTGCCCTATGCAGTATTGGTAGTAGTAGTGGTAGTAGTAGTAGTAGTAGTAGTAGTAGTAGTAGCAGCAGTAGTAGTCGTAAAAGATTACTGCTGAGCGATGTCCCGTTCCTCTGTACCACCAGGTAACAATAGTGAGTTTCGCAAAAAGTAGTAAGAATGACATGGTCAGGGGTAGAGTTGCTCAGGGTTTGTCGAAGTTTAGCTGCATAAAATATGTTGACGGCTAAACCAACACCTGAGCAACCTGCTTGCTAAGTAAGGGGGAAGGCTTCAAAAATAGTTCCAACCCTGAGCAACAAACTGCAATCGGTTATGGTAAGGAAACAGAGCACACACGGTATTTGGTTGCCACTGTACCACCACAAGAACGAATGGTGAATCGCCGCCAATGTGTAACATGGCAGGCCCCGCCATTTCCTCGAACCAGGAGGGATTTCGTGACGCTGTGTAGACGAAATCAGTAGCAGCAGCGTTCCACACGATCAATCTCAGCAGTCAGATATTTTCTTGGAATCGTGCGAGTACGAGAGAGACAAGCAGCCTCTCAAGCTGGGTCACAGCAAAGAAGAATGCCGGGGTGGACGCCCAGAGACAAGCAGCTTCTCAAGCTGGGTCACAGCGGGGAAGGTCGCCGGGGTGGACGCCCACTCGCTGCCACAGCGTAAAGTATTAGAGCCGGTCAGCTCCTCCAACCACTCGTCGCTTGGTGACACTGCTGTGGCGGCGATAAGCAGCAAAACAGGTTGAATCTAGACAGGCTACATGATAGGAGGAGGGTAAGGGGATGCTGTTGTTGTGTTCCCAACGCAGCGCAACGCAAATAGCTTAGCAAGCAACGCAACTTCGAGCCGGGTAAGACGGCAAGGAGGACGGCGACGACACCTGGCCATTGTGACATTAGGGTAGAGAGGCGGAGGGAGCAGGTCGCGGCAAAACGTGGTGCAGAGACGTGTGAGGTAGACCGGCAGGAAGCACCAAGCTCTCGTGGCATATCAAACGCAGGTCTTGCGTTTTGAGCTCTCGGTAGACTGCAGAGCACGGCAAAGAGCCCCTGAGCATTTTTTTTGTTTTTAATCTTCAAATAAAAAATCCCGGAAGCACGCCTTGACCATGACAAACCGCCCGTGACCATTTTTACTTTGTTTTCCACTTTTTTTGCCAAAACTCTCCACCTGATATTATAAAAATTAAAATACACTCCAGCTGTGAGATCGAAGATTTCGTCGAAACTCATCTTTGCAAGCTGTGTGTGATACTCCGATCGCGCGCATTACGAGTTGTGTGTCCTCATTAAGGATATAGGTCGGCGACTCCCCTTACAGCTACACCTGATATATGGCAACGCAACGGCTGTCCTGAAAATAAAAACGAAAAAACTCTTCGTCACACACATGATATAAAAGACACGCGGCCCGGAGATTGCTCGGCCCACCAACGGTTAGGACCAGGTTATCGAGCAGTGCACTTGGTTTTCACTACCGCTCCTCACTCCACCTAAGACACCGCGGGCACGCTTCGGACCCGGTTTGCCGATACGCAAAACTAGTTGCAAGGTGGTGGTGTGACGGGCGAACGTTGTATGTAATAAAAAGCAGTGCGTTCGACTACCCTGTCTCTCTCGTTTTGTTTGTTCTTCCGTTCGGTAGCCTTTTATTTTTTGCTATATGGGCAGTTTCGCGCATTTGACGTTTTGAATGAAGAGATCTACCTGTAGACTGTGTAATATCTCTGACGTGGAATTATTGTTATGTTAACGAACCGTGGCCTTACGCCGTGAGGTTTAGATTGAGTGGGTGAGACAAACTTGCATGCAGTCTACAGGCGATACAGGTTCGGACTGTCAAAAACACGGGTGCAAAACTCTCGTACTGACTGACCTATAGCGGTCCGGATACGCGCTTGCCAGTGTCTCAGAGAAGCCAGGTGGCTTCGGTTGCACAGGGTTGGTGTCTCTCAGAGAGGAAAGGATAGACGGGAAGTTATCGCTTTTCTTCAAGACCGAAGGCTGTGGCATGGAGAAAGATGAGTCAGGAGCGTGGGGCAATCGACTACGGGGAGGGGGCTGCAGATGACGCGGACCCCGTTGTTACGACAACGCATCTTTGTCTTCGAAACTCCTGGAAACGGTTTCCCCAAGGATACAGGCGGTAATGGTCGGGCCGGGAAAATGTCGTCGGGTCGGGAACGGGTCGGGACGGGAACGGGGATCCCGAGAGTATTTCGTTCCCGACCGCGACTCCCCGACACCTTCCCGGCCTAGGTCTCTGTTCCCAACGTCTACCGTGCCGGCCTACGGCATCTTGTTCTGCTCCCGATTGTTTTGCGGCCCGCCGTTAGGCGTGTTCCCGACGTTTCGCATCCCGCCGTCGGCCCAGTTGTTCGCATCCCGCCCGACTATCGCACACAATTTCTCCCATCCCGCAACTGCAGATGTGCTCCCATCTTATTTACAATAATGAATGGGTTGTATCTTTTTCCCATCATTTGACTATCTATGGATGCAACTGGATAATTCCAATGTAGATTATTTAACTTTTGGATGCAACAGCTGGAGCAGCAGTAGTAGTCTATTATCAGAGGTATGTATGTACAAGTATGTTCAGGTGATTCTCTGTTCAATATGGTAATTTTGTTATAAATTGTTAACCCGCCCCCCCTTTTCATAAACTTCATTCACTTATTATGAGTCGATATACATGTGCTTGAGACTTGTTTGGAAGCATGAAAGTTTCCAAACAATATATAATTGCAAAATATAGGCATTATTCTGGCGGCGAAAGTTCGTTTGGCAATTATCAATGTCATATATTATAAAACTTTTGATTTGTCAAACTTCCTAATGAAGGCGATCGATATATTACGCAGCATGCAATTATAACTGTTGACCCTAAATACGTTTAACTCACAGCTGACTTTCTGACGTCGTCAGAATAATGACATACCAGATCTAGATAGACTTGAACTCACAACTGACGTCGTTAGAATAATTTTATCAAACAGCACTCAATATATTTTTCCTCTTTTCAACCGCTGTCTCGAGCCCGCGTTTGTTCTCGATCGATCGTGTTCCCAACAATAACAATTCCAGATTGCATGCGCCGGCCATATCCCGACTACGTTCCGGACCGATTTCCCGACCGTTTTTCGCGACCGTTTTCCCGGTCGAGACTATGTTCCAGACCGGTTCTAGACCATGTTCTCGACCGATAAATGGACTATGTTCCCGCCGAATTTACCGACCTGTTGCGGCCCGTTCCATGATCCCCTCCCGTCCCGTCCCGTCCCGTCCCGTCCCGTCCCGTCCTGTCCCGGCCCGCCAAGAAACCGTGGACTCCAGTCGCGCCAAGAAACCGTGGACCCCCATCCCGCCAAGAAACCGTGGACTCCCGTCCCGTGCCGTCAACCGAGTGGCTTGCCGCCTTCCCATCCCATTCCCGTCATGCGGTAAACAAACGGGTAGGTTTTCCTATACCATTACTCAATATGATCCATTTTATTTTCAGCCTGCGGCGGGCTAAACGGTCACCATTCCGTCCCGACCGGTTCCTGTGCTACCGCACGTACCCTTGGGTTCCACCATAACATTCCCCCGAGCATAATTCAAATGAATAGAGCGCTATCTTGACTATGACCTCGGACAAAGAGCCGCAAATCATGTTAGCAGTAATGATGAGATTAAACAGGCAAACCGAAATCGCGGGGGCCATCAGAGGGAAGTCCTCGATAAAAACCCTCATCTCCGCTTTCTCACTGTGCATTGGACTGCCTAATCACTATTCAACGGTTATCGTCCCTCTACACCTACCTGTTCTCGGTAGTGTACGCGAGCATTTTTTCTTATTATATGAAATATAGACTGAAAACCGATAAATCTCTTGGTTAGGGTTAGGATTAGAGGGTTAGGGTTAGGGTTACCCTGCTACTGCTGGGGCTGTTGCCTCGCTCTCCGATGCGACTGCTTCGCGACTGCTTGCTGCTAGGCCAGCCGGGTAGGTCGGGAAGATTTCACAACACCTCCGCAAAGGCGCGGAGGAATTACAATTCCAGACTTCTATTCTAATTCCTATGTAGTTTTTTATTTATTGGTGTAGTAGGCAGTCCCCTGTTCTTCAGCGATGAATAAGTGCAGTATCCCCTGACGCCTAAGCATATAGTCTAAGTCGCTAGCTTTGCGTCTTCCAAACAATCCAACATAAATCAAAGACAAAGCAATACATATCGGCCCACCTCTTGGCATGGAAGGTAAAATCTCATACTACGAAGAACAACACAATTGGCACGCTGTTGCCTCAAAATACCACCAGTTTTCACACAACGGGCATGTCCACACCCCCTTTAGTGAAAAAAAAAAAATCGAAGAGTCAAAACAGGACGGACGACACAGAAATCGTAAGTAAATGAAGCAGACAGAACAAAACAAAACAGCCAACACGGCACTGAAAATAAAAGAACGAAGACCAAGGCTACGGTAGGGGGGTACCCCCATTTTCACTGGTGTGTTTGAGCCACTCGCACGAGTGACTCTGTACCCCACGAATAAAGATGGTTCAGGCACTTGTTTTGGCGCAGCTTAGATCACCTTTGCATTGCGGATTGATTTCGTCAATGTAAAACATGAAGAAAACGTAAGATCTCGTAGGAACAAAGGGGTTGCTCGCGCGAGTGACCCCTAGCCACTGAAATAATAGGCCCAAAAGGGGACCCCCCTACCGTAGCCTGGGTCCGAAACAAAACAACAACAAAAACAAACAGCAAACAGGTCTATCGAATGGAAACATGCGGAGACAAAACAGACGAAAACAGCCAACGCGGCAATCGCGAAAAAAATAAAATAAAACAAACAAAACAGCTGACACAGCTATCGAACGGAATTAATGCAAAACAAACCAGAACACCCAACACGGCTAAAAAGAAGAGGCAAAGACCTGAGCAACCTGCTTGCTAAGTAAGGGAGAAGGCTTCAAAACTAGCTCCAACCCTTTTGAGCAACAAACTGCAATCGGTTATGGTAAGGGAACAGAGCACACACGGTATTTGGTTGCCTGTACCACTACAAGAATGAACGGTGAATCGCCGCTAATGTGCAACATGGCCGAGGGCCGGCCATTTCCTCGAACCAGGAGTGATTTCGTGACGCTGGGGAGACGAAATCAGTAGCAGTAGCAGCGTTCCACACGATCAATCTCAGCAGGCAGATATTTTCTTGGAATCGTGCGAGTACGAGAGAGACAAGCAGCCTCTCAAGCTGGGTCACAGCAAAGAAGGTTGCCGGGGTGGACGCCCAGAGACAAGCAGCTTCTCAAGCTGGGTCACAGCGAGGAAGGTCGCCGGGGTGGGTGCCCACTCGCTGACCAAGCGTAAATAATCAGAGCCGGTCAGCTCCTCCATCCACTCGTCGCTTGGTGACACTGCTGTGGCGGCGATAAGCAGCAAAACAGGTTCAATCTAGACAGGCTACATGATAGGAGGAGGGGAAGGGGATGCTGTTGTTGTGTTCCCAACGCAGCGCAACGCAAAAGCTTAGCAAGCAACGCAACCTCGAGCTGGGTGAGACGGCAAGGAGGACGGCGACGACACCTGGCCATTGTGACATTGGGTTAGAGGGGCGGAGGGAACAGGTCGCGGCAAAAGGTGGTACACAGACGTGTGTGGTAGACCGGCAGGAAGCACCAAGCTCGTGGCATATCAAACACAGGTCTTACGTTTTGAGCTCTCGGTAGACTGCAGAGCAGTGCGAAGAGGCCCCAAAGGGCAAAACAAAAAGGTTATACCCTATACACCCAAAACAGCCAACGCGGCAATAGAAAAAAAACACGCAACAGCCAACACAGCTATCCAACGGCAAAATGCAACACAAAACCAAACAGCCAACACGGCGAAAAAAAATTAAAGCGGCAAAGACAAAAAGAAAAAAAGAAAGAGTTGACCCACGAGCTTCGTAGCTTTCAAACAGGAAGGAACAAAAATACACAAGAAACTAAACGGCCAACACGGCTAAAAGGAAAGAGGCAAAGACAAAACAGAACAAATATAACAGATAACAACGCGGTTATCGAATTAAAAAAAAAACAGCCAACACAGCTATCGAACGGGAAAAAAGTACTAAACATAGCAAAAAAGCCAACACGGTTGAAAGGAAAAAGGCAGAGACAAAACAAAACACGAACATAAACAGCCAACAACGGGGTGATCAAAATAAATTAAAACAAAGCAGCCAACACAGCTATCTATCGCAACGGGAAAAAACTACACCCCAACAAATTGCTAATGCGGCAAACACGGCTGTTACGCGAGGAAAAAATATACTCAACAAACAAAAACAAATAACACGGCCAAAGGGAACCAAGCAAAGACAAAACAAAACACACAGAACAGCCAACGCGGTAATCGAAACAATACAATACAAAACACCCAGCACAGCTACAGCTTTCGAGCAAAAAAACAGACAATATTCAATGCAAACTAAAACAGCCAACGCAGCTATCGAGTGCGGGAAAAAAATACATAGGAAACAAAAAAACCGACACGGCCTGAAGGAAAGAAGACGAAAAACATGGAAAAATTATAAGAAACAGAAATAAAATAAACAAACACCTATATAGATATCGGCAAAACAAAGAAAAACAGAAAAAAAAAGACAAGTTCACACAATGCTGACCCCCATTATTAAGTAAAAGAAATCTAAAAGCAAACTTTTTTTTTTTTTTTTCGGAGTAGCGATTATTTTTTCTCGAATGATTGCTGTAATATTACTAACATATTAGAAAACTAGTAATACTACTGCTGGCTGCTTGCGTGTTCGTAGGCCTCCAGATTTTAAAGCGGGGGAAAAACAACAATAAGTCACCTACCATAGATATGATGTAACGAAGACCACTCATAGGGACAGCTTACGCTATTATATACACCTACAATGGTGCGCCAGCTAGCGTTGGGCTGCGAAAGCAACTGAGTTAAATCTACACACGACGCGTATGAAAATACGTGGAAGGGTGGTGAGCTGAAGCTTTATTTTTCCCCATCCGCCGGAGGATAAAAGAAAAAAGAAAAAAAGATAGAGCAGTCCAGTGGAAACTTGTACAACTGTAGTTGTTAATAAACTTATACTCCGCGTAATAGATATGATGATAAATTTAGGTCAAAATTCCCCACCTAGAGAACCAATACCAACACTAGCCATTATAGTGGAGAAGAACGAAACATATACAAGTATATATACGTATATATTTTAGATAGGACCCCTCAAAAAAAAAACCCGCCCAGCTATGTAGTCTACATAAATAAAGCCTTTACACAAACCTAAAATGCGTCAAAACTGCTCGTTGCTAGAAAATAGGTTCATCAAGAACACAAGGACAAACAGAACGAGGGACGGGGTAATCGCAGCAGTGCATATCATTATAGCATCAGCCCACCACATCACCTCTTTTGCAATTGGTTTTGGGCAGCGAACTGGGTCCAACGCATGCCCGTAGTGTCTTAAGTGAAGTAAGGAGGGGTAGTAAAAATGAAGTTCTCTGCTCGATAACCTGTTCTTGATCGTCGGTATACTGAACAATCTTCGGTCCGCCTCTCCTCTGTGTCAGGTGTGTGAGGAATTTTCTTTGTCGTTTTCAAGAAAGCGGCTGCGTTGACATATACTATCTGGCTTGATGTAAACGAAAGGAACACCACTCGGCGATCATCTACTCCACGTTAGGGCATGTTTTCATGAGCACCACTAACAATAGAGCACCAGACACAGACGCCACATTTACAGGACCACAACATCTTCGACGACAGTGGGGAGAAAGCAGGGCGTATAATCGTACACTAGATAACAATAATGTGAAAAATAAGTACAGGCAGATATATTTACACTGCGGTAAACCACACGACCAACCTATTACGCAGGGTATGTCGTGCCTCCGGTCGTTTGCATGATCACCTGACAACCTCTACCATACTAAACGCAGTAGCATATGCCTAACGGAGTAAAGTCACCCTTGCGTTCAATAGTGGTCACATCGCATGCCCACGTGAGACAACCTCTACCAAACGCAGTAGCGTATGCCTAACGAAGTAAACTCACCCTCTTGCGTTCAATCGTGGTGACATCGCATGCCCACCTCGCTTGCTGTACTTGTAACATGTATCTCTGTCTCATGATTGGCGACCTCAGAGCCCCACATCGGCACGGTAAAAATCATGGGCGTGAAACCGTGCAATTGCAGACAAAATAATAATTTGGAAAGGAAGTACAGGCAGATTCGTATGTTAATATTGCGGTAAACCACCTTACCATAAAACATAAAATACACTCCATGGACAGCTGTGAGATCAAATTTTTTGTCGAAACTCAATTTTGCAAGCTTTGTGTGATACTCCGATCGCGCGTATTACGGGTTGTGTGTCCTCATTAAGGATATAGGTCGGCGACTCCCCTCGCAACTACAGTGTAGCTATCAGGGTCAACAGGGTGATGTTAGGCAGTCTGTGCGCGGAAACTACAAAACTCGTTTCTGAGGGGGACAAAATCTGACAGCTGTGTGTGGAAGGAAATTCATTAGTTTATCAAATGAATACTGCAAGTCGAATAACCGGTGACGGGAGGGCGAAGTTTTTTCGGACGTGGGGGCCTGATTTTGATCAAAAGAGGGGCGGGGAGGGGGGGAGGGGAAGGAGGGGACGAGTGGGGCAGCTCAATTTGTGCGTGGAAACTATAAATCCTTTTTGTGGGGGAGGGGGGGGAAATGTGGCGGGGGGGGGGGGGGGGGCTTTAAGCATATTAACGAAGGACACTTTTGAATAGAAAATATTCATTTTTCATGATGAGTCACTTCTAAATCGAAAAAAAATATTCTATATGAGTCGAATTGAATGCTGTTTTTTCAATTTGGTGGAAGCACACGAATTTAGCTCCTATCGGGAAACCACGCATTGTGTATTGTCAATGTTTTTTATTAATCGGAATAAATAATACATAGATATGCCGTAACGGCGATGCAGCTACCGTCAACGTCTTGAACTATCCTCTGTGCTTTCGGTAGTTTCGCTTTTGAATTCTTTGTCGCGAGAAAATATGGGCTTGCGATCGCCATTTTTTTTTTTGAAGCGGCACATGCGGGGTACGCTATGGTATGATCTGTTACAGCGCAGTATAACCGTGAGCGCGGCTGTTGCCCCGGTAGCCACTCATTGAGAGGTTCAAGAGGTATTGCCTCTCTAGGTAATGGTGTTGTCAATAACTCATGATTCTCTTTAAAGCTACGACAGATTGCCTCGGGGGCGTTGGCCAAGTGAGAAAATGCCATGCAGGTTGGATTAAATCCTTCACTTCAAATCGATCGGGGGGTGTGTGCATATATATACCCTGGTATTACCCGTACCCGGAACTATCGTAAGTTCTGTAGAACATTCATACCCGTAACCGGAACTTCTGTAATTTCTGTACGCCCGTGCCACAATACCTGGAACCTCTGGAAGTTCTGAAAGACTTTCATACCCGTACCCGAACCTATGTTCGTTTCTTAGGACATCCATACCCGTACCCGGAACTTCTGTGAGTTCTGTACACCCCGTGCCACAATACCCGGGGTACGGGTACAGCACCCTTTGTATCCGCCCCGAATTTCTGCACGTTCTCTACGCCCGTGCCACAATGCCTGGAACCTCTGGAAGTTCTGAAAGACTTTCATACCCGTACCCGAACCTATGTTCGTTTCTTAGGACATCCATACCCGTACCCGGAACTTCTGTGAGTTCTGTACACCCCGTGCCACAATACCCGGGGTACGGGTACAGCACCCTTTGTATCCGCCCCGAATTTCTGCACGTTCTCTACGCCCGTGCCACAATACCCGGGACTTCTGGAAGTTCTGTAAGATTTTCATACCCGTACCCGAACTTCTGTTCGTTTTTTAGGACATTCATACCCCGTACCCGGACTTCTGTTCGTTTTTTAGGACATTCATACCCGTACCCGGAACTTCTGCTAGTTCTCTACACCCCATGCCACAATACCCGGGGTACGGGTACAGCACCTTTTGTACCCGCCCGGAGCTTCTGTGAGTTCTGTACGCCCATGCCACAATGCCCGGAACTTCTGGAATTCTGCTACTCTTTCATACCCGTACCTGAAACTTCTGTAAGTTCTGTACGACTCCCATACCCTGAACCGGAATCCACAAACCCTACAGAACATAACCTTTGGTTTATAACTACCAACAATGCAGCTTGAAAAGATGAGTATTGATCCGAAGTTCGTCCAACTCTCGGCTGACGTCCGTAAAATATTTTTATTGAATACAACCCAAGAGTAGACGAGGCAGGTCTTGCTGAAGGTATTCGCCGTGTCTTCGGGTCAACAGTAGCGCGGGTACCGGAGGAACACCTGCGTCACGATGTCGAGTAGTACGTGGCACTTAACCTCTGCAACTGTTCGACCTCGCGGTGAGTCAGTTCTTTGTAGTTCTGGTCGCTGTAGCGTACTCGCCAGTAGCGGTCTCTATAGTCGTACACTTGACTCTGCAGTTTGAGGCCACCACCAAAGTCTTTCCAGATGGTGGAACTATCGGAAACAAAATCAAGGCTCGGTGGTGAGAGAGTGGCGTACGAGGATTGACTGAGACGGGAGCTTGGTCGATGGCACGTTGAGTTGTATGAGTGCCAGAGCAATAAAGCAATACAACTGTAAGGGGGAAAACTCTGCAGCATTTCGCTTTCCGTCGACCAATCTGACTCTACTCCTGCAGTTGGTTCTCCTCTTGTCCTCCCATTGGGAGGTGACAGACGGCGAAGTTGTCTGGCGGCAACGTTTGAGAGCATCGGAAGATTTTATCGCTTCCAACGGTAGCTGAAAGTTGGAGTCCCACGCATATTGTGCAAACTCGTCAGCTAGTGAGTGTCTAAGAGTAAGGGGTCGTAGTTTGTATGGCTTGAAGTCTGCTGGGGATACACGTAGGGTGCATTGCTTTCTACCTCGCATCGTTGCTTGTAGAAGCTTAGGCCTGTCTGTGATATTTCCGTGACTGCCCAAGGGCCAGTGTAGTGGTCGTGATGAAGCGTCTGTCCTCGGTTGTCGCGATCTGCTACTCTCTGACACTAACAGGAGGCTTCCTTTTTTGAGCGCGGCTCCGGCTGAGGGTCGTGAGATGGCGCCGTTGGCGCGGTCCCGTTAGGTTACACTCGGATTGCAACGCTTCTCGAGCGCGAGTCGTACTTCTCTGAGGTTCTGTTAGCATCGTTTCACGAAGTCGTCTAACCCCCTGACCTGCTCTGTCTCTCCTGACAAAGGCACCAAGGAGTCTAACGACGTGCGGGGCTCACGGCGAACAGCAGCTCAAACGCGGTCTGTTAGACGGGAGACAGACGTCTGGTAAAGTGTGTTTGACCCAGATTGCTGGTGACACGTACTCGTCCTACCTCTCGCGCCACGATCAGCATAACTTCGCCAACAGCTTTTTCACCAACCTCCTAATCTCTCAACGGCTCCTTGTCCACGCGGGTGATCGGCGGGGCCAAACCCTGTGCCAGCATGTAGCCAACGGCACAAGTGTGCCACTACTTTCGTTCCAAACTCTTTGCAACCGTCGTAACGGATTACCCGAGGCATGCCGAACGTCAAGCACAGTTCGGCAAGGACTCGCGCAACGCCTATTGCTTGCTTGGTTTATAGAGGGAAGCCGAATGGGAGTTTTTAGGCTCGATCGTCTATCGGAGGAACACACCTGTTGCCGGAAAGAGAGGGAGTGCCCATTCGTAATATGTCCCTCTGTAGTTCATCTCATGGTTCTGGCGGACGTCCGGGCAGCTCATTGCGATATATCAGATATTTGGTATCCTGCGCCTGCGACATCCACACGACAGCACGCACTGGCGGGTGTCGCGAGAGATATATAGCCAGTGAAGACGATCCCGAACTGAAGGCAGGGTGGTACCTACTCCTGCGTGCCCGGGCAGAGTGTGGACCAGGCCGAAAACATAAGCGTCCATGGATTCAGAAATAGCTGGCAGACGTTTTCCTTGCTCGTCTGTGTACCGGATTGCGTCGTTCTTGTCTAAAACATAACCTTTCGTGTCCACTCCTCCCGCGCACGTACCGCTACTCTCACGCAAACTGCTGCGCACCTGACCCAGACGCGTGTCGTCTTGTTGCCGTCGCCTGAGGGTGGCAGGGTTGGTAAACACCTGAACCGCCCGGTGGATGACCGGTTTCTCCATGATGTCGCTGGTTTCTGACGAGCGTGGAAACTCCCCCTCTGCTGACAGCACCTCCCCCAGGTCTTCACTGAGGTCGTCGTAGCTGGCGTGGGTCGGCCGTGGTGCGGCTGTCGGAGGCGACGGTGTTGTCTCGATCGGCGTCGTTATCCAGGGACGGTCGCCTTCCGGGTCCCCCATTGGTTCCGCTGGCGGAAGCTAGGCGTCGCCGTGGGGACGCAGTCACACGAACGGAATACGCGTCGGCTTCCCCGACGCAGCGTAGGTGGATCTGTATCTAGCGCCGCACACGTCGCGAAGGGCAAAGATCGTAGGGCAAGTAGGCGTTGTCATTAGTATCTTAAACGGCGGTTCTGACGGTGGATCGGAGGGGGAACCGCCACCGTTAGCCCCCGCCACATCTGTCGCATCTACCCCTGCAAGGACCACCCCATCTAGAGTAGGCCCTCGGTGTCCCACATAGCCCGATGGTGCTTCTGACGTAAACGTTTCGGGGGACGAGTCGTCTAGATTGGTTTGAGGGTCCAGTGCGTGTGGTAGGCGTGACAGGACATGTGGCAGAACGTGTTGTACACCTGCTCGCCATCATAGCAACATGTCGTACTCTGTGCGTCTGAGTGCCTATCCGTGCAACGTGCAGAATAACCCCCAACTCCGAAAAAGCCAGGGTAGAGCAGAACAGTCGGTCACTACCGTAAATTGGCGAGCAGCTAGATAAGGTCGAAAGTGATCTACAGCCCAGAAAACACTCATGCACTCTCTCTCGGTAGAGCCTTTACGGGCGTGCGTACAGGAAATTCCGTGACTTGCAAATGCAATCACGCGAGCTGTACCGTCGATGGTCTGCATAAGAACGGCCCCTGTACCTACGGTGCTAACATCTGTGGTAGTTCGAACGTGCTGTCCAGATCAGGGAATGCGAGCGCTGTGGGTGAGGCTAAAGTTGTACCCAACGGCCGGAACGCTTGTTCTTATTCTATCTCCCAGGCAATCAGATTAATGGGCGCGCGTTTCGATTCGAAGTCTCTATAGCGCAGGATGTTGGTGAGAGGGGCGGCGGTCGTACTAAAGTTGGGAACAAACTGTTGCAAATAACCGGTCAAGTCTATGAGAGTTCGGACTTCTTCGACCGTCTGTGGGCGACGCATGCGTGCAGTAGCTTCCAACTCGGTCGGCGCGGGTCGTAGACCGGTGCTATCGATGATTGTACAATGGAATTCTTGTGACGCGGACCCGAAAATTCACTCGGCAAATTTGAATGACAACCCGGCCGCCAAAACAGGAATCAGGACTAACACGAAAGTGTAAGTGTTCCTCGCAGGTGGTACTCGCTATGAGAGTTTCATCTAGCCAACTGAACAATGCTTCCAAGTATCCCAACGCTGATTTGACCCTCGGGGTAAACGCAGAAGGCAGCCCTGTTAAAACCAAGCCTTGCTCGAGTGAATTCGTATAGCAACCCGTCTGCATATCTGAATGCGGTTTTGCGGCGATATTTCTCTGCAATCTCGATTAGGTGGAAGCCGGAAGCGAGGTCTAACTTGGTCTAACTTGGTCTAACTTGGTGAAGCATCGTTTGCCTTTCAGCCTGTCGAGAATAGTCTGCAAATCACAATGACCTCCGCTGTCGGCCACCAAGAGCTTGGTAAGTACGCGTCGGTCAATGCGCCACGCATAGGGTTCGATCTTTCTTCGTTACACACAAACATTGCGCTGCCCATGAAGACACTGGAGCACAGATTAATCCTCGGTCAAGCAACATCTAGATCTCTGCTCTAATAATGCGTCCCTCCGGGGATTCACGCCGTTTATTGGTTGCAAAAGGGGTACACGCCTCGTTGATAAAGGGGGGCTCAAGCTCACCATCTGCCCAGGCCGGTGCTTGCATCGGGTTGTTGGGGGCAGGCCGTCTGCAATGAAAGCCTCGGGTCGATGGATGAGCTACTGTCTCTGCAGGGATCCCAGCGTCCCTAAATTGGCGTCAGTTGCTAGTACCTTGGTGACCGCTTCCACCAACGTTTCGGTTGAGGCATTCGGCACAGGCAGAGCTCGCGGTAGAAGCGTTGGGTCAACAGTGGGGGGTGCCTCATCGTGCAATGACCCGAACCGTGCGGGGTGGTGTACGTTGAGTGCTATCATTCGGGGTATTACGCGGTTATCCTCTTCAACAGCTGTATCCTTCTTGCGGTTCACTATATTTCAGTACGCTGGGAAACGCGGCAACTACCACAACGCAGCCCGCACAACCCCCACAAGTGCTCCCTTCTTTAGATCCAACCGTGGTGTAGGTAACATGAGCACGAGCTGTCGATCGTGGTAGTCTCTGGACCTGCATAATATCTAACATTCTGTCATCTTCCTACGCAATGTCGTGATAGCTGGGGCGGAACGTGGGTCAAGCCAACTGGGGCAGGGGCTGGAGAGGGCGGCGTCTCGGGCGTAGTGGTTAGCAGGCAAAACCGATCCCGCGCTGCGCAGACGGGGTTTGATTGAAATGGAGTGTTTAACCCAGCAGTTTGGAACGGCACGAGGGCACACACCTAAAGCATTTGTCGTTTGTGAAGGCCAATGTGCTGCCGTTACTTCTGAAGTAGTCTGCCCCAAAAATAAAGCCGTTAGAGAGGTATTCTACAACGCGTACCACAACGTTTCGCACCTGTAAATGGGATTCTAACAGCACTGATACTTCTACTTAGCCTAAAATACGCATAGGCGGGTTTGCTGCCTCGAGAGCACCGGCAGTACTCTCATCTATTCATCGTTGCACGAGCTTATAGAGGTCGCGTTACAATGCGTGAGATAATACTACCTCTCGCACCTCTATCTAGTAAGACCTCTACAGGCCATGGGCGGCGTCACCGATGGCGATGCCAAATCTGACCCCTCACCGACAATTGGTTTCCTACCCGCTCCTGCCCCCCCGCTCGAAGAGCCGTGGCGGCGATGTGGTGCTCGTTTCCCAGGTTCGCGTCCCCCGAGGCGTGCCTTCAGGAGGTTCCTTCGCGCTGCTCGTCTAGGTCGGTGGACTCCAAAGCTAAAGTAGAGTCATCGAAGCCCGCAGACTCCGTCTTGCCAGCAGCGCCTTCGAGACTCAAACCAAGTTCGGCAGCCGTGTTGTACTGGGCTTCCGTTATTGCGGCGTGGCGACAGCAGTGAGCAGGGTTATCCGGTCGGCGGGACGAAGCCACATCCTTGTAGAAGGCTGCTGGAAACGGCTCATGTTGCCACTGACAGCTCCCGGGGCGGCGGCAGTTACCAACCAAAGCATGCGCGAAACACACTTTCTGCGTCCAGAGGTATTCGACGATGTCTCCCCGGACCGCAGTGGTTGTATATCGCGTCACGTTGGCCACAGGAACTGTCGATGCAGCGCCAGCGCACTGAAACGAGGCTGCTGGTTTCGCGAATAGAACACCGTGCTGGCCCGGGGCTGTAGCAGTCTGGTTCTGGAATGCAGCTACGGTGTCGTATTCTGCGGCTTGGTGCAAGACTAGCCAAGGGGTTGGCGCTAGGGCGACGAGGGGTTAATCTGTCGAAGGCAGTGACAACTCTGCACGTGTACCATCCTCCGGGTTTGCTGCGGACGCTACGTTTAAGAGGAGCAAAAGCTCCGGCGGGCGAGAAGAACATATGCCTTACCTCTGTCATGGTGAAGAGTCTGTCTGGTCTTGCGTGCATGGCTACTTTCCGAGGCGCTTGCGGTATCCAACCCGTTACGAGCGGAAAGAACGGCGATTGGGCGGCGGAACGGCCTTCCAGCAACCTCTCCTCTACGCCGCATGGAGTCTCCCATGGGGTCGTGCCACTCCATCCGCAGGGGGCGAAGGGTGGTCGCGATCGTTTGAACTCACTCATGCGCAAGCCTGTTCACGCCTGATCGATCCACGAGGATGGGTAGCAGAACCTCCACGATCCTACCGCACAGGGTCGTCATCTCTAGTGGTGTAATAAAACGCCAGAAGAACTACTGTTCTGTGATACGCGGTTGGTTTGGGTTAGCTAGGGAGGCACGGAAAGCTAGCAGGTCACAGACCGCTGCGGCGGTTAATGCTTCAGCTGGTTTCAGTGTTACGGCCGACAAGGCGGCCCTAGCAAACTCTCAAGCCCCTCCCGTCAAAGCCTGTTCTCGCATGAAATGACGCAGCCAGTCAGTAGTGTTGACCTCGTGGTGTGCCCTTTATTGTACATCACTTGTGATAAGATATACTGGGACAGATTCGGCGGCCGCAAATTGGTGGCTGACCGACAGGAACTCGTGCGTCAGATCGGTTAGGAGTTTTACACACCGGGTGAAAGCGCGTCGATGATCGTGATTCACCTACCGCCTACGCACTGGTACAACTATAGCCGCATGGCTCCCGAATCTACGTTGCGTAGGGTGTTCAGTAATTCCTGCTGCAACATGACGGCGGAGTTGGCGATCGACAATACTCCGGCCGTGGGGCCACCAAACACCGGACACGAGAGGGGATCTGCGATCCGCTGACGAACTCTCCTTACCAGTTTCGCTTCCTGGTTGAACCCAACGCCGCACTGCTTACCACTCTGGGGGGACGGCGAGGGTCGTGCGGCGGCAGTGGAGGGCTTCGGTGGAGGCTCTGCGGCGGTGGTGGACAGCAGCACACTGGGGCCTGAGGGCTGACGGGCGGGCCCCTGCAGGGCGCGATGGTGACCTCTCTGTAAGTGGCGGGTGCTATCGTACCCTCAGGCCGATTCGTCGCGCTGGTAGTCGTTGCGCGGCAGCGGTGTCTAGGACAACGAGCGTAGCGGCGGGAGCGCTAAGGAGAGCGGGGATCTGAGCAAGGCACGAGAGAACGAATGGACTGGACGCGGTTTCGTCGTGGTTCACCCGCACCGTACCCCCTGGGTGTTTGGGACAAAGTCATTACGGTTAAAATCACGGTTAAAAAATACACACGTTCTCGACCAACATCAACGGATGGAAAAACAACCAGAAAAAGGGCACCGCGGGGGTGATAGTAACAAACTATATAAGACGCATAAGAGCATGATCGGCGGGAAAATTGCTCCCGGAAATGACCGTAAAGGCGCGAGACAGAGAGGGGCAAACAAAGGGCTGGTGCAGCAGAGCGACATCACTGTAAAACGTAAAAAATAAACTGAAATTCCCACCAATGCAAGGTAGGTGCGTGGAAAACTGGTCAGTAAGTGAGCATCGCGGAGTAAAAACAATTATATCAGCATTGAGAGGTGCACGTGTAGAATGTCAGCACAGAAGACATCGATTGTTGAAAGTGGAACCTCAAAACACAACGAAAGCTAGATAATCGGTTGAAAACACGGTCGGTAACCTAGCACCGCGGGGAAAAAGGATACATCTCGGGGTTAAAATAGCTCCCGACAAATTATCAACAACAGCAAACTGCCCGTCAGAGCGTGGACGGTCAGTGGATGAGAACTGCGAGGTAAAGGGATAGATCCCCGCGGTGAGAGGTGAAACGGGTCTGCGCAGAAAACAACGGTGTTAACAGTAAGAAGTTATATACAAACACAAGAAGAGCAAGATCGACGATATGCAAAAACTGTCGGTAAACGAGCAGCGGTGGAAAAAAGTGTTGAAGGCAGCGTTGGGTATCAATAAAAGTAATGAGCCACAAGGAGGGCAAGGTCAAACGGTCCATAAACAAACACCGCGGGGTACAAGGAAACATCTTGAAGTTAAAATATCTCCCGAACACGGCCAACAACAACATAACGACATAACACTACACCTCATTACGGCTGTGGAAACCCGAGTTCGATTCTCGGATTGGACACCATGTCAACAAACCGAGATCTTACGACGTGAAATCTAGAGCCATGGGTGCGATAAAGATGCATGCATAGTTTACAGGCGATACAGGTTCGGACTTTGAAGTGTAAGAATGTGCTCGTACAAAGGCAGATAGACGTATGCGTAAATAATCAACAGAGAGCAGTATGGATAGTTGGGGAGCTCCAAATGAGAGGATTAGGATATATTTTTGGTTGGAAACCTGAGGATCGGGAACTTATGCGATGAGAGCACGCGCCCGTGTAGTTTTTTTTTTCTATCTTCCTTGAGCTCTGCTGGGACGACGCTTGTACAGTTATCTACGTCTTCTACTGGATGCCTTCGTCATACCGTGGGAGCTAAGCTGACCCGTGTTGAGATCATCCCCTAACGCTAGCGTGTCTCGAATTGAGAGCTCGCACGGTACAACCTGTTGACGATGGAACATCTAATCAAGTTTACGGAACAACGACAAATCGAAGTGAAAGAAACCTTTGCGAAGCAACATGCTGCTTTGAGGGACGATGAACGCGACGCAGACGCCACACGCGCAAGAGAGGCGGAAGAGAGATGAAGGGCACACGCCCAGGATCAAAAACCTAGGAACGATGCCCACGCCACCACCGACCCCGTCAAACAAGCGACGCAGTCGCTTTTTGGGCTGTCCATACATCAGGAACAGCAACCGATGCACCAAGCAACGGCCTTCTAATCAGGCACGATGAGAGTTGTTCACCAGAGCGATAAGCCTACAGTTTTCGGTGAGTTGTTTGGGCCAGGAGAAGATAGAGAGCACAGAGTGTTGGCATTCCAGGCACATATGACTTCGTTCCTCAGGCGGGATGGCCTTCCAGATGCGGTAGAGACGGACGAACACAAAATAGAAGCACTGGCAGAAGCTGACCAGGCGGCCTTGATGAAGGAATTTGGGAAAGAGAAAGTAGATAAGGCAAATCGTCCTTGAAACGATGTTTCATGAGGGGATAACCTCAACACGGGTCAGCTTGGTTCCGCGGTATGATGAAGACATCCTGGAGAAGATGTAGATAATTCTATTAGCGTCGTCCTAGCAGGGCACTAGGAAAAAGATGGAAAAGAAGCTGCCATGATGGCGCGTGCTCTCATCGTGTGATTTCTCGATCCGCCGAGTTCTAACCAATAAACATCCAAATCATGTCATATAAAACTCCCCAACTATCCGTACTGTTCCACGTCAACCATTTACACATATATATATCTGAATTTCTACGAGTATACTCTTTCATCTCTCCTACTAGTATCATCGTCATGATAGTCCACATCCTATCTAGGGATTCAACTCCACGAAACAAAATAGTTCTCGGCTACCACGACAGTATACATCTAATTCAATTAATGAAATTCCAACAATTAAAAAACCAAAATAATACTGAGTATAACCTAACTTCAACAAAACATCCTATACTCAAACACGACAAAAACCGAAACATTATTGTCAAACAAATGTGCCACAAACCCCAGACATCTACAAATCAACCATGGTTTTTCGTGTGACCTTTCACGGTATTTCATAAATGTTATCAACCACATTGTCGCCGAAAACAAAAAACCTTACGGCTATCTGGTGTGCATGCATGCTGCCAGCCAATTTCCCATTCCTATAAGCTACTTGCGCTAAGGGTTTTGAATCGTAATTTAGCCTGTGGGGGGGAGAAAATCGAGAAAAAATAACTTGGTTAATGTAGGGTGATGGCCCAGTTTGCGAGGCAAAAAAAAAATAATGGTGGCAGAATCCCACATGAAAAAATTGAACGAACGACCAGGGAGCCAGGACACTAACTCATCGAGGCACACATCATCTATCACAAGGCATCCCGGACACACCAGACGGCATTCACAACACTCAAGCACTCTCCGGAAGAGGCTGCCAGATTCTCAGAGGACGCGCTGTTTCGGGATTGCCGACGGCAGACGGGCTGACGCGTCATCAAGAGTGCCCGAAGCGACGCAATTTTAGCTCTTTGCTACGAACACGTAACAGCCAGCAAACAATTTTCGAAATGAATAAGAAGGATCGTCTCACGTTCGTTGGAGAACGACGAACTGTGGTCCACACAGAAACGCAACGCGCCACAAACGCGTCACCCACGCCAACGGCACAGGTGCGGAAGACTCTCCCAGCTCTACCTTTTGCCCACAGCAAAACCCGTTTGAAGCCCACCAACAGCAGCAGCAGAGGGGTCTTTCGGTGATTTTGAATTTGGAGCAGTCTGCTCAAGAATCAAAAAGTCACACCCGTACATGGTAACCCGTGAACAGATTGAGTCTCGTAAGCTCGAGGATCGGAGGACAGGACGACACCAAGCAAGGCAGACAACATACGCGGTGCGTTTTTTTCACCCGGGAGCAGCCCGTGTCCACCTCTGATGATGCCGCCGGTGTCCACTCTTGAAGAAGCCGGTCTCCACCTGTTTAAAGCTTCGAGTTACCGTCTCAAACCCTCCTTGTTTCCTGCTTGCGCGGCCGTTTCCCATGTTACACCATCGGTGCATCGGCCACTTCCGGGCTTGCTAGGAGGATGGCACAGATGTAACCCCTGGTCACCGGCGAAACGATCCAGCCAGAAGTTTGTGGTTCACGAGACATTGCTCGGATGACCAGGAGTGCTCACGGAAACACTCGAGAGTTTCAAAATTTATTGATGTTACACACAAGATCGACAAGATCGGGAATACAGATCCTGCCTTCAAATGTCTACTGCTGCTGTTCGTCATGACGTGGTAATCGATTACCCGTCCCATGTGTGTACTTCTAAATCGTTTCATAAATATATACCAAATCATTCCTTGGTGTCATGGACTTTGGTCAGGAGTTTTTTGTCTCGGCCTAAGTATGCGATTCGCGGAACTGGAATTCTCGGTCGAATATAGCTTGGTTCGAGCGCCGCCTTCGGGGGGCGGCTCCAACGCCCCTCGCCTTGCCGTGTCCCTTCCGCACATCGACGTGAACGCGGACGGGTGCCGAGCGAGAAAAGCGAGTGTCGAGGAGGAATTTTAGAAAATTTGTTGAATCTTAATGGCTGCAACGCCTGAATGATTTACAAATCTGGCATCATTTCCAAACGGTCCGTGATAATGTTTGGAATTTTGCGGTGGCATACTCTCGAGCGTTAGTTTTTTTGCTGTACTTTTTTACTAGTTCGTTTGGTTTCTTGCTCGGCATTTTATTGCTTTTGTTTCTGCTCGTTTTGCCAGCTGGAAATTCAATTTTTTAGTGTGGGTTCACCTAAAACGTGACACAACTTACCGACGATATCCAACAACTTCGTGACACAAATTACCGACGGCAAGACGTTTCGTGACAAAATAACTCCCAAATCATGATACTTTCACTTAACAGAATTTCAAGATAAAACCAAGCAGGTAGAGCCGTCTCTTCGGCCTTTGGCCCTGGCTTTAGCACGGCCGCTGACACTCCAGGCAGCCTCTGCTGTAGGCATGAACGAATGCGGTTGATTCGCAGCGAACTATCCCGCTGTGCTCGCTTCTATGTGGCCATTGTTCCTGCCATTTCATGTCACCTCTCTTCTATTTTGAGCTCCTCGTCGTACGGTTGAGGTACGAGGAAACCCGTACTTACTCGGTGAGGACAGCAGTATGTACGACGAGCATGAACGCCAATTGACGAAATTGGCAAACACACAACAGCAGGTGTAGCAGCAGTAGCCGAAGGGCGGAACGTCTAGCACATAATGCAGCAACAAGTAGCAACCAGAACTACAGCAGATAGCTCAAAGTGCAGTGCGAGTGCCGTTGGCAAGTTTGGTCGTACACGCATCACTCTCAAGAGCCAACAAGAGGCAGGGCAGGGGCCCCCAACACAGAGACACGTGACAACCACGGCCAGCTGTCGATCGCGTAGTTGGCCGGTAGTCCGTGCTTCGGTTGGTGTATCGGAAGTCGTTCGTAGTACTACTGCTGTAGACCGTCCAAAGACCACGTGACACGTGACATCCCGTTCTGGTGGCAGCCTCGCCAGTAGACCCCCCAAAGTTTATTTTTCTCTCCTTTTTCTTGGCCCCATGCACCCATTTCCTTTCCTTTCTCTTCTTTGTTCTTTGTTTCTTTTTTTCAATTGACTTGCGTCTGTTGAGCGTATTCGTAGTGATACAGTAGATACTACGTGTGATATATACGTGGTAGTCTTTCTTGGGTGGCAGGCGGTATAGTCGGTTTTCCCAGGCGCGAGTAATGAGACGTATGCACCGGTATGGACCTGGCACATCGTGTACTGACTCCCGATCTCACATTTTTTTTGTTTCTGGTGGAGGCATGAATTGTGTCAGCTGTGATTTATGCGTGTACCACCTTGGGTTGTTTGTGTTTTTCCCTAGGGTATTCCTCTGCTCCAGTCACTGGAACCAGTCCTGTGACCACGGACTGGATTGTGCGACTTAATGTGAGAACAACAACAACTAAAATATTGCCTGTTTCTTGACCTTTCAGCTGCTTCCTGCAAATTTGATTTTTCTGCCAACACGATTTTGAACCTTTTCGCATTTTTTTTTTTCTTTGTCTAGTAAGTTGAACTCCCTACCATTTGCCGCTAATTTGCCGCCTGTGCATTCGCTGCGGAACAGTCCAGCTTTAGCTTTTCTGTGATTACCACCGTTTGCTTTGTAGTTGGCGAAGCTTCATCGGCTGAGATCTGCGCTTGGCTCATCAGCTCCACACCGCCCAGCACTCCATCGCAGCGCTACAGCTCACAGCAACGAAGCGCCGTGCAGTGCCCTGCAGCTCAGCTCAGCAGCGTACCGCAGCGCAGCGCTAGCTCATCAGAGGGAATCGCTATGCTTTGCCTTGCTCTGCCGTCGCGATCGTTCGTTGTTCATGATATCTAAAACTCCGCGTAGACTGATATTTAGGTATTTGGCGCTTTATTCTATATCGCGTCAACCATCGTAATATCATACAAGGATGTAATTTCTATGCAAAGATCCTGTTTTGTTTTAATCCATTGTCAGCCGGCCGCCCCGGTGGTCTAGTGGTTTTACCCTCGAATACCTCCAACGTTTGGTTGTCCTTGAGTTCGACACCCACCATGATGAAATATGACTGAATTTGCAAAAATGCAATAAAAAAAAGAGATCAACTGCTGAGAGCGCCTGCTAGGTACAATTCGACGCGAGTCGACGAGGAGGGAAGCAAATGCTCGATTCTCCTCGCGGTAAAAATGAAGGCACGTGCCGAAGTGGGGAGGGAGGAGGAGGGCCCGCTATGTGACCCCGGATCTGAGTTACTACTGGGAGGGAGCGCGAGAATGGTGCGGGGATGATAAATTGGATGAAGAAAAAGAAATGATGCAAAGAAAGGTATATGATTATTTCTACCAGTAAATAATATGTCAGTCTCTGGGAAATACGCACGGCACCATCAGCAGTCGTCATGGTAGAGACACTCCGGATATTATGTATTGAGGGGACGCGTCCGATTTCGACAACGTGAAAGCACCCACGAAGCAAAGATAGCAGACACACATATCCCGCCTTCTCGAGAAAAAACAGAGAAGAAGCGCTACGCCAACCTCCCGTACGAGCAAAGCCACCCCCGCACCTATCTTAGACAACGCCGACGCAACGAGAGATCGCCCTTCTCTTCTTCGTTTTTCTCCTCGCCCGCAACCACGCAGACCAATCAACGCGACAGCCTTCACGTAACAAAAAAAGCAATCTTCTTCCAAAACTTCGCCGGCTGACATGGCCCCATGTCGACGTTTGATACAAACCGACTTTGCATCCTGTTGACTTCGAAGTCTCTTTATTAATGCCAAGTCCTCTTTCGTTTCGCCTACAGGAGACCCAGGTTCTCAGTAATACAATTTTCGGTATTTCTGTTTGATAACGCCAACTTTTACTTGACGGCGCATTTAACGTAGTGTGTTGCGCCTATCCTTGCCTTCTTTGTTGTATAATATTACGTTTTTTTCTGACAAATCATGACTTTCATAATCCCATGTTCGTATTAAACTCTTGGCATTACTTTAAAGTTCAATGCATGCCAAATCAGACAGCTACACCTTAAGTTGTCGAAGTGCTGCCCTGCCCTACCCGAAGCATGGGCGCCCGCGAATGCCGGCGCCCATGCGGATCCCTTGTATTTTATTAAAAATATTTCAAGGACGTCAGCCGTGGGTTCGACGAGTTTCAGGTCAATACTCATCTTTGCAAGCTGTGTTGTTGGTACTTGTGACATACTAGTCTATATGGGTGATATTGTTTTTTTGCTGTCCCGTCTCCGCCTGCTCCTGCATGAAACCCAATCCAATCAAACTATCGGCATACATCAAACATCATTATCGTCAGAGCCTTCAAATCTTTTTGTTTTGTCCCAGCAGTTGAGCAAATCATAAACACACGAGAGAGTGACAGAAACTTGCGCCGAAGTCAGCGATACAGCAACAGCAGCACAGCAGCCTCAACGCAGTCGGTAGTCAGCGTCGAGGGTAGGAACCGGAGCATGGGCTCCCTGCCATGTAATGTATACTGATACCCTGCGGTGGTGTTTGCTGCCGTGCGCTTCTCCGTTCTGCAACAACACCTCTTGTTCATACTCCTAAACTTCCCAGAATCATGAAAAAAAAACTGCTTTACAGCCGGTAGCATGACCAGAAGATTGATTGTTATGTGTGCTGAGTACACCCGGCGCCAGGTCTTAGTCTTGTTATCCATCCTAGAGACGTACAAAGCATGTGTGAGACAGGGTAAACCAAACAATCGCAATGATCAATCAACATATGAAGCAAGTGTGTTTGTATTCGCTTGCTGTATAACGTGTTCTGCGTAACCACGCGGCGTGCCTCTACGGCGTAGATCGAGGAGAGAAGATAAAATACTCGTACACCAGATACCAAATACACACCAGGTGGGTCAATACCGTTCTGTCAGAGACCGCACCATATAAACCACACACAGGAGGTAAGCCGCACCTGATTGTCACCGGCTGCACCACTCACATATATACGGGCAGTATCGTTATCATCAAAGCCCGGGTCGTATCATTAACATCATCGACTGCCCCGCGGGGGGGCAGCTCCACACTCTGAGGCATATACCGAACAATGCCTCGACACATAATACGAAACCCCAGAATATACGAAACCACCAAATATCCGCGGACCCGTATCGAACAACCGCATACCACAAACAGCCCCCGTATTCGGTGCTCGATACGATAGGTCCCGAACAACTTATCACCAATTGCCAGGTAAAACGGCAAATCCCAAATTCCATAATAAATCATTGCCAAGGTAAAACGGCAAGCCCAAATTCCGTCATGAAGAATTGCCAAGGTAAAACGGCAATCCCTATACCAAATCTCTCAATCTCCATTCCAGCATTGATCTCCCAATGTAAAGCGGGACAGTAACTATACGGGAAGGGAAAAATCCAACAAACAAGAGTATGCTGGTAAAATCCTCAACCAAAACCAATAACACCGTCTTCACTAAAAATAGCATTCCGCCCGATAACAACGGCCCCCCTGTTGTACAAAAATATCACACCGCCCGATAACATCCGGCCCCCCTGTTGCGTACTCTGGGCGAGTAGGACAACAGAACGTGTCTGATAGAGGGCATCTCAAATCGAACTATAACAGCCCCCCTGCTATTAATAGGTGCTCACCACGGGAGTATGTGAAAGGCAATGATTGCATCTGAATTTAAAAGTACTAAGGATACTAGTAGTTTTGGGTCCCCTGTATGTTGTGCATACTTAACCAATAGCCAACGTGTACGGCACGATTCATCAAGACCATTGGCATATCTTACTGGCGTGTTAACCTTACTCGACGCATGAGTACATCCCAATACTTTCTCCAATTCCCTAAAAATAACTTCTCCGTTCCACTCACCCAATACCCCAATACCCGAAAAAATAAATAAATGCAAGAAATCACCACAAATTCATCACAAAGTTGCGGTGAAAACGAAACGCCTCCGTGTGCAAAGGCTTGGTGAGAAAATCAGCATGCTGCAGTGTCGACGCTACGTGGACAATCTCGAACTCCCCGTTAGCAACACGTTCCCGAAGGAAGTGATGACGGACATCAATGTGCTTACTGTTGGGAGTGGTCACAGGGCTTTTCGCCAAATGTATCGCCCCCTGGTTATCTTCCTTCACCGTGGTACACCCAACATCGCGGTCCGGGAAATAAAACTCCAGAGATACCGCATGAAAATCGTCTCGCGAAAACCCGTGGCCATCGCCACATACTCTGCCTCCATAGACGAAATCGTAACGGATTTCTGCGTCCTAGAGTAGAACGATACACAGGCACCAGCACACATGATAACTCCACCAGAGACAGACCTTCGGTCATTGGCCTCGTGCGCATAGTCCGCGTCCACGTACAACTCCAGCTGAACTCCATCACTCAGACCCCTCTGAAAAGTAATACCGTAAGTACTCGTCGATTTGATGTACATCACGATGTGCAGCGCTGCCTGCCAATGCAATAACTTTGGCGCTGCAGAGTACCTTGCCACCGCTCGAACCGCGTTAAGGATGTCCGGGCGGGTCTGGTTCGCCAGCCACATCAAATGCCCTACCAATGACCGAAAAGGCTCATCAACGTCTGGTTCATCGTGGTCAAACACCTCAAGCTTTAGGTCAACCACCGCAGGGATGCTTTTGCCGCGAGTGACACCAAACTTCGCTACGGTACTTTCAGCGAAAACCTGCTGTGATATCGTCAACTTCCCTGCATCCCAGTCTCGAGAAAATCGGCAACCTGCGTACCACCGCAACTCCCCCAGGTTGTTGATAGGAACGAACTGGTTCAGGTCCTCACAAAACTTGTCACACCTACTCTTAAGCCCCATCGCAAATATGTCATCCACATGCACTGCTACTACGATAGAAACGGCCCCCGCTTCCACCAAACACATAACACACGCATCAGCCTCACACTGCTCAAAACCAAGACCCCTCATGCCGCGTACCAAGTGATGGTGCCATTGCCGCGACGCCTGCTTCAAACCATACAGGCTGCGGCACAACTTAACCACCTTACCGGACATCGACCCGCACCCCTCGGGGAGGCGCATGTAGACATCCTCACTTAGCTCTGACTGGAACTACGCCTGCTCGGCATCAAAATGGCATAAATCCAATTCCAACTCGCACGCTATGGCAGCCAGCAAACGAATACTCGCAACTGATGGGCACGGGGAATAAGTCTAGAAATAATCAACGCCTGCACGCTGCCCAAAGCCCCGCGCTACCAGCCTGGCCTTTGCCCGCACTACTCTACCAAATTCGTTGACCTTCCAAGAATAAACCCACTTAGCAGAGATTACGTTGATGCCGTTTCGTTGCTAAGTGTCACCACATCTCTTGTCCACCACAGCGCCGAACGTCCCCGCGCGGTACAGACCGTCGAACTCAGTGTCCATGGCATCGAACCACACATCTCCGTGTTCATCCTCGCACGCTTCGCGATACGAGTCGGGCGTTACCAACTCACTCGCAGGGTATGAAGACTGGTCGGCAATGATCATAGCGATATTCTCCCGCGCGGCTAGCATCGAAACGAAGCCATGCTGCGGGCCCAGGCCCCCCCGTTGTCGCGCCGCCGACCGCGTCACCGCCGGCGATACCCGCGGTTGCTGCTGCTGCTGCACCGGCACCTCCACAGAGGGTGGAGGCGCGGGCGAGGATTCCGGAGGTGCAACGGTCGCGGGCGGCGCAGGGGGAATGGACACGGGCAAGGACTCCGGTGATGCAACGGTCGCTGACGTCGGCTTCTGCTGCTGTGGTACGGACGACGCAGCAGGCAGGGGCGTGGGCGAAGACTCCGGCGTTACACCAGTGGATGGCGTCGACGGCTGGTACCACACCTCGAAGCCCCGCGGCGCTTGCGATTGCTGGGCTGGGTCACTGACAGCCCCCCCCTCAGCCGGCGACGGGGACCCGGCAATCGCGGTCCCTCCACCGAACGGCGCGCGCCGATAGCCCCACGTCACATCGGTCGAGTAGCTCGCGATGCCTGATGGCGACAGCATGATCTTGCTGCAATCCGAGGCGTGGTCGTTGCCGGAGTTCAGGTAAAAGCAGGGTTCCCCCTTCGGCTCTGACTTAGCCGCCCGCTTGACCTTGTGGCGTCCCGGCATCATGTATGGAAGTACGGGGCCCCTGTAAGGCCTCCCGTGGAAGTTCTCGAACGAGCACATCATGCCGGGCTTTTCATCCAACCGCGCCATGAGGTTGAGCACGTCGCACATCCACGTCCATGCTTCCGGCCACGTGCGTTCATAGTTGAGCGCCTTGGCCGGAAACTCCACACCATCGAACATGGTCTGGAACTCCAAGAACGCAGCGTGACCCCCCTCGGCAACAAGAGCTAGCTTCCGCTCCACCCGCCCGTTGCGCTTCGGGTCGTCGACGGACGTGAACTCGCGGCGGATGTTGTTGTTGACCATCAGCCTTTGGAACTCGGCGTTAGTGAATTCGGAGGCGTTGTCAGTGCGAAGGCATTCCGGCTGCCCGTAGGCATTTACGGCCGCCAGGAAAGTGCGGAAACCGAGGGTGACGGTGGCCGCGCTCTTGTCCGGCAGAAATACCGGCCAGCCCATGTTGGTGGCGTCGTCGACGATCATCAAACAGTACCGAGCGCCGCCTGTTGACGTCGGCATAGGTCCTGCGAGGTCGGCGTACAGGCGCTGCATCCGCTTCTCAGCACGGCACGACGTGGACTTAGCGACGGCTTTGCGGATCCCCTTTCCCCCCGCGCACCCGTCGCAATACCCCAAACGTCCCGTCACGTTGATTCCCATTTGACGAGCAGTCTCACGTGAAACGGTATCGTGGGCGTGGCCAAGGGAACAGTGCAAGTCGTTGATGTCTATCCATCTCTGCCTACCGGGCCTTAACACTGCATCAGCAAATGCAGGGGGTTTCTCGTGTCTCGCTACTCGAGTGGCCTCAACGTAGTTGCCGAACTCCTCCTTGCGGAAAAACACGCGTCCATCGAGCATGTGCGCCCCTTAGTGGTCAAGGGTAATGGGTAATGACGTGCTCCTCTTGGATCACGTTGAATGAGCAGAGGTCGAAAGGTACGCCAGGCACAAACGCCACATTCCTCAAGGTCACTGCTACGTCTTCAGCACAATGCATCACTACATCAACGCAACCAAAAAACTCTACCTCCATCTTCTTTCCGTCACCAATGATCAAATACTTTTCGTCGGGGGCAGGGAGTCTCTTGTTGTAAAAGAGAGCAGAATCATCAGTACAATGGATGGAAGCAGCACTATCTCCAATCAGAATCTTACTCCCAGGCCTTGTAGGCCTCACGAGACCACCCCCAACAGAAAGAGCATGCCACTTGCCTAAAGACGTTAAGTACGCGACGAAGAGGGTGGGCCACTCGACCTGCTGTTCTCTGCTGGCCGGCGCCTGGCTGTCGATAGTCGAGGAAAGCGGCCCGCCCTCGTAGGCTCCCCCGGCTCCTCCACTTCTCGGCTTTGGCTGACCATGGTCGCCCACACCGCCCCCGTCCCAGTGTGGTTCGCCTCCGCCCGCACCGCCCCCGTCCCATTGTTGTGCGCCTCCGCCCACACCGCCCCCGTCCCATTGTTGTGCGCCTCCGCCCACACCGCCCCCGTCCCATTGTTGTGCGCCTCCGCCCACACCGCCCCCGTCCCACTGTTGTGCGCCTCCGCCCACACCGCCCCCGTCCCATTGTTGTGCGCCTCCGCCCACACCGCCCCCGTCCCATTGCTGTACGCCTCCGCCCATACCGCCCCTGTCCAATGCGTCGCGGTGAATTACGAAGCCAGTTTGGTGCTGAGGCCAAGCTCCCGGTGGTGGTGGTGGTGGTGTGCTGCTGTAGTGCTCCTGGGGGGGCGGAGGGCCGTGCGGAGGGGCCGCGACAATGTTTGCATGCATGCGGGTGGGCGGAGCAGCGCGGCATTGCCTGGCCATGTGACCGTAAGCTCCACAAGTGCTGCAGACCCCCGAAAAAGCGTTCGGCGCTCGACAAATGTCGGACTTGTGCCCGAGGGCACCACACCGACCGCACTTGTACACTTCCCCCATGGACGCTCCTGGAGGCGGAGGAGACTCCGGCTGGTACCACCCACTTCCGGTGTTACCTGCCCCACCATTGCCCCCCGGCCTCAGCTGGTGCTGGGCCTGCTGCTGCGGCTGGGGTGGGTGCTGCTGCTGCTGGTGCTGCTGGTGCTGGTAACTATGGTCTGCACCCCCACGCTGCTGCTGCTGGTGCTGCTGGTGCTGGTAACTATGGTCTGCACCCCCACGCTGCTGCTGTTGCCCTCTCCCCAACTGCTGCTGCTGCTGCCCATACGGCCGCTGCTGCAGCTGCTGTTGCTGCCCAAACGGCCGCTGCTGTTGCTGCTGTTGCTGCCCATACGGCCGCTGCTGCTGCTGCTGTTGCTGCCCAAACGGCCGCTGCTGCTGCTGCTGTTGCTGCCCATACGGCCGCTGCTGCTGCTGCTGTTGCTGCCCATACGGCCGCTGCTGCTGCTGCTGTTGCTGCCCATACGGCCGCTGCTGCTGCTGCTGTTGCTGCCCATACGGCCGCTGCTGCTGCTGATGTTGCTGTCCATACGACCGCTGCTGCTGCTGCTGCTGCTGCTGCTCGGCGCCTAATCTTCCCTGAAAACCCCCACCGACGTCGAGGGCGTGGGGAACCGCCAACGGCGCAGCAGCCATTGACACGACCGCCGCTAACTTCCGCTCCTCCAACTCCTTCGTCTTGCGGTTAGCGTGGGAGGTGAAGACGATTCCCTCCATCTCCGATCGCGTGAGGCCGGGTCGAAGCAAGCTAGTGCGCTGCTCCACGTCGTAAAACTCGGACAGGAGTCGACGTGTTAGTATGCGAACCACGTCGCGATCCGACTTGCGGATACTCAATGTGGACAGCACATTGAGCTTCCCCTCAGCACGGGCAAAGAACAGCTTGGGGTCCTCATCCCCCTGCATCTCTATGTTCTCGAAGTCTTTCTCGAGATGATCTCGCTCGGCATCACCCTGCGGCTGATACCAGGCCATCACAGCCTTCCATGCTCCCTCCACCGACCCAGCGGCATGCATCCGTTCCTCCACAGGCTGTCCTTGCATGGCTTCCATGAGAAATTCCCATGCCTTCTCGTACTTCTCGACTCTCTGCTGCCCATGAAGATAGATGGATCGGTTGCGCTCCTCCATCCCTCCTAAGCCCCCGGCTATCCGAATAGGGTCGCTCGTGGGCTCAAGCGTCCCGATCAGACCCCGCGCCGTCACGAAAGCTTGGAACCTGTGTGACCACAGGTGCAGCTGACTCAGCCCATCAAACTTGGGCACCCGCATGCTGTTTTGCGACGACAAGATGAGCGCCGGGGGGGTCTGGTGGTGACGGTAATCTGGCTCCGGCACAGGCTGCCCAGCACTTGCCTGCTGCATGGGCCGCCCGCTCTCCCCAGCGGTACCCGACTGAACCGCTGCCTCGGCGGACATCCTCAACGCTCTCTCCGCTGACAACGCCGCGTCTCGCTCAGCCACTGTCGCGTCTCTCTCAGCCAACGTCACGTCTCGCTAAGCCAAATTAATCGACACTTCCTCAAGATGCTGCCGAAGCAGCTCGGCCTCCTCGGCCATAACAACAACCCTTCAGCAAGCTCCGGGCCCGGAAAACCACGATTATCGTGTTTGTATTCGCTTGCTGTATAACGTGTTCTATGTAACCACGCGGCGTGCCGCTACGGCGTAGATCGAGGAGAGAAGATAAAATACTCGTACACCAGATACCAAAATACACACCAGGTTGATCAATACCGTTCTGTCAGAGGCCGCACCATATAAACCACACACAGGAGGTAAGCCGCACCTGATTGTCACCGGCTGCACCACTCACATATATACGGGCAGTATCGTTATCATCAAAGCCCGGGTCGTATCATTAACATCATCGACTGCCCCGCGGGGGGGCAGCTCCACACTCCGAGGCATATACCGAACAATGCCTCGACACATAATACGAAACCCCAGAATATACGAAACCAACAAATATCCGCGGACCCGTATCGAACAACCGCATACCACAAACAAAGTGAAATGCCGGCGTACCGGGCACGACAGCACAAAAAAAACAATCAAGAACATTTCATGAGAAAAAATGGAAACTAAAAATGAAAACACCAGGGGCTCTGAAGAATGTGATGCAAGGAAGCCAGAACGACTGCAAGGGAAACAACCTACGTGCTGATGGAGAGAAACGGCTTACTTTTGCACGGACGAAACAGCAAGAAGAAGAGGAAGATCCCGGCATAAGGCCGGTGGGGAGGGAAAACAAGGGAATAACGAGGGAAATAAGGCAATAATAATTACACAAAGCAAGCAAGTCAACAAGTAAGTGTCATTATTGCCGCGTTCGCGCTCCCCCCGTTGAACTCGGTAAATACAAACAAAGCCAAACACTACCGCTCGCGATAGGGTTTAGGGTATTACTGTACTTGAACACGGTCCACGTATTAGTCGAACCCGTACCTTTCCACACCATGTACCATTTCGATTCGGCGTTCGTCCACAGCTGTATCGGTACCCCCCCTCCCCCCCCCCCCCCCCCCCCCAACCCCCCGCTCCAGTTTTGCCTTGCGGCTGTTCTTGGCGTCCACTGTTGTGTGGATTGGCCAGCTCTTGTTCGCCTCGGTCCTGTGCCATTTCATCATCAAGCGGCCCGCCGCGTCGACGACCCTCCGGTACCAGTTTCCACTCTACTTAGCCGCCCTCGACCATGCCGTACTCTTTACTCCTAACAGCAAAGATGGGTTGTCCGTTGACCCCTCGGTGGCTTTGATTGCACTACTTTGATATCGTCTGCTAGAGGTTGGGCCCAGTTATTTTCTGGTCGGCCTGGTCCCGGGTTGTCCCCACACGAACCATCGTCCCGCACATCACGCGATGGGTCAGCCGCTCAGTTGTCGTCCTTTGTACGGCTCCTGCAAAGAGGAGATGGCGTTAGCGGATGGCCGCCGCAACGCTCTCACAATGTGTTGAGGGTCTTGGCGGCCGATGTGTAGTGGTCGGTGCGTTGTCGGCGCTGGAAGCCAATGTCCGTTGAGAGGAGGTTTTAGTGTGCCGTTCGGAGGTCAGTGATTTGTCTCTGGCCGAGATTCCGAGCCACACGCACGTACAGCAAGGTGTCGATCACCTCGGTCCTAAGGAGGCGCACCTTTAGTGTGAACGAAGCATCTTCCATATCGTACGGTTCACGCTTGAAACGATCGTAGAATACCCACACGAGTCGAATCCGTCGTTAGTCTATGGCATAATGTCGGGGCTTGCGTTGATAAGACCGCGCCCAGGTACAGAAAATGCATCGTCTGCATATATACCTCTGGCCCGCCCCTTCGACAACGAGCGGTGGGGCCGGGAGAACCTAGTTGAGCCTGCGGATCAGGGTTGTCTCCGCTTTCGTTCCTGGCACGATGAGGCCTGCTGATTCGAAAACGGTCACAATGACGGTCATCTCCGGAAGGTCTTCCGTTGATTTAGACACAACCCCTGCATCGTCGGCGTACGGCGTAACACAGACTGACCTCCGTACACATGCCGGTGGTTCAACCTCCAACCCGCCCTCCCCGAAGTCCTATTCGAAGTGCACCGAGTCCCTCAAAATGTCTGGGTAATCACTGAAACTTAACGGAACGGAATGTATCGCGGTGCGGCGAAAACTACATTGCGAAGAAGCGGCGACAGTAGTACTCATCTCTGCCTCAATCCCTGAGTGACGTCATGCCGTTCATAATTTTCAACGTCATCCGCACGCACGCGACCTCGCATGCTTTCGTGGAACTGCCCAATAGCGGTCAACATCGTCTGTGGTACACGGAAACGTGTGAGCACCACCGACCGCCGCTCTCGGTGGACGTAGTTCTTTGCCATCTTGAGGTCGACGAAGAACATGAACAGAGGGATTCTCCTAGCTCGTCTGAGTTTTTGCAATCGGTGCACGACTAGTGCCTCAGATATATGCATCCTCGATAAAAAAGAAGGGCTGGCACTCCCCCCAATGTTGTAATCGCTCGAGGCGACGGTGGTGCTGCGGGGCTCAGAACCACGAAATCGTGGCATCCTTCATCAAACCATCGACGCTGCTGATGCCACTGCTGCTGAGTGCTGTTAGTTTTGTTGTGAGAAAAAAAAGTTGTTACAACGGGTACCCGGTCGAGTCTCAGCTACTTGTACCTCATACTGTCGCCCGACTGCAGAATGAGAATTGTATCAACATAGACTATACAGTATACAGCAGCAGCCGTATCGAACGTCTAGGCTTCCTTCTGACATGCATTTAGATGAACAAGAACAGCAACACGCATTATGGAGATGTGATAACAAACGGACGAATTGCATACCGGCTGCCATCCACCAACCAACAACGCCATCAAGATGACGGCATTTTTTTCTGGTCATGTAAATGTCTTGATAGATCAGCAGGCTCGGCGTAAATGAGAAGGGCAATTGCCCTGGGTACATTCAAGGGCGCAAGCTGTAGGGCGCAACCCGTGCAAGCCCCCCACACAGTAAAGCGCTGTCCAACTCTACCCAGCCCGCGATCAAGGGGGTGCTGTGTTGATTTTTGTTGTATATGATATAGACACCTACATTTTTTGCTTTTCAGGGAGAAGAAGCGAGCGCGGAGCGCATCAAGTATGTTTTGTCACAGCAATGTGGAGCGCAAGCGTGGACTCTACGAACGCAAGATGCCGGTGAGATAGGCACACTCCGCACTTCCGGTGAGATAGGCACACTCCGTACTGCCGGTAGGTAGGCACACTCCGCACAGACAAAGCACAGACAGCGGGCGCTCACGCCCGCGCCGAGCACACCATATTTGCAGGCCTCTGGCATGACCTCCAACTTGGATTCGACAAAGTTGTGTTTTTATGAAATGCGTGACACCATCAACCGAACGCTCCCTGCTTTGGGTGGATAACGACCAATGCCGTGATTGGTCCATTCGTGGTTCAACGACTGGCTATATTAATCTGGCTTTTGATTTCGTTCGTGAGAATTCGAAATATTTGAATTTTATAGAAAATATGAGCATGCGTGGGCTTTCGAGTCGACTCAAGGAGGTCTCCCGCGGGAGGTGGTGGATCTCGAAAGACTGCTGTGATTGTGGCGTCATGGCGTCCTTCCTGTCGACGGCCACGTTATCGTGCACAACTATCGAGTACACGCATGACACTGCAGACGCTCTCGTGCGGGAAAACAGCAAGTGCCTCTGTTTGAATATTTGCGCGGCCGAGCCAAAGCCGCTTGGAGGTGCCCGACAGAGCTGCGCCACCGGGCAAGCAGACCTTCAAGGAAAGATCGAAGCATATGGCGAGAGTAAAGAGGTCTTGCAAGGAGGTGCGTCTGCGACATGAACCGAGGGCGCATGAACCACACTGGGCGACGAAGGTAATATGCTTCAGCTCTTCGGTCAAGGCGATACTTTCAAAACAAAATCGGCCATGCCATCGAGGGCGTTGACTTCTACATCTCCCCCGTCGAATCTGGCATACAGATAAATCTGATGGAAACGATGTTCACTCGAATGGGCAACACGTGCCACGTGTAGGAGACCATTCTCCGATTTGATCGTACTCGGGGTGAGCCTGTTTCTCTAAAAGCGGACGCACCGTGTTTCTGATCTGCCTTGCTTGGTGTCATCCTGTGTCTTCCGATCTCCGAGCTTTATAAATTCAAACCGTTTGCGGGTTTTCATGTACGGGTGTGGCTTTTCGATTCTTGAGCAGACTGCTCCAAATATAAAAAAACTCCGGAAGGCCATTCTGCAGCTGTTAGTGGGCTGAAAACAGGCTTTGCTGCAGGCCAGGGGGAGAGCCGGGAGAATCTTCTGCACCTGTAGCGTTGGCGTGGGTAGCGGGTTTGTGGCGCGTTGCGTTCGTGTGTGGGCCTCAGCTCGTCGGTCTCCAACAAACGTGAGACGAGTCTTTTGCTTTCGAAAATTGTTTGCTAGCTGTTACGTACACGTTCGTGGCAAAGAGTAAAATTGGCGCCGTTTCGGGCACTCTTGATGACGTGTTGGCCCGTCTGCCGTGGGCAATCCCGCAAAACGTCCTCTAGGAACCTGGCAGCCTCTTCGGGAGAGTGCTTGAGTGTTGTGGTTGCCGTCTGGTGCGTCCGGGATGCTCTGTGGTAGATGATGTGTGCCTCGATGTGTTGGTGTCTTGGCTCCCTGGTCGTTTGTTCAATTTTTATGTGGGATTCTACAGTATGTTTTTTTGCCTCCCGATCTGGGCCATCACCCTACATTAACCAATTTATTATTTTCCTGATTATGTCCCCCCCACAGGCCAAATTACGATTCAAAATCCTTAATGCAAGTAGCTTAGACTGTGTAATAGTGCAACATTTGAAATAGTTCAGCCATGTGTTCAATGATACAATCTCTCGTGCTCAAACACTATCCCATATTTATCCAATAAAGTGAATCATCAGTTTTTCGATCCAAGATGTATAGTCTAGTGTAATACGCAGCGTGCGCATATAACCCAAACTCCAAAACCAAAGTATTACCGACGCCCCTCCGACACCAAGTACATTTGACCCAAAAGTAATTCATGTAACCATATTCCCTTTCGAACACATCACCAATATTCGTTCAAAGTCCTCCATCTAATCCTAGAGCTTCAAGGTAATTCTGAAACCGAAATCACAACATAAAAGTCTTAACAAGTTCATTGCAAAGTTGTGGTGGAATTCGAAAGCGTCCTGAGCGATTGGTTTGATCAAGAAATCCGCATGCTAAAAAGTGGATCCTATGTGAATGACCGATATATATATATATATTCCCTACACTGGTTCCCTTGGGATGTGGTGTTGCACGTCGGTGTGCTTCGAGTTGCTATTAGTAGTGGGGTTCTGCGCGAGATGCACAGCACCCTAAATATTCTCAAAGACCGGTATGCACGGCGTGCCAACGTTAGACAACATGAAACGCCACACCTGCCTCAGAAAGAACACCTTCTTCATAATGTCTGCAAGCGCCACGTACTATGCCTCCGTCGTTGAAAGCATGCCGCATTTCTGTGCCCTGGAAAAACAAGACACACAAGCACCCCCGCACATCACCAACGCTCCCGACACACTGACCTCCTATCAGCTGCCTTACTGACGTAGTCAGCGTCAGCAAACACCTTCATGCTCAAACCTGTCACGGTACCCCTCTGGAAAGTAATCCCTGATACACTCGTTCTCCTCGCATACAACAGAATACCAAGTGCTGCCCACCATTGACGAAACCTAGGCGCTGCGCAGTACCTATCCACTGCTCTTGCTCCGTTGGAGATGTCAGGACGAGTCTAGGTAGATAGCCATTGGTAGGGAAGGCTGGCCAACATCGGAAACCCAGGGTACTTGACAACGTTGACGCATTCCTTCGGGCGCGAACGTCGAACGAAAGGGGCTGGATGACTCCAACCGACGCAGACGTTTTCTAGCACCTGTATTGGCTAGACTCGCACGGAAATGTACCGAAAAATGATGAACACCGCTACGTGTCCCGGGGTGGAATTGGACATCAGCGAGCAGTTCAGACCAGGGGACAAATGTAGGAAGCGGTAAGCCGCGGTATTCTTCGATGAAGATCAGATTCGAAGTCAAAATACGCTATAGGATAGAGCAGCTCGGCAAGCACAACGACTTGATCGCCATTGAGCAACGGAGAAACCCAGACCGTGTCTGCTAGGTGAGGGATATCTGGCTAACATGCAGGAGGACCAGCGGCGAGAGACGGTGTCGGCGAAACGGGCGCCTCCAGTATTGGCGGGCGTGTCGCGAAAATTGTGTATCGACATGCCACGACGTGTGACCACCTTGCCGACAACGGCAGAACATTTCGCGATGGTCCGGGACGTGGCGAATGTTTGCGTCGCATTGCACACGAGGAAGCACGGGTTCGAGCTGTAGGTAGTGGTCGGAGCACAAGTGTTGCAAATGCCAGGGGGGGGGAGAGGGGTTCATTTTCAATATCCTTATTGGGGAAACACTACAAGTATGCTCCCAAGAGGTACTGGCGACAAGAAACATCGAGTGACGGCAAAGCTGCGCTGTAGCCGCTATGATCGAGTACCGATACGCCGCAGCGTCCATGCGACGGACTGTTGTGGAGGGTTCAGGTTTGCAGTTGCCGAGCGTCCACGAAAACTGATATATACGCAGTGTGGAGCCATGTCACGGTAGATATGCAGCAGAATATCCCTTAACTCCTAACATGAATTTGAAGGCATTGGTTCCCACAACCTTACCAGGTTTCTTAGCCTTAGTCCTGAAAAACGATACTCGTGAAATATTTTGAACGACCGACTTGAGGAGGTCTATCGGACACAAACACCATATGGGCGAAAAAGTCCAACCCCTACCGTGGAGTGACTCTCTGGCGCTGACACCAGCGTAAATCATCTCGAACACATGTAGAGTCACCTACGTCCAGCGTGTATGGAGGATACGGTACACGCTGCGCTCCTTTCGAGTGCAGGCCATTAGCCACCATGTCGATGGTACGGCCGTGGGTGTCCTCGTGGAGTACGTCGGTGGAGGAGGTTTGCGGCCATCGCGCGGCCGATAGGTAGGAGTGACGGCGTCAGCAGCGGTGATGTCCACGGGAGGTAAGCGCTTGTTAGGCGCATCGTTGATAGACGCAGGCGCTCTGCCCCTGTCGAAGGGGTTTTGAGAATGGTACGCACCCTTCCCTAGGGACCACCAACCGAAGCGGAACCAATAAGGGACCCAAGTAGAAGTTTGGTGATAATCAGGAAAGTAATGCAACCCCCACTCAAATTCGGTGCACACGAGCGACGACATTGAGATAAGGGGGCCAGGGCAAGGAGTGTATGTGAGTGATTTCATGCCGCCGCGGGGAAGTCTCATAAAGTTTAAACTAATTATACTAATTTTGCTACGTCTCAAGGTTACGACAGTGAGTAGAAACCATAATAAAGGGGATACCAACAGGGTGCCCCCTTTTCAGAAGAAGCCTCCTGATGTGTTTCTTGGAGATTGTGCAAAGTGAGCTCACTCTGTGGATGTCATCGTTACGCGACAGCAGCGAGATAAAAACTCAAAATCAGAATTTAACGAAGATTCACCTGCCCACTCGCCGTGGTGGCAGGGTGTACCGCCGCCGACGAGATCAGTTTCATTGGCGTTATTTTACCCTGGCATCTGCTCTCTGGGACGAGGTGTCGCGTTTATTGCCAGCTAATCAACGCGGAGGAGGTAGCCCTTGGTGAAAGTCTTCGGCTGGTCGCAGCAGAGAGACCCCACTCATCGCAAACTATAGACATATTAAGCTACGTTTCAACTTTGCAGCAGTTGGAACGCGCGGCCGTGATATCACGCAGCTTGCAAAGATGAATGTCGACTATACTACGTTGATCGAACCGACAGCTGGGGTACTTGAAAAAGTCGAATAAAAAAATACGACACGGACGACTATTATTATAAAAAATGAAAATACACTCCAGCTGTGAGATCGAAGATCTCGTCGAAACTCATATTTGCAAGCTGTGTGTGATACTCCGATCGCGCGCATTACGAGTTGTGTGTCCTCATTAAGGATATAGGTCGGCGACTCCCCTTACAACTACAGTGTAGCTATCAGGGTCAACAGGGTGATGTTAGTCAGTCTGTGCGCGGAAACTATAAAACCCGTTTCTGAGGGGGACAAAATCTGACAGTTGTGAAGGGAAATGTATCCTTTTATCAAGTGAATCTTGTAAGTCGAATAACCGGTGAGGGGGGGGGGGGGGGCGGAGTTTTGAAGGACGTGGGGGCCTGGTTTTGATCAAAAGCGAGCGGGTTTGGAGGGGGGGGGAGGAAAGGGGGGGCAATTTGTGCATGTAAGCTATAAATCTTTTCAAGGGGATAAATGTGACGGTTTTGGCACCAGTTTATTATTGGGGGGGGGGGGGGCAACTCAATATGTGCGTGGAAACTATACATTACTTTGAGGGGATAAATGTGACGGTTTTGGAAGTGATGCATCAGTTTATCATGTATATCCTGGGGTAAGTCGTACAATCAGTGAGTAAAGAGAGGGTGGAGTGTTCGAGGGGGTGGGGTTGGGATGGGTTGCGGAGGCGGGGGGGGGGGGGGGGGGGAGGGGGGGGGGGGGGGGGGAGGGGGGGGGAGGGGGATTCGAGGCGGGGGCGGGGGGGGGGGGGGGGGGAGGAAGGGCTTTAGGTGAGGGGTTTGTTATACGTGTGGTGCTAGGTCTAGGCGATGGTGCGGGTGATGGGGAAGAAGAGGGCGTTCAAGGCGGGGGGGGGGGGGAAGGTAACACAGCGGCATGGATGGCTCTCGAAAGATAATGAGGTGATATCCTGTGCGTGAAGTGTTTATTAATCTGACAATTATGCAGCATCGACTACATATACGAGTCCGCGGAGGCTACCGGTGCTGGACTGGGTTTCGGAGATGGTTTGATGGTCGGCTACACTTTCCAAAGCACTGGCCACGCCATGAAAGGAGTTGTGCGCAGCAAACGCAACCTGATACACTCCACACTTCTGCTCACCCACGCTGTTGAACTGTTTGTATCTCGATGAAACCCCTTTTCGAGGACACGAAAAGCGACTAGATATCGACGAAATAGTCGAAGTCAACGCTGAGAATCCTTTTAAATTATTCCTCGAAAGCTCGGAAAACCCCCAAAACACGCACATTCCGAAAGCCTTTCCTGTAACTATAACCCTCCGTGAGGCCCCGCAGACCGACCAAGTATCAACGAAACCGTCGATGTCAACCCCGAGTTGTCATTTTTAATTCTTGTGTACTGTACCAAGATTACGAAATAATTCGATGTAATGAAAACCCTTTGCGAGGCACGGAAAAACGACAACTCGTATCAACGAATTTCTCCATGTCAACGCTGAGGTATGTTTTATAATTTTCTTTGCAATCTCGGAAACCCCCCAAAGAAAGTAGCAATAGTTTCGAAATCCTTGAACGTAAATGAAACCTAATTTTGAGGCCCCGAATAAAGAGAAAGGATCAACGAAATCCTTGATGTCCACGCTGGGGTGTACTTGTTCATTTTTCAACGCAAGCCCGCGGAAAACCCCCCAAACAACAGCAAAAAGGCCGGAATCCCTCCATGTAACGAAACCCCGTTTTCACTCACACATATGGTGTAGTACTTCGCGTGATTTACCAGTCCGATGCCTAAATTTTTCACTTCGCGCTATATGCGACTGCCGAATATCTCATGGCGCTTCGAGCTTGGTGCTGGCGATGTCTACCTGGTCGATGAAAAACCGACGCGCTCCGTCCGGCCATTTTGGGGGATGCAGGCGTCTGTGGTCATACCGCTACGGCCACGCATAGAATTTGGACACATCCCCTTTCCAAGTTGTTTCCCCCGACGCTATCGGCACGACCGCTGTCACCCCTTCGCCGGCCCACCTCAAACAACGGCAGCAAAACCTTTCTGAACAGAATCCGTCCAAAACATACACCCCTCTTGTTGAAAAAACAAAACATCAACAGTATTATACTGATATTAATACATTGCGTCGTATTAAAGGGTTGGAAGGCTAAACCTGTCACAATTTACAAGCCCAATCTAAGACCACCCTCGCCCGCAAAAATATGAAAAACGCTTGCTGAGTGCACAAGCGATGGAGGTGTCTCTGCCAGTAGGAACAATGCCGTGTCTCGAAGGGTCAACGGTCGAATAACTAAGGCAAAAAACGAATGAGTACCCCCAGCTCCTTTTATCATACCCCTGCTCGCCCGCATCCCTCCTTCATTCGCTTCCAACACAATCACCACCACCTCTCATTCAGCAAGCCGCCTACTTCGCCGCCAGCACAGTTCAGGTGCAGCCGAAGATGAGCTCTGAACCGCAGTCGGACATGTTCAATGGTCTAAAGACCGTCCTCTCCCATACCCCTCCGCACCCCTAGCCGAGTAGCCCCAACACCATACGTTCATTCGAAATTCGCCTCCACCGCCACCACAGCAACAACCGCCCCATCCCAAGCCTTCGATGATCGTCTGGGCGGGAGCAGCACCGGCCAAGGTGTCCGGGCTTCATGTGCTTCTGTTATTGCCGGCATCACAGTCCAGCGGGAGATGCGCTTTGAACCTTATCGGAACGTAGGCAGAGGTCCAAATCCCGTCTTCGTCGCACAGCACCGGCTGTAGGATTGCGACGGCTTCGTCTATCACCGCGGCCTCGCTCCTGCTCAGGCCGTTTTCGTCCGTGTCTGAAGCTGGCAGGCGTCGCAGAAGGCAAGGGACGTTTACACAAGCGTCTCACAAGGCGGTGAAACACAAACCAGTACACAAGTGTTACACAATCGCGACGTTACACACGAGCGTTACACAAGGGCGGCGAAGCAACAAAGCATTAAACGAGGTGACGAAACATAAGCGCTACCTGGCATAAATTCGCACCGGGCGAAGTTTCACAAGCGTTACACAACGCGGCGGAGCATAGCGTTGCTATTGGCGACAGACCGTACACGAAGCGTTTACACACGACGACGCTACACGAGCTTTACATACGGCGGACGCCTGTTACGATGGAGGTATTCAAGGTATACCTATTTTTATCTGAAACACGTAGAAACCTATACATATATCAACGCTATGGTCGGAATTTCATTATTGTTTTTCATTGTGTTTGTTTTGAATACCTAGGAGATGTGGGAGTATTCATCAGGTGACGATTTTATTTTCACTATTATTATATAAAAGCAGTTTCTGTGTGGGAGAGGAGGGGAGGGGGCGGGAGGGAGGAAGGGGGTAGAAGGGGTGATGCGAGAACTAGGGGGGGGGTGGAAGCACAGAAACCGATCGGTATTCTGCAGCAAACAACAAGCTGTTCTCACGTCCGCAGGAGGGATCCTGAGGCAGAGCGCTCAAGAAGGCTTGGGTAAACGTCGACAACAACCCCTTCATCCCGGTACCGGCTGGCAGGACGATCGATTGTGGCACGAGCTCAATGCTGTCGACGATAAATCCAGCCTGCAGAAGAAAACAGAAATGTATAACAACGAAAAAGCAGGTGGGAAGGGAGGGGAGAAAGAGGGAGGGACGGACGGACGACGAGACGGATGCCGTAGCCTATGTGAACCCTTGCTCTCCCACTAAAAAGGAGGAATACAAGCAACACCCTTATAATACCGAAAGAATGAAGGAAATACTCCTATTTTTGCTCTCACTTCTGACTCCAAAACGATCCCACGCCATCGTCCAACAAGGGCAGTATGGACCAATCCGAGAATAGGATAGGTTATTATTGTAAAAATTAAAATACACTCCAGCTGTGAGATCGAAGATTTCGTCGAAACCCATCTTTGCAAGCTGTGTGTGATACTCCGATCGCGCGCATTACGAGTTGTGTCTCCTCATCAAGGATATAGGTCGGCGACTCCCCTTACAACTACAGTGTAGCTATCAGGGTCAACAGTATGATTTTAGTCAGTTTGTGCGCGGAAACTATAAAACCCGTTTTCTGAGGGGCACAAAATCTGACATCTGTGAAGGGAAAGGGGGCCTGGTTTTGATCAAAAGCGAGCGGGTTTGGAGGGGGGCGGGCGGGGGGGGGGGGAAAGGGGCAATTTGTGCATGTAAGCTATAAATCCTTTCGAGGGGATAAATCTGACGGTTTTGGCACCAGTATATTATTGGGGGCGGGGGGGGGGGGGGGGTTGGGGCGGGGGGGGGGGGTTGGGGCGGGGGGGGGGGGGTTGGGGCGGGGGGGGGGTTGGGCGGGGGGGGGGGGGGGGCGGGGGGGGCAGCTCAAAATGTGCCTGGAAACTATACATTATTTTGAGGGGATAAATGTGACAGTTTTGGAAATAATACATCAGTTTATCATGTATATCCTGGGGTAAGTCGTACAATCAGTGAGTAAAGAGAGGGTGGAGTGTTCGAGGGGGTGGGGTTGAGATGGGTTGGGGGGGAAGGTGGGGGGTGGGGGCGGGGGGGGGAAAGGGCTTCAGGTGAGGGGTTTGTTATACGTGTTGTGCTAGGTCTAGGCGATGGTGCGGGTGATGAGGAAGGAGGGGGCGTTCGAGGCGGGGGAGGGGGGGGGGGGGGAACAGCGGCATGGATGGCTCTCGAAAGATAATGAGGTGATATCCTGTGCGTGAAGTGTTTATTAATGTGGCGGATTTCGATATTTGGTGGGGCGTTTAAGTAAGGGAGAGCAAGAGGGGGGGGGGGGGGGGGGGGATTTGTCAGGAGGTTTAGGTCACAAATAATATTCAAATACACTTCGGCTGTGAGATCAAAGATATGTAGCAGCTTGTTATACGCGTGGTGCTAGGTCTAGGCGATCGTGCAGGTGGTCGGAAAAGAGGGGGCGTTGGAGGGGGGGGGGGGGGGGGGAACACAGCGGCATGGATGGCTCTCGAAAGATAATGAGGTGATATCCTGTGCGCGAAGTGTTTATTAATGTGGCGGATTTCGATATTTTGCGGGGCGTTTGAGTAAGGGAGAGCAAGAGTGGGGGGGGGGGGGGGGGGGGGGAGATTTTTTAGGAGGTTTAGGTCACAAATGATATTCAAACACACTTCGGCTGTGAGATCAAAGATATGTAGCAGCTTGTTATACGTGGGGTGCTAGGTCTAGGCGATCGTGCAGGTGGTCGGAAAAGAGCCCCCCCCCCCCCCCCCCCCCCCCCCCCCCCCGCCCCTCCGTCCCCCGATCCCCCCCCCCCCCCCCCCCCCCCCCCCCCCCCCCCCCTTCCGCCTAGTCTGTCCAAGACGCTCCACTCACAATCAAAATCGGCCTGAATAATAACCACCTATCTATACGCAGTTGATATCACGTCATTATCTTTCTGACCATCCATGACGTAGTTTTCAATTATTTTCCCCCCAACTCCCCCCCCCCCCCCCCCCCCCT